>CM030370.1:62760871-63486432 GCA_003604175.2 Clonorchis sinensis
TTGTAGGGCTATCGAAAACGATATACCCCACTGACGATGGATCGAAGCCACATGACAGCCGACTGGCCATCTGACTGATGGTGGCGGAGATTTAAGTTATCCACCAACGCGCGCACTTCTGCTCATCTGTGTGTTAATTGCAAATAAATCACTGCACTCGTGATTTTACAGCACTACTGGTTGAATCCATGGAATCACGCATAACAAGTACAGCGCAGAGGCGTTTGCCAGCTGGACGAATAAGACGGTCTCAATAGCGTTACACATTCTATCATCGCGTAAAATGGTTCTATGGGATTTACTTGTATACCAAGTCAAATTCGACGAGTAGATGCTTTGGAAAGCAACAACGAGGTCGATAAATAGCTCAAAATAGCAGGAAAAAATGAGCGGCTTTAGTGGAACTTTGCACAATTCCGTAAATGGCTTTAAAACACTGGAATGATGAACGATCTATACGTTTCTAGTAGATGTCCAGCTCATACTTTTGGGGATACACCGGCAATACAGTTGCTTGCATTTGCCAACCAGCACACGAGTTGCAGAGTAACCTGAATTGAGAGGTCCAAATGAGACAAAATGAACCTGAGGTAGTCTTTCTAAGGCACACATGGACAAGTATCGCATGGTCGAAGTGCTTCTACATCGCAGAGGTTAGATTTGATCACCCCCACATGAAAAGGGTAAAGTCTAGTAAGAACGAGATAATTTCTGTTCTGAGTTCAAAAATACCGCTGTGCTCGGCTGGCCATTTCAGTGACGTCAGTGACGTTCACGCCAAACACATCAACCCCATAATTACAATAACAATATACTTTCAGAAAGTAAATAGATTAATATTTCCGAATACAAATTTAATCACGTCTCATGGTTGGTACATAGTCTTCTTTAAACAGAGCCCCATCGTGCAATAGTTTGGATAATATAACTTGAAAAACAAATGAGGCCTCCACGGCGTGATTTCGCGAAAACCTTCAGCCATTTGAAATAAGCAGATGTTTGAGATTGTGTGCAAAATGAAAGGAAGAGAGAAAAAGCAAATCGTAATCCCTCCTCATCGCACTGGGGAATAGAGTCCAACTGAAACGGGCAACGTGCGCACCAGGTCGTTTGGTTCAGGAAAAAACGCGCGTAGTCTGGAGCTGATGCGATTGGCTTTTGTGTAGCACTATTTTTGTCGTGATCGACCCTAGGACTGAGCAAGCAAAACTGTGTTTCTGTAGTGCATCATCACAGAAAAAATTGTTGATGTTGGGTATATTAATGGCAGCCGGAAAAGCGTTTGGGAGAAGGATAGACTGGTAGACATGCAAGACGGATTTTGAAAGCATCGAGGTACAGGACAGCTCGGTCCTTCGGGATTGTGTTCCACTGACCCATTTTAATACTGGTTGGAATCCGATCGTAGCAGAGTTGGGCGGAACGTCGCATGAATATCATCAGTCCGGGGGCCGGGTGAAGTTATAACTGAAAAAAATAAATTTATGCGCCAATTACGAACGAATTCATTAAAAACGAGAACTTCAGCGATAATTTCAGGACACAAGATTTGAAGGACTTCACTTGCCCTAATTCACTGGAAAGGATGCACAAAATCTAACATTGTACAGTAGCGAAGAAACAGTTCATTTCATTATTCCGGAGGCAACACAGAGACAAACAAGCCTTTGGTTCTATGCTTGATGGGTGAGAACCCTCTGCATCGTGGTCCTGTCATGAATATGGTAGAATCGACCAGAATCAGCCATTTATAAAAGTGGCCTCCAAATAAGAGTGTTGTGGAGGGGTTTTAAAGTACCGTACGTTTAGGGTTACACTAAAATCAGTTTCTTAAGAGCAAACTCTCCGTAACAACGGAAGGTCGTACCTCATCAAATGCACTTCCTCAAGTGCAAAAAACATGGATTTTGCTCACTTATGAGTGCTTTCATTTTTCGGAGGAAGTGCTGAGGATGCTGTCATGCATTTTGTCGCATGCTAATTTTAAACCGTATTAAAATATGGCATAGGAGAGTGTTGCGGAATTGTGTAAATGGCAAAGAACCGCTACTGAAATGAAGACTATATAAACGCAAGCACGAAGAGAGGAACGATCCACCCAACAACACACTGAAGATGTCCCTTCGAACGGTGACGAAACGTTTGCAAATCAATTGCCAATTACCAATTAATGCACCCGAACTACCAATATTCGAACACATTACTAGCAAAGGTTTGATTTTTCGTCTAATGTATGGATCTAGCCCTGTAGTCAATCACCGGATTCGCGTTTGACGTTGCTTTTTTGCAGCTGAAAAGGCGATCTTAGGTGTGACGTAACAAAGTTTTCATGACATATCGCCAAATGTGTTTCAAGTTAAACTCACCTGGGAAAGAATCATCTACAGGGACTTGATAGTAATCTTGCGGCGTTGAGGTGATTTTATTCTGCTCCTCTTGTTGAGAGCGATCAATCGAATTCACCGGTGTTTTTGTTCCGGCCTGTTTTATCTCTAGGCTGGCTGGACCCATAAGTTGTCCGACGCTGCCGCTCCCTCTGTAGGCCTTTCCATCCACCGGGTGTGCCTGACTAGCCAATCCTCCAGAAGCCGAACGCTAAAAGTCAGATATTAGGCCATCCTCAATATTTCCACAAACCAGTCACCGTTAGCAATGTGTAACTCCATTTACACTTGTGTGCAACTGTCTAACTGACATGAACGCTCACGAAAAAATTAATATAAAGAACAGATGACGGGAGTTTTACCTACATCAAACGCCCACCTCTATTCTGAATTTCGTCATTTATTGCACAAACTGCAAACCAGTATTCACGACCTGAGTTATTGAGGTTTTGGATTAGAATGTGCTTTTCTGCAGTAGGCTCGATATGTACGAGGATTTTCACTTATTTATTTGAGAGGATCCCACACGGACATGGATGTTGGTTTGATTCGTATTCCTGCAAAATATCTCAGAGATACCACAATTTATTTGACGTTATGAGTAAGTGTAAGCCGAAGAGGTCTTGAGAAGTATTTTGATAGGTGGCGAAATATCAGTACATTGAGCAGATGAAACTACGGCACAAAACGAAGCCTAATACTCACAGTCAAAGTGCCGTTTACGCGTACTTGAGTCACATGATCACTGAACGTGTGATGAGAACCCTTGTGTAGACCCATTTTTAGGAAATTCTAGCAGTCATGTAACTTTGTACCACACCAGTTTACAATTCACTGATTTAACTAACATTTCATGGCCAACTCAACGGTTTCTGGCAGTAGTATCTGAGTGCTGTTCAATCAGACAAAAGTCATGTTTCACGATGGTTTTTCAATCGAATACACTCAAGCACCTACACACCATGGAATACTGAACCAATTTGGGCGCATTCAGAAGTACTAGGCAGTATTTTGCAAATATTAGTGCCAACTGGGGCATGTCAATGACGAATGCAAGAAAGCATATTGCTTTTTTGTGAGGCAATGCCCGGAGCAGCCTTAGAACCGAGTTTGGACACAAAATCCAAAATCCTCTTCGACTGAGAACGGGGTAGTCTTTAAAACGCATGCGACTACTCAGAAATGAAATAGTACTTTTTAATGTTCATATGTAAGTTTAACAACAAATATATATGGTCTTCCGTTTTCTCGATAAATTACTACTTATGAGGTTACTGAAATCAGTTTGACGATGTACTACTGATTTTACCCCTCTTGGGCTGTGGTTCCGGAGTTTCAACCAACCTTAGTTTTTAGTTAAGGAATATCGTACACGGGATTCAGATGAGTCTCTCGGTAGCACCAACCTTATTTTCACATGTAGTTCGCCAGCGGCGCACAATTTAGTTGTCTAGAAGAATAGGGTAAATGGAAACGCGAGCAACGGACCGACATGGTGGGTCCCTAAAAAGACGAAATCGGTAGTGGGCTGTCTAGGTGAAACATGTCAAGGAAGTACGTCACTACATTTCTAATATCATACCAACTGTGTAGTGGTGCACACTCAACAGAAGAATGTCATGTTTCATTCTCGCTCAAATACGTTGGAATATTAGTTCGGGAACGCTAAAACTTCACAGCTTGGCTTAAAAACGCAGAAGGAACCATTCTTACGGGGGACACAATTGAAGATTTTACAAGTTAACATGAGGTCTAATAGCAGCCAAAGCGAGCTATGTTAGGTTCGTCGTGCTGTCTCTGATTCTGAAACAACCCTGAAGCACTCAAGTCTTGTTGTGTCCCATGTCGATGCACTATAGTTGTATATCAATTCACTGGCAGTGTTGAGTGGGGTCCACCGAATACAAAGTCCTTAAAACGAATTTACTCCAACTCTGGCAATAGTAGGTCTTGCCAAACGATATCACCTGAATGTCCACATACACTTGTTTTGACAACAACTTGTTCCGCAGAAGGGCCTTATCAAAGTGCATAGAAGGCAATTTTTATTTTTTAGTGACATCACTCTTATCTGACAGGAAGTCTTCATTGGGGAATTCTACTTAACTCTATGGTTGCGTATAACATTCTCGAATTTTTCAGGCGTCCCGTGAGACACAAGAAGCTTTATCTGAAAATGACAGACATCTCACATTCCAACGACGAAACAAGTGAGAGGGTGCCGAACAAAGCTTGTTTTGATTGGCTACTGATCGTGGATAATACATTGCAAATTGTTAGACACACGCACGGGCGAAAATAGCCTAGGGACAAGGAGGACGGTTCCACTGGTCAGTGGATACTCAGCTTAATGGATACATGACGGTTAAATTAAGTTATAGGAACAGAATAACTTGTGGACGGCCACAAAACGGTAGCACACCACTTAGTTTCACTTTGACGTAATCCATCTTGCTCCGTGACTCATTGTCCCAGTCCTCTTAGTGAATGTATCTGACCATACGCGTGATTTAAGTCCAGTTTCATATTAATCGGTGATATACCAGCCAAAATGAACAATTACGGAAAATATGCATTCTTCAGTACATTTCTATCACAACATCAGGCGGTTATTTTTTAGTTTTGTTAGGTATTCCGCTGGTTTATCTGCGTAAGCGGAAAAATGTTTCCGGCGGCGCTTCGACTGGCTATAGTCACTAATGGAAAACAGACCAAGTGTTTGAACGTATAAACAATTTTCGTCTTTAGGAATTAGAGAATTAGCTATGCCAAGCTGTCCATAACACTCAGATCACTAAGTTCACACACTGGAACATCGAACTGATACGTCCACACTCGAGAAACCTGACAACCATTCGTATTCAGCTCATTCAGAGCCAGTTTTTTGTTA
The DNA here is from genome assembly GCA_003604175.2 of Clonorchis sinensis. Lineage (NCBI taxonomy): Eukaryota > Metazoa > Platyhelminthes > Trematoda > Opisthorchiida > Opisthorchiidae > Clonorchis > Clonorchis sinensis. The sequence continues at coordinate 62,766,146 of CM030370.1, forward strand.
TTTTCCTTGAACGAGCTAAAATGGTTACCTTACAGGCCCAGTTCCAACTCAGTCTATGACTCGTGAGGTCTTTAGGCACAAGAAATATGCAAAGCTGTGAACGGCTATGACCATAACACCGAATGATTGGTTGTCCAACATAGGAACGGAAAGACGTAAATCAACCGGCCATCCAGATATTCAGTGAGCGTTGTTTGAAGTGTACTCAGAATGGTTTCGCTTGACCCCATAGCTTTATCATCCCTAGTTCCCGGTCTTTTGTGTTTTCCATTCGACTTTCTCAACTAGTGTTTTCGTGTTTGTTTGGTACCTGTAATAGTTGTTACGTTTTGCCGGAAAACCAACCAGTTGTATTTACCTGAAGTGCATTCGTCATTGTACGAAACCTTATACAGTATGTTGTCAGTATGTAATTAAACTAGTGTCAGTTTCATATCACAAGGTGTAAACGATATTTCTCCAGTCTGTGCTCCAGTCAGTTTACCTGGAGTTGTGGTACTAATTATACTGGCGTAACTTAAAAGAACCTATGTAAAAAAAATTCCCGAGTGCTACCCAAATACCTGATGGAATCATGTCGCAGTAAAGCATCTGGTAGCACGTTTAACGTTCGAATTTGCAGCACACTCAAGTCAAACGTGAACGGGCTGATGCGTAAACACCGAGGCTAATGTGACAATTCAGTTGCGGCAAAGGATTGTACGCACAAAACACTTATACGAATAGTGTTTAAAGTTGATCAATCGAAATATTTGTGTGGAATCTCTTCAAGTATACACATGCAGCTTATGAGATGAGTCTAACATGGTGGCATTCATCGGTTTCACTTTTTACTTCTTTGGTCAAATCCATATTAGGATCGAACTATATCGGAACTGGTCTTCCAATCAATCCCTTAGGCGTGATTGATGTATCCAACAGCAGAGTTACTACTCGTTTTACAAAAACGAGTGTATTTAAAAATGTACTGTGTACCACACCTGGTTCTTTTAGTGTGCTAATATTTGCTAGTCTGTTTTGAGGTCACTATTTAATAGTCAGCGGGAAAATTTGACTATCAATTAAGCGGAGAATCAGCTGTGAACCATCCCTTCGTCATTGATCAGCTGATAAACAACTCTTGTCTTGTGTTTGGTTGGTGGATAACAGAACCTCAAATTGCACATCTGAGCTGATTCGAAGATTGCAGCTTAAATAAAGAGGTGTCGTTGTTTGTGGGATAAACCATTCTTTTAGCCAGCTGGATGTGTCGTTTCTGATATATGGTTATTCTTACTTGAAGGCCGTCTAAAAGGACTCACCCAAAGTGTCACCTTCTGTGCAGTTCCTTTTGAAAGGAACTTTCAGACGTAATGGGGACGAGCATTTAGCCTCCATTTATTAGAGTAACTCTTAAGCTACCGGAGAATGATGCTGGATGCATTCACAGCAGAGAAATGAGCATCTAAATGGTGCATCTAAATGTAAATCACCTTGTGCAAATATATGGGGATATCACAGTAAATTTGGTGCAGGATTGCAGGAAATGTGAGCACGCGGCAAAACTCTGGTAAATAACAGACATGTGTAGATTGGTTTCAAAATAAAACGCTACAAACTCTACTAGTAATCACATACCCATGTTTTACGTAGTCCCTGAAAAAGTGCAACAGTGTTTTTCAATATGAGTTTTACTAGTGCTTGGAAAATGGTTCCGCATAGTGCTGAATAGTAAGATGATTGGTTTTAAAAGGAGAAGGGAGAGGGGCTCTCACTACTTTCAGTATCAGCAATTTTGCTCGGAAATGTAATGCGGAGAGTGACGTTTAAACCACTGTGGTCGCATAAGGTTTTGAAGATATGAGACCCGTGAAACCCCAAGTAGAACATTTCTAACACTATGCACTTTCGTTGCACAGTGAACATCAGGTTTCCAATCCTAGTCAAGTTTTGCTGATGGAGGAAGAACTGGAGTAATGCTCAGTTCAAGCAAGTCATATCATTTGCGCTTCACAGTTATGACATCCAGTGACTTCATCGGTAGAGAACGGTGAACAGTTTACGCAAGTTTGGTTGAAAACGTAATTTATTCAAACCAGTGTAAAACTTTCTTATACAACAAGCCTTTCCTTTGTTCTTATCTTTTCATCAACATTCAGCACCATTACCGAATTTCACTAAATGATTCAACCGCTTTCAAGCGATCTTTGAACAAATAACACAGATCGGGGTTTCAATTCAAAACCCACTACTTCACAGGTAAAAGTTTTTTAAAATAAAATGGTGGCTATTGAGAATGCTGTGCACGCAGCTGCCAATTGTGCCTATTTAACCAATAATCTAGAAGAGTAGCACAATCCTAAACGCAGTTTGAATATTCAGACATTACCTGTCTTAGACTAGTTTTTGAGTTGGCATTGATGCGGTCCAACAGCAGTTCTGTTGGTATCTTGTTCGTGCCGCTAGCACCACCCGCCCCTGATGCTGTACCGCCGGATATCAAATACTGCCGTAGACGTTGCAGTTTGTGCTCCAGTTGTTTGTTCTGGTCCTCAAGTTGCTGCATACGCACCTCAAGGCGTCCCCGATGCTCCCGTAGTCGGCGAGCTTCGATCGCCAGCTCACTGGACACGGCAGTTTGATTTGTTGACATGGGATCCATACCGCCAGCCTCAAATCCATAGGGGTAGCCGCCAACACGAGGCTCGGAACCATAGCTGTCTATAAGGTAGCCGAAGCCGTTGGAAGTATTCTTTGAGCGCCCAAGGCTTCCTCCGTAGCTAACTCGTCCGGTGATTGTAGGTTGACTGTGAGCAGTGCACATGCGTCAGGTTAGTTAAAATCCGACCACTAATAAATCGGAACAACGGACTACATCATGAGTGTAATTGTGTAGCTGCTCACTACCCGTTTTCCGTTTTGAACTGTCTTTTCTGTAACTCCAGAGTTAATGAGCTAAGAAAAACAGGTGCTTGAATTTTTGGTCAGAATAAACACCTTTTGGTTGACGCAAATAACAGAACCACAGTCGTTTTCTCCAGGTTATTTACACAACAGTTTCGTTCATAATTCGGCAAACTAGTCTGGTACCATCAAAAATGAACGGCAATATTTCGTCAACAAGACTCTCAGAGTGATCACGTGCATACTGCAATATGAAATCGATTATTCCTCTGGCAAAGCGTGGTCCTAACCGCCCAAACGGGTTTTTAATAGCTTAATGTCAAGAGATGTTGATACGAATCACAACTTCAATGCAAACCTGGGGCTTTCTTTCCATGAGGAAATTATCAACCGGGTGACAGATTAAATGTTAATAAGACGATCACTCAGTTAGTTCACTTCTGACCATTCCTGCGGTTTTCTTCCTAAATCTAACAGTGTAATCACATTTCAGTGTCAACGAAATGCTTAGCTAACTTAGTTCGCTAACATTTGGGGGATGATTTCAGAATATGGAGTTTAGCCGCGTTACTGAGTTTGTGTATAGGTCCTAGTAGAAAATACCATAAGGTCGACTGTAAATGCCTGTTATGCAGTTTCAACTAAACGTAAAGACATAAAGCAGGTTTCCGGCTTAAAGATTGCTCTTTGTATACTGGGCTTCCAAAGAAATAGGATCTAGTGGCCTGATGGCAGTTGAAGGGCACATGAATCCGGAAAGTTGAATTGTCCACTAGTGAAAGGTGAGGAGGTGAGGTGGGGTGTGTTCTTCCTCTCCAACTTCCTAACTCATGTTGATTAGTGGTCAAAATATCTGCTGCCAATTAGTCAAGTTGCTTACTTTGTGCTTCTGGGCCAAACGCTGCAAGTCCATTTAGTCGACATTTTTTTTACACAAAATTTGGAATGAGTACATCACTGTTTGAAAAGTCGACACATTTTGTGACTTTTCGGAATATATTTTGGCAAAATAAAAAAATAAAAATGAGGATCTATAAAAGTCGCAAACTTAGAACGGGACGTGATGACAGGCTCTTGTAGTTCTAGTATTTGCCAACCCTGGGGATGCTGACTGTTAACCCACATGTTCTTCAAATTGAGGAATTATAGAGCGACAAAAGTACTCCCTAACCTAATGAACGCAAATGCCCCAGAAAAACTTTTTTATTAGATTTCAGTATAAGCACAAGCAAATAAGGGTTTGCCAGTGGTTGCTTGCTTTTTCACAAGCTTTCACGGTTCGAAACATCTACAGTCTGAATGCAAAGTTATGACTGCCGCCTGAGATCAATACTCATGGCGAACAGCTGATATCATTTCATTCAATTACTGGCAAGAAAGTAGGTTTCTGATGGCTCTATTACCTCTGTTTTCTCACCTAAACTGGAGATTAGAGAGCCGGCACCAAACGCACGGGTAACTGGTAACAACCCTCTTTGGTCTTTGCACAATTTAGAGACAGGTGAAAAAGTGCACAACAGCTCTGACTGCTACCTGGCAAACAACAACCTATCGGCTCTCATCTCATTTGATCAGACACTTCAAATAGTTTGAAATTCACAAACCTTTCTCTGGGTTGAAAAATTTTGTTTAGATTAGAAACAAATAAGTTTCATTTCCTCTTCAGATTGACAGTTTGATTGAAGAAGGATATCATACACTTAAGAAACAAATGAACGAAGTGTAAAGTTTTGAAAAGAATGGGTTTAGGTTTAGGAACCTTTATTCACAGGTTAGGGAAGGAAAGAAATCACGTACCCAGTATTAAGCGATCCATTAGGAAATGCAGAACCAACTGAGGGTGGTCTGTGGAGCGGAATGCGGGGGAGATATGGTCTAGCCAAGCTGGCCCGCATAGGATCTTGTTGTTGCTGTTGATGCATGAGTTGATGTTGGAGCTGCATTCGCGCGAAACGTTGCTGAGCTTGCTGCGTTTGCAGCCTGGAAGAAGACGAACTAGGTAAATACGTTGGTGTGTTTGTACGTTGGCGTAGTCGATCATACTCCATCTGGAGTAACTTCCGCTCATCCTCTAATGTTCGCACGGTCTGTAGATGGGACGGGCAGCATTTTATCGTTTGAGTGCACACTTACTGCGCAGCAAGCTAAGCATATCACAGCACACATCCATAAAAGTTTTTAACAAATCTGTGATCATTAGAGTCACTAACCAGCTGAGCAACCAGTGCCAAAACGGAACTGACGGTAAACAGCGCCTACTTCAGCTACACTTTTCCTAATGTGAAAAGTCCCCGTTGAAAGAATGCCTTTGAAGGATATCAGATTGTCTCCTCTACGGTGATGTTTCCTAGGTAGAGTAAGAACCACCCGTTACACCTACACATAGTTAGTAATGAGCTATTCGCTTGCAGGCGCTTCAAACTGATTTTGTGAGCTTCCGACGAAGTTGACAACTTTAATTAACGAAGGCATTAGTAACGCAAACATGCCGCAGATATCAGAGTCCCGTTTGTTAGCAATTTAGCGACTTTGAGCATTTGAATAGATGCTGAATCTGGCGCTGTGTCTAGGTTGGTTTCTGAACTGGCAACCTGGTGAGTGACACTGATTTCAACTGCGACAAAAGTTAGCTCATTTATAAACAGTGGGGCTCTTAACCGTGTAAAGGTCCAGTTCGGTAACTTAAGTTGCTCCAATTCAAACTGTAAACATTCTCACCTGATCACTATTCCCATGGTAGTTTGCTGGCTGCAAAGCAGGTGGCCAAGGTGACCGGGGATCGAAGTTGGGCCCGAAGTTATGTCGAAAACCGTGGACATCCGGTGGAGGTTGAGAGCGAGCACGTAGAGAATAGGAACGCTGGATATTAGGGATCAGATGGGATTCATGTGAGATCATTCGGGGCAGTGCAGGATTGGAAGACAGTGGATAAGGATAAGGCGCGCCAGGGTAGTAGCTCGGTTGCACATCCAGTGAACCGTTTTGGGGACCACTGTAGGAGAGATAGGTTTGTCCACCTGTTAATCGGCCAAGCTGTCTGCGATCCAGACTTGAATGTCCTGCATGGGCAGGTAACGCCTCGTTGCCTAATGCTGTTACTGGTGTGCACGGAATACCATCGGAGATGGTTGATCGATCCATAATTGTCGGAACAGCGGAATGGGTGGATGAGACCATTTGCTGAACAGGATTCTATGTAAAAAGGGTATGAAGTGTAAGGCTAGACAAGATAAAATCTAGTTCAGCAACGCCAAAAAAGGTGTACTTTGCAAGTAAAAGATAACAAAACGTTAAAAAAAATTTTTGGAAGAAGGTTATACTCGTACGGGCGCTGAAGGCTCTTTGAAAGTCCATGATTTGTAGCGGTCTTCTTGGGATTCATCAGGTATGAGCGGTCCCAAAACCTGGATCAACTTAATGTCCTACTTAAGAAGGTTTTTAAAGCAGTGGACCCCATTTGAAAATCAGAAAATTAAATTTTAACTAATCGGTAGGTCCAATGAAGTATATCCAATTGATTATTGTTCCATAGATTGAATGATCTATAAAATTTCTCTGGCAGAAAAGTCGCATAAATAAAGTAGATCTAAGTACTATCATAATCATCAGTTCTGCACAGCTTGGACGCAAGTGGGGTTATGTTCTGTAAATGCAAGTGCCCCCACTCCAATTTTCTGTGATTTTATGCACAATACAAGAAAACAATTGTTTGTGTGTTCAAACTGGCTCATTCTCGCCGTTTTTAACAATTAGAAAAGCACGGCTTTCGCTATTGTTCACTCGTTCATATCATTCTTTTCTGTGCTAACTAGTCAATTATAAATTGCCAACGCAAATTCAAGCAACATGCTTGGATAAACGTCTGGAAACCGGCCTCCCACAAATCTGCCATGTGGTATTAGGATTGAGCAGACTTCATATCCTTATTCGGTGCGCATACACAAGGTAGATACTGAGCGGAAACTGACGAACCCATTTTTGCTGGACACCAAGTTCTATCGTATACTAATTTACTAAGTGTATGCGCTTCTGGGCCTGTATGCATGATGTTAAAAAATACTTGGAAAAACAACAGAAACACCAGCAAATAAACAAATCAAAGCTTTTGGCTGTGGTGGCCTTCCGCCGTACAGCCGCCACAAACCCTAAAATTGCTATGAACTAAAATATTGTCAGGTTTGCAAAGACACTGGCAGCCGAAAGGTCGGGGTTGCATCTAAGCCAAAGACCATACGGAGGGAAGATAGGCATAAACCACCGAGCTATCTTAAGCGTCAGGGTAACAGTCAGTTTTCAGGGAAATCGTCCGCGGAGGGTCGAATAAGTGTCCAGAAATCTGTCCACGAAGCCACTTGGTCCCTTCAGGAAGGGAAAGTAACCTTCAGACCTCCATTTTTAGTTTTGAAATAGGGTTGGTCAAAAGGGATCGGAATTTAGTATAAGGTTAATATACTCATTTTCGGTCTAATTCTTAACATAGTCCATTGGAAACCGATAAAAACGTGCATGCCAATCGGGAGAATTTCCTATTTTGGTCTGGCTATCGATCACACATTCTTTGTGAAATCCAATTCAGTGAAATTCATTCATCCTGATAATCAAGTGATTAGCACGATTTCATTATTTCCAGTGTTTGTACAAAATTTTCCTCTCTCCAAAAATGCCAGAAGCACGTTCAGCTTCATAATCAGGCAAACATAGACTGAGTTAGACGCTGTTATCACAAACAAAAATAACTCACCAATTCTGGTTCACTCTGCTGCCTTAGCTCATTGCTGTATTGAGCGATTAGATTGTGCTCATCGTCAATGTCAATCGCGTTGGTGTGCTGCAGCCTACTGAAATGTGACTTGGGGAATGTACTTCGTCCAGTGACTCCAGTACCATCGTTTAGCGTTCCGCGTTGGAACTGTCGTGTGTCGGAGGCTGCACGTGGTGGCAAGCGATATTCGGGACTGTAGGGTACCTGACTAGAACTTGGTCGACTGACTGGCGGTTCACTGGCTACTGGAGCTTGAGCCTGTGAACAAACTATTTGATCATCCGGTGTGCCAATGGAATCACCACCTTTCGACCAGTCGTTCCGCTTGAATGGTGAGCTATCCAGCAATGCTGAATCTCTTGGAAGTAGAGATACCAGATCGGGCCCAAATGTTGGAGCTGGTCGTGGTTTGCTAGTGTAGGAGGTGAAAATACCAATTTTCTTGGTTACTGAAGCACTCAATCGACTTTTGAAACAATTCTACAGTAACATGTGTCATCAAAAGCCTGCATAGGTTAACATTTTTTTACCGTTTCAACACTTACTCCTCTCCAAATGAGTTTGCGTCACAGCAAGTACTACGGCCACGCGAATATCTCGTTGTGATGCTTGTCTGTTCCGAATCTGCACGCTGTCCTCCTCTGTCTCGTGAACGAAGTCGATTTCGTACAATTCGGGTGAAATCGCGAAACGAATCTCCAGAAGTGGACTATTAAAGAAGGAGAAAGAATGGAATTGGATGATTGGATAAAATTCGTTTCATAGTTCGAACAGCGGCCATTCTCTGGACAGTTAGTCCTTTAGGAGGCTTTATTCTTTGGCCGGATAAAACCTCCCAACGATTACAAGCATCTGCTTCGGCTGTTCCACCAGAACCCATCATATCCTGTTAAGTCGATGTTTATGGACCAATTTCCTGCCGACAGAAATAGTTCTATGACGTAAAAGTGTCCCTAGGATCCGGCGGGCTACCTCACGACGTTACCTCACCTTTTGAAGACAGTAGCGTTGGTTTTTGCCTTACCTGAAGCAAATGAAGCCAGAAGCTTTATTCCCTATCCGATAAATTGAAAAGAGAATCAGGCTTTACTGTCCATTGCGATGTTTTCAATTGTTGGTGCATATTATTTCAAACTCTCGAGGGGAAATCCGTACCGCTTATCTATGTTGAGTTAGATTGTGAATAATGTCAGGACCACTGTGGAATCTTTCCTTCCTTCAACATGCGAAGACCACGGTTACACACTCGGTCATGTACAAATTGGTGTTGCCGGTATCACTTGTATTAACTAGCGCAGAAACTCCTGTTAGAGCCGACTTATCCTCTAATAGGTGTCAGCAATATTCCACCGAAGTTGATTGCCATAACTGCAATCGTCCATGTGAATAAAGATGGCATCAGGCGAAGTTACTTCCTGATTTCCAGTCACCACGTTTGCCGTTAGGACGAAAGTTTCGTTTTCAAGCACGCTGATATATTAGCAGATTAGCTCAGTAGAGTCAGGTACAACGTACTTTACTAACACTGGGGCATCAAAGCCATCCTTCTATGCAAGGACTCATATGACGACTGAATATGTTGTTAAGGCAACGATATCCTTTGCCATTTTATGCGGTGGGAGTTTAGTTCTGCTGGCTGGTGCAAATGGTTCTGACCTGATTGCTTTAAGCTACAACCTCTCCCATTACAGAATCCTAAAACGTGAGTGAGAATGTTCAATTTTCCAAAGTTTTGTGGAGATGACATGTTTACTTTTCTGTCTAATGGCTTGTAACCGATGAGTTCGTGTTTGTTAGTAAACAACTTCTCAGTGAAGAACTTTCGCCTTTCACTGGTATGATGGAAATGTGCTGTACCTGGACTGCAAGGTCCTACTAGAGTGTCTTCATGGATAAATCCATGGTTATGGCGGAGAATGACTGGTTTTATCGAAACAACCAAAACTGCAGAGAAGAAACTGGCTGTATTTGTTTGTACTGGCTAAAAACAATTATTCTATGGTTGAACAGTGCATCAATCATTGTCTTTGTACACTGCATTTACCAGAATCTCAGTAAATATGAGGAACATAACTGTCGGCGGTAACATTCCATACGAAATTGATTAGCTGATGAGAAATTGTCTGCCCTGACTGATAATGGGAAACCAGAATTTTGTTCTCCTGTGAAAATAAAGTAACCTGGCCTCTAGCCCTGTGAATCAACCACCAAAGGAATCATCATACAGAACAATGAACGAGGACACTGGGGATAAGAGGTTGGGTCAAACCGTCACAGCAGTGAAACTGTAGATGCGGAGAAATTGATCTGTTATCTTGTTAAGGTAGCCTGTATTTTAATAATGCTGGAAACTCTAGGTAAAATACACCCAGGAAGAGAATGTTTGATGAAACAGCATTACCTCTGATGACCAGAAACTTATAAAAACGCCACCAGACAGAATTTACTTATGTAATGTGTCAGCTGTTTTGTCTCTCCAGTGCACGAAGTACTTCTGGGTTCTGAATACGTGGTAAGTAAGAGATACTAAGGTTTCTGCTGTCAAAACATTTCCTGGCTTTTGAGCGTGCCAGGTCGCTCCGCACGTTCCAACAAGTGAAAATGACGTGCAGCTACTGATGTACAGCCGTTAACCGTTTTAGATAGAACGGTTCAAATTATCGGTGTCTACCATGTGCGTTTATTTAGTAGCCCAGACAAAATTAGTCTGGGCTATTTCAGACGGCAAAACGCATGACTGACCCAGAAAATGTCGTTTACTCTTGGTCAACTTTAGGACGGGGTGTTTATAGGATTTAGGCAAAAAGCCTAGATTATGGCCCAATACAGTCCTTTCATTTTATGGTGCAACCAGCTCTATTCTCATAGTTAACGCAAACACAGGTACACAGTTTTAAAAGCAGATGGAGTCAAGTTTGTCAGTCGACCTGTGTAAAGAGACTGTTGTGTCCACAGCTCATTTTTGAAAGACTGTCTCATATAACTCAAGCACGATTCGCCTGATGTCTTAAGTGTTTCATTAAACCATGAATTGTAGAGCCCCAGTTAACTCACATTCGTGCAGTATTCCTGCATCGGGTGGGAGAGTTTGTGACTTCTTGCCGTCCAGCCACAGAAGAAACACTGTTGACACAAGTCGAAATTGAGGCACCGAAGACATCGATATCTGAGGAACAGAAAAAATAAATAGTTGATTGTTTAAAAACAATGGCTGTTGGGATAGTTTTGAACGTCGTATTCTTCAGACGTTAAAATTTCTAAGCTACTTTTATGGTCAAGTCTTACACCATTCAGTCGGTGAGAGCATAGTCGTCCGGTGCCAAGGGCTCATCGTTCGGAGGGCCAAAGTCTCTACATAAGTGTTCCCTCTTACCAGAATATCAAGTCATATGAGCGGTAGAAAGCGCACGCAATAGCTTAGAACTTCTCTAGTGTACAATCTGCGTAGAGGCGTCCGCGATTCGGTTTGAAGAGGTCTCTATAGACCAGACAAATTTTCAGAAATGACAAGCCTCATACTATCAAACGCGACTTCTGTTCTTTTCGGTCTTCAGCGGCACACCTCAAGAATTGCTTCTCGCCTATGTATTGAAACCAGTATCATTTCTCAGCGTGTGTGTACGGGCTGAATGGCAGTATATTTCAGTTTCCAATCGTGAGTTAGGTAAAGAAAATAAGACCACATACAGTGGAGACAATAGTGTCTTGTTGGTAGCGTGAGGAGACTTGGGAATTTGCAATTGGTATTTCGTCCTGTAATTGAAGCCAATCCATTGTTGGTAGTGTGAGGAGATTTCAGATTTTGTGGAGATTTCGTCCTGTAAGTGAGGCCAGTCTATGCTGAAAAGCCGAGAGGCACTGTATAGCTGTTTCATCCTTATTTGGAATCAGCAGTGCGCATCTCAGCACAGATTCGCTTCACTTACAGGACGAAATCTCCACAACGAAGCCAAACGATGTTAAAAACTGAGGAGCAGTTAACAGCTGTTTTATCCTTGTTGCGTCCACTAATTCGAACATCTGACCGTTTGGTCACGGGCGGCTGACCAGCAGTATGATTAGCTGGCAATTAGTCATGATGCAGCGCCACGCTAGATCTTCTGAGATGAAAACTGCACATAATCTAGACCACCCATTGATATAGGTACTTGACAGCAAGTACTGCATCAAAGTTTATTTGCGTTAGCTATACTTCCAGGGTTATTTTATCGTTAGTGTGGGGGAAAACAGGTCGACTTGTCGTATACTACTGTCATCACATGAGTAGACGAACTGCAGCTAGCATTCGACTGCTTGTACAACTTACCGCAAGCCGGTTAGTGGCTGACGTTGACATACACCACAACGCACATTGTGAACAACTTGCTCGGCGAGCATAATCCGATGGAGGAGCGGAAGCCAGATGATTGTTTTTGGTCCGAAGCGTAGCCACGTTAAAAAGTGTCGCACCGGGATGTTTCGAGGACTAAAGTGAGGACCGGACTCTGAGCTCCGGGCTATTTCAGCAACCTGAGTTTTACAAAGGAGAAAGGAGAAATATTACCATGTGGAACTATCCATAAAATTCAAATGATAGCTGAAAAGCAATATTCCAGATCTTCATCAACAAAAAACCATACGAAACCTACACCATTAAACTTCAGGTCAGTGCACTCTTTATATTTGTGATTTGTTGTTTCGAAGGCGATCAAAGTGACTTGGAGGCACCAACAATATCAACTGAAGATAAATCTTGTGCTTGGACACTGACTAACATGCCAAACAGCTAGTGCGGTTGCAGATCATCCAGATAGACTTGGAAGAATATTTTATCCCCATGTCTCATTAGCAGAAGGAAAAGCCAAACTACTGAATTAGTTTCATCTAGCAGGAAATAATGGTATAGTACAAAGCTTAGCTAGTTATGAATATCTTTCTCCTGACCTGACCAACCTTACAAGTTATGCATTATGTTTTCAACATTCTCGCTCCTACGTGCACCCCACGAAACACTAACCGGCTGCTCTGTTTCTTTGGAGAAAATTGGTGTATTTCTTCTCCCTTGATGGTAAAGGTTTACTATCAGTTAGCTAAGGCTGAACCACCGTCAGAAAAGAAATTTGGCAACCCCTGGGGATGTCAGAAAATTCCAAGTGAAGACACGACAAGGTCACTAACTGAAAGGTCCGTGATTCGAACGCAACCCCTGGTATCTCGGCTGCTTTTGTCTGTGCTTTGTAAACGTAGCGGTATATCAGTTCTCGTACTTCCTCTGGGTGATATGGCACTGAAATGTTTTTTTAGATAAACGGACGACGACGACGCGTTAAACCACGTACGCCTGGCGTGGAAATTAGTGGGACTGTGCAGTGGGATTTGATGGACCGCCCTGCATGATATCAGGTAAAACACCCTCGCATATTTTTTGAAACCAGCGGATTGTAATACTCCTTCACCGAAAAGTGAGTAACTTCAAAGAACTACCCGGATTGTCAGGAGTATCGTGCTTTTTTAACCCGAGGAGGAAATCTTTGTGTGAGGCGAGTGTTTATTCTTCAAACCGTCTATTTTGCAGGGGTACACAAGTAACCGCCTAAGCCCTAAGAAAGCCACGTTCATTTTGACTTCAGCATATGCGGTTTTGTCGCTCAGTTATCCCACAAATAGGATCTAATTTACGTGTTAGAATAGCGTGACTGGTCTGCATCCCTCCTAACCATTCGTCTTGCAAATGAGTAGCGATGGAGAGAGTGAGGCTAAAAACTCCTTTCTATCCCCCAGTTGTCTGATATGAGATAAACTGTGATATCGCGTTTTGCATCCCAGCAGAAAAATACGAAACTTGAAATGTCCAAATATTAGGCAAGGAAAAAGGAGGAAACTTTGAGTGGAGAAACGAAGAAACACAGATCCACTTTAGACTGGTTAATGCAAAGGCAGGAATTCTTCTTACGTGTTCAACTGGCGCCTGCCCGTTAGTTTACTGGGGGGTCCAGAATAGGCTTTCACGGAAATGTTCCTAAAAGCATATGACAATGTAACATAGTCTATATATATCTAAGAGATAGACTGAAAGGTTTTGCCGCTATGCCTATATTATACGAAAACAACAGATCGTTGCCTTTTAGCCAGCGCCACAGTGGCGACGGTTATAAATCAAGGCACACTACCTTCGGCTATTAATGGTGACTACTGTGTGGTCAGTTGTAAGGGGGACCCCACTTCAGTTGACGGTTTCTTAATCCGATCATGAGGAGCAGTACTAATTTTTCTTTTCAGCAAAGACGTTGCACCCAAAGAATACTCTCCATTTTGATTTGTCCTACAGTTGCACTCTAAAAGTCGGCAAAGGCTATTCGGAAAAGTATTACTTTAAAAATCGTTTCCAATCTGCTTCCTTTTATTCTTGTGAGGTGGGAGGAGAATTTTGTTCACCTAAAACCCTCTCCAAGTAATAAAAAGTTGATATTAAAACTGTTATGCTACAATAGCAGCTGCGGGATTTTCGTTGGGCATACAGTCTCAAGAAATACCTATCGAAGAAATTAGATTTCATTGGAGCAGCATTCTTTCTTTGCATAAACCACCAGAGACCGTTCGATGACTGCTACCTTGAGTGGTGCGCATTACATAAGGCATAATAAGACAGAAGAATTATCTCAATTGACTGCTTATGGTTTCCAGTGGATCCATGACCCAGATAAGTGGGTCACGGGAAGAAAAAGACATGGGAAAAACATTTTTGTGAGAAATTTGTACATGATCAACGAATTTTGTACTGACAAAAGCTACGCATGCTCCTTGTCTCAGTGGTTTATATGGGGCCTTATGGTACAAGAGAATTGTAATCACATTTTACAAACGAGATGCAGCAATGGCCGAAGCACTCATCGCCGATGAATTCAACTCCCAGTGGTGTTTATGCGACTGGCACGTGACCTCTATCGCATGCCCAATGGGTCGGAAAGTAGTTCTCGTTTTCTATAGATAGCGTAAATGGTCGTTCACTTGTTCGCTGAGCTGAGCAAGTTAATTGCAAACGTTTCATCACCAGTCGAGGTGACATCATCAGTGCGTTATTGAAGAGCGTAATGGTGCGCAGCGACGCACTGTACTCAATGGTAGGCGAGGCACGTAAATTACAGTTTCCCGGTTGGCTTTTAGAAATCCTGTCTAGGTGTGAGTTAATCTCACTGCTGATCAACAGCTCTCGGCCGAACGGTTAAATATCTAGACTACTACCAGGGAAGACACTGGTTAAAACTTCCTGCAGTTTTATCAGATGCACACTGATGATGGCTCTAAATACGGATGAAACAGCAGTATAGTGGGCTTTTAAACATAGGTTGCCCTTAATTACCTGGTGGAATCTTAATTGAAATCCTGATAATAATTCTACACTTCTGCATTTGATAATTTGCTGAGGTGACTGGCCTTCCCCAATCTACTTAGAGGCGGCTAGATGGTAAGCAGTAGTTTAAAGCTAACGGTCCTGATACCAAAACGTCTGAACTAATGTGGTCTTTTTTGAGTGGAATGGCTGGAGGCCAGTCAGACCTGATCTCCTCAGTAGGAAAACTGTAGTATTATTATTTGAAGTAATTACGTAACTCGGTTATTCTGCGAACATATGAAATGACTAGATAAACCGACCAGTATAAGATGTGGGGGCGAGATGGCTTGAAGGCCTGTGGTTTGCAACTAGCCCCGCTATCTCGACTCCTATTGTCTTCTGGGTTTGGGCAATTTGCTAGTATCTTATCTTTTTGCCTTCCTTCGAGTGGAATGGTAGCTAGGCACCGAAAGGGTGTTACAGCTGATCGATTATTACTATTAATAGTGGTATAAGGTTATCTGGGAATAAAAGTTTCAACACATGACGCAAAGTGCAAAGCCTCTATGACCCGATTTACTGGGGTTTTGTGGAAAACTTAAACCATGTGTCCGTGTGATAACAGTTCAGTTATTGACAATGGCGATCATTTATGATCAAGAAGTATGCTGCAGTAGACATTCTCTACTGGGTTTATTCGGATGCTATCCATACCAACATACGGTGCATCTACAAACAGCTGCCTTAGTTGTTCTACTAGTAACATTTTTATATGGGCGAATTTTCACCCTGTCTATTGACCAGACTCGTATCTCGACATCAGGCTAAAAACTTGGAGTACTTGGTCAAAACCATGTTTAAAGGTGAAAAACGCAGAAGACAAGATGATGTGACCAAGTTAAAACAAATCAGTCAAATGGTTTTGTTGTTAGTATTCCACCAACGTTATCATCACTCATCAATGGAGACAACTGTGTCAGACAAAAACGAACAGTACTCACTTGCTCAAAACAGTGCTTCACAGTACTGGCGAAATCCTCTTTGCCTATCCAACCGCCTTCCCCTAAATTGCGTGGTATCAAGATGCATTCGCACAACAGAGCATACAGCCTTTGTTCGGTGACACATCCGTTCGGGTCAGCAATCAGGCTGAACAGATCTGCAAACAGTAAAATTTAGACAGATTTTTGAGGAAGGGATTTTGAATAATCCTGTAATTCTGTAAAAGCAACTAGAAAGGAGACCAAAAGGCACTGCTCAAGTGTGTTATCGGATTTTTAAAATGTCTCTTCATCATACAAAATGAATGCTTTGGAAATAAATATCCGATAAAACAGGATAATTAAGCTATCATAAATTTATTTCAGTTGTGATAAGGCGGAAGCAAAATCACTGCTGAGTTTTGCTCATGGGTTTGAACATAAAGAATTAAAACGTTAATCAACGTATCCACTAATCGCAGCGAATCAAGCATGCCTTATCATCGCGTCAGCGTGACGTTTTAACTTTGGGCCACAGGGATCAACTACGTGTGTTGCTTGCTGAGGTTACTCCGTCAGCTGAGCTGGGCAGTTTGTCTGACTGGGTGGTTCCGTCCTTCCTACTTGTTTTTACATAGCTTTATAAGAGCACTTTTTATCTTCAATGCCATTGACTTTTTCAAAATGATCTTACTCATGGTTTGATCGGCCTGAGGCTTTTAGGCAGCCAATCTCTCACTCCTGTCTAAACGCGGGCAGGAAGAGAAGAACTGTCCATTCAACCGCGCTTTGATAATGTATTATCGAAGAAAGACGGGTTGTTTGGAGACCGAATGTCAAGTTAACTGTCAGAAACAGTGAAAGCAACCGGGTAGTCAGTATTTCGACAAAGTCGCACTGTATTTCTCAAGAACTAAAATCCCGTATTCAGAGTAAACCTCCGCAACGATTCTGTGGCAGAGTGAAAAGCTTGAATATGTCACTTTCAGTAAAGGTAACATCATACTTGATGGAGCGATCTCCATATCATGAAGGTCTTTTTGGTAACGAGGGTGCGGCTCGAGAGTCGTCGATCGATGTAGTCTCTCACATCTCGAGCAAAATATTAGCACGACAGTAGCACACGCTCCGATTCAATTGGCTCTCAGCTCCACTCAGATGTGACATACTATATTTTGTGCAACCGCTTCAGTGTATAATACGCAAACAGCAAACAAGTTAAACAGTATGGCGGGTTTCCAAATGCTTCCATAACGTTTCATACCCGTTTCTATCACAAACTGTTCAGGTATCTTAAAAGGAAAGATAACTGGAAATGGAACAAACAGCAGAGAGTTCCCAACAGAACACCATCCACGGCAGTAATAGCAGCAGTGACAGGACCATCAGCTACACCCGTTGTAAAATATGATAGAGAAGTTCCCTTGGTCATAGTGTTTCCCACCGGCTAGAAGATAGAAACTGTAACCATACTCTAGACGCTCAAGCCTAAATCAGTGCCGCAACGAATACATTCACTTTAACATGGTAAGGGGGAAACAAAGCTGGCTAGTCTATGGCAAAGTCCGCAGCCAAAGTTGAGAAAAACGAATGGATGACGACTGATTTGCTTTCACATGTACATGTACGTGGCTTTCGATCCTGGTTCTCGCACCAAAAGTCCAAATCACATTTTTTGAATGAAGCAAACAGAAGAGGTAACAAGGAGTGTCACAGTGATTTTCTCGGGCAGATGGAGGACCAACGCCAAACACTGCAGTCGCTGAAATCTTGCATCCTTTCGTAGACACTCAGTGCTGCACGACTTCACTCTCCTCTTATAACTTTCATAAGAAAACTAATTAAGTCTGGCTGAGGCAAGCAAATATACGGATGATTGGTCGGGGCACTCGAAAAATTACACAGAACAGTCATTTACTTCACAATGTTTGATAAGTTATCTTTTTTCTTTCAGGAATTTACGAAAACGGTTGGTGGGTTGAATGGTTCAGAACAGCCTGAAAAATTGCTAGGCAAAAATTTAAAACATTTGGCTAACAAGGAGTAATACAATCGTCCCTGTTTTTGGTCACGACATGATTTTTTGTTTCCACTTCGAGTGAAAGTCGATACAGGAATTGTTGTTTTAATCAGAACGGGCCAAATGACAACACGGACACTGACCATAATTTTAAATGGCATGTTCTATCGATTAGCCAAAAATTATGTTCTCCCGTCGATATTCGTAAGCCATGTGTAAACTACCAGCTACTTCGTGCAAAGGTTAAGTACTTGAATACAACTAGGAAAAGTCAGTCGGTATTCATCATACAGGGATATCGATCTTGCTAAAAGGAATTCCACGAACTGAACCACCAAAACACCACAGGCTGACTTAATCTAATTTAAATGTCAAACATTCTAGTCAAACTTACCATAGAACAATCTGTTTACGCAACAGCCGTTGCGATCTAAAGTGCTCCGACGCATACGGGTCAGAAACACTGGTTATAAACAGCGAAGCACCATGAACTCTCAGTCAAGTCTGGTCCGTCAGCACAAACTACGGCATCAAGCTGAGCTTTTTAATCTCCGTAAATAATCAGGATTAATCAATGGTACTCCGAAAGCGTTGTTTGGTTCGTATGGTGTAAAACAACACTCTTCGAAATGACTACAGGCGTGATTTCCTGCAAGTATCTATGATTTTGCAGTTCATAGAATCGTTCAACTTTGTCCAAATGCCCAAAAGAGAACAAGCAGTTACCAATATCCTTTCCTATCTTGCATATCAAGTAGACTGTGCTTGCAATATTCCAACAGTAAGCTGACAAGTGGAGCTTGGCATCAAAATGAGTGTTCATTTAGGTCTTTAACGCACTCCACTGCATAACATGTACACAGAAACTACAACCATCAACCCCAATCCGCCGTTTTCCGCCAAAGAAAAAACATTTGATTGGCAGACTTGCTTTCAAGATCACTCCACTTGAACCGGCTTTCTTTCCTATTTGAGATTACTAAAGGGTAGAAAGCCCCTTTAGTAATCTACTAAGTGAAGTGGAGGTAATTCTAGAATGTATATCGTTTTTTCAATGTTAGTCAGGGTTTGTTTTTATTTGAAATAAGTGATAACCCAAACTGTTGAAAAAATACAAAACGATTTTCAAATGAGTACTCACATCGATATTTTTCGTCCAAGTTTGCAACAGACAGAGTTGTCAGTGCGACCTTGAAAGACAAAGCTCGGACATTCCCCTTTCGCATCCTAAAAAAATTAAAAATAAATTATCGGGTGTGTTGTAAAACCACGTTTGGAAAATAAATATATTCATATGAAATTGGCAGTTTGAACAACTTTCCTTTTCACTGTTGACAAGGTTTCTTTGCGGGTTTCATTCTGCAAGGCAGTCACGTAATGTTGAAAAGGCGAATAACCGACTGAAACTGTTCTAGCCTCTTTGAAACTTATCATCCCTCCACGTAGAGGGTAGAGCAATTCGAAACCGCAATTATGCTCTGTCCCTGTAAGGATTCTGTTAAATTTTACTCTATACAACCAGTAATGAATGAGCATCTCACTTTTTCTGACCGAAGTTATTCTGACACAAAAGATATTATGTCGGCTACGATCTTCCACAATATTCTCACTCTTTCATCTGAAGGTTTCTGAAAACTTGTTCGTTATTTGTTTAGACTGTTTGCTCGCTTCATGCTCCGTTGCATGCATAATAGACCCGATTGTTCATTATTTCTCCCGTAATCCATGAAGCATTTATCTACCTATCATTGTCTACACCCGTTTAACGAGTGTTGTTGTGTCCTGGAGTGTTGATCCTGAGAACTGTGGGTTGTGACGTCGTTTGGGCGGGAATTCTCACCACTTTCCACCGTAGACGGGCATCACAATGAGCGACCAAACAATCGGTGGGGACCTGCGGTTTTAGTTGTATGAATGATCGGTGGTTTCCCCATAGTCTATTGATCTCTTGACGTCTGATGTATGCTACAACGTTTTGCCGGGTTAAACTTTTTTGACTTTGCAGGTGACAACGTATTAACAACTACAGTTGATTTACGGAGGCATATATTGCTGGCACTAATTGTGTGCGTTTTTACGAGGAGTCGGACACGGCGTCGAAAAGTAAGCCCATGATTTTGTACGTTGGTCTACCCTACAGAGAGTACGATCATAACCGCCTCCGCAATATACCAGTCCAACTGTGGCTACTGGCAGAAGCCACATCAACGACGGATGAAACCAAACAACACTAGCACGTTTGCTTTCACATGGCTATTGGCGTGGCAACGCCTACCAGATCGTGTGAGCTGTGCATAGGAAAAAGCCCAGCGTAAGTAGTGGTCGATGGACATCCAGGAAGTGAAGACACAAGAAGAGAAACAATGAAGAAATCCTTTGTGTAAGCTCAGGAGTGACGAAAGGCGATGGACATTTGCAACGTATGACGGCACACTGTACACTGTAGAAAATGCCCAGCTGGTGCTGGTTACGTTACATTTTTGTGCAACTTTATAACTTCCCTTTGTAACCTGCTGAATAACGGAGCAATACCCAGGGCGCCCGACCTACAAATTTGATTACGCCATAAACACCTGATTATAACTCAGGTTTCTTCTCATTTTCTGCACACAAACGAAGCTTTTTCGATGACTGATAAGTCGTTGTCGTTTGATGAGGCTGCTGAAGACTCTAAGAGAGCAGACAAGCGAGCTAGCTCATCTTGGGCTCACAACGTAGGCGCTTTCGCAAAGTTTCTTTCAAACTTATGTTTTGCTTGAAGCCAGATTTCGACAAATACTCTCATTTGCACATGAAGTTGACAAGAATTTTGCGTCTCCTATTAAAACCAAATTCACGTGCAAATGAGCATTTGTCTACATTCTTGGCTGCTTCCTTTCCATAACTGTGAACCAACATTTTACAATCAACTGACGAAACAAAAATAACGGAAAACATCTTTATTTTTCCGTATGTCTTTGACAGCGCAGGATTTCGCCTCTGTTTTCTGTCATGCGCAGAGGAGTGCCGTAGCTTAAGTAAGGTGACACGTAATTACAACCCCTTGAGCGCGTAATGGCTTGTTTGTCATTGGAAAATCTGACGGTTTGCAGTCACACCAGTCCTGATTAATCAAGGCACATACCCTTTGAGGAAAGAAGTACCTACGAGTAATCGCGAACGCCGAAGTAGTACCACGGCTGAGTTTAGAACGTAAGAACACAAGGTCGACCACACTTCTTGACGTGATCACAAACGCTCCAACTACCACCACACGTCGTCTCAATGTCTAACCTGAACGTTTGATTTGCGAACGGTATAATTTAGAAGGCTGCCCTGAAGAGCTCCTTCGCTGCAAGGAATATTATTCTTGTTCGTATGAGAAACATAAGGGAAAGCTAACGAAAGTTTGACGAGATCTTAAAGGTGATCCATCAACTATGGCAACAAAGTGTTATTTCGCCATTCTAGGTCTATAAAGTCTGCCAACCAATGTTAGCCTCAAGCTTAACGCCAACAAAGACAGTCCCTAGTTGTAGAAACAATGACAACTACTGATCGACGAAAATCATGAGGAATCTGAAAATGCTTCAGCCAAAGAAGTACCGATCTCGGTGGAAAGTTTTGCTTCAAATTGTGACGACTCATAATAGTATGTGACTCGCTTCAAGTTGGGAAAAACCGGCATCATCCCTGTCAAAAGAGATCTTTTGATCAAAAGTTATTTATGATTATTTGTGTTTATTTATGGTTGATCACATTTCTAGCGGTGCGAAAACCTTCTTCTTCTAATGGGCCACTTAAATTAAACTACTCCCAAGAAAGAAATTCTCCCATTAATTAGCGGGAGTGGGAAGTTGCCTCACACTGATTTCACAAAATGTGAATTCGCAAGAGTTTGAAAATGCAGAAATTTCGATTACCTGAATGCTCATAACTGAACATTTTCTCATTCGTAGAGCACCGTTTTGTTGCATCCGAGTTTAGCTGACAGTCAAGCCAGGTACATAAGACAAAAATGTGTATAGAACTGGCTTATCGATTTAGTGCGCATATTTTCTTTAGCTCAGGCAAAAACGCTTTGAATAAGGCCAATATTCGTTTTTGTGTTCACAAATTCGACTACCTTCTTCTTTGCTTTTGACAAATGTGAACACCGACAACTATAAACATGATCTGGTTCGTCCCAAAAAGTAATTCACTACGTGATTCTCCCACATTGTTTTTGAACTGGTAAATGATTGGCGTGTTGCCCCATCCACTTTATGAGTTACGGTTAAGATGGGTCACATATTGACCACTTTGTAGGGAAAACTATACTCTGCCTAATGACGGACATCTGGGTCAGGTTAAATATTTGTGACCTTGTGTTTATCATGTTTTCCACTGAAAGGTTCACTGAGAGTAAGGCACTTCCACTTGACTGCTTTGAACCGATCACATTTCCCGACGCATGGGCTGGACGAAATAGTCAGATGCAATGTTTATAAACCTGGATGCTGGAAGTTAACCTACTGGCTGCACAATTTACACACTCAACATGCGCTGACCAGCTTCTAAGACGGCCAGGAGCCACTCACTTATTAATACAAACTTTTAGAAATGCTAACTGCTCTTAGACAATAAATGAGTTTGAATCGAGCCATAAAGAAGAGTCATGCACCTCGACGTACCACACTACTCATGAGTTTACTGGCAAATCTTCACCCTATTCGGGGCTCATTAGGTAGTCACAGTCCCCAAGTTTTCGTCAGCAGATTTGCTTGAATCAAAATTGGATGAAATTCGCCAATTACTGAAGTGCAACATAAGGCTGGCGAAAACTCGGGAACAGCGCCCAATCGATGCGCCCTAAGAACGGAGAAACTAGCTGTGGGTTGTAGAATGTTTGTCAATAACCCGACGAATGGTGTATCACATCTCAGAGATCGTATCAACTGAAACATGAGGCGCAGCATTTCACACAGAATAGATACAACTGGATTCAGTTGAATTTCCCGCTGGAAAAACAACTTGGTGTAAAAATGAAAGTATCTGGCAAAGCGCCATGTAATTTGAGAGTGATGGATGGAGGAGAACAGGTTATTGCACAAAAGGTGTGCTGAGCATGGAATCAAACTCGTGGAGTTTGCGCCTTTTAAGGAAAGTGTTTTCATCCTGTTGCTGCGGTTGATGACCACTACCTCATTTTTGTTTGTTACAGCCACCATCGTCCAAGCAGTGGGTTCATCTCATCTCACCTATCGAACCTGTCATGTAGGTCCAAACAGCATATTTCATTTTTTCAGCCTTACACAGAAAATGACTAGACTGTGCTGCACCAGGTCGCCTAATGTTTCAGTTGGTACGATTTTGAGATATCGCGATACATGTATAGATGCAATACATTACAAATAAGGTTGCTGAAACTTCTTTCACAACCCCCGACCGGTTCTTCCCTTCTTGAGGCTCATCAGGTAGGCGCAGTCCCCGAGTTTCCGTCAATCTCATGTTCTAATTGATACCAAATTGCAGGAAATTAGCGAAATAAAATCATTTGCAAAAAAATTTGATTTTCCGAGAGATTCACCTGGACTCACCTGAATCGCTCGTTTCTGCTGTTTCCAGGCAGCACAATCAGTTGCTTGGAAACATCAAAAACGAGAGATTCAGCTTGGTTCCAGGCGAGTCTCCCGCAAAATCAAATTTGTTTGCAAATGAGTGCATTTGACTAGACTTAGTTATGATGAAGTAGTGTGTGGCAGGCAGCCAGCGATTTTAGAAGTCGCTTAATACGGGACATTACTCGGATCATTGTATGGGTCTAATTTTGCTTATGTTAGATCCATTAAGTCGCTGATTAGCGCGGAAAAGCTAAGCCACTTGAAAATAATGTGAGTATTTTGGTGTGTTAGTAAACTAGACAAGTTGGTCTATGTGTTTCTAAAAATCGGAGAAAGGTTTGTCCACTTTGCACCGCACTAGTGACAAAAAACGTCACGTACGCTCGTGTTTGGGGGTCGTCCAAAATCCGTGATGAATTTCAGAAAGTTCATGGATATACATTACTAAGCTAAAGGATCTAACCACAGGAATGTGAATCTATGAGAAAAGGTTGACTTACGGCCCGGTTCTGTGACGAAAATGGAAAGTAATTCCTTAGAAGTAAGCTTGTACAAGGTCAAAACATATTTTACGGTTGGGATATAAAAATTTGAGGAGCAGAAAGAGTGATAACCAGGACAGGGGATTTTTTGACCTGCCCACGTGTCCGCAGTGGTGCAGTCATAGCGATATTATGAAATACTTGTCTGAATTGCACTTTGTTCCAAACCAAAGGTGATGTGCCAGTCACAAGCTAGGAATTCCGAAACACTTTTCTAAAGTGGGCCAGCCGGACATGGGATGATGTTGTCCCAAACCTAGTTTCAAGCCTTTTGGGCCCTCCTTGAGGAATGAAAATGCATCGAGGACGCAAACACCCTGTCGTCCTGGATTTCACAAACCCGAAAGAAGATACTCCGTTTTATTGATCAGCTACAGAAGAACATTAGCTTGCCGTAGAAGTGGGCTCTTAATATTGTACGTGGGCTAAACTGCATTCAATGGATCTTTAGCTTAGTTCACCGCCTCCAAAGTGGAGACAATCACTAAAACACAAGAAGATCTCTGTTATTAAATTGTTTTTCTGGGATCTCTTGAGGCAGATTGCATTGTGTTGGTGATACTAGATAGCCAACATTTGGCCTCGTTTTTGCTTATGTAGAGTTATTCAGTTTGTTCACACACCTGCCACTTACATGCCATTGTAATTATATGTATTGTGCACATCCGGTCTGAGCTTGTTCATACGTAAATTCGTTGATCGTGTTGGTGTGTTGGAAACACTAGAGAATTGATTTAGTGAACGGGAGAAGTTGAGAGAACTTTCACTGGTGCAACAGAAAATATTTGTGTACAAATGAACTTCAGATGGTAGGAGTTGAAGAATCCAGTTTTAGAGGGTGGCAAGTTTTTGAAAAATCTGAAATAATCCGTTGAACGGTTTGCAGAGACAGCGTGTTCAAAGTAGCGTTCATATTTGTGAATAGCTAAGGCAGTGGAAAGATATCTTTCAGACCCCAAAAGGAGCCAATATGAAGAGGGAACTTCTTGCTCTAAACTAAGTTATAATACGTAATTCGTTGACAGGTTTTACGTATTCCCTATACTAATTATGCACTTAAAGTCGCCGAGGTGTTTTAAAGCCTAAAAGCAGCAATCTTCTCATTCCGAAAAGAAGTGATAAAAACTAGTTCTTAGATAACCAACAGGTGTTTTCACCTTGAAGGGTTTTCTCCCACTTACAAATTCTCTAAAACGGATACTCATTCGGGTAATTGAAAGGATACTTCTCATGGAAGGACGCCGTTGTTCGGAGTTGGTGAGCTCTCACAGTTTATCGAATGTTGCAAACAAAATAATCTGAGGAAACTCGATCAGGTTACAGGCTGACCTTTGAGCCCTCCATTCAGATAGATTCCTTAGGCCTATGACTGTTTTACTTGCATCTTTAGAAGTTACAAATGTAGACGTCTGGGCCGCACGTCTGGCAGGATAAGAAACTTATAAACACAAGTATTTTTTTAAAATTAAGGCAGTGGCAATCCAGTGTAAACCAACACTAAGTGTTTTACCACTCCAACGAAATACACTCTTCCCCGGATGAGAAAAACACAAAAACGTTGTTAGATGCAGTGCTTCTCGGCTTTTCAGCATAGATTAGCTTCACTTGTACGACGAACTTTACACCAAAATTCCCAAATCTCCTGAAACCACCAACATTAAAATAACCTCCACTCGAAGCTCATACTAAAGTTTGTGATATACCTTTGGGTCGCGTTTTTGTGTTCTTACTTTCCAACGAACTTAGTATCAGTTTAACCACACCGTTTGTTTTCCTTGAATAAAAACTCAGCATCCACAATGGGATGGCTATACCAGGTTATATTAGTTTTTGCCCCAAAGGGCCCACCACTTGGACCGCACCTGATGAACGACATTTCTTCGAGTGACCACTGCATGCTGTGCACAGAAAGTATTTGTGCCATATAATACAAAACGTGTGATAATCATCAGCTAAATGCCATTTGCCGAAATCACGAGCCAATGGACGAACAAACGTAACACTTAGGTTGTTGATAAAATGTTGTCTACGCAACTACCATATGCAGAAAACAAAACAGAAACGGTCAGTTTTATCAATAATATGTGAATGGTCAATTACTGGGGTTGAGGAATACGGTCTAGGTTTCCGCAGGCAACTACTTTACCTGTACCTTGTGCGGTCAACATAAACCCAAAATGCCCGACGAGCTTCAAAACCTATGGAGAACACAGGCCGGAAAATACGATTGTGACTTACTGGCTTCACAATGCAGTGACAAGATCGTTTAACATGCGTGAAATACCCATAGATTGGGGCACGTTACCTAATTTACTGAGCTTCGGGAATGTCCGGGACACGTCACACTTGAGACACAGGCACAATTATCCAAACAAAGTAAGGAGCCACAGGAGAATTCTAACGGACATGAAGTTTTATCTCACCTGTCATAGACATTCAGTAGCCAGTTCAAGGTCAGGTCAACGCAAACGTGCACTGGAAGCCTTGTAGGGCCAACGAGAAAGTGTCGTTTGCCTTTTCTGGTGGATCGACGTGTTCTATCTGAACCTGTTCGATGAACCGGGCTAGCAGTAGCGGTAAATGTTACGCTTTCTGGAAGGCTGGCACACCTAGTGCCTGGTGTAAGAGGACTCGTTGGCTGCACACCACCAGGAACAGGTGATGAGATCAATGGCCTAGCTGAGGCTGGATCTCTAGAAGTGCGCTGTTGATCTCTGATAGTAGAAGAATGACGACGAAAGCCTTTCCCGCATTTGGTTGGCGTCACACGACTCTGATGAAGTGCGTCGGTCTTGAAGAACAAAATAAACAATGAGTAAGGAACACTAAAGTTCACCACGCAGAAACAAAGACCCACATATAGTATTTAAAGGCTATAAGTCAACAGTGGTCCATGCGCTTCAATAGCTTTCTTCAAAAATGTTTTGTGTGCATATAATTGACTGTCTTATCGGAATGCTCTCAAGCGCCATTGTAGCAACAGCTCTTGATGGACGACAACTTCTTGTCATTTAGTGTGAATTTGTGCTGAAGGAGTGAAGTCTGCGGAAGTGCATCGAAATTAGTCGTTTCTTGACCCGACCGTAGGTCGAGAATAATGGTGGAAAATATCCAGCCAACCGTGAAAATTGAAGATATCTAGAGGACGAGTGGCTTTCCATATGTACGTATAAATTTCCCTGTCCTAAAGTATCAACCTTGGGTCTTACCTTTTCCCGAAGACCGTCTGACGAACTAAATACGTAATTCCAAATTTAAGAATAATTTTACTCGGTCCATTTCCACTAGAGCCAAATATGAGGTCACAGTATATCAACAAAGCACTGAATTCGTGAAAACACGGTTGCACTAGGAGAGTCTTCTTACCATAAACCAAGTTAGCTATGAGGGAATTCCGTGGTGACCAGAGTGTCATTCTTTGACGTCTTGACAAATTTTCTAAGATGATACTTCTAGACAAAAAGGTTTGCGTCACTAAGGTAAATCAACCACAAAAAATAATCATAGCGCAAATTGAACTTTAGAGCGCATTTACTTTGCAGTGATAGTCCCAATTATGAAAATACTGAAAACCTGTGCAAGCAAATTTTTGTGCACTTTCCTGTTTTCAGCTTCAGCTACGAACCTTGAAACAACTAAACTGACATAATTGATGACATATACTCGTTCACAAAGAATGAATGTCGTGGGCTATGTTTGAGATGTCAGTAACCTACGTCGCTAGACCGCGTGGATGGAAGAGTGGAATATTTGGCCGAGGCACCAGTCTTCTGTTGAGAAGCAGCCCAGTCCCCTCCAGCCTGTTGCTTGACCGGGGTTCCCTGTGAATCGCTCAGTCCAAACATCCCGTTTGCACAACTGAACAGGTCCAACAGACAGTCGATCATCTGTGGCACATTTATCGTTCGGTCAAATGGATCTTGGTTGTGCTCATCGATTGGTTGAGAATGACCGATATGTTTCAAATTCTCTGCCAGGATCGATATACTCAAGGAATCAACTAAACGAAAAGAACAAAACGTGTTTGTGAATAGAACACTGTTTACTACATGTGAGACACTTGAAAAAGGCTGAGACTGTTAGTTAGTTTTTTCATCGGATACTTCTCATTGTTCCGATGGAATGCAGCTATATAGTCAAGTAACTCAGTCATGACAATGGAAAGTCATCAAGCATTCCATACTCAGTCATGCAGCCAGTAAATTACCGCTCAAAGAGACAAAACCAACAGCCGTCTACAAAACATGAGCTTTTTGCAATGTTAGTGACGAGCGACATCATGTTGCATCCTCACGGCAAGAGCCGGGAGAAGTAGCGGTACTCGCCAAAACAGAGTGACAGCTATTTCTTCCGGGGAAACACAATCAACAAGTTACGGAGGAAAATATATGAACCAAAAAGAATAATGGCTCCCTTCCAATATTCAAAATTCAAGAGAATCGAGTCAGTATCCGAGCTGTTTGAAGTGAAATTAACCTAAATCATAAATGTGATGAATTTTTAATTTTGGCTCCAAGCTCGTTGAGACAATAGCAGTGCGTGTTGGAAAAGTCACAATAAAATTTTAAGATGCAGAAAATTCAGCTGAAGGTGACTGAAAGATCCCTAGGGTAATTTCACTTAACATTTTGGAATCAGATATCTAAATTTTCTGACATCCTTAACAGTGTATTGCAAAACACTGTCTTGATGATAGGAAAAGGTTTTTGAAAAAATGGCGTGGGCCAGAAAATTCACGCACTTCAGGTTGGTAGCTTAGACTTTCTCTAACATGGTGCTTAGTTTCAGATTTGAAAGCCCAGACTTTTAGATGAGCACAGCAGAATAAATTTCTTTACTGCTATTCCACTCTAACATGGAGTTCAAAATCCTGATTGACTGATTGAATGAATGCATGAATGGATGAACAGTTAAGTTAAAAAATGAATGTGTAAGTGAAAAAATGAGCGATTGAATGAAGGAGCAGATGAATCAAAGAAACGAATTTAAGCAATGTTCAATCTTGCCTTGTTACTCAATATCGTAGGACTTAACAGAGCTCTTTGACCACAATATTTGACTCTCATCTGTCTAATTCAAAGCCCACCCTATCTTCCTTCTGATTACCTAGGATTCGTGCTTTCTGGATCATCAAATGTTAGTTGTTCAGGGCTTGGTGGAAAACAAAGACAGTCCGAAGTTCAAGTAGAGCATGAGGTTGACGAAAAGTCGGGGACTGTGCCTACCTGATGAGCCCAAAGAAGAGCAAGACCGATCGTGGGCTGTCGAAAAATTTTCAGCAACCTTATGAGTAGTATGTTAACCCTGAAGTTCGGTTTTGGATGGAGTACAGCCAAGGGTTATTTTGGTCCTTCATCGCTCTTTTTGGAACTCGTCTTCAACACACATAATTTTTATTGCAAGTTAAGTGAGCTCCATGGTAGATGGCTAGTTACTCAACCGTAATATTTGACCATTTAGGAAATCACAGTCTCAGGTTTTTCGTGGGGATTTGGAAGCCGTTTGAGAGCAAAGACAAGTGGGTTGGTAAATGGTTCTAGGCTTTTTTGCATGAAGGTACATTACAAAAAGCATGGTTGGAACATAAGGTTTCTACACTATCCTAATCAAACTATATTCATCTATTTTACCAGTTACCAGGATTTTGATCCAGTGTAAAAAGTTGCATAGCAGTCGCCAACAAAAGTTTCACGTAGAACGGGGTCATTACAGCGACTTACGGCAAAGAGTTTTTTGAAGCTTGCGTAGTTTCAGCGCTGTTCTGTACTCTGCAAATCGGAACGCATTCATCTGTTTCATGGACTGCATCAGGTCCGACAGGATCGGATGGTCCCACTGTGTGTCTTGACTCGCATGACTTAGATCGACGAAAACAGGAGAGAAGAACCACATGTCCGATTAGCTTGAATTGACGACAACGACAATACCAACAGAGTAATTAACAACAGGGAGGTTTCAAATACTCTTTGCAAAATGGGCCGTGTGAAATGTCAGATTATCATGACTGCTGTGAATTAACCCCCGTGATAAACAAACCTACAATGGTCCTAAGTTGACAATGTGTGGAACAAATTTTATTTTCCCATGAAAACCTTCAGCGATGTGCTAAACTGTTTGTCTAGTTGAAAGACATGTTTATGTGAAACGTCTCTCAAAAGCAATGTTGTTATCTGGAATTACTAGCAGAAATCCAGTCAGATAACGTTCCTCCACCAACACTTAACATAGAGTCGTGCAAGGTTCTGATCGGACACTAATCTGGAGCGAAGAAAAAATATTTTTACGTAAAAATACTGAATTCGCTACGAATGAAATTGAAAGGTATCATCTTGGCGTTTGACGTAATAAAGTATATGAATTTGAATGAATAACACTATAGAGATTGGGACCATTTGACCATCTTGGACGGTGTCCAACGAAAGCTAACTAATCGAAATTAAAGTGAATTATGCGGAGCATTTGTAAGGCCAATACTCAATCGCTGTCATTTAGGCAAAAGAATGAGTTGAGGAGGAAGGCAGCATGCTTGTGTTGTAGATAGGTCAGGACCTGTTTGCTCTACCATTTAAGGTAGCAGGGCGATATATGATTGGCGAGGATCCCAGCACAACCTTGTTGTGCGACAGCAAGCCCTTCTGACTTGACCGAACGAGGTATTGCGGTTCTTTATCAGAAGACTCAAAACAACTACTGAGATATTTTCTAATTTTGCTCAATAAAGCTGTGTTCTTTTGGTGGGAGCCGCGTGTGTGTTTTTTCATCCTGATTCATAGCTAATTTTCTGCCGAATATTGGTTTGACTTACTTTTTGTAATAAGGCACCTGTGTTCCGGAAGGATGGACACATCTCTCCCAAGGTGGAGAAACCGAGTCTTGAAAAATGAGAACAGAAGACGCTTGTGATGGCAGTTTGCGTCACAGACATAAAACGTTAAGCAGAAAATCAAACGATATTTTAACGCAAAATTTGGGCGGTGTTTGGAGGAAACTTGGTCAATATTTTATCCAAAAATAGAATTTCCTTGATGTGCTGGTTAACAGGCAATCGAACAGAGGGTAGTAACACTTATGCTGCAGTCACGCAATTCAAATCATACGGTCTTGTGTAGACTGTCTTTTTCAGTGATGACTTTTCCGACTCTGAGTTCACGTAACTCGTGAATTAGTTATCCTTCCGATTTACTTATAGTATTTTGATAGCACGAGGTGATTAGAAAATTTCAATCGAGACTACGTTTGAACAAAATTGAGAATTATCGGAAATACCTCATTCTTTCCTAACTTGCTGTGAAAAAAGAGTAATACAGGGCGAGCTCTGTTTTGCGCAGGACTAGAACCAACTCAACGCTGATGACAGATATCACTTCTGGAAACTGACCGTAACCTTTTTAGCGATACTAAACGTTGCGAATTTTGCGTGTTTCAATCCTTGATTAGGCTGTTCTTCTTTGGGAACTTGTGCAAATGCTAAAAGCAGCCGGAATTTTGACATTTTTTACCTTTTCTAAAAAGGATTCACCATGAAATGATAGCGTATGCTCCAGAAACGACGGTAGACTTTTTGGTCGATTTATCGTTGGTGGAGAGGGAGTTGGTTAAAGCCTATACTCTCCAAAATAATTTCGAAACAAAATAATGCTTTGTAGAACTTTACACACAAGAGGTAGACCTTTTGAAGTTCCAGATAAAACATCAGACTTTTGGTCAGTTTCAGTGTACACTCAAGAGATGCTTCAACATAACTGCTCTTTATATGCTCGTTACCGAATGAAGTTCACGAATACCTGCAGAGGCCATTTGGTACTGCTAGCCACCGTTCATCGAAAACAGGTAAGCCAGTTTAGCTGATGCGGCTCGCTAATCACTGAGGCGCTGTTATTCACGGTTGAAGGAAACCATGGTTGAAAATTGATCCCAACTGCATTGCTTTTCAAATATCAGCCACCTTGCTTTACCAATCACCTACAAGATTCCACCCTAAAGAGCAACGAAACTTTGCGTAACATCAAGAGAGTTCGACTCTTCGCCACTACACCAACGTGGCCTATTTGTCGGTCATGGTGAGTGTTCAAAAGTGACTGATTTTAGCTGGTAACTTGAATATCATTCTTCCAGTTGAAGACTCTCCAAGGAGATAATGCTTCTCGTAAGGCGTCACTTTTTCATCCAAATGGACTTTCCACTGCATAAGGTAGACGTGCTTACCTTGTAAGTCAGTTGAAGTTGCTTAGACACTGGATGCCATTGTTTTCCGCTTTCAACAGAACCCCATGTGTACTTGAAGTCGAAACTACTTACATATAAACTGTAGGATCCGGCAGGATTATGCCGTGTGCAGAGGGGTGGTGTTCCAAGTGTTCCACTCCAATTCACATGCCATCGTGGTTCATCGAACTAAGTATATGTGCACTGTGTCACAGGTTCATTAATTCACTATCATAAACTCAAGTAAGATCCACTGCATGAGTACTGATTGAAGTTCCGTTCCGGGAAACGATTATGACTTCATTGTTATTAAAGTTAGCTTGCTGGTCTTGCTCGCTGGCCCAAGTTTGTTTTTGGACAATGATAATGAAACTAATTGTAGCTAGTAGAACTCACCACTTAAAGGTACAGACTCTGCTTGCATGGGTACAGGAGATTCCATCTTTCCGTTCACAAAGTTTTCCGTGGGATCCATGCCAGTGTACCGGCCACCTTCGATCGGAGTGCGATGTGACGGTGATCGGGTAAGTTGTGGTTGTGTGCGCTGATCTATTGCTTGAATGGAAACCAGCGTTTGACTCAGGGCGCGGATTCGAGCCTCTGTGAGGAAGCGGACTTGATCAAAACTGCATATCCCAAAAGTCAGGTGAGCAATTTGTTGTAATTGCAGAAGGGAAAATGAAGGTGTCCAGTGAGTGGTGTAAAACTACTAAAATAGTGACTGCGTGGAAAAAGTATCGGTTTATAAAGTCCTGCTTTTTTAATCTGACTTCCACACTAATGCGGTGGGCAGTAGTTTTCTGTTTGATTGTCATTTGGCATGCCTGCTATCTTCTGCACATTCAAATTAGGTTTCCGAAGCCATACTAAATCTTCATTGGGAAGACCAACATTACGTTGGAAAACTTTGGGCGTTTTATTCTGAGGCATGGAAGCATACTTTTTGGTCTCCAATACAGGAGACGACGAACGGAGTTGAAGGAGAGTAGTGTATTCTAGGGGAAATTAGCTTTTGATGGGATAACCGTTAATCAGCACAGAATACACATCGGTGGTCGGTACAGTCCCGCAAAATCTTCGTATCTAGAGTAATCCGGCCCAGGGAAACATGTGATATAAGTTTTCACAAGTTAATCAACCCACATACCATGAGTTCAGGCGAAACAAAAAACTCATAGTAAGATACAGTTTGTATGAGGCTAACTGGAAATATTATTCCCTTTCCGTTCGAAAAGCTCCAATTCATAACTCCATGGATTCTTCGATAAATGGAATCTGCCAAAATGAATGATCTCAAGAAACGCCCTAACTAAAAGAACGCATTCCCCCCGTTTTAAGAGCTCAAACCAAAAGAAAGAACCGGTACGGATTAACAGCACACGATCCACAACAATGCAACGAACAGAAGGCCTCAGTTCGTCTAAATAAAACAGTCCACGGTGTGCGATGATTTACAGTAAGCAATAAGGCGAGGAGATCCTTCTTCATTGTGAATGTTTCAGCCTACCTGAGTAAATTGATTCGTCAAAAGTGAGTCACCAGAGGGATTTCGTTTTCATCCATTATGGCAATATGATGAATAAATAGGATGAATAAATTTAGCAACAGGTGGTAGTGGCTTGGAGGGGTTGGTCAGAATACCTAATTGCTCCAAGGAGGATGACAGGGAAATTATAAGTACTGCTTGTTCGAGTAAATAAAACCCACAGACGGACCGGTTTTAGAGAATTTCCACGTTATAAGCATTGAAATTGCATCATATAAGGACATTATAAGCAAGAAAATGAGATCAACGGGAAGTTGTACTGTCAAACCAGACACCAAAGCCTACTTTGGCAGTTTTTTCAAGTCATCACATGAGGTGCACGATATCACTGAAAGACACTGGAAAAGGCTACTAAGATAAAAACGTGTTGCCCAATAGAGGAAGGGCACCAAATCATTGTGGGGCTCAGGGAGGCTAAAGCAGAGCTCTTGATATAGTTCTTTATTATGATGCTATCAGTAACCAGTTAACAGAGAGCAATTTATGAGTTGATTCATTCAGCCAAAAACGGTGGTTCTCTTTAGAACGCCAACCTCGAGTGGCCTGAACAATATGTTCTGGTAACTAAAATCTGCAGTGATGAAATCAAACCACCTGCGAAGCTGAACAATTACGAGTATTGATAAGCTAATTGCGCCGATCATCTGGTGTTGAGATCACAGAAGCATGGCACAGAAAACAGACAGAAACGTTTGGCTCTATTAATGATTCACAAAATTCTCAATTTAGGCTTGACGGCTGCTCATGCTTTGACAGCTTCCACCTTATTTTGGCACAAAATTCTCAATTTAGGCTTGACGGCTGTTCATGCTTTGACAACTTCCACCTTATTTTGGGATAAACTATGCAGACATTTGATACGCTGTTTGGATGACAACTTGTAGACAGATGAGCACCTGTTATTTCCCAGGGCAAGAAATTATACTCTCAAGTTTCATTGCATAAAGTCTGGTGTTAATATGTCACTTCTTACCATAGGGGGCACATATGTCTTGAGATGGTCCTAGCTATTGTTGACTGGTGAATGCAAGGTAATTGTGTAGTTTGACTGTCGTATGGCTCGGCTAACAATTGGTTCAAACTTCAGGCGATTATTAGGGTATTGAGGACAATATTGTAGTAACAAGGAGAGATGTACTCCGACCAAGTTTCTCAAGGTTTTAGCTCCATCACTACAGGAGACATGTTGTACAGGGATGATAAGCCTTACTGAAGTACTGGTGAGTGATGCATCCAAGCGTTCACAAGGAAGTAAGGTTTTAAGGGGGAACCATTCAATAACAAAGGGGATAGATTTTGATTATGATGATAAAGGGAGTGCCGGATGAGTCTCGTTTCAAAGCTAGTTTGTGATTCAAAACTGGATTTGTTGGCACTCCTTGGTCCTGACTCCGAATAACTCTCCACTCGGACATGTCAGCTTCTGGCAACTGGTCATTTGGAAGCTGGTAAAACCAACGAACTCAACGACGCAAACAAGTATGATTAGGCCTATCTGGAAACATGCGCTCACGCACTTGGATTCGAAATACCAGAAGAGCGTGGCCCGACTGATGTTCAGCTCAAGAACACTGACTTGAAATTCGTAATGAGTCGTTGACGATAGACTGAGATACAAGCAGTTCCGAAGTATCCGCTGTAGAATTATGACTTTCCATCCAAGCTCACATACGGAGCAGAGATACGCTGTAGAATTATGACTTTCCATCCAAGCCCACATACGGAGCAGAAATGTGATACGTTGCGCTCGAATGAATTGGTCCAAACTTTGCTTAGGGCTGTTATATCTCCGTGTGTGCAAAAGGAACGAGGTCGTCTGCAACTACGCCTCCATTAGCCCATTGAACTGTAGGTTCCTGTGCCACAACTTTGGAGGATGAGGTTTTCGCACAAAGGTCAAACTAGATATCTTTATCTGCACCTCAAATACACAGTATTTTACGAAGTAAAAGCAAAATCTTCTAATGGTGGGTTAAGAATTAACCACAACAACTTCAGAGTTGGAGTCTAATGTGCATAAAGAATATCTCTCAATCACAAGGGAAACCGCAAAATTGCCTCAATGATATGGATTGGGTAAAGTGCCAATTCCAGCAACATCTGTAAAGATTCGCTTGTCTTCGGTTGTTCAAATGTGAAAAGCCAATATATGTATGGGTGACTGAGACTTATCTTAGTTCACCGACCGGATGAAGCTGTAACATTGCCGGGTCGCAAATATGTCTTGTCAACGCCAGTCGGACGTGAATAGGATCGTAAACTAAGTTTATTTCACGAGTTGATGAGCAATCATGGATTACAGCAGGACTACTTTAATGATACTAATATTAGTAAGATACAATATCCGGTGTGTTGACATATCCTGTCTTCAAATCTCTCCATACATTGAAGAGATTCTTTCGTGCCAAAGCATGAATAGGTTTCCGTGTTCTCCTTTTGTTTCGCAACATACGCATAAATACAACTATGCTAAACTACCATGCCACTTGAGTCAGGAAAATTTTCAATTGCTTGCAGACACAAAATAGCAGTGTAACAACAGTTTTCTGGTCACACTCGATCCCTTAATCTGTGCAATTGCGATGGTAAGGCTTGAAGGTCACTCAACCAGCTGTTTCTCCTCTTTGGTTCTGCAGCTTTCTTTTGCTTGTGGAGATCAACTGATAAAAATGATTGCTGGTGCAAAATTTGTCTCACCGAGTGTTGCTTTTTTTGAGATCTGTCCATTAGAATCTTAACAGTCATTTCCGTCTCGATGACAGAAATGTCATTCGAAGGATTTCTACTAAAATTTTGTGTCCTCTTCAGCAAGCCGTTTAGTTCTTTTCAGAATGTTTTATCGGGAAAGCATTAGAGATGCACAAAGGATATGCGCAATTTGAATAAAGGGTGATAGTTTTTTAACCCCATAGCTGTAAATCAATCCAGGTGCTCCATATCCAGTCATGGCTTGACTGCATATGCATTTTCATACATCAATACAAAATGAACAGGGAAATCATCTACCAAAAGGCGGATAACATGTGAAACACAAAGTAACTTCATCTAAATAAGGATGCTCTGTAGTCGGAACACACTAACGCGGTGCCTTAAAGATGCAGAGTCCGAATGTTTGGTACCAACCCATACTGCCACCAACATTTACTAGCCATATGCCAAATCATATTGGGTTTACCAAGAGTCATTTAGCAGAATTATTCTCAGTGTATCACAGTGTATCTCAGTGTTTCACAATAAGATCCCTGTTTTTTCAATGTACTGATCCCGCAACTCCGACGTTCTCCGTCGGGTTTACGAATATACTGGACGCCTTACCTTAGATAGACTGAACTTTGGGGATATCCAGCGATCCCTCCTGCGCATTTGTTGCAACTCCGACTTCTTAGACATGTTGTCAGTGTTCGAAAGCACGAAGTGTTTATGTTTTATCGTCACTTGTTTCCCGCCAATTTTCCGTACAACTGCGTTGTCAACACCATGCCAGCAGAAAGGTTCTACAATAACCATTAGTTTCACGGAAAACTGACTAGTTATCACCACTGGATATCTAAAATGTCTGAGGCTTTTACACGGTGGTGATGACAGCTACATTCACACAGGCCGTCTGAAAATGTTAAAATTCCGTTGACATGCAGTTTGGCAAGTCACACTGTAAAACAACGACGTTTTCAACGTGAATCGGCTTTTGTTGCCCAGTATTCACAATTTCGTCGTCAAACTCGCTGGCGTTAATTCACCGCAATACAATATAGTTCGAAATGAATACAACGATTATCATATTCATCTGTCCACAAGCCTTCTTAATTGATTCAGATCGCAACAAAAACCAACTCGATAATTCAAAGAAAATTAAT
Source organism: Clonorchis sinensis (assembly GCA_003604175.2). Classification (NCBI taxonomy): domain Eukaryota; kingdom Metazoa; phylum Platyhelminthes; class Trematoda; order Opisthorchiida; family Opisthorchiidae; genus Clonorchis; species Clonorchis sinensis. Next base: position 62,803,832 of record CM030370.1, read on the forward strand.
TATTCGGATAAATTGCTTCTAAGTTTGAGCTATTAATTAAATAAGACAGGTTATTGTGTTTCTAGGGTCACCACATCTGATGAGACAGGCCAGGCCTTTCAGCTGTAATCTGCCTGGTCTCCAGCCCACTTATATAATCCTTCTAGCAGCATCACATCCAACCTTAGAAAGTTCAGTGCCAAAACTGAGAGTCCTTCACTGATCAGACATTTGCAGAGAACCAATGGTTTCTAATTTTGGACCGTTGGTGAACCTGAATGCAAAAAATGACATTTTGATTGCTCACAAGTACACAGTGTTGGTTCGTCATTGTAAAATGAGTATAAATTCTTTGTAAATCACTTTGTAACGAATGTATACGCTTTTCATGTTGGCGGCAATAAAGATTACAAAAGAAATCGTTTCAGGGAGTTAAGAGTAGGTCAGTTCAGAGTGGCCCCAAAATAGGGTCTGATGGGCAAGATGGGGCACCGGAGGTCGCTGTATCAGACCAAATGCTCAATAAAAACTGAGATACGTTCCTCCCTTTTTCCATAAACTTGGATGCATTTAAAACGCCGAACCAGTAAGACACTGAACTCATTTAAATTCTGTTCCAAAAGATGACAAAACCTACACCAGCATTGTGAAACCGGACATCATGCAACTTATTCAAAATCTACCGACGGTTCGTTTCAAAAAATATCTGAGCTACTAAAGTATTGCTCTGAACCTCAGAAGAAAGTTGTCACGAACAAATTTGCGGGAAATAAGACCAAGACTGGCTTGACTTTTGAATGTTTACTTACAAGCTAAGCGAGTGAAATTAGCCACTGCTGGCAAAGTAATCACTGCTCTGCGGAATCACTTTACCGACTACGTCCTCAGCGAGTCCATACTTCAAGTTGCCGAGCAATCTAAAAATGTGACTTCACGGTGAATAACTAAAACAGAGGAAAACACAACTCCACAAGAACTGAAGAGGAGCTAACAAATTTTGGCACTTGACGAATATCCGGTTTTCAGTAATTTCTAACTCCTGGAGTTTACCTGTGAGATCGATCTTCAATTCCCCGCAGCATACTCCCAAGCATCAGTTTGCAGCATGTCCAGAATTGCAGCCGGAGAGCAATTGCATCATACAGATAATGCGCTTTATTAGAATTAACACTGGTATGAAGGTAGGTGGAGGAACATTGTGCACTTTTAGATCTTTGAGGATCTAATAAGTACGAATGTTTTTGTTGACACAAGGACCTTCTTTTTAGGAGACCCCTTGGAAGCACCGACCATACGGCGTCTCTCGTGAAAAGGGTGCTTTCTTGGAGGACCGTCACCATAAAAAGATACCGCAAAGAACCCAACAAAAGCAGTCACATCTGAGGTGTGGTTCATCTAAGGAACGGCGGATCTATATCGCAATATTTGTTTGTCACAAGGATATGTATTCATTTTTCCGACTATCTAAATAACTTGCATTTCTCGTCCGTAACAATCTAGACCACGGTTCTGTAAGCCGTGGTATGTTACTTCCACATAACTACAACGACGACAATTTGTTCTGCCTTTCAGTAAACATAAAACCATAAAATCCAGCATAGCATACAGAGCAAAAGTGAGATAAGCATTCAACAATAGTCCATCTGGGTGGAAGATCCACTGGTGGGCCCTTTGTATTAGCTGCGAATATATGTAGCAGTTGTTTTGTTTCACTATACACACCAATTCTCTGCATAAATCTACGCTCTGAGGGGGAATGCCAGTCAAATTATTCAAATTTATGAGGTTGAGATTTAAGAACCTTCATTCAAGATTTCATCCTGTAAGTGAAGCCAATCTGTCCTTCAAAGCCAACAAGCAGTTCTTCATTGGGAATCATCAGCAATGTGCATCTCATAAAATTTCAGTGAGTTTCTAACAGCAACCTTCCGTCCACTGGTTAGAACTCTTACCCTTTCGACCACGACAGACTGACGATAAATGTAATTAACTCTCCCTCAGACAGATTATAGTGCTACTCATCATTCAGTCCCGAAATCCGCTTCGCGTGGTCACATGTTGACTGGCTCAGGTGGATTTCCATTCGTCTGAGCTACTTATGGTTGGTGCTATACCTTGTCTTAGTGCGAGTAAATCGCACTGCCGATACTTCCGAAGCATCCTCGTACTACCAGCTGACTCTATGTGGACCAGACGGAAGAAATATTTACAGGAAGATTGAAACCACTATCTTGGAAGTTGTCACTCTAGGATCAGGTGAGCACGTGACCAACGTAGTGTGTATCCTGTTATGGAAGGAGGAGTGGCCCTATACGCTGTAAAAAGTGCAAGAAAATAACACTAATGACCAGTCACTGGCTGGCCGATCTGCTTCAAATTTATCATTTCTACACGTTTTGAGCACTACCTTGCGTCTACCAACTTTCTAAAGTGAATGCAATGTATTTTACTGTATAATTTTTCTTTTTGAAATTAGTCAGGTTTCATTTAAAAGAAACGACCTTTTTGCTGAGGAATTTTCCATGTTCTTATGTTGAGCGAGAACATTGGCAAGCTGTTGAATGCCGGAACTGAGAGAACCAAACAAACTAAATCATTAAACTACTAGGAGGTAACATCACCTTAGCTCGATGTGCTGATGTTTTTGTGCTCGGACAAACCGAAAGCATATCTTGGATGAGACAACTAAGAAGACGGTGAACATAAATGATATTAAGGTTGATCAACGCCATGGATGCTGTTGTGATAAAAAAAATAGCGCTGTTTTACGACGCCTTTCCAAATATGGACTTCTTTTTATACGAGACAACGTAGCAATTATTTACTTATTCACAAGTGCATTTTGGACACTACTGGAGGGAAAAGCAGCAGTTTGTTAACAAACGTAAATCTTTAGGTTTCTCAATGCAAGAATCTTTTTTTTAAAATGCTTAAGTTCAATGTGTTGGTTAGTTGACTTCATTTTGGTTGATAAATAACTGATAAATAATTGAGGAGAGATTTTCGGTTCAGAAATGTATTTTGGTAACTGACGCATGTACGCGCGTTTCTAAACAGCGTGGAAAGTGCGGTCGGATTCCAGCAGAATAAACGAAATCTCACAAAAGTAGGAAATCAGTGTCTCCGTATGCAAGCACACTGGCCTATCTGCAAGGAATAATGCGACTGAGTCGTTCTACGTATGAACTTGATAGTCAAACGTCCAGAGCTTCGGTTGTTTTCGGTCAAAATGCATTATGATTCTGTTAAGAAACGCAGCTGAGCAGATGGCTGGTATCAGGAGCAACCGAGCGAGTGCTTGTAAAACGTAAGCTGACATACAGTTGAGTATCAGGACCCATTAAGAGAATCAATTTGCAGCACAAACGGACGGTAAGTTCACACTAAGTGGGATGCAATGCCGATTGCTACATGGATGGGAATGGAGCCCATCTCTAACAGCTTTATCGATCACCATGTTACAATAGTCGAAATTGATCTGTTCACCAATATTCTCGTTACGACAACCCCGTACCCTTCACAGCATTGTGTAAAACCGCAGTGTATTTCCTTGTACGGAGTGAGGTGTGGCGGTAAGGTAGAAATTGACGGATGGAGAACAATAGAAGGATAGTTTAAGGAAAATCAACCCCCAGAAGCTCTTTGCCAGCGCTCAAGCCTAAACCCCCTAAATTTTTGTTAAGCTCCAAAGGAAACATTTTTTGGCAATCAACTGGGTTCCTCTGTGTTTCGAATGGTGATTCAAGTTGTCAAAAAACATTACCCTAAGATCAGTGGCTAACATTGATTAAAGGTTACGGGTGATTCTACGGAAAAGGTTTCTCAGAGGGTCTATGGTGTTGTCTGTAATGATGCTCTTGCTGAGAGAAATAAACTACCTCATTATTAAGTGCCCCCGTCTGGCACCCTAATTCCTAGTTTCCGCAGAAAACCTAAGGATATGATCTCTGTTTCTGTATATCTCGCGAATTCGCCAAAAACGTTATCCATTTGAGTCTCTGTGAGAAAGCCACCCTCAAGAGTGATTAATCTTCTGAAAATAAGTAAAATTTCTCAGGACTTTTCAGGTATTTCTGTACACAAAGCTCACTTTCGGTAAAAAAATAGACTTTTTACCTGAACTGACGTCTGACCTAAAAGCTCATTGTAGGACTAAATTGGAAGTAGTATGACAAATACACAGGCAATGATATGCAAAAAACTGCACTCACTCGTTGCGCAATGCAGCCTGTTGTGTAATAATGTGTGGGTCCAGTGCAATTTGACTGTCGTGAAATTGAACAATTTGTCGGTCCAAGTTGTTCAGGAGGATAACAAGTGGATCACAAGCCTCGTAAAAAGACTAGATTGAATGAAGTATAAGAAGTTGGGGGGAAAATTTGTATTTGCCCTAAACACAATGGATTGAAAGTGGCTACAAGCAGGGTTGAATTGTTCTATTGTCCAAATCACAAGATATGGAATTCACTAACAGAACTTAAAACACTGAAAAGGTTTTTGCGGTGTTTTCAGTTTAAAACATTCAGTTGTGGATGATGGTGATCAGTCAGCAAAGCGACACGGAAAAAGAAGCAAACCACAACGACTTAATCTGCATAAAACAGATGATAATCTGGAGTTGTTAGAACGTACTCTTGGTTGGGCTGCTATACTAGCAGTTGGTGGGCTCAGAATGATGCATCTCAGTTTTTTATTAAATCCGGATACGTCGCAACTTACAATGCAGCCTATCAATGGTTGGTCTAATGCGTGAACATGAAACTCTATCGTCAATTGCAAGACAAGTTTTCAGTCCAGAATATCCGGAATAATCTGTGGGATAATCTTTTGGCTTTTGACGTGGTTTTTATCCTTTTCCAATAGTAATTGGTTACTTCACCGTTGTTTTGGTCTTTGGGGACACCATCGAACAACAACGTAGGAAAAATTTGGCCGTTTATTCTAGTAGTCACAAGACGTTGCTTCCTGTCTGTGTAACAATATGATGACTATAGTATATGGGAGATTGTCAGATGCATAGTTAAACTAATCAGTTTCCTGCATCTTTAAACTAATGTGCACCCGTCACCATTTATTCGAGTAACTATTTACGGCCTAAATTTTACTTGATCTTAAACCTCGACAAAGTTGAATCTCTTCTTTGCGACAATTCAGGAGGTTGGTGGGATTTTGCGGTTGATTTATCCAACAAGACTACAGCAACAAACTTATTATAGTTTCCCTTTTAGATCAATTGTTATTCAAATTGTGTTACTTTATTTGCGTACTTCTGAAGTTGTAGCCTAGTAAAGGAAGTAATTTTGATGTTGAATTTAGCAAGTAAGCTACTCGGTTGTCTGGAGTAGAAGTACCTTACCTTAGCTTGCTCAAGTTCTGTCCCGATTCGGTCGACAGGCAGACAGTCAACCGGCATCCACCGAAGTGCAACGGCATGTGCACTGCGAACTTGCTCCACCACATCGTTGAACATCGACTGGAAGTTTGATAGACGCTATAAAATGGAAACATTGATAGTTCGTCGTTTGATAGGATAAACGCTACTAAGGATGAACCAGCTAGCTTCAAGCTGAAAGATTACTCTCGAAATTTCGAGTAACACAATGCGTTCAGTTACTTCGAATTAAGCGACCACTTCAAATACACTCAAGCTGATTGGATCATGAACCACAAGAATATCCTTACATCTGAAACTGCATCCAACTTCTGCTTGTATTCAAGCATGCTTGAGTTGAGTGCAAGCCACCGTTTTCTCAAATGATACAAATATCTTCGGATCCGACGAATCACACGCTGCTTTGACTGATCATCACCGGTGGAGTCTCTGGAATCTTGACGTTGTGAGGAACCGTGAACCGCCATATCAGATGCATCGGACTCGAGCTCCGAATCACATCCCAAACCGGTTTCACTCCTTTCGTCACCGTACTGAACAAGTCCTTGTTGAAGTACATCTTCGATTTGTGGTCGATGAGCCTCAATCTCTTTGAATAGATTCTGTAAAGTGAAACGTAAAAAATAGCAAGATGATAAAATGTTCATTCATGGATCACTGGCTCCACGAAGTTGAGTCCATTATACTGCAAGGTAACTACAGAGATGTGTTTATGTACTGTTGTTCGGCGGTTGCGCAAGAAAGATCGTTGCATTCGTTTTCTCCAAAGAACGCCGGAAAGAATATCTATAGGCTTTCGGATGTCAAACAAACAGCTTTGGGGGCTGCAGGATTCAGGAAGGTCCCTATATGAAGCCTGCAACTATCGGCACGTGGTCAAAAAAGACCTCAAAATTTGGGCGCAGTTAAGAGATACCTGTAACTTAACTGGTCACAAGCCCAAGTGGATTAATTTAAAAGATACGGGATGTAGTATTACAGTCTGGTTACACAGGACGTTTTCGGATATGGTTTCCCGATTTGTCAAATACTGAAGCAAGGACTTACTACATGCAGTTCCAGCTACATATTGCACAGTAACAGTCGACTAGATGGTTCTTTTCAATTATTGGATGAGTGCACATGACAAGCAGTGTCCGTCCCACCTTGAATCACATGTTTTCAATGACAGATTTAGTGTTGTTTTTATCTTTTACTGAATCACCTCCAATTGGAGCCGGTAACCTCTTCTAGCCTTCAAAAATCCGAGAGGTCAACTTGCCGAGCACGACAAAGGAGTCGCTTATAATCGGTCTGACTAGGTCCAACAGTCGATCGTCAAATTCCTTCTCATGTTTATTTAGTTGTCTGAGGAACTAGGAACCGATAAAATTTGACAGCCGAAAGCGGACGGACATCACATTTGAGTTGATTGCTTTATCCACCATTATCCGCTTCATATGGCCCGTAATTTTGAATCCGACATCGCTCTCAAGTTGGTTTTCTTGCATTGTTTTACTACAGCAGAAAGTGTAACTTTTGCAAGGTTCTTGTGGCTTTTTTAATCCGCCTGTATTATGGTCTATCCTGAAGCTGGAGAACCTTTGATATAAGAACAGTTTGCCGTTCAGGTCTGTCTCCTCCAGCCTTTTCCAGGACACTCTTGATATTCCAGGTTCCGAGTGGTAGAACACATATACCTCGGTCTTTCCGTAACTTGTGAGGCCAAGCAAACTTGTCTGACTGCTTGGCCTGTGAACAGTAGGGTATTTTGGTTAACTCGCAAGCTACTGGGTGCTAACCTAGCTAGAGGGCACCGGAAGTAAGGCGTGAATCTATAACTGCTAATGCCACGGCGCACAGCACATGCCTGTTCAGCAGGCACAGACTCTTAATTTTCAAGGTATTCTGACCGCATTTTATGTTGTTCAGACTACCATTATCAACCACTGGAAGCCCGAAGTGGGAGCTTTTGGGGCCGATCTTTTTTCAACCCCTCCTTTCTAGAGGAAATACAGTATCGTTACAATCATAAATATAGAAATTTTGGTTACCGTAGGTAAAACATGTAACTAACTCTGGTAACGCCTGACAACATCTAGCAAACCACACACATTCATCACAATATCCCCTTACAATACGACTTCTTGCGGTGTATGGACTTTTCTCTTCGTCGAAATACTCCGTACTAACCTTCCTTCCACGACTGGAACTTAGAGAACTGAGTTCCGACCAGTGCAGACCATAAGCTGTTTACAGTACTGAATCTTAATCAACACAGCTATCTGGCTGCTTTGAAACTATTGGTTGAAAATTTTTGAGTATATTTACATCTAACTAGTTACAGTTTGCGTGTAAAGTGATAAGCAAAAAATGGGTGTGAGTTAAATAAACGCACAAATGGACAGCTTGACACGTAGTTTACTCAAAGAGAATTAGATAAAACAACAGTTTAAAGCGGAGAGAAAGTTTTCACTTTAGTTGAAAGCTGTGCAATCGGATTTCAGTATATTTCGAATAGATCTCTCGCTCGTTGGTCTCATTAGGTGGTGATAAGCTCAAGAGTTGACACAGTTTCCCGAATAACCCTCAGTCACACAAGCAAATTAACAGGCTTACGTATTTCATCCAAAAATATCCACTTCTGAGTGATTTTTATTTATGCACACGCGATAAATTTGTGTGCATAGAACATTTGACCATTCGAGAGGAGTTGACTGGATATTTCTAAATTTTCTGGATCTTGGTTGGAAATTTAATAACCACCGAGCAGATGAGCCGTTACCGTGGGAATTTCAATTAATTATTAAATTCGAATGTGGGTTGCCCTTTGGAATAAGTCACGTTACGTTTCAGTGATTAATTAAGATGTACCTGCTTTTCGTCCACGATGAAGATATCGGATCGATCTTTCCTGGAATTATTCATTTACTTGCAAGTGCTGTTTTCTATTCAGTGGTCGATCGTTTGCCCTGGTTAGCTACTGTACTCACAATTTTTCCCCGTTTTCAATCAATACCCTCGCTTTTGCGGATAATCTTTTTTGTAGCGGTAATTTAGTAAATTAGACAGTGTTTACAGTGAGGTCCATTGAACAAAGCTACCTTTCTGATGTTACGTATATACTCAACTAACACGATTTAGGATACAGCTAAACTTCTCTATATATTGTTCCTCTTCACACGTCGCCTCCGTATTGCGACCAATTTTTCCGGACACCTAGCATAACCTCAGAAAATGAATAACAGCGTCTGGAGTACTTATATTCTGAAGTCTCAGGTTACACTGCTTCTCCTATACATTTGATGAATCAACGCAAGGTAGCAATAGAAAATAATTCAATTGAATAATTCTGAAGTCTCAGGTTACACTGCTTATCCTATACATTTGATGAATCAACGTAAGGTAGCAATAGAAAATAATTCAATTGAATGAAAACGATACAGCGACCTACGACAGTCTTTACTGACCGGTCTAAACCGGTCATGTTACCCGTTTACAACAGTCTCCATTAATCTGCTGCGGCAATCTTTCTTTAGAATAAAAGTATGGATAGAAAACCAAAGATGCATTGACTTCCGACCATCTTGACTGCCCACAAAGAGGGAACAATCATACAGCAGATATACGGAAACTAATAATCGATGTGACAAGAGCAACACACTTTCCAAAATTTTACGAATAGCAAATTCGGTTAGAAAAGACAAGCCAGACTGATTGAAACTTGGCTTAGTTTACTATTAACCGAAACTGCTGCGATGGAGCACAAACAAGAAGGATGTGCTTGTATGCCTGACACGCTTAGACAGCCTGTGGTTTTACAAGATATATACAGATACACTTACTCAAACCACGAAATGTGTCATTACCAAAGAAAGACCCCAGTAACAAAGCATTTGTTGCACCAGTGCCACGCAAGTAAGAAGTTTTTCAAAGAAAGATTAAATATTGTGGAAAACAGAGATTAAGTTAGTAGTATGAGTGGAAAAGGAGCCGCTAGAGTAATCAGGCATCTGAACGCTCTCAGTGAACTAAAGCCCAAACCTCGATGGCGTGCATCTCGCGATTGGATATTGAAACGTCCATTTTTCTTCGGTATTATAATCACTTACCAAGACGTCACAATCATTCTATATACTAATTTGAGAAGAACGTTTAAAAATGATGAAAGTATTGTTTAATGCAAAGCCTTCCAAACCGAAGGGAATCGGTTTACGAATACCAGGCTGAAATGTGTCCTTGGAAGGACTGTTACCTCCTTAGGTGTAAGCTGAATGACTGTGCTATGTGCCAAAAAATCCATGGATTCTTAGACAGTATCACCATATGTGAAACTCAGCTTCTGGTTTCTGAAACATAACCGACAGTAGGCTGTGACGTAAGCTACCTTTTACCACCATCACTGCTAATGATGGCCCCACGATTGGTGAAAGCGAATTGCCAAGCTCGGTGAACAGATCAACACAACTAGTCAACATACCCGAGCTACCAGCATTTCGATACACTGATCCATTTGCTTATGACGATATCTCAAAACCTCTGTGGGGCAGATATTATGGTATCCTGTGCGCCAACCAACACCAACGCACCTTCAACAACATTATAGTCGAATCATCTCCACAGGCATCAAAATCAGTTTTGCTTACTCATCCTCCAAAGTCCCCTCTTCACTGCCTGAGGTGACTCTATAAAAATGGTTAATTGCTGTGCTGAAAACAATCTAATTAACCGTTGACATTAGAAAACTGAGGCATTTAAAAATTGTGTGACTGCGTTCACTCCAAATTGAGGTGTCAGGAATTAGTGTTCTGATTGGCTCTGATTCAGTTTGCTCGTAAGACGCGCAAAGGCAGAAACAAGCACACACTGGCGCGCGCACTTACCAGCATGGTCTCACGTAATTTTAAAATGAACAGCAGATTTCCAGACAGGGGGCATATAGTAGCCCGGAATGCAGCATCACGATGTGCGACCCAGTTATTCATTTCCTTAAGCCGGGCGAGAAACAGATGGGCTTGGCCGGAGCTGGTTTGAACAGTTTGCCTGTAGGGACAATAGGAAACAAAAAAACGTCAGCAGAGTCAGTTAAATTGTCTAGAAATGGTCAGATAATTTGGGTGCAAATGTCTTCGGGCCCTTGAAGAACGTCGTGACTGGGAGCATTTTTCTGGAAGCGCCAGAATTGTAAATTCGTGGTACTGCTATTGCTATATTTGGATGATTTATGTTGAAAATTATTCCAGGGAAGAAACAAAAATTATATCCAGTGAGGAGGGGACTTTCTCGGTCACAAAATTATTTTATTTTAAAAAGCAAATCTGAAAAAATAAACCCCATAAGCATCCAAATGGTAATGCCTTGCGAGTGGGCTTTTTTGACCTATCGCTTCTATTTACGAGTAAATACGGAGTAAATAGGTACATCACAAGCTTGCAGCTGAATACAAGAAAACCAGAATAAAAAATATGGGTTTTGATATGAAAACCTCAGCCTATCACTTTAGGCTCTCAGAGGGCAGATACGATCAGAACTTGTGTGCACCAGTCTGTTAATGTTTCTCATTCTTCGCCATCCAAGCTGGATGCTGGTGATGTTTTTATCATTACCGCAGATGAAACGTTTAATAAAATGATGATCAACATACAAATGAACCTGTATGTATGTCGACGAACGCGTGGTACGAAACAGGCAGCAAACAGCAAACTATCTTATCTGTCTACGGCAAACTGGCGAGTCTGAGAAAAGACAACATCGCCATCGTGGGTGAAATTTTTGGGAAATGACTTCCTCTTCGACAGATACACATTGTGAGGCGGTTTGGGAATTTTTTCAATTGGGACATCGTCCTGAAAATAAAGATTGTCCATGGTAAAACGCAGAAGAGCATTGCACAGCTGTTTTTTCCTATTTGGCATCATCAAAAATGTGTATCTCTGAAAACTATAGAAAGATACGCACCCGTCATCACTAGGGTGGTAGTTGAAACACCATTTGACCACAGGCTGGTTGGCAGAATGACTACATCTCGTGTACAAGGTTCAGGCGACTCATTAATTAATCTTTCTTTGGAGATACCTCTCAAACTGTTAATGGAAAACGTCCAAAATTGCACCCTCATTCACAATTTATCAGCCCTGACACCTGTGACGGTATAAGGAGAGAAAACACGGGCCTATTTGATCGCAAGATGAAACCAAAGGCTCGTCCTTCGAAAAAATATAATAACCGACTTTAAAGGTTTTGTGATCAAGTTGTGTAGGTGAATCTTTGATTGCGGAATTTTTTCCTAAAGTAGTCACCGGATAAACCCAGAGTTTCTGTTTTGGACGCTTCTAATTAAACAGAACTATAGACTTCTCTCTATCAGCACGCTTTTGCCTACTACGGTACACAGTGTAGCAATGTGTGTAAACAAATTCTTAAAGTGCAAAGGTTCTGACCACGTGCCTTCAACTTCAAATTTTGAGTGTGTCCCAATGACTCTGTTGCTGGGTCAAGTAGATGAGACAAACCAAAATATGAATTTCGGTATTCGTATTCCGAAGCCGAATAAAGGGGACGTTGTGTCTTAACTGTTCAACATTCAACCAGTCCTTTTGGTTTCAGATCGAAAGTACATCAACGGATTTAAAGCTGCGAACGCAGCCTATCCTTTTTATGTGTAATAATCAGTAATAAGGGTTGAAGAAAACCACGACAGCAAATTTAAGGTCATTGGTGAACTTCACTGTGATAAATTATCGGTTACCAGTGTCTCAGCTCCGTCGACTGTTGCACGGTTTTGCGCAGCTGTGTCATGATACTGAAGAACGAGGAGCGTCCACAAATTGCAGACAATTTGAGTGGGCTGTCTATCTTTTTTTGGTTGCGGTTACGGAACAAGTTCCATATGAACTTTTAGGTGTAGAATCGAATTTAGTCTTATCCTGTAGAGTAATATGGCAGCAAGCACGTGAGATCTGGGAGGTAATTGAGCAAAACAACATCATGGGGAGCAATCGCCTGAGTTTTTTCCAAGTTTCCAACGCTTTCAATTAAGAATGTACAAACAGTAACAAGTCGTGAAACGCTAGTCGTTTTTTTATCCAATTTGTCCGCATTTTACTTGTCAATACTGGTTCAGTTGTTCAAGCTGGCATTTTATGGAATTTGGTTGTCAGCTGTCCTGACTTTGACGAAGTTAATTTAGTTTTTGTTTGACGTTTAGGTGAATGCAATCGATCTTCTCCGTAAAAACGTGATTGCTTCCAGTGCCTAAAACAGCTTTCTATTTTGTGCAAAAATTAAAAAACCCAAGTCAATTTTATGCTATACAAAAACACAAAATTCGGAAGTCTTTTTGAGTCAAGGGATTTATTTTTATCGTTCCCCAAGCAATCATGAACCAGCTGGTTTTTCCGATCGCGGAGTAAGGGAAAAGACACGAATACGTGTCAGACTGCCGCTTTGATTTGGCAGCATTATAAGAGAGAATAGCTATGTAGTCTAGTTTACGGTTAGAGTTAAATAGGAACCAACATCATATGTTTGTTTTAAGGTCCGTGAATTCAACATCCTAAATAATTTGGTGGACATTCGACTTCTACTTTAGCATGAGTAGGTATTCACTGCGTCGTTGTTTTTAATTTGGAAGCGATGGTTAGACAAAACTATTCTCATTAGGTGTGATTCAAACTACTGTGAGACTACTAACATTGCCGTGAAACTTCAACAGAATGGTCGGTTTGAACCCACGAACTGTCAATGAAAGGGACAATCAGGGACAATGCAACGAAGCTCTTTTGATACAATAATAAATTACCTCAAGGAAGCCACCTTGTCTCGAAGCTGGCGCCATCGTGTGAGAAATTCGCTGTCAGGCAAGAGGTTCATATCCTCATGCGATAGCATTGTACCACCGGTAATCTGCGCGGACAGGTTGTTAATTTCGGTTTGTAAGGCCTGTCGGAAGGCAAGAGATAAAAATAATGCAGAAGAAGTGATAGAAAAGTGAATACTGGATAAACAGCCACAAATGTCCAAGAAAAGTCCAAGAAAATTCAAGTGTGTGTTTAATAAAGTAATACGGAGACTGCCTGTCTAAATCTTTTGCTCCCAATTTTCACTGACTGAGTATTAGAAAAGTTGTAGTTCGACCATATGGTAAAATATCATGAAGAGTACATCACAACACTGGAACTTACTTGTGCTTCATAGTCGCAGCAACAGCAGCAGACGGTATGCAACTGTACGAGAAATGGGTTTTGAGACGACCTGGCCCCTTATAAGATCTGAACTGATTCCTTGTTTATCTGTACATTCAAGCGCACACCACCAAACCCCCTGTGTGTATCACATCGAAGCGATTGTAGTTTCTGCCTCATCGTCAATACAGACGGCAGTGAACCTTAAAGACGTTGATTTGATATCCCTCATTTGCGTTACGTATCAGTTTCATGTTGGTAATATCTTACATTAACAATTCCCCCATAAAAATTACTTTTTTCGAAATAAACATAGGGAACGCAACATTTTCTCATCATTTTGCCTCGAAAATCAACAGCTCTTGAACTGCTATTCTTGAAAGTATGGAGGATACAAGGTGATGCAAGTTGAGCTTCACAAGCCTCCATGACCTTCATTTGACGGATCCCGTAGATTCTGATTTCCAGCAGATTCATTCGAATACGGGTTGGTATCACTTGGTGCACTGTTTGCTCTGACATTCCAATGTGCCTGAAAACGAACAGGAGTCGTTCAGGAACAGCATGCTTGAGTCCGCGACCGGAAAGCAAACAACAATCTGATTTGGGACAGCTGTGTGTACGCTTCAATGCCTGCAATCCAAAGACTCAAACTGCCTGGTGCTGCAAGGTCGGGAAGGACTTCCAGTGAAGTAATCATGCAAGGTGAGCAGTCCGATACCTATTTCGATGCCCGCAGGAACCCTCGACTGACTTTAAGTTTTCAAACTTATTGTTAGGATAAAAAGTACACATTTATTCTCTACCTGACGGTAGCTCAAGGCCAAACAAACGCCTCACAGGCTTCAGGTCTGTACTTCTATTTCAATGATTATGTGCACATGAGTTCATGTCCACGGTTCAATAAAGTAAGATAATATGCACAGCCAAACCGCCTTTGTTGGCTGCATTCTCAACCGATCAAGCGTTCGGGTCTATCTGCAGACCGGGAAATACGAAATATTCCATGCTCCTAACGATCCAAGCCTTTGATTTTTACTTTGAGCATGCATTCTCATTTTAGTAAATGAACAAAACTGGCTGAGATTGACTATCTTCCTAAAACAATACAGCACAGTATGCCTGAGATGACAAAAAACACGCATAGACATGTGTTGGGATCACGGATGGGCTTGAGAGTTTATTATGCTTAACTTTGTTTGACCTGACGCAAACCCCTGTGGACTGTCAGGCCAAAAAACGAGTCTACCATTTAAGCTGCGCTGTATAGCAATCTACGACCAAATAGGTTTGCGTCTCGTAGTAGCTAACATAACTCTGTTGCTTATTTCTCAGTTAGTACCTTAGGTGAAATCAAATTTTTGTGAACTTTTTGAATAGTATCAATGTTGCTGGTCAGCGTTGTCCAGTTGTCGTATTTTGGCAATACCTCGTCCCTGTTGGAGGGCCGGGATTGCTTTTATTTCTTAATGGAAGGCAAATATAAACCAACTATTCGATGGGACTTCCGCGCCAGAGGAGTGTATGCCCCTGGGAATTTAACCGGTTTCAGTCGTCTAAATAAAAAACATCCACCGTCAATAAAACTGGAGACATCATTCAGCCCAGCAAGGTACACTCATTTGCATACCAATTTAGTTTCGACGAGAAACGCGCCTGGAACACAGCTGGATCCCTCATTTGTGATGCTTTAACGAAGGGTAAAACCTAACGTGGGCTTCCGAAGAGTTTTCAGCAATCTTATGAGTAGTTCATTACATCATTCAAGCTACTTTTGCTGGAAACGCTAATGAGCATTCGAGTGGCTCACTTCTGCACAGAAAGCTCCTCATATCAATGTGACTGATTATCGAACAAACTGAAAGACGGCCAATCCATCCATCTGGGATGTAAACATTTGTTTTGGAGTTTGGCTTCTCGATTTGTCTTCCAAAAACTACCATAAATGAATATTTTTCATGACAGGCAGCGTGCTATTTGGTTTCTTCAACTGGAAATGTCCATAGGATAAGTTTGCTGTTATGTAAGCAGATTTAAGAAGCATTCAATTGAGATTTCATCTTATGTGTGAAACCAATCCATGCTGAATAGCCGAGAATCACTTATTGGGAATAACTGGCAGTGCTCATCTCAATGAATTCCAGAAAGTTTCGAAACCATGACCTCTGAGTTATTAGTTTAATTTCGTAATAGTTCACTCACGAGGGGCTGATCAGCAATGTGGTTAACTCTGTATATAGGGCCACTTTCAAGTGCTGCACCAAGCGTCACTTTGTCAGTAAGCCTGTCGGATCCAGCCTGACCAATGTGTATTATGTTACTGCGAATATGTGGTAAGATTATACTGCTTGTTTTTTGTAATCCGAACGCACGCAGGTAGGTGGTAATGCTCTTCATTGGTTTTAAAGATGATTGTTCGATACGATCAGCCGTTCACATTGTCATGGGACGCGTTTGAAGTGAAAGCTCATTAAACTTTGGTGGTCTTTCATTCCGAGAACCTAGCACAATACTACCATACCAAAATATCACCTCAGTGCTTTCATGCAATAATTTACAGACCCATGTGTTCACTGGGATATGGCTCATTTTGTTCTCTGACTGAAAACATTTCAGGCTATTTTGCATACTCTAAGGAGCTTCAACCGCTAGAAACATAATAGTTAATCCTTTAACCTTTGCAGTTGGTTTGCTTGCTTTACGAAAAATCCATAATTACGTAAATTTGAAAGATTATAAAAGCGTTCTTTGGCAACCGACTGAATACCTACTTCGACGCAAACAGGTTGGCCTGGCAGGCTTTGTTCTCATTCACTTTAGCTTATGATCAACTGTGTGAATATACATGTGAATATATATGCATTCGTTTGGTTCCCTACCGAGTGGTGGATGTTTGGCATATCGTGCATCATCTTCACATTTAATTTTGATAGACAAGCAAAGGCGAATGTTCGTGCATCACAAAACGATGTGAAGCCAAACGTGAAGACCGTCGTTATGGACAGAAACCTTTCTGTTAGTTACCTATTCATAAAATACACCTAGGGTTAAATATACTCACTGATTTGTAGCGGGAGATTATGATTGGGTGATCCCCCTTTTCGCGCTACTGATGAATAGTCGCCGTCTTTCGAAGTGCACTAACCGGATTAAGTCTATTCAGCGTCCCTACTTTCCAGCTGTATATCGTTGATTGACACTCGTAATAATATGACCACGGGTTCTGCATCTCCCTTGCCACATTTTTGGCAGCAACGTATGTAGGTGTAGGTCCATGATGCCTTACATTTCTGCTTCCTTTGGAATAGGAATAGGAGTCAAAGTGACTCTCCGCGAAAATTGATCACATTGTGTTGCGTGACAAGTAACAGGGCGATTTGAAACTGTCACTCTGGTAAAGGTTGACCTGGCATTCCTAGTCTTGGTTGCACGAAAGACATGATTAACGCTTTGGAAAATTTTGTTTTTTGTCTGTTTTCAAAGATTAGCATTTACGCTAGGTAAACTGAGACTGTGGGATATTAGTAGAGTTGTTTAATTGGATATGACCACCTAAATTTGTACTCTCTTGTGAGACATGCTAGTAGTGTCAGTGAAAATTTTTGGAGAATTTCCCAACAAACTGGATGAGCGGCGTTCGAATTATTTCTCAGATTTCCGGAAAAAATACAAGTCAGATAGACAGCGAATTTATGTGATTACTCTTTGGCACGACTATCCACGTGACATGTTCGAATTACTCGGTAATGGAATACACTGAATCCTGTAGCTTAGCCGTCTAGTTTTGTCTTTGTTTGTCATTATAGCCAACATATGATACTGACTGTCAGGCGTATTAGGGTGCGAAGCTGTAACCTGGCTACACGCAAATATGTTTATGATGGTTCGTCAGCCACTTACTACTCGGTCGGCTGTAGGTATGTGATCTTGACCGACAGGTCCAACTTCCTTTTTTAGTAATCTTATCTGGTCTTGGGCAGCCTAAGAGTATCTCAACTCTTGCTTTCTTGAGGGTCATGTAGCAGCCATTCACCGAATGGATACCTTAGATAAATGATGTGATTTGATTCGAACCTCTAGGTGAAACAGTAGAGTTCATGCTACCATGTATGCATCGACTATAGCACTTGGTTCCGCTGGTAACATTACCAAACTTCTTCGGCCAATGTATTCGGATGCGAGAGAAAATGAAGAACAAGTTACTTAATTCTCGTTTTACGACGGCTGTCTCCGGTTCGCGGATGAGCCAGATCTATTAATCTCTTGGATCATGGCAGTCCATGCACGGCGATCTGAAGATGGTCTAGTAAGTGCACTTCCAGATTGGTTAACAAGTAGGTTCCTTCTTTAAGATAAATGCAGATGCGAAGATACCAACAAGGCAGACTAGTTTCATCCATTTTCGGTCGCAGACTGTGCAATCCATTAGCGTACACAGAGATCAGGTGAAATCAGACTCTCCTACTGTTGAATTAAGTCACAGGGAGTTGTGAACTGGCTAGTGTGGCAAAGTTGGTATCTCCGTAATTTTGTGTTGAATTATGCGGTAGATTATGCTAGTTACTGATGGGCAACTCTGAGGACAACCTAATAACTCAAATAAAGATGATGCGGTGATTAACAAAGAATAATGATGACACATAATCAACCATAGTGGTTCAGCTGTGGCACCCTCTCAGTGCATAGCTGTCTTTCAAGTCGAGGGATGCACGAGGGCTGCAATACTACCCTTTGCCCAAGCCTATACACAGTAATGCTCTTCATTGGTTTTAAAGATGATTGTTCGATACGATCAGCCGTTCACATTGTCATGGGACGCGTTTGAAGTGAAAGCTCATTAAACTTTGGTGGTCTTTCATTCCGAGAACCTAGCACAACACTACTACACCAAAATATCACCTCAGTGCTTTCATGCAATAATTTACAGACCCATGTGTTCACTGGGATATGGCTCATTTTGTTCTCTGACTGAAAACATTTCAGGCTATTTTGCATACTCTAAGGAGCTTCAACCGCTAGAAACATAATAGTTAATCCTTTAACCTTTGCAGTTGGTTTGCTTGCTTTACGAAAAATCCATAATTACGTAAATTTGAAAGATTATAAAAGCGTTCTTTGGCAACCGACTGAATACCTACTTCGACGCAAACAGGTTGGCCTGGCAGGCTTTGTTCTCATTCACTTTAGCTTATGATCAACTGTGTGAATATACATGTGAATATATATGCATTCGTTTGGTTCCCTACCGAGTGGTGGATGTTTGGCATATCGTGCATCATCTTCACATTTAATTTTGATAGACAAGCAAAGGCGAATGTTCGTGCATCACAAAACGATGTGAAGCCAAACGTGAAGACCGTCGTTATGGACAGAAACCTTTCTGTTAGTTACCTATTCATAAAATACACCTAGGGTTAAATATACTCACTGATATGTAGCGGGAGATTATGATCGAGTGATCCCTCTTTTCGCGCTACTGATGAATAGTCGCCGTTTGTAGCGGGAGATTATGATTGGGTGATCCCCCTTTTCGCGCTACTGATGAATAGTCGCCGTCTTTCGAAGTGCACTAACCGGATTAAGTCTATTCAGCGTCCCTACTTTCCAGCTGTATATCGTTGATTGACACTCGTAATAATATGACCACGGGTTCTGCATCTCCCTTGCCACATTTTTGGCAGCAACGTATGTAGGTGTAGGTCCATGATGCCTTACATTTCTGCTTCCTTTGGAATAGGAATAGGAGTCAAAGTGACTCTCCGCGAAAATTGATCACATTGTGTTGCGTGACAAGTAACAGGGCGATTTGAAACTGTCACTCTGGTAAAGGTTGACCTGGCATTCCTAGTCTTGGTTGCACGAAAGACATGATTAACGCTTTGGAAAATTTTGTTTTTTGTCTGTTTTCAAAGATTAGCATTTACGCTAGGTAAACTGAGACTGTGGGATATTAGTAGAGTTGTTTAATTGGATATGACCACCTAAATTTGTACTCTCTTGTGAGACATGCTAGTAGTGTCAGTGAAAATTTTTGGAGAATTTCCCAACAAACTGGATGAGCGGCGTTCGAATTATTTCTCAGATTTCCGGAAAAAATGGATCTGGTTTGTCTCTCGGTAAGGCCCGATATATACCTTTTTTGCAAATGAGCTTTCAGACTTTGCCTTGCACTCTACATTCCTACCTGAAAAACTTGTTATACTCCAGAATCATAGTGAACGCTTGACGCTGACCTCTGTGTTGTCCCAACGGTCACAGGTTAAATGGTCCAGTATAATGAGTAACAAACTGTAAGCTTTAACTGTGCCGCAAGTTTGTCGCGTATTGTCGTGTGGTGTACAGTTCAAAAGACTTGGCGTGTATGAAGAGTCTCCATCGGGGCCCCACGTAAAAAGTCAATAAAATCACCCAGTTGACTGTTCCGTTTTTCGATAGACAATCGCATTTACATGTGTGCCCATGACGCACGTTCAGCGGCTTAACTGCAGTAATCGAGCTTCTGGTTTTGTAAAAATGAACCTGGAAAGAACTTTCTCAAAATGCACATTACGGTATCATGAATGTCAAAAGTGTCCGTCAGCCGGCCACATGGGTGACCATCGATTTCCCCTCCTTAATACCACGGAATCCGAACATGTGCTCGGACGAATATGCATGGGCACAGGGTCAAAAAGTCCGTACGTTAGTTCCGTCACGTAGACAAAGAAGGTCAGGCTCAATAAACCATATGAACCTCACATATTCGTTATAGATATCCAGAATTTAAACTACGGAATTCTAGACGACGGTTCGAAAATTCAAACTGCAAATCCCGTGGTAATCAAGCATTTGTCTCAAGCACAAGACGCAGGGAGAAATACTCATACAGTAAAACGAATGAAGAACAGAAAATAATCGCATTATTCTTTCTGTCTCATCACACAACTCTCTCACTACCGGGCTTCAAGAGCAATAGCTTCCACAGAAATTGTTCTCGTCACTTTTCAGCATAAAAACATTTTATCCATAATGGACCACCTCATCTTATCTACCACTGTACTACCTCGTCAAAAGCCTACCCCTCTACAGTTTGTTGCTGTAGGTGGATATCAGTAAATAACTACGTCACAGAAGTACCTGGAGTTCATTGATCAGCTGGGATCTCTGTTCCGTCACATTGACTGATTCATCCACCATTCCGTGTTGACGCTTCAGGTCAATCTCCATCTGTGCGATACGATTCACTTTCCTGTCAATATGATCCAATTTCTCGGTCAGTTTTTCCCTTGAACTGGCCGAAATTAGCCGGGGTTCAAAGCTCGAAGTTTGCTGACCTTTGGGGCCGAAGGTCTTTTCGGATTCCAGCATGAAATCTTCACAAATACGTTCGATTCCTGAGCTGACTGTTTGTTTCAGTCTAGAGTGGGAGGGAAATACATTGCGATATAATGAATAACACCTGTCCGCACAACATATTAACCAGGGATCTCGTCAAAAATCGATAAAGTGAGTGACACTAAGCAACTAAAACAAGGACTCTTGGGCATGTGTTTGGCTTTTTATTAGCTATTCTAGCATCGATAGCCACTTGTCATTCTGTACGACACTGTGATTTTGTGTTGGATGTTTGCATTGAAAATTGAATTCACGTGGATTACTAAATTCAGCAACCTCAAGTCGGATGCAACCACGATTTCGAATGAAGTTCAAATGCCCCGTCGAATATCTTGCTGAAGTGCCGCCAAGTAGAGAGCAGACGTTTAATTCTTGTGCGTGCGCCACACTGAACCGTGGATTAAAAAGTACAAATACAACACAGATACTGAAGCTGATACTGCCTTCTCCAACGGTGGCGAAATTTTTACAAATGACTGGCCAAGCTCCTCGATTACGTCAACAAATATTATGACAGCAAATTATCAAACTCGAACGATGCACTCAAGAGAAATATACACAGGATTTGTGGTTCAAATGAACACATTGCATAAAACCGACGAAAACTGCCAACAGTGACAAGACAGTCGGGTTAAGAACCAACGGCATTAGGAGAGCCTATGTCATCACCGCCATTTGATGGTAAAATGTACATAGCCTGTCCTGTACCTTATGTGGCTGGTTTTTTCTCTCTTCGCCAGTCGGTTTATCTCCGTATACTCATCTAATCATCTAGATATGTAGTATTTCCACAAATTTATGAACTAGTCGATGAATGAACGTGTCAAGAACAATCCTTCCCCTTAACCTTCTGTGCTCTACTAACTCACAAGATCTTTTTGGTGAATTACATTTTCTTTGCTACCAGTTAAACAAATCAAAGTCGCATGGTGTCAACGTGCATGAGGACTTTTTTTGGAGTTCACAAAGCGGTGGAGTTCATAGTTTTTTGTGCTTGCTTATCATGTAGGGAGAAATCTTCACTGGAGCGATCTGAATAACTAAGGACATAATACGCCACAATCGTATAATCTCCATTTCTCAGATAACGGCCTTCCTCTGAATTCTAGCCCCCTTTCATTGAGGAAACATACATAATCATTGCAGTTAAAGCCTAGGCTAACTAGATTCAGTTAGAAAATAAACCGTCGAGTTTAATCAGTTCTACTGTGAATTTCATACTTTATCTTAACTCGTCAGTGGGACAAGTACTGAGTAGCGTTTAGCGTGAGTGTTGCCACCGATTGCTACTAATAGGTCGTCTCTGATAGATAAATCTGCGGCTGGCTTATCCTGTCACAGCAACCAGTGGTTTTGGGGTTAAAATTGTGATTGCGAAGCTAGGTCAAAATTTGAAATTAAAACAATAACTTATTCCTACTGTGTTTTGTCCAGATGCCAACACAATGGGAAAATATACAGATAAGAGCTTTGAGCTAAATGTGCTGATGTGCACCATGAATATTTTCACCTGCACATACTTTGTTCCAAAAGCGAAGCTCTGCTCATGAGCAAACTTACTGGAATAACTTCTGAATCATGGAAAACACTGCCTAATGTTTTATCGACCGTTTTTGTTTGAAGTTTAACTGATGTTTGAGAATGTCTATGCAAAATAAAGCCCCTCTTGCAGTCTGAACTGAATTTAAGTCTATTGCCTTATCGTCAGAATCAAGTCGTCCAACACAAGCAAGGGAAAAGTTTCAAACCCAATGCTAGGGATCACTTAATACGGGACAGTGTGCATCATCTCATCGTCAGAGCTGTTCACGATAGTTTCTTCACCAATCAGAGCAACATTAGAATATAGAGCTCATTTTTCAAACATTGGGAGGGATGTGGAACTGTGTGTCAACCAATCGCGTACTGAACCACAGCTGACCAAAATTATTCCAGGCGGAATGGAAATTTTCTGAATTCTTCTGCATGCTTTTTAGGTAAACTCTTGCACGTGACTGTCCAGTATATTGACAGTGGGCATTAGCAGGTTGCCGCCAGCTTATCGATTTTTTCAACAAACCTACGTACAGACGACAGTGAATACGTCTCATTGCATGCATAGAACAATCGACCGATTGTCTGTGCCCGGTGCACGCGCGTCCACGCACGCGTATATATGACTGTGTGCGTCTGTTGTTTATCTCCATCAGGGTGATCGTGGTGCGAGTCACTTGACTAGTGAACTTCATGGGATTAACACAGAAGACGTCCAGACATTTCGATTTTTTTTTACAGCAGATTCAACTGAATCCAGATGAAACCCTCGTTTACGATGGTCCGCTTCCTGCAACAGGTCACCTCCTGTTTCAGTCGTTTAGATATTCGAGGTACATTTTGTGTAAACGTAACACACTACTCGAGGAGTTTTCAGTAAACTTATGAGTATTGTGTTACGTCTAGATAAAGTCGAACGAACACTGTTTTGCTTCATTTTGATGTACTGTCCATGAAACGACTACGGGGGGAACAGCATCAACTGAAGCGTGGTACTTTGTGGCTTAAGGACTGAAGATGTCCATGGAGGCCATGAGAAGTCAGTGAATATGTGTTGTTTTCCGTGATTCGTCACTCATCAAATGTGTACGTGATACTTTCAAGGCCTCATTTAAAACCGTTGAACGAAATCGGTGAGTGCGAATGTAGCAGACGCATCAGTAGGTCGTGACAATAAGTGAATAACGTCGATATCAGCCTAGATCGGGTTAACTGATCTTCTGCAGACCGAATCAAGTTGAAAGGTCGCACAGGCATTTTTAAATGCAAAGTGTTGGTTTATCTGGCCGGATTCGGAAAGCTTCATTTATTAAGCTTCACGACTTATTGATATTGAATGCCATCTTCCGCTGTTTTGATGTATACTCTTAAATTTCATCTTATTCTCGCAAGTAACTTCTGGCAAGTCTCATTTAAATTTCTACCGCATCAGCCGAGACGATTGATGAAACGTTGTTTTTCTTATTATTTTGTCTTCTATAGAAAAAAATCATAAAACAACGACTAATCGATTGAGCAGAGACACACAAACAGATACGAAAAGTCACTTGGATAATCTACTCACCTTTTATTGAACTGGTCCCAGCGGTCAGTAATCTGTTCCAAGTCCTTACGAATCTTACTGGTATCCTCCGACTGGAATCTCGTCATGAGGGATTCGGCCTCATGTGTGTAGTTTCTCAGTTTTTCTCGACCCAAGGCCAACGAGTCACCTAGATCCTAGAAAAAAAATTGGGAGAGTAAATCAAGAGTAATTTAGCCAGTGTTGTTGAAGTCACTGGTGCGTAACCAAAACAGATAGATGGTAAACATAGACCTTGCAGTCCGCTACGTAATCTAATTCTTTTCAAAAGATTTCGGATTATATCCGCAGGATAGCTTCCATCATATCAGAGACTTTGTTGCCAGATTAGGAGCAGTTAAAAGGAGAATTAGATTGCGGAAGAAAACCAACTGAGTCGGATATACAACTTGAATTTTTGCCCCTATTATATTGTACCCTACATTCCAAGACTGAAAGTTCGTTCTGACTGGAATCGCGTTTTGGCTCACTGCAGTTGCACCAAGAGTAAGATGGCTTGGTCTTCATTGTTATCTGTGATGAATGCCTCTCTCCTCTTAGTACAGTCATTTCTCCAACATCACCAATGGTGGCTTGATTTTTGAACCCAGGGAAAATTGGGGGTTGTAAAATTTCATAGGTAGGTCAGCAAGAGAGTGAATTACTTTTAGCGTTATAAGGAACTAAAAAAGGGAATGTGTAGGAGAAATGAGTTTCATTTTTGGTATTCTGCTTATATTTTTTGTTTTGTTTTCAGCTGGATATCGCTAATATTTGATAGAGGACAGAAAAAGGAAACAGCAAATACTGTCTTCTTTTTGGCTTAATAAGCAAAAACTCCTTAACATCACTAGTATACACATGTTCGATTCAATCAATGTAAGGACGAAGAAATACGATTTTGAACTTACTTGCAACCGCTTTCGGCTAGTATCTGGGCTGAGGGGCAGTCGCCTCGGTGAATCAAATGCCTGTCCACCTCCAGACCCTTTGGAACTTGTTAGAAGATCCAATTCCGCTTCAGCTTTGGTCAACCAGCGATCGAGATCACGCTCATGGTCTTTCAATTTCTGCGTGTCTGCTATGATTTCTTCTAGCTCAAGTGTCCGACGTTGCATTTGGTCCTCGGTGTTCGCCCAAAGTTCAGACAAGTTTTCAGCTGGAAATTTTGATAACATTTTTGCACAGGTTAGCTGTCATTCACAGGGTTTATCTTGAAAATGTGTCATGGTAAGGCAAATTGAAAAGATAATCTTAGGTTTCAGTACGCCGACCAATCAATAAGTTACCAAAAGAGAATGCATTTGAAGTATCACACAGTAGTTCCAGAGTGCATAATGTACAACAAAAAAGGGTAAGAAACCTGTAGGCCCACCGTGATTATATAAGTAAGATAATCAGGAAGAAGACTCGTATGAACGCTCAACGTCATCATCTACTCCATATGGTTAGTGACGTAACTTGACATATCGTAATCTGGCGTCAGCAGTACGAGCGACCTAAAATCTAAGCCGTAAGCAGCATGTGGAATCAAGCCCGTCTCTGAGGGGACGGAAGGAAGAAGCAAGTTAATTTCTTGCATGCCTGTGCTAGGATCGTTATCTAAGATAGAACAGTGAAATTCCACAAAAAACGAGACTTGGAAGCTGCCTACGAAAGTCCAAGAATTAGTGTGACCATCACAAGGAAATTTTGGAACGACGGTGTTAACGTAAAACATGGTACTTTAGTTGTCTAAGAAGCCTCAAGGACTGGTGGGGAATACCTGCATTTAAAAATTCAACTTTGTTTGCATCCGATCCAACAAAATTTCTAGCACGACAAGGATGACTCTTATAATAACATGGAGGAGCTACTCACGCTTCATAGGTTTCGCTGACAAGAAGTGACGGAAAGATGGACAGTCTAGGGCACGAAAATATGAAAACTCTAACCATTTGACATCTACTGCCTCTATGGGTAGGGACCCTGGGAATTAACTCATCAGAGTTCAACGACACTGGCAATTGTGGCTCAGTCATGCATCACAGCTATCCCTTTCAATGGGTAGCTGACCAGTTTTCCGTTCCCCCAGAGAATACGCATTACGAATCAACTGATTTTACAAGCGTACGAAGTGCCATGACAAGATCTTTTACGCGCTCTAATTTCCCGATGAGGAAAACTCCCACATCTGGAACAAAAGTACCCGTGGTGCAAGATTTATAGCTGATAAACTGGAGTTAATTGAGTACTGAAGCCGTGATCCTACCTGAGCTTGGTAATACGGTTGTAATAAAATTACCAGGCTCATGGAACAATTGAAATTCCACTACCAACATCTGTTTTTGTCGCTGAAGTAGGCCAAAAGCTCGCTCCCTCTTTGATTTTTTGTTCCAGCTACCCCGATATCATTCCACTTCCTTGCTGCTTTCACGTCCATTCCCTCTTCTATGATCAAACATATTACGTGCTTCTGTTTCCCGTTTTCTGTTCGAGCGCTCGGAGCTATTATATCTTCCTGAGTTTCACATTACCAGGGTTATCAGTGAAATTGATCACACAATCAGTGTGACCACAGCATCCCTGTGCGCTACGAAACACCTAGGTGAGCTATGTGTAGCTGCTTTGTGGTCTTCACGTTGAGGCTAAGTTGCCAGACAGCGAAGCCGACGAAAAGTAGGAAGTAAGTCGAACAAAATACTTTCACTTTAAGGTTAAAAAAGTAGCGTTTTTAATCCATTTTTGGTCCTACCTATACATACCCAGGATTGCGACAGACACCTATGTAAAACAATAGTGCTCAGGGAAACATGGAGTCGCGTTTTAAAGGTAACCGAGGTTTACAGCCTCAAAACACCACTGGAACACCCAAAGACAGAGAGGTACTAGTATCAGGAGGTCACACATATCAAACGAGTATTTTTTAAATAGCCGCATGTTTTTGACTGACCTACATACTCCTATACATAGACGGTTTTCTTTTCTGGCAAAATTTTTTGATGTTATTCGTAACTTTCCTCCTAATGGTTTGCACTACACACGAACTATCCAAGTGAGTCTCAGCAGGTACACACCGATAAAGCCGTCGAGCTGTGTGACAGCTACCATGATTGATTTTTTTCAACTGAGCCTGTTCATAAAATACATACATGATAGTTTGACGTATGGAGCATGCGTGATCGATTTACCCTTCTAGGCAACACAAGCGAGCCACAACATTTCGTAAAAAAATCAAATGCATTAGAGGAATAGATAAGCAGGTAAATGTGAATGATTAGCGCATTGACAAAGGAACCTCACTAAATCCAACTTCTGATCCCAAGCGAGTGAGAGTATCGATTACGGTAAACCTAAGCATTTTAAGAACCGCTGTGGCTCCGTATAGCAGATCAACTGGGCGCGACAGTCACGTGAGATGCTAATAATTAAGCAAGCCAAATGTGAATGAATAGCACGATGTGATTACTGTGATCGAGAAATTTGGGGCAAGCCACTATCATCAAATGTCCGTTCACTAAATTCCTTGGGCAAGCGGGGACTGTCGATCTGCATACATCTCCTTTTCACTTTTACGTTCATTGAAAAGATTCTTATCCAACTTCAATACTATGTCCTGGCCTCCCAGTTCATATTCTTTCTATTTGCATCATCTATGCCTCTCTAGCCACTTCAACGTTCAAGGTCAATGTGCAGTGGTACCAACTTCTGATCATCAATTTTGATGAAAGCGGACAAACTTCAGGGATTTACCTTCACTTGACTGAATTCAGTAGTTTAGGATAACGCAGAGCGCATGAATTCAAAAATGCTCCACAGAAAGGATGACAGGGTTTCTTTTGATATGTAATTTAAAACTAACTATTATCCTTGAGTTTATCTGAATGGTCGGTATCCAAGCTGGATAAGCCGGTCATTCCTGAACGACAGGAAACCTGTGACGTGATAGGTTGTTTGATGACCAAAGTACGTTTCATCTCTCGTGCATTTGACTGGTGCATATGGCTCAGGTCAGCCAGCTGAAACATGAGCGATGTGAAGGTTTGGTTCTTCCTGGATAACTAGACAACCCATTTTTTATTGTTGGCTCTCCACAAATGCAATTAATTTTAAAGGATATACGGGTGTGCAACAGACAAGGCCGAAGAATCTAAATCTATAAATCTAAATCTCTCTGTCCAGTATCCCATTACAAGGTCATTTTCCTCCTTGGATTGTCATTCTCTTATCCCGAGGCGAATTTTCGCACATATTTCTTCGAACGCTGATAGGACCCCAATATCATGCATGTTTTTGGGAGTAGCTTTAGGAAGCAGCCAAATCACTGTTGGTCGAATAACGAGTGAATAGTGGTTTTTAGTCAGAACTGACCAGATCACTAGCAAAATAGAGACGGTTTATCAATAGGCTGATGATAGGTTGATTGGCTATTCACTTTGCTGTTCTACTGTTCAGGTTGAGGGATCAAAATTTTCTGGGTTTCGTAAAGTGCTCAGTTCTGATGAGTCCCAATCAAGCTGAAACTGCTGAGCACTTATTCTCGACTTTTCCTTACAGGTTACCTTCATTGAGAGGACGAAGTTTTAACTGAAAATTTTATTAGTAACTGCAACGGTTTTGGCAAACGAGTAATTTTACGAAAAGAAATCAATCAATAGACAAAGTCATCAGGCGGCGTGCGTGTAAAAAAGCATTCGAGAAGGAACAATTTTCTTCGAGGACGGTTGGGGTACAGAAAATACCCCAGTACCGTTCTTGCTGGAGGAAACATGTCGGATCATATTACGGCTGTTTCATACTTAAAAACGAAACACTAGAACAAGCTAGCCTGACCTGCTTTCAGTTGTCACGTAGAACAAAGCAGCCCAAACTGAATAATGGTGGTTTGCATATCACTGCTGGGCAAATCCGACTGAAAAACCTCCAACAAACCCTATATATGTCGTGGCACACATGTTGTATTGCACCAAACCTAAACACATTGATCGATACTCATGAGCACAACAATATGGCTGCAAAACTGATGTTGAACGTTTCACTACGCACCAACTTCATCCTCATTTATTTAGTTATTTTCCCACGAAACTGTCTACCTAGCACAAAAATGCATTTAGAACGTTTCGAGTTAACAGGGCGGGTTTCCAATATTGAGACCTATCGTGTTGGTACATTGGTACAATTGTTGTGCACGTGCATTGAACACCTGTTGCATGCAACTCACAAAGTTACAATTTCGAGAAACGGTAATAAAAGATCAGGAATTTGCTACATCTGTCGGCAAACAACTATATTTTCTATAGCACCTTGGAAAACCCGGTAAGGAAAAAAGTTACACAGTTTCATACTCGCTTCTACTAGAAAGCTAGATTACATTCGATGGGGTATTTTACTCTCAAGCAATGCATGAACTGTGTGATGGCATTATTTAGTGCAAAAGCCGTGGAGTCGAGAACTGGATTTTACAAACCTGCCTCAAAGAGTGTCTGCATTTCTAATTGTAATCTTATTGAGGAAGTAAATCAACGCATATAAAATATTATACGGAAAAATTCGCAAAGGGCTATGGTACCAGTCAGAGAAAAACGTTTTTAATCATTCAGGTTGAGGATAGCTCCATTCTGTCAAAAGTGTCAGACCCTGGGCAACAGGAAATTTGGTACTTTGCAAAGTAAGTACGTTAGAGAGTC
The DNA here is from genome assembly GCA_003604175.2 of Clonorchis sinensis. Classification (NCBI taxonomy): domain Eukaryota; kingdom Metazoa; phylum Platyhelminthes; class Trematoda; order Opisthorchiida; family Opisthorchiidae; genus Clonorchis; species Clonorchis sinensis. Next base: position 62,833,499 of record CM030370.1, read on the forward strand.
TACTCATGCAGTGGATCAAACAGTAGTCCAGAAGGTAGTATAGCTGAATGCCAAATTTTCATCTGGATATCGAGTTTATATATTGCTTGATACAAATTTCTAATTCTCGTATGATGGGTCACTGCGAATTATAACTACAAAGTCAGTACAGAGATGCATTAAAGTAATGTGAAAGACATAGTCGTTTCTCTACGGGGAAGCAGGAACACAGGACTGGAACAGCGTATCCTGTTGCACAGTCAGATACTTCAAGACGCGGACAAGGGTCTTATGATGTAGTACCTTCTGGGTTTTACGGCGCGGCACAACAGAAAACTGCTGACTAGCTTATCGAAAAGATTCTGTTTTTTGAGGATGTGGTTAAAGACTATAAATTTGAGTTATATTGCAAAATCCCATCGACATTGACTCTGGAGTCCAAGTATACACCCGTAGTGGATATAAACAGTTCCTAGGACCGCATTAGTCTATTTTTGGGCAAAAACGACATTGAAGAGACGTTTTCATAAATGCTTCCGAACACGTGCATTTGGCCGCAGCTATGGAAAAACAAGAGGTATTGCGAAGCGTAGGACTTTAACGTAAAAAGTGTGTTATACACGTTTAGTCAGCATTGACTATTATTTAGCATAGATTCCTCGAATACTCGAAATTGTTTGCAGCATTGACTGTCTAATCTCTCTTGCGCGCATACATCGCCCCTGCGCTCTCAGGTTATTGCACGGTTCTGTCTGCTTACCCAGACAGATTTTAATTATCGCGCAGCAACTGCTGTCGCAAACAACTATTTTGGAGGTTAGTTATTGTGAAAACTAGCACTCATAGCTTGCTTACAAAGACAAATATAATTTTGATTGGTGTTACGGTGTGGCGACCTTGTCCGGCGTGCATAACTTCGGTGATGAAACCTACACTTTTCCTCTAGAATAACTGTTATAAAAGAATGTTGTGTACTTTTCCTGAGTAGACATGCTAACAGAGAGTTAGTGGCACAGGTAGCACGTCAAAGTCCTGTTGCAGCCACAGTAGTTGAAAGCATCAGTCTGCGTGGTTTGAACAAATATGATGACCGGATGACACTGAATGGCACACGTTGCCTGCTTAGGTTCCCCACCAAGAATCTCTCTACCCCTTTTTCACTGTGACAGTATTTTAGGACACAGGATTTTTCTAATATAGTTGACTTTCTCGAAAAAAAACAATTCCTAGGAATACTGACACGTCCCCCACCCAGTGAGATACGTCGGCATATAGGAATCACCACACAAAAATAGTCCATGTCATTTGAAACGCTCCCACACTACTCAGTGACATTATCCAGCTCTTTCTTAAATGTGTTTACTCAGGATAATCGAATAACTGGTATATTCATAAAGTTGAATGTTGAACAGAACTGAGCTGTTTGGCTAAAAACTAGGAGCATGCACCCTGATCAAGGCACAATGTTCCACTAAACTAATAAAACTGTTTAAGAAACATACGCTTGGGTGGATTGCCAATCAGTTGGAGATTTTGTTGTCACTTCATGGTGAGTGCTCCTCCCTAGGGTATGCATCTTCATCAAGAAGATCACTCGCTGTATCCGAATGTGTTTTCTCCTCGGAAAATCACACCATTTTCAGTGTCTGATTTTACCACGCAACCTACGAGAACATTGCATGTAAAAAAACTGTCAGAAAAACCCCTCACAACTATTTTAAACCATCTTGTCATGCGTCTTGACGTCCTACGAAGAATTAAACCTGACTTTTTTCCGGTACTAGTTAAATGCCAGATGTAATAAGTTCACTTTGTTTACTCGCAACTGGTGACCATTAAAAACACTGCTATCGTTCTACCCAAACGAGCATACGAAAGTAGTTGCTGCCGGACCAAACTGCATAGTTATTGTACCGTCACTTGAGAAGCATTCAATACCCGCGAAAACAGTTGGCTATTCCTATTTCCCATTAAATCAGACTTCAGTTTCCGGTGGAAATAATGAAGAACAGCATGTGTCAGGCTCATTGGGTGTTAAATGAGGGACTCATCGCACGAGGCACTGAAACGCTGGAACAGATTCGAAAACGGCTTTGTTACTTAGCACTTCAACCACAAAATTCAAACAAATTATCTTCTTAAGAAGGAGAATCAGAATCTTTGGAAAGTTGAATCTTATTCACATAAGCACAGCTAGTGACAGCATAGAGAGATTGTGAATGATGGCCAATTGGCAACCTCAATTTTTGCTTCCTGTTTTTAAAAGTTTGCAGTTAATTGGGAGAAAAACGTGGCCGACCGTAACTGGTGTCTTTTGAATCATCCAACTTATGGGCTTCGTTGTTCAGGACATTACACGTCACTGATTTCTCGAGTACTGGATCGTCGAAGCAGCTACTGGTTATAGGCGTGGTCAACCTGGTCTGATTCAGGGCAGTCTTTTGCAAAGTTTTCTTCCGCCTCATTAAAAACTAATCTGTTTTTTTCATTATATAAAGGCACACGAACGCCATTAGAAATTGCTGAGGAAGTAATAGTGTTACGCAACAGGGGTTTGCTACTGTTAATATTTCTATGTGACAATTCCTTGGGGTTGTATCGTCCGAATGAGTCAACTTTGTTTTTATTCCATATGTTGTTCCACACATCCAGGTATCTTGAACACAGTGACAGATCGAACCCAGCTGTCTCCATATCTAAGCAAGTCGAGATGACTCATTGTTTGAGGTAAGTCCTTGGTTTTTAACCAGCCTCAACATCTCGACTTCTCCTCTCCAGACTTGAGCAACCTGGCAGTGTCTCAGCCCATACATTGCTTTTGCGCGGCACGACGGCTAGGCACCCGAAGGCTGTTACAGCCGAACGAGGTGATAATTTCACTTACTTATCAAACTCACGCAAGGTCTATGGGCACAATTGCTTGTTCGCAAAACGTGCTGATCACAATACTCTCAAGGGATACACGTGTAATAAATACGTTCTAATTCCAGGTACAGTGCCATCCGGCCTTGCACTTATCGCCAGTTGACTTCTGTAGCTTTCTACATCTTTTCCGCAGCATTAAAACGAGAGAGTACAGAAAAGAGAGTGATAAAAAGTTGCACCTCTCCAAAAAGACCACAGTCAGTAGATATCTGTTTCAATAACAGCTATTCTCTGACTAGTTTGGTGAAGCTTACTTTAATTGTAAGCCTTTCGCGAAAGAGGAACTAGGAGGTAATTGTTGGGAAGAATGAGTCAGGAGCCCTCTAAACAACCTCTTATCGGAATTACGAGGTTTTTTTTCACTTTAACCCGGTTGCGTTGATAAGTTCAAAGACACTGCGCCGCGGTTACAGAAGCTTATTTATATAAGATAACCCTGGAAACCTGTTGCCGCAGCCGTAACTGTTACCTATAAACTTGTCTGTTTATCTCCAGAGTGACGAATATCACACTACAAGATAAGGTTCAGGATTATTTTCTAGGACGAGCTGGCTACACTCTCCAAGTTCACTCTAAAAACAACATTCAGGTAAACACCGGAAGGAAATTCTGCTCCTAAACACTTTCATTTTGCATATCAATAGTGCTATTTTAATGATCAAACTACTGCCAAATGTGTTTTATCGTGTGAATTTTAGTTGCACTTCTGATCATTAATCACCCACCGTCACTTTATCCAGGGTTGGGATAGTAAATAAATATGTCCCTAAAATTTTGGATCGTTAACGTTATCAGTAAAATTAATGAATGTTACCGCACGGGTTGCACTTTGCCACTACTGGAAACTATCGAATTAGCATGAGAGTCAGGAATTCCACCAAAGCATGAGAACTGGGATAACCCATCTCTTCCTTTGTTTGCACAAAGAGCAGATGGCATTTGCCTAGCATGTACACTCAGTATTCCGGGCCCCTCAAGGCCTTCATTGAATTCGGTGTTAACGTAAACAAAACTTTGGAAATCAAAAAGGCACCCCGTTCCCGTTGAAACGCCGTATCGTCAATTAACCACCTTGGTACACAAATCAATAGGATTATCAGTGTTCTAGGGCGACTCCAGCCTTATTCCTGGAGATGTATTATCTTCAGATTTAATAGCTTCTAAAATTTCTAGCGCAGAAACAGGGAGGTTATTAAACTTCTCTTCTACTGTTTTTTTACTTTTCTATTCGCGTATGCAATGAAAACGAACCATCAAGTACCAGAGATTTTGCTGCCGTGTGATAGCACCTCAAGAACCAAGCATAACTTTGATTAACGGAAAGCTAAAGGAGTTTAGTACTCAGCTTCGATTCTTTTGAACTCAAAAATCATTCCTGTAAAACAACCTCAGCTCATGCGAGAAACACTGTAAACGCTCGGTTTTGGAAGCCACATTGTGAGTCAGTATGGAGGATAACACCCAGAACAATAATAAAAGGAGTTGAACACTACAATTTCCACCTCTGCCTAGTCATTAATCGAAGATTAAACACCACTTCCGGTGAATTGAATAAACACAGTGAAGCGATGTGTGATACGCTATGATTTCTAAGTACAACGCCGTCGGACTACTAAAGTGCTGATCTGCTCAAACCTTTCGCGCGTAGATTTGTCTCGAGATTCGTCAGATGCAAGGTGCAATTGGTTCGAAACGATGACGAAACGGGGGGAAAACTCACTTAAATCGGCATCAGTGACCGCTTCGCTTAGGTCATACAGTCGATAAAAGCCTACTAGATTGATTAGCTTTGGAAGGGGCGTTATTTGTTTTTCTGTGTTTCATCAACTCACTCGGCACACATTAGTAATATCAGTAATTTCCTTTTGGCATGATAAAATAGCTTACAATTTACGGTTATCGAACATCAGTAATATTTACCACAGTAAGCGGATGTGCTTGCTAAACAAAATTAATAATTCAGTGAGTAATTGGATTCCACCGGGACAGAAAATTCTGCTTCCTTAATATCCAGCTTTCTGCCAAGTTGTACACTGAATTCTCACAGCTGACTGGAATGTGTGATGTTGTGTCGTAGTTTTTTCTTCCGACTGCTCATCAGCAACCTCAGCAGCAGTATCAACGTTTTGTCAGTCTGTTGTCGAACAGCCGACACACGTGCCTACGTGTCATTTTAATATGAATTGATGTTATTTCTGGTCTCCTCTGTCCAGAAACCGACGTGTACTACATGGATTCTGAATGTTGCTACGGAATTTTGGGTGTGAAGGCAACACTTATCCTGTTTAAATTTGCACGAGAGTAGAACTCAAACGCTTTCAACTATGGTACGCTCGCTTTTAAGAAAGAAGCGTCATTCGCCAGGCAAAATGAAAGAGCTCCGAAAAATTGCAAACCGTAGTTTATTGATTCACTACCAGGCGCACAGAGATAAATGAAAAACGAATTGTATTGTTGCATCAACACAGATGCGCACTAAAGGCATACTCGCATACACAGACCGCCAAGCAACAAACTATCCCAGACTGACAACATAACGATGAATTCCGCACTGGCTGTTAGTTTAGATCGAACGCCATGTTTGATATCTGGACGTTTCAATTTGGTGTATCGATAAATTGTCTCACAACCGGTTGTTTGTTGTGAATAAAACTTTGCAAAATACACATGTGCATGAAAACTTATTATTGGAACTTAGAAGGAATGTTTTGCGCTAGGCTAAAACAAAATGTTTCCGTAGTTTAGCATAATTACAGAAAGCAGATCACTCACTCACTTAGTCACTCAAATTAGCCTGCCCTAAAATTTATCCGTTTCGAATGTACTTATGAAAACAGATTGTAAGCTCCTTCATTCAATACGGAATAGATATGATGGTGGTGCTGTGTCTCATGCTAATCCATTTTAGTGTCTATTTAGACTGGATGTTCTTCATCGGGTTAGTATAACCACAAACAAGTTTAACAGATAAACTGCTGATTTAATCTGAACAGACGACTTTCGTTTTGTTTTCAAGTGGTGTAGTATGGTTGTGGGTGCGAAATCAGCCGTCGTTATAGTCATCGTGGTGTGTAATATACGGGCGACATATACGGGTGCTCTAAGATGGGACCTATGGCCTCAATCTGAAAAGCCCATTGTCAAGCGGCACATTTTTGATGGCTTTCGTATGGCTGTGACTTCTAGTGCTATCCGAAAGGTGATTATGAACACTGTCTGAAATAGTTTGCTTCAAACTGACTCTGCGAATCTCGACGTTATACTTCCCGCATAAACTCAAAGGACAGCTGCGCAGTAGTTAGGAAACTGCGCTATCACTGTACTTAAATAAAACTAAACTAACATAATCCATTCAAACAAACATTGCACACAAATACACAGAATGTCTTAACATTACAAGAAATTCAGTATTGCTTGGTACCTGTTGTGGTTATCATTACCGCAATTTAGAACATACTCCTGCCTGCTGCATTAATTCACATGATCTATCTACCTTTCGGATGCCATTTTCTATACCTATAGTAAGGTCAGATACCGTTCTCATAAAAGCCAACCCTGCATAAAATACGTCTAGTGCCGGCCAAAAGAATTGACGCTTCAGTCTACTCTAAAACGCTGAATTCTTGTTTGCTTCCGAACAATCGTTGACACATGCATTTGTCAGCTAATGTAGTTATGGTGAGTGGAGGTGTTAGTTGCCTAGGTCCATACACATTGTCGCAAACCACTACTTGTTGTAACGGCTGATCTCAAAGGGCAACGCTAGAGCTCTCGTTATCACTTATTCTGGTCGGGGTAAAGTTGGCAAAATGTCTAGACTGACATTGGATGGCAATGTACCATTGTTCTGTATTCAGACTGATAATGAAACGATAAAGCTGTATGTGTGAAAGCAATATCCTGGAAAACAGAATACATCGTTGCGTAACTCCATTGATCTAACTGTCACCATTTCCAGTCATCAAGTCTCATGTCTAATTTCAGCATTTTGATTTGACGTTTAATTCAAACTCAACTGAAAATCCTCGGAACACTGCTTACTAATAACGGTATTCAAACTCCTAACTTTCCGGATAGCAGTTTGACATAAAATATTAACGGTTTGGTTAACTCGCACTCAACCATTGAATGACGTAGCTTCTCTTCATGGGTATCAATGCTCTGTCATATCATCAGGTCCTGACTGTTTCCTCGTTTCTTATTTTGCTACTCCCTGAAAGCCTGTGGTTCAGAATTCAGTTAAAGCTCGTGCACTTGCAATGCTTCTAATAATTATAAAATAGTTTTGCGGTACTCCTGAAGTAGAATAGAAGGCCCTCAATTTATCAAGAAAGCTTTCCGTATACTTGCCAAAGAATTTCAAGGTCTTTTTACAGGGCGTAGACATGTGTTCACTGGCTTTATAAGTTGCCTTTGCTACGAAGTAGCGATTTACTTGTAGTAATCATATTTGCCAACAAACGGGCTGTACTCTGCAGGTAACGTAGTGACAAAATATCCCTAAAACTAACATGACCAGAAAAACTACTTTCCAATAACTGCAGTGTTCGCTTAAGTAAGATGGTTGAAACCTTTGGAAATCCATACGCAATAGCTGCGTATAAAAACCAGCAACGAAACTGGTTAAGATAGCGTTTTATTAGATCTTAAATGACAAAAAAAATGGTGAAAGCAAGCCCGTATTGTAGTGATTGTGTGAGCATTCTGGGCACCCAGGAATACCTGAGCAAAGCTTTGAAACTGTTATGGATTTACTGCATTATAAAAGCTTAAAATTTAAGTGCAATTTTAAAATTACTGGCCAATGACGAAAATATAAGCAGTTCCTTTCGTTTAATCAAGCGGTACATAATTTTACAGTAACAGGTTTTTTTTCTTTTTAATCTAAGCATCATGGGACGAGAAGAAATTTGCATAAAACAGCATACCGCTTTTCTTTCCAAAGCGCACTACTTATAAGGTTACTGAAAACACTTCAGCAGGTCACTACCGATTTCGCCTTTCTTGATGTTCCTCAGGGTACTACTTTTGAATATGAGCAGCAAAATCATGCGTGTCTATACCGGATCAAAACTTAGTAATACTGTTTTCATACAAATCACAAATAGAAGGTCACGCTTGCTGAGCTATCTTGTGGCCGATGAAATTTTAAATATTTCCGAACAATTATAAGCCGATCAGCAAGATGTACAATGTGAAGTATCTCACGAATTTGACCAAACTCTGCTTTTCGTGAGAAGGCTTTATTCTTTTTCTTGATGAAAAAGCTGTTCAGTTGTTTTACTTACGTGACTCAGTCCATTGGAATCACAATTATTTTCACCGAACGGGAACTGACTAGGTAGATCACACTTCAGCATCCGGTGCGCTCTCTCAATCAGTCACCTGCCGTCGGTTCACTCAAAAGCTTGGCGACATGTGTGGAAAAGTGGCTTTTATGTGCATTCGCGGATCACATCTGAGTCAGACGTTACAACGCCGACTTCACGGCCACGTTGTGTATGTCCTTTTGCACCACACACTCGTTCACTCCCACTGTTTGCGTTAGGCATGTTTGCAATGACACATTCCGCTTGACTGCCATTTGCCCCCAAGCGACACTCACAGTGTCTGCAACCTATGACATATCGTGCCGTGTACTTTTGAGAATATAGGCGACTTCACGTCTTGGCAAAAGACGGGTTGGTTTAGGGTATAACGACTTAAAACTCCTCAATGTTTGTAAAAAGATGGTCAAGTAAAATTAATTTTTTGAAGACTGGTGGGGAACAAATAAACAGAATAAGCCACGAACTTTAAAGGAATTCTCTAGATTTCAAGTGAGGCTAGGGAACGCACTAGATGACTTGGTTATTATGATGATAAATGAAGCGTGCAATACCTCTTAAGAAACTGGTGGTTGATCAGATGGCCGTTGGTCTGTTCGCCCAACTTGACAATTGGTTTGCAAACGTCTCGTCCCCAGTCGAGGAGACATCGCCAGCGCGCAATTTAGCACGCCATCTGATCAACCACCAGTAAACACACCCCAGCTACCAATATTTCGATACATTGACAACCTCTTACGAAAGTCCAACTTACCCGAAACATCATCCCCGATCATATCCGTTATGATTCGCACCGTAACAGGCGTGGATGTTTTGCGTTGTCCGTTCGTGCCACTGTTTGGGTTTTCCTGCTTAGGGCTCGTTATCAACCCTATATCGCCCACAGAGGACGAAAACGGTACTCTCTTGTGGGTCACATAGTACAGTTGTGGGTCTAGGACTGAGTCTGTGTGGCTAACCGTTGCATCTATCGCATTGTTTCTGAGCGGAGATGCCACGTTAGAGTGGAAATCCGTTTGTACATTTTTACCGGAAGCGTTACCGTTTGATGAGTTTCGATCCTTTTTTAAATCATTGCCGCACGAAGAGTAACGCGTTACCGTTGGATGAGTTTCGATCTTTTTTTAAATCATTGCCGCACGAAGAGTAATTTGCGCTGTTTTTCCCCTCCGCTTGTTTGGTTGATACCCATTGGATTACTTTGTCTGCCCTTCCGGTTTCCGGTTGCTGTTGATCAGCTGAGAAATGAGCAGAACCTGGAAGGAAGACGCTGGTGACGTTGGTAGATGTAACCAGGCCGGTGCCAAATACGCTTCTGGGAGGGGCGACCAATGGTTTTTGAGGTGAGCCGGGTGGCTGATCATCTTCCACAAGTTCGATGACTGCTCTTTTAAATCCGGACAAAAGGCGCGAAACTGGAGAGGTAAAATATCCGGTCATAGCATCCTCTTTCTAGCCTTATGCAAGTCTAAGATATGGATCCACATTCTAGAGGAAAATCTCCAGATCGGTGACTGTCCACGATTGCACACCAAACACACGTCCGTGCATCGTGTCGGTAACAGTGACTTGCAAACCGGCTGCGCAACCGATGGCTGCGCCTGTCTGTTGAGCTGTGTGTCTGCCTCCCACTACAAGCATCTAAGGTCGTTTGCACTAGGACCAACAAGATTTCTCTGTTGCGCAGCCGGGACCAGCGTGTGCGAACTGTATGACTTTTCAGCTAACATCACCCCAAAAACTACTAGACATGGTAATGAATGCTTGAATGTCACGTAAAGTATCAACGTTGGGCACGTGCAGTGAATGATCCCCAGGAGCATTGTACCTCAATCAACCCGCACGTGGCCGCATTAAGCAAACCTCCATTTCTTCAGAAACCTATGAGGCCAACTGGTTTGGTAATCAGTGAAAATACGCTCGGTTCCCAACGCACAGGGTTTTTTTTTACAGAGTTCGACACTCGCAGACGGTAAAACATGCGCAGCTTACTGTGCTACATTTAACGGGCGGAATCCAGCAGAAGGTATATGCTTTGTCCGTTAGTTAGTTCTCATATCATGGGTTGAAAACACTGCCTAATTTGGGCTACCGCAAACCGTCTGCTGCAAAAGTCTGGCAATTTTTTTATCTTGCGTATTCTCTGTGGCTTTGTAAGAATTTCAAACCGTGTAATGCATATCGACAAATACTACAAAGCCTGTGCTAAACTGAACGAAGTCAAACGGAGTGGAAAGTGTAGGGATGTTAATTAAATGAATTGTTACTAGTAACAGTCATATTTCGGGTGTGGGTCCTAGTGAAATTCATCAAAATTGTGGTTTTCGTGCTTGCGGTTTGAGATGGCCTTATTAGGATTAGGAGATACTGCGAATTATCGTCCAGTTAGGTTTACGCTGTAGTGCGGCCGAATAAAGTTTGGTTAGAAAACTTCATCGACCGCAAAGGACACACTACGGACCACGAACTATATGAAAACACAGTAGCGCAAGGTCCGCAAAGAAACCGCTCTCCTCCGTGGAAAATTTTGGAACTCACGCACTTACAAAACTGCTCTTTCTAACAAAATATAGTTTCGGTGTTCGCGCTATCATGCAAGCCTAGCAAATGCTTATCCACCCGAAAACTCAACCGAGTGACAAAAACCGTCGCTTCAAATTCAACCTCAATCTTTTTTTGGTAGTCAGTAGGAGTTTTACTCTACCTATCTCAGATGTAATGGACGCTCGGTTACCCACAAACAGCTACCATGTCATATGTGTGGGCAATAGTGAGTAACCGTTTGTAAAATTCCACTGTTTTAGAAAATCACCGAGCAAGAAGGAGTAGCTAGGTGTGGAAACTGGATGGACACCGGAGTGAGTTTAGCTATAATGAGTCCTACGATGGGCTTTTTGTACACTGGCAAATTAAGGGCGAAACACCTTAACGGTTATTTTGACTACATTGAGAAGCATTGGGATGGAACCGAAAGGTAAAAGGAAGGATTGCGGTGACGAACTTTTCGAAACCTTGCTTTATAAATGTAGCTGGTGGAACGCTACTGGGCTTCGTACAATGGCTGTGTGACGGAAAAGTGAGTGATGTGGCACCACAAGATATACAAGGACTGGATGCTAGAAAACGCTAGGCATACGGTAACCGATAAAGAGAGAGTTACGCCGTCAGCTTACGGCGAACAATTATGAGGAACCAAAGAGATTACCACAACCAGATACTGACTCTGGCGATAACGGGAACAAGTTTTAATCAGCAGGCAGTCAAAATAGCACAGGTATCGTTTTTCTATCCTTTCTTGGCTTTGTTATGGTGATGCCCAATTATTGTGCCAGATAGCACAAAAATTCGCACCCATTAAGTTTGGGTGAAACGGGGAGTGTATGCATTATACGTAGGAATGAACATTATAACCTTCCAAAATGCTCCACCAAAAAGGCCATTTCGCCGCAAGAGCTAGTCCGTGTAATTTGATTAGATTTGGCCTGAAGTAAGATCTCTTGACAAACCACACTCTAACCCTCACTTAAAGCATTTACCCCAGAGAAACGGATCCGCCATCTAAGAAGAACTGCAAAAAAATAGATTTTTTTGGTGTCAATCCCAAATGTATGTCTAATTGATGGGATGCCAAATAAGTCTACTCCCAAAATCCTAAGTTTTCAGAACACAATTTTTATTTTCCAGAAAGTTGTTCTTCGTTAGGAAAACTGCGTGATTTAGAAAGTGGGCTACTCCGGGCAGATCGTGATCAGTATTAGGGGCACTTCGAACAAACGCAGCTGGACGTTTTTAGGTCTGGGTTCTGTAAGGTAGACTTTATTGCGAAGTGGACATTTTACTGTGCTTCAGGTCGTCAAACACAAAAAGCTAACTTTACAAAATGCACAACCGCATAGACCTAATACACTGCTTATAAGGTTGTTAATTTCGTGCATCTTTGACTCAAGTAGAACATAAGTTTGTCGGAAACTCGGGGACTGTGTTTATCTGATGAGCCCCAAGAAGGACAAAACCGGTCTTGGGTTGTCAAAGTGTTTTCAACATCATTGTGAATAGTGTATTATATCTATGAATGCATCGGGATATTTCGAATATCGTACCAACTAAAACCTGAGGCAGCCTTGTGCCTCACACTCAGTTGCCTAAAAAAAACATAAACGAGAGATTCAGCTGGGTTCTAGGTGGGTCTCCCGCAAAACCGAATTGATTTGCAAATGAGTGTATTACACTAACGTATATTTATTCGGGAGGTTTCAGTTTTTTCCCGAATGAATATTCTTTAGAATGTCAGAAAATCAAATACGTTATCTTTTTACAACCTACATAGGAAATATATTTATGGCGCGGGCGATCCCTCTGAAGGAAGTATAAGCAAGACAGATTAATTGCGTCCTTCCAAGAAATTAAGATTTTGCTAGGTCTCCTTGGATAAGAGATATGGTGTGGTAGGCTTTTTAATAGACATATTCCGCTAGATGAAATGACCTGTTTACTGCATGCGGTAACGAGGGTTTCCTTTCCGTGGTAAGCAAAGGTTCGAGTGATTGGGAATCGTAATTTAAACTATACGCAGCTATCAGATCTTCATGAGGAATAACCTGAGGCAATATGGCTGCAGTCTCGAAAGCCATTACCAACGAACTCCGCTGCGCTGGCCATTGCCACCTGCCTGTGTGTGGACCCCGAGATGGAACACATCAGTGATTAGAGACATTGGTATACATGGCCCAGTCGCACCCTCAATGGCTCCAGCGCATCCTAGCTTTTGCCTTCATTGCACAGCTTCCCTCCCAGTCTCCACAATGAAATTACACTGACGCTTCATGAGTCTGTTACGGCCTTCAATGCGAAACTACCTACCCCACCTCTCCAAATCATCGATGAACTAAACTGTGGCAGAATAACCCCTATAAGGCAGGTTTATGGCTTTTACAGTTGGAGATAAGGATGTGTCTAGACACGCCGTATCACTTGCGCTGTTGTAAGCCGAACGTCTCTGCGAAATTTTATGCTCTTCTAACTGTGGAATTAAAGGCGCAACCAGTCTTTGAACTCAACAGTCATTCCTTATGATTGAATCACGTTTCTGGCGATTCTCGAGATGACGTTTGTGGAGCAGAAACCTCGCAAACATTGTATTCTGTTGTGCCGCTCTAGTGATGACCAACGCAGTGTGATTAGGTGAAATGATCATTGTTTGAGGAGGCCTAGAAGGTAAGGCGGTTATTGCTTCATTAATTAATTAGTTAATTAAGAGGGACTAATGAACTAGAACTCGCGATTCAGACATTATGGATGGCACGTGACGAAATGAAACTATTCAATCTGTGTTTGATGACAAATGCGTGCTTGTCTACTTTCATTGTTCAAAGTAAATGGAACCACCCGCTCAGTCAATCACGAATTAAATTCGCCAATTCTAGAAAAGCACTCAACCTATTCTTTTGGTTCAGCGTCAGTGTAAGTGATACTGGATTTTTGCTGCAGCTAAACGTCTGCCTACAGTTCAACGCTGCGGATTCCTAAAACTACTCGACGTGACTATCTCCATCAGTTTGGCTTTAACCGAATTTCTTCGCGAAATTTGTCTGATCGCAAAAGTTCATAGTAGGTGAAGTTAAATTTCTTATGTGTTCTGCTTACTTCATGCACTATTCAACTACCATCATTTGCCAAACGTTTGACGCAACATTACGGTGGCAGCTAGTGGTCAACGGAATATCTCAAGCGCCTGGGCGAATCTGTTGCGGGAACCCACTACCTGTATAAACTACAAGTCACAGCATCACACTTCCTTGCTCAATGCAGTGTTAGTCAGGTTAGTGTTAGTCATTCTTTAGTTCTTGAATTTTTCGAGTGGACTTTGACGCGAATGTGCAACATGTGCGACGTAATAAGGCCTCCAGTCATTGATAATGCTGTATTAAGGTCAAATCATGTCCCACCACCTCGGCTTTTGCGGTGTTGTTCTGTCTATGGGGAAACATGTCAATTCCAGGCAGGCAAAATTCCCCGTAAAATGCACACAAACTAGGCAATTTGCGCTTTTTGCGCTCTGGTACAGTATTTTGAAGTTGCCTTGGATTTGGTGCGTTCCTCAATGAGGGAATAAGAATATAAATGGAACAATGGACTTGGTACACGAAACATACAATAGGTCACTATGTAAAGGACTAAGTAGTTGGTGGGTCATGCTTCAAATACTACTTACACGCTATCAACACAGAAAACTGTTCAGCGCTAGATTTTAGAGGCAGTCTAGAGACAGTCTCGCACATTTGTGGTTAAGTTTTTGGGTGCACACCTTGTTACTTTTGGTCTTAACAAGCCTGTGTGACACCAGATTATACTGACGAGACAGTCATGTGACCAAAGAATGTGAGCTGATTGCTATGATTAGCTGTTTTGAATTTCACTCACAATCTTCCGTTCCGTAGTCTCATTTATTTGAAGGCTACTATCTGGCAAAGGTCTTTTCAGCTATAGGCAGGGCTGTACTTCGGAATTTTTCGTCTAACATTTTAAGCGTTGACAACTGCATTCCAGGAGCATGTAAAGTGCCTTCGTGTGGCATTTACGCTATTTCAGCGTGTCCCTCAGCAAGTTTTCCGGTGCTACACAATTAGAGATGTACGAGAAACGGTAGAATTTACGTGGTTATTCCTATTCAGCACGTGAGCCATAAGTGAGCTTAATGACGCACCGTTGCCCTTTGAATGTATCTTGTCAAGCTAAATACTTATGAGATGTCCACATTTATTCCTCTGTTGTCAGCTTCGGTGAGGCTGCGGTTGTGGTCTTGAACAGCCAGCCACTATCAGATCCACCAACGTATTCTGATCCAGGGTCTTGCTTCTACTGTTCTACTGTTCTACTGTTCATACCCGACTGAAATGTATGACACCCACATCGGGCAACTAGTGTCGCCAACGGTCGGTTTGTGCGCCCACTTGTCAACCAGTCACTCGAAACACAAGTAGGCCAAACTTCACGTGACCGACTGGCCAGTGTGATCTACTTGTATCAACATTCACTAGGAATAGAGAAAATCCATGTGTGCCTTGGGTGCTGGAAGATTCACTCACGTCTTCTTGATTGGAAATCAGTGAACACCTCAAAATCAGGCTGAATACTTCTTCGGCACTGTTGAAAACACACCAGCGGTAGTATCAACTTACTGAGAGTTGAACGCAGTTAGGACGTTTGGGTTAATTTTTTCGTACTATCCTTATTCTTGGTATCAAAATTAATTAGCTAGTTACCCAGTTAATCAAGGAAATTAGTTTAATTTAATTTTTCCTTCCAATTTTTTTTGATGAAGCTAGTTCATTAAACACCAGATGGTACAATTGAACAAATCACGTGATTTTTCTCTTTTTCGAAACCAAGACATGAAGTAATCACACAGAATTTCGCCGTGTAACACATACTGCCTAGGAATTTTTAGCCTTTAGTAATATCGGTTCGCTTTTGAAGTTGCCTAATGCGAGAAGAGTGTAAGTCAACCTTCCTATTAAATCGCAAATTTTCACTATCCTATGCTGATTTATGCTGTTATAGTTTGCAGGTTAGGGAAACCTGAAGCTAAAAAATAAATGAGGTATAATTTTGTCTTTGCAATGTGCTGCAGTTGTATTGACTATTGATACAATAGGCCAAAAATAGTGAAAAATAAGTTGTTGGAACAAATAGATATTCAGGAAAATTCACCTGAGTCCGCACATGACTGTTCTCGTATTCATTAGGAAAGCCTAAACTGCTCATCGGCGATTTAACGAAATGTAAAGCTGTCACGAAACCTGAGCACAGCTCAGTCTGCTTCTCATAAACGTTTATTTGCCCAGTATAATGCTCCATGTAGCTGAGTGCCCTGGAAAGTCCGACTGACCGTCTTGGGTGAAAGTGGTCTCTTTTGAGAAGCAATCTATTCTAGCACGAGTTTCGAGCGGATCAACAACAATTGTTGTAGTTATGCTGTTTCATCTAGCAAGTGCAGGATTACGTAATGCACTACTCATAAGGTTGCTGAAAATTCTTCGACAGCCCACGACCGGTTTCGCCCTTCTTGGTTCCTGAAGCACAAACTGGCCGGCTCCTCAGTAGCACTAAATCCGTCTACGTAATCAATGCTTACATCACGCCTGAACGTTTCCGAAATGTGCTAGGAAGGCTTTCCGAGGAAATCATTGCCTAAATTAAGACCTTGTGCACTTTCTTAGTTTGGAATGGATTAATCCATGGTGGTATCGCAAAACCAAATTGATTTGCAAATGAGTGTATTTATCGAAATCAGTCCAATTTGGGTATTTGGGTTCAAGTAGAACATAAGGTTGACTGAAATTCGGGGACTGCGCCTACCTGATGAGCCCCAAGAAGGGCGAAACCAGTCGTGGGCTGTCGAAGAATTTTCAGCAACCTTATGAGTAGTGCATGACGCATATACATGTATCGCGATATCTCGAATATCGTAGCAACTGTAAAATGAGGCTGCCTGGTGCAGCAAATTCAGTTGTCTGGAAACATCAAAAACGGGAGATTCAGCTGGTTTCCAGGTGAGCCTCTCGCAAAAACCAAATTGATTTGCAAATAAGTGCAGGATTAGTTTGTGACACACGAAGTACTGTTGTGTCCTGGGCTAATTTATTGACATTTGGGGAGTTGGTCTGCGTAACCATGTTGCTGAATTAGATGCGAGCCCACACGCTCGAGTGCTTGAATCATGATATAATGACGGTGGTGTTCGCGGTATAAATTCAGCCACGCAGTTTTGGGTTTGCACCGTCTATACCTGAGGATTTTAGTTGCCGTGCCTCAGAATACTCAGAAGCCGAGCTAGAAGTGTTTTTTAAAAGAATTCGACTTGCAGTATCTCTTCGCGGTTTAAAATTACTGATTGGAGATTTACGAGTACGCTACTCCTTCCCAGTCGTACTCCGTCACATCTTAGTCGGTGTACTTTGTTCACTAACAATCAGATAAAAGCAAGCTTCAGGCATTTTTGCACTGGCCAAGTATTTACCTCGGACTTATTGATTGTAGCATGTTATAAATTCAGGTCTGTTTTACCCAATAAATGATGGTAGTATGTTGAGATTTTTGTCATTTTCAATGGACATTTCGTCCTGTCGGTGAAGCCAAGCTATGCTGCAAAGCCAAGATGCAAGGTGCAAATGTTTAAATGTTGTTGGGATTGCGCATTTCACGAAATTTAAGAACTTCGAATCTGCGACTTTTCGACCAGTAGTCGAGCGCCTCAAACTTAACAGCTGTAGAGTGCACCTCGGCTTTTCAGCGTATATTGGCTCCACTGACAGAAAGAAATCTCTACTGCCAACTAAAAAAATCTTCCGATTATTAGTAGCTCAGAAGAGTAATAATGAAGAAATGAAATAATGAAACAATAAGGAATGAAACTTCAAAACTTGGCAATCGAGGAGCCATCCAATACGTGACCATGTGATGTGGATATTGTGAGTGAAAGTTGAGTGGCGCTTTATCCTGTCCCAGTGAGAGCTACTCACACTGCTGATCAGCCGCTTGTTGCTCAACGGATAAACATATCACCACCGGCCGGAAGGTAGAGGGTTCGAAGAGATGGAAAGTACACAATATATAAATATCCATATTTTTGACTGAAGATACAGACGAAATGTTGTCTCATTTCCTCAGCTGAAACTTATTACGGATAGTTGTTTTCACAGAAAGTTTGCAAGAATGAGATAAACATTAAGTTATAGATGGTCCTGAAACCGCACACTTTTGAGCCAATTATAAGGGCTGGTGTGCCTGCGGATAACAAAATACGCTTATAGAGTCACCCACAAAGGATGGTATCTATTTAGCGGCGCGGTTTCAACCAACTCCATCGTCACCACCAAAGTCTTAGTGTTCAATGAGCTTGGGGCGATGACCAGTGACGGGGTATCACTACACCAAGTCTTAACTGTACCCGATAGATCACGCGATAGACCGCCAAATTAAGGGGACGACATTCATGTACGTATTAACCAATAAAATTCTTTCAAAACCCGTAAATAACCTTGATCTAAGCACTTTGGTAAAACGAAATGGAGGAAAATTACTCAATCGAAACTGCGTAGAGCCAAATTTTCTAAAAACCCCTAAATTCCCAAAGAATCGCAAAAGGAGCTTGGTCTCTCTTCTTCGTTATACATAGGAAACCAAAGCATGTATCTTCCACAGCTTTTGCACTACGCTATTTGACATTAGTAAGATAAGCAAGAGGTTTTCATGCTGAATTTGTGAATTTATAAGCTCTCCTATTTCCCTTCTTTAACACATTCTTCCGGAAGTGAGAACCGAGAGAACCAAAATAAAACTGTATTGGAACAATCAACTAGTCACAGAACGCACCGCCGGAGACCTGCCGTAAATACTATAAAAACAAATAAACACGGTTTTTGGAGGGATTGTTACTTTCTTGCTTTCACAAAGAAGGGTAGAAAAAACTGTTTTCACCCCTCACCACACAAGAATGCCATGGTAATGTAATTGCCATAGCAGATATGACCAACTCAAAGAAGTCAATGAGAAGCTCGGATGAAAGTGAGTTCAAATTCACTCCTGTGTTCAAACCAAACAAATATCTTATTTCTTCATAATAGTGAAATCAGTTTGATGTGGGATGGATGCCGGGAATTGGATTTCGGTAAGTTTAGAGAAGGCCCATTACTGAGCCGAAAATGTCGGGAATTTCGCGGAACTGTCCATATACTCAGTGCGACAAAGCCTTATAAGAAGAACCACGAAAGATATCACAACTCATCGTCATGAGCTTTAGGTATTAGCAGTAACCACGTAATGCATCCAGAGATTATTTATCCTCTGCTAATTGAACACTTATTAAGCACCGTTTTCGTCTTCCTCAAAATTATTCCGCATTAGACCTGTAATAACCTGGTTTTAAACGAGTTCGTTCAGTTCCATAAGCTTCGCGTCCACGGAAACCCAGTTTACCCCGAATATCATAAGCATCTGACTGTACACAAAGCCAAGTTCGCGCAATACTACCGAAGAAAGTGGATCAGATCTGGACTGATACAAAGGACTATATTTATGGAATAGTTCACCTCATTCATGTTCTGCATACCAGCGGATATCTGAAGCGTCCTGTCAATAAATAGTGTCCGAATATGTTGCCTAATATGTAATTTACTATGCAACCGAACTTGGATTTTGGTCCGCTGCTGGGAAACACATTGAATGATGAATCCATTATAGCCAAATTATCATCGTAGGCGGGAACTTCAAGCTCCAGTTAAACAATTTTCAAATAAAACTAATCGACAGCTGCTCATACCACATGACAACCCTATTCTCTATTCATCCATCGACAACACTCTGCAGTAAGATTTTTTAAGAAGGAAGAATGGTTTTTATAACGAGGGACGCACAAACTTCATGTGTTTTTTTACTTCCCGAGGATCTTTTCGGGCCATGAACCTCCACATCTTACAGCCAGATAGTATCCATGGTGTTTCCAATAGTATAACAAGCTATATGGCGTGATAGAAAAGCGATGCCTGGACTTTGCATTTTACTCTTGCTTAGGTGAAGATGAACCTCATGTATGCAACATCCAGGGACCAGGTCTGATTCGCCAACATCCGAGATGCATCAACCGTGATGATGGATACACAGTCGCAGTCCACCGTCAGTCACGATATTTCATCAGCATACTAACATGGCAAAGAGTAGGAGTGATTCTACACCATTTTCAGTCTCACCCACTGATGTTAGGAATTCAGATCACGTGACATAATCAGATCAAGGCCGCAAGGCAATCATTACTGGAAACTATGGTCTACAAATCAACCAGTGATCAGAGTATACTCCGTTACGTCCTTTTTCATTAGATTTCGGTCCAGCAGAAGATGTTAATCCAGATTCATGGCCCTTGATCTAAGTAGACTTAAATAGGACAGTGCTACAGCCTCTCAGTAGTCCGATAGTTTATTTAGCCAGTCCTCAATTCCCAAGGTGAATCCAAAAAGCCACCATCCACCATTTCAATATTTGAGGAAAAATGCAATTGTATTCCACTGTTTCGATATAACTGTTGAACTGGACTTAAAATGAGGCGGAATTTCCCTTTTGATAAAATGTAATCCTGCTTAAAGAAGTTTCATACAGGAGCAAAGCTTATTGACGTTTTTGCACACGAATGGCCATCTTTTGACCTATCCAGAGTATACATACACAGGCTGTGTTCTCACCCTCATGTACTTGTAGTGGTCATCCATAAAGGAAGTTTATTCAGTTAGTTGTGCTTTGTGTCCCATATTACTGTCACCAAAATAATTGTATCAGACTGAGAGAAGGAATGGTGAGACCCAAAGAATGGTGAGAGAAGTGGGTAAATTCACCAGTAGAAACCCATTGCTTCAACTACAGTCGACAAGGCGCATGTAATCAGATAACCTGCACCGGGAAGCTTCACTTGGATTCAGTTACAATGACCCATTTGCCATGGGCCATGGACCATGAGGTTGAGAAAAAAAGAAGATTAATGTTCAATTTGTGCCAATTTTTCCAACAGAATAGGAAGCAACATACACATGCACAGCGGAATTGCAGGTACTGGTGCATTGAGACACTGTGTTTCCAAACACACAATACTGCTTTCGGCTGTTGGTAAGCTATTGCTCGCTGTTTGGAGTCTATGGGAAATGGCTTCAATACAGAATATAGATAGTACATGTGTATTTGTGTACCATCAGCGAACAGCGACGGCTGTCCAAAGACGTTGACATATTTTTCGCTTTGAAACGTCCTGCAGCCGCTCCACCTCACTAATTTTTAGTACCGACAGGCCAGAAACATTTGCGGAATAGTTTGGCCGGCAGTTAAATCCCCAGTAATGATGATCCAGATGGTTTCTCCTTCTGACCTATTTGTTGGTATCTGAAAATTACTGGGCAACTATGAGTCTAAACAGTGTTAGTTTATGAGCTTAGATGTTACATCATGAAATCACGAAACTAATTTCGCCTTGCTATAGGATCCAGAGTTAAACCTAGCGGAAAATGTTCGAAATTCTGCTCTGTGCAACTGCGACCCGTCAAACCCGAACAAATCGGCAAAGCGCAGTCATGTACCAATGATGCCAACTCCAGGCCACAGGCTTTCATCGTAATCAAATGCTAAGAGTTGATACGCTAAATTGTAGCGGCGAGATTACCAAACAAAGGATGCTTCACGGTCAAGGTGACGTTTGACATACCACTTCTGGAAGTGGCTGACTAGACCCATGACATGATTCTAACAGGTCGTGGAATATCAGCGGAGAATTTTTTAGAGCACTCTGAAATATACGAGAAATCCGTTGGGTTTCCCGTTGGCACAAGAGAAGAGGGGTAGGCAGAAACGGGTAGCCAAATGTATGCCCAAAAGTTGGAATACTGAAGAGAAACTATATAAAGCGAGTGCTTCCTAGTAGATTTTGGGAAGTTCCGGAAAGGTGATTCCAGATATTTGCGAAGACTTTGTACTGCTGATGAAAAACTATCACAGTACCTTATCAATAGCACAGCGGCAATCTTATTATCCAAGGCCAGAGAGTTTTTAAGAATGTAACTTTTCAAATGATACATCGTTTACTGCAGCAGTAGAGCGGTGCTTTAACGACCACACATGAGAACTTCTGGCGATGTTGCGAGATGAGTCGCTCCGGTGCACTCGCCAGTGCCGTATCGACAATGTCTCTTTGATTTATCAGGAAACGCTTACCGTTTCGGCAAGCAGACCAGAAATCAGAAAAGCTTTTTTTCAAGGGATACTGGGACTACGGACAAAGTGTGATGAATTTGCTGGATTGCGGCGTGACTACGCGGAACAATCTGTAATTTTTACGGTTTAGTTGCATTCCCTTCCACACCAGCACGGGAATTTTCCATTTCCCCTCGTAAAGACTGATTCGGAGAAGCCCCATTCACGGTAAGATATGCAGTAATCTACTTGACAGGACTGACTAACTCCTTTCACCATGGTTGCTAGCTTCGTGACCTACTTTGCTCAGAATGCTGAATATCTTGTTGTTGACATGTTCCGAGAGGTACTCCGATCCCCTTTTTTCTATTCGATTTCGATTAATCTCTGGGACATTTATGCTATATATCATTTGTTAGTGTATTTTTACCGAACTCTATGTTCAGTAATTTGTTGCTGTCGTTAGTGCACATATTAGGGCTTGAGTGGAAAAATAGCACCAACGACTGTCAACAGCATCTTGATTTATTGTTTCAAGTCACTTAGCGAGAGAAAGAAATTGGGTAACCGATAAGATATCTTTTGTGAATCCGCAGCCAAACTGTGTGTGATCATGTACAGAAAAAACAATTAATCTTACTCAAAATGTACGGAAAGACTGCCCGATTAGAACTGGTTTAGGAATTCAGATAAGTTGTCACATTAATATTTATTTCGATCATAGGTTAGCGCTATCAGTGAACCCGGTGTTCTAAGTTTTACTTGCCCTCACTAATGTTTGGAATGTGTTATGCGTAAGCAAAAAATCACCCGCACCAACGAGTGAAGTTAAGTCTAAATACAGTTTAGTTAAATGAACAAGAGACAGTCACAAAGTAAAGGAATTGGTGCTCACTGGCTACAGTGAGTGCGCTGATGAAACTCCTTAATACATTGACAATACACTATTATTATGGACATTGTACTACTGCGGGATAATCAAACATGGTCATCCTGCACAATTCGCATATCGTGCGTCTGATTTGAAAAAAATCAATGATCTAATAAACTAGATAGAACCCAAAGGAGGACATTTGCTCTTTCTGTCCAAATTATGTCAAGGGCTGCTGATCCGACAACAGGTTCAAATGACATAAGCCGGGGGTACTTTGAAGAGTACCTTTTGACTGCACAACACCTGCGATTGATGTGTTTGAAAACTGTGTATTCTATCTGACGGTGCCGCATTCATGTGGAGTGAACCAGTAGATTTGTGACCGAGGCCAGATGGTTTTCGACCAAACACTCCATATATATATATATACATATATATAACTACAGTCGACTACCTCACCAGTCCTACATTTTAACAGAGCCATTTATATCGATAGATCACTCACAAGCACAGGACAGTGTGTTTAGGTACCGAATAAGGCAGTGTTCAAACCAGCATTTTTTCTTATGGAATTCCCGGGCCATATCAGTTAGTCAGTTTAGTTAGTTCTTTGTCTGCCACTTCTGTTGATCATATTTGAGGGGATGTGTCGTCTGCACAGACAGTCTGACGCCAAGCACAATGGTCGCCTTGTCGCACATCCTAAGTGACTCATTATTTAAGGCCTTCAAATTGTTCTTCATGGCGCACAACAATCAATTCTGCACACTGTTGACGGATGCTAAAGTCATATTTCCGCTTTGTGCCATTCGGGTAAATAAGTCTGGATGCCTTAACTTGAAGTAAACTTCAATCGGATTTCTTTTGTTGCAGATGACAAGCATCACAAACTGCAATTCAAACAAGAAAATCTACGAAAGATGCCTGCATTAAACTATTAGTTGTCGATTCCTGTGAAAAGTGTCTACGTTTACGAAGAGGTTCCCGTCTGGCTGACTTTTCAATAGAGCTGAGTTAAAATGTGAGTTGAATGAAACTACTCACAAGGCTGCTAAAACATCTTCGACAGCCCACTACCGGTCTCGGTCTCCACGGGGCTCATTAGGTAGGCGCATTCTCAGAGGTTGTTTCACGAAATTCGCGCAATACGCTCGTCTGTACACACAATGGGCTTTGATGGGAGACTCAGTTGAATCCCGTCCGTTCAAAATGAATGTGGTGAACAAAGTCACCTCACTTTTCAGCTGATACAATGAGCCACAAGAAAGGCGAAGCCGGTTGTGGGCTACGAAACATTTTGCAGCAAACTTGTGACTAGTTTTCTTCAAGAAAACGCACTGCGATATACCAGATGAAACATGAGATGGCCTTTTTGCATCGCATACATTTGAGGAATAACATAGGTCAGGTATATAAATGCGATTCCTTTGGATCTTCCGTTAAAACCAGATTGGTTTTCAGATGAGTGTAGTCCTCAGTCTCGCATCCTACTTTGCGCGAATATTTAGGAAAACGTTTTAGGCTGTTGTTTCCTACCGTGATTTGTGTCTTGCTCCCCATCCTACTGTTTGCAGTGAATTAAATCGACGAACATATGTTGGTCTCCGATTTTGTCGTCAGCTTCCTGGTCTCACCATTTGCAGGACAGGTGTGCAATTCTAATTTAATTGCAGTTCACTTTTCACAAACAAACAAATTGTGTGGTGAAATTTTGTTAACCTCCTGATATAAAGACGAGGATTTGTGAGTAGCAGAAGCAATCAGTTTTACGCAGAGCCACACGGTTTAACCA
The DNA here is from genome assembly GCA_003604175.2 of Clonorchis sinensis. Classification (NCBI taxonomy): domain Eukaryota; kingdom Metazoa; phylum Platyhelminthes; class Trematoda; order Opisthorchiida; family Opisthorchiidae; genus Clonorchis; species Clonorchis sinensis. Next base: position 62,858,124 of record CM030370.1, read on the forward strand.
ACCATTTTGTTTTGGTTTAACTTGAAACACTGGTAAAACTGAGACGGTTATCTGAAAGCTTAGCATGCATGTTATAGTTATCAGTGAGTCGGAATAAGTAGTCAGTGGTAGTTTACCTATGTAATGACGTCCCCCCTAACAGCTTCATTTACAGCGCCATCATGTGGCCGTGTTCAGCCGTTGCAGGATTTTTGATCCATTCTCTTTTCCCTATATTCAATCAGACTTGACTTCATGATAATCCCCCCATTTATCTCAAAAATCTCGACTTTTTTCCACATTTTGCTCCTCCCCACCCGCCTTTCAATCCGTCGCAAAGGCCACCGCGTCCGGCACTGGCAGGTTAGCATGTTTGTGTCACTGACCAATATGTGTTCGCACACTATCTTCTGAGACTGTCCTGATTTGTTCTATCGGGATTTCCGTGTGATCGAACCGCCAATCAGAATCACGAGACGAAGCGACCCATACGGCTGAGCCAAAATTCAGCTCGCGGGCATTGCACTGTGCCGGTTAGTGACAAACTTCCGCACGTGCTGATGCCACGAACCTGAACAACTAAGGTTTGCTGCATAATTTTGCCCAGTTTTGTGCAACTAATACCGTAGACTTTCGAACCTAATCCTTCATTTTGTTATTCCGGGTCGTCAAACCTACGCGTGACTCAAAGTTCCGTACCGGGAACCTCAACACCCCAATACTAGGCACTCCGCCTAGCCTTTTCAAAGTCTGCAAGCAAGAGGCAGCTATAGACGTATGAGGTGAACATTTCTTGAGATGAATAAAAAGGCTTATATGTATATACGCTACTACAATTCTTTGCAATAAAGAAGGACCAGACTGGAATAGAATGCTACTACTCGCAGAGAGACAATACGCCTTTGTCGGTTTTCATTCTAAACTTATACGAAAATAAGTGGATCACATATTTTTCCCAAATAGGCCTTCAAATTCCATGAAAATTTGTTTATCACTTTAAGTCTCGAATTGGTAATTGAATGACCGTTAAGATAAGTAATACGGATAGTTAGATAGACCAAAAGATCGCGCATTCTGGTTCACAGTGACCTACTGCGCAATCTGATTGGTGCAACAGGGTCCTGAGGTCAACAAACTGAAACTACCCATGTGATCGACCTCCCTGCCAGACAAATCTTATTATGAAAGAAGGAATTCGTGTGGATACTTCGACCGGATTCATGCAAATACACATGTAGATCCTTCGTGTATGGACCGCTACCTAATTCCGCCGAATTAGTGTACATAGGAATTACATTTGACAGGCAGGGTTACTTGTTGTCCAGGAAAAATAAGACTAATTCCCCGATACCATTCGCCGTAATTTTTCAGAGGGCGATTGGGAAAAGGAAACAGGTCTAAGCATCGTCTCAGCACTATTCGGGGCATACTACTTAGCATACTAACAACCAGTTTCTCCCTTCCTCAGACTTGAAAGCCTCGACGCTTCCTGAAAAGTAAATACAAGAATCAAGCTCTTGTATGTGGCTTGACTGCTAAACTTCTTAGTGGTTCTCTCGGAATATCGCTTGCCGTTCTGTTTTCAGTTGTGGTGGGCGTGCATACAAACCATTGGCTCGTGAAGAAATTGTGTTGTGATTCGACGAGGCGTATGGAAAAAGCCATCTAATGAGTACAGCACACATTCTGTGTTACCGGGACAACTGATTCATCCAACAGCTGTGATTTGACCGAGGTTCGGAAGCTGACTTACCCAGTGACCTCTGGTTGCGCTGCAAGCTCAGTAGGTCACGCCATTGTCCAAGCAACAGTGGAGAGAGGACTTACACAGGAGTTGCAAGTATCTGTTTTAGAAGTGACTGATGTCTTGTCGGATGGGCGTCGCAATTTGGATGCAACGACTCCCTCATCAGCCGAAGTGATATCACCAGTATGCGGCCGACTAGCTCCACGTCATTCTTAAACATTGGGTCGTTGTAAGACGCTGTGCAATGCTACGTTCGCGTTTATATTCGCTTCGTTAGCTGCGGGGTTGTCTTTGATTGTGAGTTGCTGTCGGGTTTGTTGGTCCTGTTAGTTGGCTAAATGAATCGTTATTGGACTAGCCAACGCCCTAGAGATGATCTTTCATCCCCATGACCTGGGTGCCCTATCTATCAGGTTTGCCGGTAGATCCATTGACATTGAGTAGTTTGATTAAATTGACAACCTTTTTCACGTAGTGGTGCGTAGATTACATTGATTGCTACAAGTCGGGTTGTTGAATTTGTAACCGAGTGCAGTGCTTCCATAAACTCCTTTGCCGCCTTTGCATTCCTACGTGCCCTGATCTGCACATTTTCTAGGGTGTCTCTCTTGATCTTCATATATTGGAACTAGAGACCGTAAATCATGTTTTAAATGGCTGCAATATAACCTTTAGTCCGTGTAAAGAGCTTTCATTCGGTTTGCGAATTCATTATTTATTTCAGTCTATGCAGTTGATTGGGTACACCACATTGCTTGTTGCACCCAAGTCGATTCCGTTCCTCTGTTCTGAGACACCTTTTCTCAGATTGGAAGTTGATGAGTCGATCACCACTTAACTCTTCTTGAAATAGCCTTCCTGTGAATTCAGACACATTTCTGATGTACTGCAGGACGACCTGGTTTTTTCGTTGATCATGCTGTTGTCGCGGCTGCTTTCGTAACTGTCGGAAATTTTTTTAAAGCTCACTCTGACGCCATCTTTTGGATAGCCATTTCCACTATACTACAACTGGTCTCGGCTCTCCCCAGGGGAGTTTTATATGTAATTCATCTTGTGGTCCTTTGGGCGGCTGTCGTGGCAGTTTATTACGTTCTGTTTCTTTTCTTCAAATAAGCGCGTGTTTGAAGATTCCTGTCTGCAGTTCTGCTAACGAGACTCTCCGAGTGAAATCTGAGTGTTTTCTTCAAGTTCGATTGCAAAATTCATGTCTTTAAATACTGTGTTTTGCCGACCATATTCATTGTGTATTCTTCTCGATGTCATAATCACGAAAGTATTTTCTAGACTGTTGATCCAGAATTGGAAGCCGAATACTTTGTTGATAAATGCGAGTATTGGTGATCGCACTGGAGGCTTTTTTAATATTTGGCACATTTGTTTTCAAACCTTGAAGAATTTGTTCTAAGAAAAGTTCAGGATTTTGCATTTGCTTTCCGTCACGTGAGCGGAGCAGTGATAAGACGAAAGCATAACTTTCCCACGCTGTTTGCTGTAATTCTTTAATTTTTCTGAGGAAATTTCTGGAGCTGTGTGTTATTCTTTCTAATCCAGCTTTATACATTTTTCTCAGCCTATGAGTCTCTGGTAGTGAGACAATTGGTCGAAATGGATTTCCTTTCTTGCGTATCTTCAATATTTGGTAGAACTGTACGTTTTTGCTACCATCTGTTGTCATTTTCCAGCGCATCGACTCAGTATCTCAGTGCTGCTTGCAGTTTTCTCACCAGTTTGCTCATTGGGCGTGGGATGGGGGTCGTAAGGACTGGTCGATTGGTACTTGTATCAGTCGGTACTTGTTTAACTTTCTTTAGTTTGTCTAGTACCACTGCATCTCTTCCTTTAGCCGCTGGTAGTATAACCACTCATTCACCGTTCTGCAGGTTGTTGAGTGCATCTCATCTTCTTAGAAGTGTACTTTCCCAAGATCGTCTATTCTGTAAGCTATGCACTAAGAGTATCAGATGCACCTGGGAGAACTGAATTTTCAAACTGTATTTGAGTAGCATTCTTGAAGTCCTGCATTTTGGAAAAGTCGCGAAAAACCCAGAGGTTTCTCTCAGACAAAAGATTTTATGAAGCTTTAATTATGAAATAGAGGATAACACGACAGTTCAACCAAAGAATTCCAGACGACTATGGACCATTTTCATCCGGGATGGTGATTTCCAGTGCCGAGTGGTTCGAAATCGCGATGTGATTGTAATCTTTGGCCTGAGTGAATTTGCACTCACCCACATTTTTGTCATTTCTGTCATTGCAGTGAAGAGTAACTGCGTTTGTCCCTGTAAGCCAGATAACCATGATTCGTACTCCGTTATTTTAGTTGGTGTGTTCGGAACTTTGGTGAATTTAGAAGACCACAGATCCTAGTCGGGATCTGTTTATAAATCCACTGCGCGTTGCCGCATACGATACGTTCGTGAATAAACCCAGTGCTGTTTTTCTAGGGAATACGTAAAGCGTCATCTTAAATTTTCGTGCTGTTAGAGAATCAGCAAGGCAAACTAATTTGTCCTCGTAAAACACCGGGGTAGGGAGATACCCTAACTCTGGAGTCCTCTCCAAATGGCTTCAGAGTTACTTTTGCGATATTTTTTGGCAAATACATTATTGATACGCAATTAAGGCGTTGTTCTATTAATGGGGAACTTTTTCATTTACTTTGTTTTTGTGCCAGAGTGGTTTGAGTGCCCGTCGTCATATCACACGTGAGCTAGGTGAACCAACTCTTGGGAGCACATCTTTTCTTTAGAACATATCCGCCTAAAGGTCTTCGAGGGCGTTTTAAGACTAGAACGCTTCGTACTGGTAGGATGCGCAGAACTGAAATCTATATTTCTGCTTGTGTATGTTGGAGTTCGATAGACTACACTATATGAGGTGTGGGAAATATTGTTTGATAACTGACAGTCAGGACTCTGGTGAAAAACAAATCTGAATGAGCGTCCAATAAATCTGTCTTTTAGACAGCTGACACTCCATTTCGTGGTAAAAAAAAGTCCGGACCAATCACATTCACAGTGGTTATGCCAAAGGTTTCTGATTATAGACTTCAAAGCCTGTGGTGCCTCGCTAAAAATACAAGCATCATCTTTCATAAATTATTTATCTTACAGCCCAGTAGGACTTCCAGGCCATATTAACCCAAACCAGTCTCTGAAACAGCTACCTTAATTCACACGCACACACTGGGTCGAAATTTGTTCTTATTTTGGTGTAGTGATTCGCGGGAAAATTTTTCAAAATTTTTTATAATTTCCTGGTGTAAATATGAGCGCAAGCTTACCTCCAAGGCTCCGCAAATGTTTTGGAATTACACTACTCACAAGGTTGCTGAAAATTCTTCGACACCCCGCGACCGGTTTCGCCCTTCTTGGAGCTCATCAGATAGGCGCAGTCCCCGAGTTTCCGTCAACCTTATGGTCTACTCGAAACCAAATAGCACGAAATTTGCAAAATACACTCATTTGCAAACAAAATTTGGTTTTGCGAAAGACTCACCTGGAACCCAGCCGAACCTCTCGTTTGTGATGTTTCCGGGCAGAACATAAGGTTGAAGGAAACTCGGGGACTGCGCCTATCTGATGAGCTCCAAGAAGGGCGAAACCGGTCGCGGGGTGTCGAAGAATTTTCAGCAACCTTGTGAGTAGTGTAATTCCAAAACATTTGCGGAGCCTTGGAGGTAAGCTTGCGCTCATATTTACACCAGGAAATTATAAAAAATTTTGAAAAATTTTCCCGCGAATCACTACACCAAAATAAGAACTTTTTGGAATTAGTTAGGATCAGTCATTGTTAGCGCGCTTCCTAACTTGTCCCAAAACAATTAAATCTTTCGTCATCCGATTCTCTTTTTTGAAGGAACAGGACGTGTCGGCTTGGAAGACTAGAGGTAGTAAATGTGGTAAGTGTACTAGCATGGACATATTGTATACATATTCTGATTTCCTCATGTACCAAAAAATAACGAACGAAGTCGTGAGAAACTTTTGAAACTGATTGGAGCCTGATAGTAATCCTTGGGGTTTTGCCGTCAGTTTGTTACATATGAGCTAATTCCTTAAAAATGAGGCAACTAATAGCGGTTGATGCGACGCTGACAGGCTTGAAGTCATGCTTGGACCTCGTTCACTCTCAGAATGGGGTGTTTTTGTTCATGTGCAATGCCTGACTATAGTTCCTTTAATATCCCCAGTTTCGACAAACAAGTTCATGGAGGATTTTTACCAGACGACTGCAATCGAATGCTCATAACTCTAAAATATTTTGACGCTAAAACAGAATGTTTTCAGTAAATTAATTCCTCCCACTGAGCCAAAATTTGGTCTCATATGCCCGAAGAGAGCGATGAACAACAAGTGAGGCAGAGGAAATCTGCGTGGTGTTGTTCGTTTTCAAAAAGATACCATAATAGCACCCTTGGGTTTTGTTAACAATATAGCTGGAAATATAGCTACCAGGTAATTTCGACTTTCATTGCTGGTAGGCATTTAGAATTATCCCAGAAAATGTATGCGCAGGATGGCTGATTCTCTAGGTTGTTGGAAGTTTTGTGAAAAGTTAATCGTCACTTATGGACAACTGATATGTCCTTCGGCCACTAGATGGGAAAATATTTTGGAAAATTCACTTCTACTTGACTTCTGGAAGCTGCATCCTCATCGGACATTATTGCTAGTAAGCTACAGAACACGCTGTTTCGAACAAGATTACTTGTTGGAAGAAGGGTGTCGGTTAGATAGCATCCATAGGGAAACACATAGTTCTCAGTATCTTAAGGGCATGTGTTCGGGTTCCGCGCAAGTTTCTTCAGTATCATATAAGCTCATTATTAGCTTTTCATAGGAATAATTTAATTTACATTAGGGCAAATTGAGCCAGTCTACAGAAACAATCACTGGCACAGAGTTGGCATTTTATTCGAGATGTTGACCTTTATGGAAACTTGTGTTTCTGCTCATCCGGCACAGTATAAGTCGTTTTTATTTACTTGGCCTAGAAGAGTTTTAACCGAAAGGTACGAAAGGTTCAATGGGTAGCTTACCTGTATTTTGAGTTGGAGCGCAGCTGGGTGGTAAATCTGTGAAATATCCATCCGGGAGCCTTCACTTGTGACGAGCTTTGCGTGCTAAAACACAAGGAAGAGGATTCGGTAAGTTAAGCACAGGTAATTACATCGGTTCGAACTGTGCTTTAGAACCAGTGGGCGCAATCCAAAGCTTGCAGTTTCGGCAAATCGCTTCTCGAAGCCCTTACACAACATGAATGAAAGAACCAAAAGGAAATTCAACAGCACACTTTGCCTTTTCGTTAAACTCGGTTGTCGAATATTGAAGGAGAGAAATGAGTAACGCAATTGTTGATGGATTCAGACAAAACTAAACCAGACACACACAAGGATGAAAACCTATAAAGTGTAACAGGAAAATCACGCTAATACTGACTTGTTTTCTGACAGCTTCGACATCGGATTTCGTTTCTTCGAACATGATAGTTTACGGTCTGTTTTGCTCGCTGTCAGGAGCATTCATTGATGGTCCACCGGACAACTATCACCTAGTCACGTGCGTTTTTGTGACAGCAGTAGCCACACTCTATCGTACAGGCGTAGGCTAACCTAGCCCAAATAATCTCGCAGAATTTGAGGAGTAAACGCTTGTGTTTCCAGCATTGATCAGACACAGTAGAAAAAGAGTGTAATGTAGAGTAAAATACTGTCTTACTACCCATTTGCTGCTCATTGATGAATAAAGTTTTAGCTGATAACACTACATTAGGGGAAGTTGAATAAAACGCAATTCGTCAACAAAGTTTGGCCATTCGATCGGGTTAGATGACTGTTGTATCACATGAGTGCTTGCTATGGACTCAAAATCCTTTCAGTAAAATCTAGCAGCGCTGTAGTTACGTTTCAAGATAGTCTTAAGTTCATTTTTAAAGATCCAATAATTTTATTAGAAAATAGATCTGACAGATTTCGGCAGTGCCTGTTCCATAGAGTGACGATGGGTGTCTTGTCTACCACTTTTTGCTTTGCCTATCAGTGCCGCAAAATCTATTATCATGAGCAATTCGGATGGCAGCTGTCGTGTTAGGTTTCTTCAACCTGATCAGCCAAATTCCGTAAAAGACTTGCCAATCGAGGAAATCCGACCAGTTAGCTAAGTTTTCCTATTGCAGATCATTGGATCGCGTTTCTCAGGGATGCGCACACAGGCACCTGCTTTTGAAGCACAGACTGCTGCATGGAGATCTATTCCTGTTACCCTGTTCTCGAGCAAGTAGGTATCTAATTCACATGAACTCATTCCTCTTGTCACTCGGGTACACCGGCGCACCGGTGCAGCTAAGTCACGCGATCTAATTTGTACTGCCTAAAGGGCCTATCTTAGCAATGCGACACAGAGAGACCGTGTGCCAACTTAGCGGCATGTATGACTGACGAGGCTGATCCACGCTCACCAGCCGAATAATGGTCTGCTCGCGCAACCCGTACAGAATGACGGACAGCCAACTGCCCTCACGACACTGGAACGAAGGATAGTTTTCTTTCAAAATGCAGACGTTTCTGACGATGTGGGCCAACCAGTTTGTCGATTACAGTTTCAGCGCTGACCTTCAGTTATTCTGCACGATAATTTAGCAATAAACTATGAGGTTCCTCAAAAAACCTAACAAACTTTGCGTAGTTTTTGGTAGAAAATTTAAGGCTCTTACGGAATATTTCAAGTGCTGTCTACCGGCTTCAAAAGATCAGCCAACATACAAACTTCCTGACGGGAATTCGGAAAATACTTGGCCTATTTCACTGGGCGAATACAGGGTCTGCATTTGCAGAGCGTCAAGACTGCTGTTCGTTAGTGCAGCTGTTAGTGATTGGTCAATGACGGCACCATAGACAATGGAATGAATAAAGTTGCGGGGGAAAATGCCCAGTTGGTGTCAACATCTGGACTTACTTTCACTTGTTAGGTGAAATATGTGGTGCTTGATTAAAACGTTTGGGGCTACTTGTGGTCATACAAACAACTATCTGACAGTCATTTTATATTTTGTGGCCAGGTTAAAACCGGAGAATCAAACCGACAGAATCAGTCGTCAGTTGACACCAAAAATTGCTAAGGATGCGCTGTACTCCACTGAATACTTCAGATCCCTCTAAGAACCTCCTGAGCCAGTGCAGAGGATTTTATGATGATGTAAGATTCAAGATTAATTTCCATTCCAACAACCAGGGCAGTGCTGATATCAAACTGATCCATGGTGTTTGCAAAAACTGGGCTTAAAGTGAACCGTAACCCATCTTGTTAACTGGTAGTGATTGAGCCGTTTCATTGTTTCTAGTTTCGACCGCAACTTCCTGGGAAGAGTTATCTTCCGTCAGTTCAGTTGTTAGCTTTCCCAACAGTGTGTCCCCTTTTAGAAACGCGACTTGACGGGCCCCCTTATTCTTCGTACCCCCTATTTGCTTAACTCTTTTTGCCCTGTCATTTTTCGTCGATTGTCGTTCTATAACACCGTCCCACTTGCTTTTTGGCTTGTAGTCTACAGTACTCTTTCCTAGCCATTCCAGTGTACGCAAATCTCCAAGTCTCAGATTCGTGTCCTTCAACGGGCCACTGCTACCTGCTGTTTGAAGGGGCTCCTCTTCTCATTCCCTTCAAATTCGTTTACTTGTCTGATTTCAGTGAAAATCTATATATTATCTTGGCCGTCTCTCCGTTGAACAGTCAGCCTTTGTAACGAAAAGGCTAACTATCAGATAAATCGTTTATCGCTATCAGTCGAACAGACGGACGGCAAGTCCGTTTCTATACGAACGGTATATCTAGCCACGTTGCATTCATTATTGACTCATTCGATGCCCGTTATTTCGATTCATTGGACCCCGTATTCCGGATGCGCGCTGCAACATCAAATTCTGTTTTATGAGCATTCGTCCGATCACAAACAGCGTTCCCTGTCCTCTAAACTGCAGTGCGGAACCCAATCCAGTACTCACAAACCAGATCCTGTTTGACTTCAGCGTTTCTCCGTGAATACATTCACCAGTCTTACCATCCCCCTGATAGGCCAGTTTGGGTGATAAAAAGCAACCTTCGATACGTTTGACAGTGTTTCGCTCTCGAGGTTACATCCCTACCACGATTTCACCTCACTTTTGCCATCAAAACGATACGTTCCTTGCCTTCAATCGTACAGTTTTATCACGGCACTTGTCCTTTTGCCTTTATCTTTTAAATTTCACCTCTTTAATCACCAAAAGGCGAAACTCGTTCTTCTGCTTCTGGTCCTCAAAGCCTAAAAGTGTCCTACCGTACTCTTATTAGAAACAATGGCGTTTTCACGTTCTTTTTTGACTTTCTGGTCTTGGACGAACATCCTCCCTGTCTGCGGCTTTATCGCTCTGCAGTTTGTGTGTTTAGTACCCATTTGTGTTTTCCGTAGTTGCCTCGATGCCTTTCTTTAACGCTGTTACACAAGATCTATAACGACGAATTCAAAGTTGTTCTCCGTCTCCCTGTCGGAGAAAATTAACCATGTTTCTTCCTGTTCCAGAAAATCAGAGCCTTCCTTTTTCCGTGTGTAAGTGGAGCCCTTAACTAAACTTTTCATCCAGTTGGTGAATCAAACTTAAATGTTCGGTCATTAATAAAGTAGCTTTTTGAGATCATGCAACACTTACGATCACTACAAAAAATCAAAAAGTTGCCTTAGTTGTGAGCAAGCCTCCAAAGAATTTCAGAGAAGAACCTGATGGTTCTGCAATGAACAAGAACTGCCTACCGATCAGGAAGAAATTCGAAGCCATTTGTAGATGCTGCTTGCGCCGAAAGTAAAATGAGTTCAATTTCCATTTACTTACCAACAACTGACTATTCATTGTATCCTGATCAAAACGATCACCCAGCTTGACTCGACTATGCGCCGAAAAGTTTGCTACAGCCGTTAACCAACGCGATAGCTGCTCAAATTCAGCTCGGATACGAGACAAAGTAGGTGAAGTGGACTCTTCAGGTGTAAGGCTGGATGCGGTAGTTGCTGTGCCAGGCATCCTGTTCATAGGTGACTGCACTGACTCTGTAGGAATGTGGTCCTTCAACCAAGAGTTGGGAGCGCAAACTACGGCCACTGCAGGCGTGATCACCAGTGAATCCGGCTAGGATAGAAAAAACAATAACAGGTCCTCAAAACATCTTGAAAATTAGTCGGATAAAGTTGTTGAACTTAGTACTATTATATCCCTTTATTTTGTAGCCATTTAGCACAGAAATCAGTAGTTTCAGCGTATGCTACCATCTGAGTTCACTTCTAAGTTTATGGTGGAAATATCACCACAACTAGTAGAAACATCTGCACTTCTTACCGTTGGAAAGGGAAAACTCCCTAGATCCAAAGTGAATGAGACGCTCGGATTCGGCTAATAACAAACGAAAGTGGTTCAGATTTTCAAAGTGTAAGTTGATCCAAGTTTTTTAAAAAACTTTTCAAACTGCCCAGTATAGCCCACTCAGTGTAAAGATTTACGGTAGTATGTTTTTCCGAAAAAGCTCAACCGCTAGCGCTCCCTATACCTAATTAGCTCTGCTAAGGTGCTTTCGTATGGGATTGGTCACCTGACCTTGTGGTTTTGTTTGTCGCCGGATGCTAAATTAGCAATGGGTCGTCAGTGAGAGGTAAATAATTTGACAGTTAGATTAGCTAAGGTTGACATTCAACAGGAAGCCGCAGATGGTACATAATAGGCAGCCATTTACTTTTTTTACTTGGCGCACTTAATTGAAACCTAACTCGGAATTGCCCTCGATTTTTGCTTCAGAATAATGGACCACGTTCAGCAGTTGCCCCTATGCAACGTCATCATACCTATCGAGAATACCCCCACCCAAATTTTCGATCCCCGCCCGGACGCTGTCAAATTCTGGATGCTGATCTCACGTAAAGGTCACGATGTTCAATAGAAACCAACATTACACAGGATGTCAGAGTTTTTCTGAATAGTTGCCCATTATTCATCCTCTTATCCAGGTTTATTTCCTTAACTGGATACCGGAATCATGACTGTAGTTCAATTGCTATTTTTTCTTATGATCCTTGGGGCAATACCGGATCCAAACATTCGAAATCATTAATATCCCTCAGAGCACTTCAAGCTCTAACCACCGAGATGTCGGGAACTGCAGCGTTTCACAAAAACAACGTTTCACTTTTCACAGATCACTCCAGGTGTAGGGCATACGGAATCAATTTATGACGTCCAGGCGTCTTTGAAGAAGCATACTCAAGTAACAATAAGGTTTTCTTGTTTTTCAAAGCGAAGAACTTCATATGTTTGTCCATCGATTATCCCTACGACATTACATTTTTGGGTGTACCCACAAACCGCAAAACCTTGACAGCGACCAGGGAGACTATCGTGCATTCAGCGTGAAGATAACCCAGACGTTTTTCTGCCATTGACTAGCCAGTTGGAACTTCCTCCCAAATGCATCCGAAATCATTACAAGATGAGCACTGAGACACGATTGTTTCAAATATCAATCTTCCACCTACTAGATATTTTGTCATACGTAAGGTCCTATGTTCTGAGCGGCAGTTACTGTGACCTATATACAAATGAATGAGGACAATCGAAGCTTTGATAAATTCGAGAGGTTACAGCGGACCTTAATTTTCCAAATAACAAGAACTTCGATCAGTGTCTTGCCAAGTCACAACAGGCAGTGCCCTGGATCTTAGAAGAATACTGAAGCTCCGTTTCTCCGCAAGCAGTTTCCAAAAAAAAGATTATTATTCTTTTTATGATAGCAGGATAGAGAGAAGCAGTACAACTTCATTATAGATTCACTCTTCAAAGGTGCTGGTTGGTTGTACTGTTTGGCTCCATTTTACAAATTCCAGCAGCACCCGTAGTATAATGGCAATGAGTTTCGTATTGTCGCGAATTCTCCTACGTCCTGTAGGAAACACGTATTAGGACAAGACTACCAAGATCTGAGGACTGGGACACTCAGGTTGAAATTGAAAGCCGGGATGCAAATAGAGCACTATTCTGGCTTCTCCCGTTTTTGATTTAAGTATATACCTTCAGTGAGCTTTTGGAAGCTAAAATTTCGTTGGTCTGTTTGTTTTTGTGCTCTAAGAGGAACCTACGGAGGTTGTATTTGAAAGACCTACTCTGTTGATGAAGCATCTAATTCGTAGGGAAGCAAAACAACCTTACTGGTGGTGCAATATGACGAATACCTCAATCTGGTTAAACCAGTCACCACCAATAAACCTCCAAACCGATAGTGAACTAGTCGTTTTCAACTAAGAATACACTTACCCGATCCTCTTGGGAATACCTTCTGTCCTGTTCAATCCTAGGCTGCAAGTTCAAGGCAACACATACCATCTCCCACTCGGTTAACAATGCACGAATCTGAGAGGCGATGTGTTCTGGAACTTGGACTTTCATTGACGACTGCTCAGTCGAAGCTAGCTCAGCCTGGATTTTGTTCCAGCTTGAAGATAAGGCATCCAGATAATTTCCGAGTCCGGAGTTTTGTGGATCCAGCTCCATAAGCCAATGATCCTATAAGAGTAGAAATTATCTCAAGAGATGAAGATCTCCACACATTGTAATGCGGACCAAATAACACAAATACTAGACGAAGAAGGGAACGCAGGAATCACAGATCCGAATCCGAAAAACGTTTGTCAGCCAGTGTCAAATATAGGATAGAATTCATGAAGTCCGCTTAAAAAGTCACACTCGATTTTGAAAATTTTGTGCGTGCCATTTAAACTGGCGCTTGAACATGGTGTTGGATTGCTGATAAGAAGGATAATGAGGAAATATTTATTTTTTTCACTGATACCCTTTCACCATAATGGCTCTATTTCGGGTAAGACACCGTTGCAAAACTGCGTGATCATATCATCCCAACTAATGTGCACTCAAATAGCTTGAGACAGAAACCAGAAGCCTGCCCATGTGCCATACCTGTAGCTCCCCCATCATCTTTACGGCTACAACTCAGGTACCAGTGGAGTTAAGCAGCTTCGAGGAATCAGGCAGGCTACCTTCCGGGTGGCAGTGAATATTCCGTAGTTTGACCACAACTGCTAGCATTAACTGGCCATAAATTAACTGCGAAAATGGTATAACTTACGCGATTCACACGTTGGTCCTGTACTCGCGAAGTCTCAATCAACTTTTGGCGTAAATCTGCCAACCAATCACTGGGAGTCTCGCCTGTTATACCCCAACCGGTATTTTCATAGGATCCCATTAATGTTTTGATTTCGGCCAACAATGTATCCAACTCAACCAGTTGTGACTGCCAACGTGTCAGACAGAGTTTACGACGTCGCAACGCTGTTTGTGCTAAAGATAAGGCTTCAGAGAGCCTATTGCAGCTGGCCTCCAATCTGGTGATGACTTTACCGTGAGCTGGTTTCGTTCGTGTGCCTTCACACTCTCGGAGTAGTCGGACAAGATGAATGGACTTCCGACACCAAGCATTGGCTTGTTTTTCGTGCTCGAAGGTGACCTCGATCAGTGCCTGGAAATGTCGAAACAGTTAGCGTCGAATAGGCGCACACGAGCTTTGTGAAGAGAGAAAATGAAAATACTGCTGCCGCATGGGAACTCACCTCTAACTCCGCCCACTTTGTTTTCAACCAAGACGGCGTGAACTCTAATACATCCATCCTGGTAGTGCCGCCGTTCAAGTCGGAACCTGTTTGACCATGCCAGAATAAAAGATCGAAGCACAATTCCGCCTCGGTGGTCGGTTTCGATCTTGGTGTACTGGCCAGTCGAATATCATCTGACTTCCGTCGTACCAGAGTTTTGGGGACTAGGCCAGAACTATTGATCAACCAGTGTGTTTCTTCAGCCAGACCTCGTAGACATGCTTCCACATCGTTCTGATAGGTACCGAGTTCCTCTAACGTTGAGATGGATAATGGAGGACCCTCATCGTCTAATGCACCAACGTTTACATAGGCAGACCTGTTCAAATTCACAAAATCAAAAGACGATCGGTGATCCACTCAGAACCAAACTATCGATTACCTCAATCCAAGAGACAGTAGTGTTCGAATGGTCTTGTATCGCTTTGAGATCCTGCTAAAGAGAATCTGAGTGCACATTAAACTTAATAGCTACAATTTTACTGTGTACTATCGAAACTACCGAAGTTACCTGAGAAAATGGGTCTCATAAATTGTTGAGAAATACGGGTGCTAAGACTGTAATGCACCGCATAGTTTAATGGAGACCGGATAACCTCTATGTGCTTACAGGTGACGCAGTACTGTGCAAAAAAGCTGAATACGATAGTCTGACCAAAATAGTGTTAGCATCTTGTCCTTCGTTCATTCCCATCAAAAAGTATCCCGTTGGAGAGAATTGCATACTGATCCCGAGTATAAAGGCCGCAGATTTCTCTAACAAGTTCTAGATATGCAGCTATAAACAACAGTCAACTGAGGAATGTGCAATGTTAACTGAGCCTGCGTTGAGTGTCACAGAGGGAGAGGCTAACGCTTGGATACCTTCCATAAATATTTTCCAACCGCACGTGTTTCCGAGTTAACCAAAGCACTTTTCTGTGATTTTTTGTCAACATAAAACCGCCTGAAGCTGGAACTCTGAAGGGAACCGCAAAGAGCAAATGACAAGATCAAACGCTGGCCCAAGCGCTCTATAAGAACACTTGCAACAAATGACTGAAAACCACTTCCACGCACGTTTTGAAGCAATTGGTAATAAGCGTGCAAATGTTTCTTCCACTTCTTACCACTTGTATTGAAGCCGATTAAGAGAAGAAACTGCTCGTACCTCTTCCCCTATCCAATTGCCTATCCCTCGAGTGTCAGCCCATTTTATTCCCAACATATACTAATATAGGTTAATGTTACTCAGCAGTGTGAATATGACCCTTCCATTTACAAGGTAATCATTGCGATGTACCATCGAAAAGAGCAAATGACACGATCAAGCGCCGCTGTATGAGAACACTGGCAACAAATGACTGAAAACCCTTTCCGCGCACATTCTGAAGCAATTTGTAATAAGTGTGCAGATGTTTCTTCCACTTCTTACCACTTGCATTGAAGCAGATTAGGAGAAGACACTGCTCGTACATCTGCCCCTATCCATTTGCCTATCCCACGAGTAATAGTCCATTTTATTCCCAACATATACTAATCTAGGTTAGTGTTACTCAGCAATGTGACCCTTTCATTTACAAGGTAATCATTGCGATGTACCACTTAGGCATTTTATTCAAACTATGTCACCAGGGGTTAACAAATGAAGGACAATAGAATCATGATAAGATAGGTTATAGCTAATTAGTAATGCTTAAAACGTTCAGACACAGCCCAATGGTTAGCTGTTTTGGACTACCAGCCACCCACTCACCAAGCGATTTGCTCAATTGTGGAATTTGAATATAGTGTGAATCAGGATCCAAACCGCGATTGACTTTTTCAGCCGACCTGACTTATCGCGAACGTTCTAATTGTTTTATCTAAGTGGTTGTCGGTACCCGCAGAAGTCGGATGATTGTCGACCGAGGTTTTTTTTAACTTAAACAGATATTATTAGCAGTGTGTGACTGGATCCAGAAAAGTTCAACTATATGAGGGCGTTTCTAACTACTGGGATTCCAGTGAGGATAAAGGGGTCGCACACGTGACATTCTGATAAGCGATCTACATGATCGGAACATGAGCCCACCGGGTTTCGTCATTATATATTTATTTCACAAGCAGTGACCACCATTCACTTGTAACCAACGCATACGGATAATTCACACATAATTAGATGTTTCAGCCTGTTCAAGCTTGTAGGCTGGACTGCTGTTTTGTGTGTTCAAAGGTCTGAAACTGCAAATCGAAGGTTCACTTGAACCACCCTTCCACGACAATCTAGTCAGTCCCAGTGAAAGAAAATCCTCTTGTAGCGGATTTCGGGATCCTATGATTTGCTTTCCATAATACACAACGTTCTCGTTAAAACCATTAATATTTCGTGCGTGAACCAGAGTTTCACCCAATCATATGCTGATTCATCAAAGTCCATATTTAGAAAAGGGAAGTTGCTGTCCTCCAAACAATCGATTTGGAAAAAGCACGACAAAAACCAGAGGCACATTTTTCGTTAGGTAATCTTAATACATTCCCACTCTCGTCACAAAATCCGAAGGCATTTCACGTATCCAGAAAAATGGAACTAGAATATGTCCTACATGTGTAGTCAATTTATACAAGAAGAGGTCGAACATCCTTCAAAGTGGTATAAACTGGATTCCGTTAGTTAAAATAAGCCTGTTCTTCTAGGGGCTGGACATACCTATGGGCTGTAGTTCTGGTTGGTGGAGGTAGCAGGAGGTCATCCAAGCCAGAGGTTTCAGACACAGCAGCTTCCGATCCGTCTGCAGCAATGCTAACTAAGAGACTTAAACAACTATACCGCCTACACAGTTCTTGTAACTGGCTGCGAATGGCATTCACTTCACGTCGAATAAAAGCCCGATCATCTTGTTCCTGGCTGGACTGTTTCCCTCTGTTGAGACTGTTCCTCCTAGGTGGGACAACAGGTGGATTCTTCTCTGTAGAATAGTTTTTCTCTAGTTCCATCTGCAACCCTTTGTTTGGTTCAGCAAAGCCGTTCTCTTGACTGATTTCACTGACTTCTGTCTGGGTCAGGCCAAGACCTATCTTTTGAAGGGTTTCAAATTGACCGCATGCATATTGCAGTCGTCTCTGTGGGAAAGAAAATAATAAGAATATGAATGACGTATGTCCTGTCCATTCTTGGTCTGACATCACGAATAGGATAAAATCAATAAAAAAGCATGTTGAATAAGACGTAGGATGTCTTTATACTGATCGGAAATTCCAGGAAATTTGTCTTTTCAACATTACAAGCACCATCAACCAAAAGGAGATAACCTAGTAACGGCAAAACGATAAAATCAACATTCTCATCTGCTCACCTAACTTGCTTACCGTGATATTCGGTCGCTCAGTTGACCACGATACAAATCATATAACTTACTCGTATGTCCTGTCGGGAGCCAAGATTAGCATTGTCTTCATTTTCGCGAAGATCAGTCAATACTGCCCTTAGGTTGTTCAAACAGGAACAAAATGCGTCCCATTGGTCCACGCGATGCTGCCAAATACTGAAGTAAAATCAATGACATCAGCGCCAGGTAGGCTGGTAGCATGTTGCTTATTTAAACAGACCAAGGGATGTAGAAAAGAAGAACCTGAAAACTTGTAAGCGGGATGCTAAGTTAGCTTGACTGACAAGTAATCAGGTCTGTCCTGCCTTGCGCAAGAATAGATGCTTGTTCCTGTTCCGGCTGAGGTTTTAGGCACTCTCCTGATGATGGTTGTACCAACGGACATAAAGCTTTTTCCATCGCACCCTAGCTGTTCCCCTTCGTCTCAACTCTACAATTTCTCCAACCTCTCTACACAATTGTGTGCTAGCGTTACATAGTACTGACACTTTGGCGACAATCTCTTAGTTTGAAACCAATCAAACTTATATGCGACTGGCTAATGGGAACGTGTCACATAGGAAAATTAGTTTTTCAAGGCGTACGATCAGGAGAATTCAGATAGAAATGATAAAAATGTCAAGTCATTTGTTTGTGCGTAACATATGGTGGTTCTTATGGCTGAGACTCTGGGTAAACTTACTTTTTGTGGAAGCTAAAGTGGCTTGAATAGTCGTCAAAACGGTTTTTTTGCGCTTCCAGCAAAATTTTTAACCACATCAAGTCATCGCCCGTTAAACTGCTTGTGCAATCAGGATCTGCTCTATCCATTGGTATTTGAGCGTTCTCCACAGGACTGGTCTTTTTCAGTTGGTCAAGTGTTTGTCCTGTTGCTTCAACCGCTTGATAACATTGAATGAACCGACTTTCCGCACGCTGAAACGAAATTACACCAAACGCAATTGTAACCTACGCTGCAAAATGACTAGTCTTAAAAGCATTTCTTTGGAACTTTTGTTTCGTAAAATGGCCACATCGCCATCTTGGTTAACTTGTCAACCGAGAACTCACTCGAATCTTAATTATTGAATTTTTAGGAGAGTCTAATGTTGCAGTCAGTGTTCAATTACGGAAGTGAAACTGGTCCACGCCAAGACGTCAAGGAGAACTAGCACTCAGCAGTACGCATTCTACGAACTTCTAATAGAACATAAACTTCCACCTAATAACAAAATGATTTAATTTTGGGCACCAGGTACCGACCGGCGATATGAAGGCCTGTATTTAAAAGTTGGCGCCATATCCTACAGGCGACGCTTAATTTACGTGATCCAATGTTGAATGATTCGTAGAATTACAATTTGTCAGAGGGTCGCTTACAATTCTAGGTTGCCCATGGAAAATTTTGTTCCTTAAATCCAGTGCAAGACGTACGAGTGAAACAGAGTGCAGAGAGTGCGCACGACAAGTGGTTTCTCATAAACACACCCTTCAGCTCATAAGTTTCTCCAAATTACTTTCCTAATCAAGAATTGGTAGTGAATTTCATAGAATTGAGATAAAATCAATGGCTAATAATCCAATATTCATATGGTTTTAGAACCTACTGTTCTGCTTGGCACGGCTGGTAGGCGAACAACGCTCTGGTGTCAGTGATAAAAAGCATGCATTAGCTATCGATTACCGGAAGTCCAATTTGCAATACGGCCGAATATATGCAGTTTTAATGTATTCCAAAGACATTTATTTCAGGCATTAAGCTATAAAGTAGATACATCGTTCAAAACTGATTTAGTTGGATTAAAACTTGAATCAGGCATTAATTTACATTGCCGATATATAGAAAGATAAATTTATAATGGTAGTTTTAATCCACCTACCTTCAGAATAGCACCGAGATCCACGACTGAACCACGTTTTATAAGGGCCAAGTCCAACTGACTGGCATTCAAAAGTTGCGCTAGAGTTCTCAACTGCGATTCATACTTATTTATAAGGCTTTCATCCCATATCTTAGCCTTTTGAGCTCTGTCATTGAAATAGGCATCGGACAGGGTTTTTTGATTGAGCATATCATGGTCCGCCGTCAGTTTCCAACCGTATGTCTCTTCCAGCCGATTTAGCAGAGTGACGCATTTGGAGCGCTGCGCAGTTGAGCAACATGCCTGTGGAAAGCCGCGGACACAAAGTCCAATAACAGAAGGACAAGGTTCAGAAATAGATCAACCATAGACCAATGTCTAAAACAATAAACATGCAGTCCCAGAAACCGTAATGACGTATGCTGATGTCCAGAACAATTCCATCACCAAAACATTGTCGTAAATCAGGGAAACGTAACTCGCTTTGAGAGACATACATCCAGTTACTTATGGGTCAAACCTGAGTATAAGGGAGGTACAGAGTAAAGTTAGAGAGGAAAAGATGCGGAGATGCAATCGCAATTCTCGCCAGGGAGTTTATAATCCTACAATAAGCACCACGGTTTAAACAGGATGTACATTTGGAGAAAAAGTGGTTTTCAGGAGCGGTTGACGGTGAAGAAACATGGCATTATTAACGTTCTTACGAAAGTTCAGCTTTGAATGTCATTCTTTTTGGATTAGCTCAGGTTTTCTTAACCAGAAGTGTATTAACCATGGCTGTGTAGATCAAGGAAGATCTAGAGCTCACAGGACGCACTCCCAACAAAATAATGGGTTAAGTCCAGTTGATCGTGTTTACCTTTGTGCTTATTTTGATTTCTTGCTTAATTAATTAATTAATTTAATTAATTAATTAATTAATTAATTAATTAATTAATTAATTAATTAATTAATTAATTAATTAATTAATTAATTAATTAATTAATTAATTAATTAATTAATTAATTAATTAATTAATTAATTAATTAATTAATTAATTAATTAATTAATTAATTAATTAATTAATTAATTAATTAATTAATTAATTAATTAATTAATTAATTAATTAATTAATTAATTAATTAATTAATTAATTAATTAATTAATTAATTAATTAATTAATTAATTAATTGATTATTTTAGTTAGTTTATTTCTTTACTTACGTTGTGCCGATTAATAATAGTTGGGTGGTGCTCTGCGATCGACTTGGAATGCCTGAATAAGGATTTTGATCTACCAAATCCAGTAGGACTTATTCGGATACCAGCTTGTTACCGTAGATTAAAACCTTGTGTTTTTAAGATGAAATAAAAGTACATGTTTCTCCTGCAAAAGTCAACCAGAATGAACCAAAATGCGTCCAATCTAGATTGCTTTCCTTTTGCAAAGGTAACCTGTATGAGAACAGGAAATCCTAGAGTATAATTCTGCGCTAGCTACCTGCAGACTATGGGCCGTGCATGTTCCTACATATATGTGGGTTGCTATACCGTTAATTGGTTGCTTCTTCGTTCGCTGAGCTGGGCAATTTGATCACAAACGTTTGATCACCAACTGGGGTGACATCATCAGTGCATTGTTAGGGAGCACATTGGAGGGTACCGATGGTTCGATGGTTGTGCGTTGCGGGTGTTGCGTGCTTTTTGTACTACGTGCTGCTAGCCGGGGCTGACCTTTGATCACGAATTTTTGTTTGGTCGGGAGGTTCCAGTGGCTGATCTGCTAGGTCGAATTATATCCCCACTTCAGATTGTTTGCTTGTCAACCCATCTGGGCACTCAGGCGAGCCTAGTTACAGTTCAAAAATGGTTTAATTAGTGCAAACTCACTACCGATCTTTCTGGATTGGATGGGTGAGCCCCTTGGAGCACGGCACACTTAGTTTTATGCTAACATTCGACGAAAGGCCTCGCTTTGGGCGACGGTGCAACATCTAAGTTGAAATCCTATTTGGTAACAAATAATCCCAGTCAGAAGTATTTGTTCAAAGGACATAGTTCTGTACAAAATAACTCTGAGTAAATTGTGGTCGGTAGTATCTTGGCACTTCTTTCACACCAATTTTGTTGTCACTGTCACTGGTAGGCCTGAAGATATTACTTTTGAAGAATAAGTAAACTTCTTGCAATGCAATTGTGTATGACCAATTGCTAAGCCTTGGGATGATCAGATATTTCTTATCCGCTCATAGTGAAATTAAACATTCCAAATCACAGGAAAGGTGTACAAGTTTATGGAACAGGATAACAACCCGAATTGGAATCTGTAAGAAAAAGATAGAGAGCACAAACATTCTCATTTATTGCCTATATGACTAGTGGCATTCTGACTTTCTAGTGTCCATACAACGTTGCTTCCCCTGTTAGCTACATTAAACGCGTGGCCAACCTTTGGATAGTTTTGATCCCCACCAGTTGTACGTAAAATCCGTCAGGTGTTTCGATCTTTAATCCCCACCATTTGTACGTAAAATCCGTCAGGTGTTTCGATTCCAGATCTAATCGTTTGTTTTAATGCCCAAGGTTCTTTGCTTTACAAGCTCATTGCATGAATAGTCATTTCCACTATCGGTTGAAAAGTATGAACACAAAATCCGTAGCTGCATGCCTGAATAGCTTTGTAACAAATGGAAGCACGCAGAACAAAGCTGTCATCAAGCTTACCATGTATTCTGACAAGGCCTGTTCGGCTGCGTTCAGCTGCTGTTCCAACGTTGCCATGTGCTCTCCTCGACGATCTAGCTTGTCATTAGTCTCGTGCCATACATTCTGGAAAGGGGGGTATAACACAATTCTGTGACAATTTTAATAGCCCAAACAACTGCAAGAAGTATGGGGGAGACCAATCAAAACTCGTCGAAAGCCAACTTCCGTTTGTTCACTTTTTTTGAGCTCGCCACGCAGGTATAGTCACATACCCACTAATACAGATGAAACAGCCGTACAATGCTTCTCAGACTCTCAGCAAATATTGATCTACTTACAGGATGAAATCTTCACTAAATATTGTCGCACCCTTATCCTCTTTGAGCGAAGAGCTTTTTGCTGAGCTCAGCACCAAAATCAGTGTCCAGAAGGACTGCTCTTTGGCACCGTTCCTCTTCAATTTCCTAATCAAAATAACACTTGGGATGCGAACTTAACTACCGAAAGGTTCACGGTTCGAGCATTAGCACCGCATCTCGCCGTTCCCGTGTAGGCTTGAGCAGACTGTTCTCAGTCCTTATGACGTAGACGCTGTGCGCCGGATGTTATGACAGCGAGTATTTTTTATCTTATCAGCGAATTGATTATCGAAGAAAGTTTCTTCAAAAAGGTTCCACCAGCCCAGCCGACGGGATTCCTCAGAGAAGTCCTCAAAGACTTGAAATATGTGGAAGACATTGTGCTACTTGATTCAATTTTCATCCAGTTACAGTAAGTTCCAAACAGTCTAGTGAATGTCGTCATGGGTTTTGGACTATGTTTTGAGCCTCCACTGTGCGATTCGTACCTTGTGAATTGTGTTATTACAAGCTCAAATGAATCTATTACCAATGCTGGTGATATTTGCAGGACTACTACGGGTATTGGACAGGTTTACCTATCCGGAGAGTTGCATCCTATCGGATGATGACATTGTTGACGATTACCTAACCGTTTTGCGTTCTTCAAAATAGGCAGCTCTGCAGTTGGCGTGACATTAGACTTTCGGTGAAAGCCAGGGTCTACAGCACGTCAGTACTTCCAGTGTTAATTTACGGCTGTGAAGATTTGACGCTCTGAGTTGAAAACGGAAGAAGAGTGCTTGTCTTTAACTATCGGTGTATTGATGAAGCCGAGGTATGCTGTGATTTTTGAGACCGAATCAGCCACATGTCCAACTGATGAGTTGATTCGGCTACAGCAACTACGATGGCGCGGCCATATGCTCCTTATATCTGTTGATCGACTTCCTTGTGTAATCCATTTTTAAGACACCTTGTAACTGTAAAACTTCACAAAGTGGACATTGCACAATCGCTAGATGGAGCATGAAAACGAAACAAATGGTTCTGGCTGCGCTGATGGATGTCGTCTGTGAGTTCAGGGTATCGATGATTCATCATATCAATCGCCGATATGGCGATGCCCTTCAGAATAGCTGTCCTGCTGTGTTGTTTTAATTTTTACTTCCGAATATTCTTTTGTAATCGCTCTATCCTGCACTACGCGCTCCCTTAATTTGGAATGGTCCAAGCCATCTTACATATGCACACGATTCATGGATTGTTAATTTGAATAGCTGAACTAAACTCCATAATCCTACTCTCAAAGGGGATTTCTCGATGGATATTTTATGTATTCGCCCAAACAAGTAATTACGCTGCTTTTGATTCACGCATTGAACTTCGCACCCGTTCCAAGAAACCTGATCGAGCGGAATAGTTTTTGCTTACTTGTAGGCTCAGTAGGTCTTGCAGCCGATAACCTATCCCGTCTCCACCTGCGTTGACGATTAGTTCTCTGAGTCGATCGCCCAAATGCGTTTTTTGTTGGCATAAGTACTGAAATGGAGAGGAAACTCTAGCTAAACATAATGCAGAACTCATTTGTGTGTAGTCAAACACGCGACAGAAAACGAATCAATGAGCACCAAGTCCAATAGACCGAGTGGGTTTTGGCACACAGTAATGGATTCGATGGCAATCAAAAACCGAACACTATGGGAATATCATAAAGCATCCCTGTTTTCGGAATATGAAGAGCAATATGACACCGGAGATTTGGTTGATAGAATCTGTTATGTAACCCGGGGAGCTGAGATCACAACAAGCTAGCTCTACCGGATAAGCATCCCGATTACGTGTTTCCTTACTGTTCAACCTATTTTATTCTTAAACAGTTAATCGTCTCTAAGTGCTTTTCGGCCTTGTTTTTGGTCTAATTAGTTGTTGATTGATTCAGAGGGGCGTATTCGGAGGGGCTACCTATCCGACCTCTCTAAGTCCACATACTGAATCCCAGAGGAAATCACCTCTTTAATTATGACTTATTTTGGCTAGGTTAAACAGGAACTTGACCTATGCGTCCCGACAAACTGGCATAAACTAGTTTTTTCCACGGAATGGCTTGTGCTGCAGTTTTCCTGACAGGTGAAGCATAGAATAACAGAAATCATAGAAACGACACTTGCAAGTATTTTTCCTAAGTTGTCGAAAATGAAACTGGATCCATTCCCCTTAAATCGTGTGCTTTCGCAGCCACTGTTCCGTTGAATAAAAAATTGAACTGAACACAAATGAGATACAACCACAAGTGCAATATAGAACACTTTCACCACACACGCCTCCTTGTTTGGATGAACTTCGCTTGGTTTTCTGTTCATTCGAAATGATTTCTATGCAGACTGGCATGTCAGAGAATATTCTGAAGCAATGAAATCTGGATAATATGTCCCACGAAGGAAAGCCCAGTTACACCTTACAGCAAACATCCTCAAGAACTGGACAGTTCTACTGATATCATCCTCCGATAGATATTACTCACTGTTGACTAAAGAAAGGCACATATTTCAGAACAGTGTCCTATAGTACGGGCTTGAAGGGCGTTCCAACTCTGAAGCTGTTCACTTCAGGGATTCGAACATGGCTAATGGGTACGGAGATTCTTTGAGCAAAAAATATTTATCAAATTGTGATGCATTTATGTGCAGAAATAAAATCAAAGTAAGCGGACGGAGGATTTCTTTAGCCGCAATATGGAAGGCCTGCTATAAAGTGCGCCCTCATATTGATTCATTGACTACTACGGCGTTGTAAGCCACCAAGTCAATGTTTCTTGATGAATATACATTATTGTTACCTGTCCGAACGGCCAAGGCAATCGTTCTTAGTATTGGACAATGTGTACACAAGGGACACATTTTCGCCTATATATCGGGGCTGCTCTCCCCTTGAAAGAACCTGAGTAGTCTGTCTGTAAGGGACTTGGGGCGAGCCATTCCAATTCTTCGCCTCGGAAAAAGGGTGCGTGTTGAGTTGTTTTCTCCGCACCCTAGTTGACTGAAAACGGCAACGCACAAACCATCAGTTCTGCAAGAACCTGTACGAGCTACTGCTGACGATTCATAAAACCGGGACACACTCTAATAAGGCGCAGAAAGCACAGAAAACTGCCCATCGGAAGAGATTCTTCCACAGCTGTGACAAAAAATTTAGGAAGCCACTTTTTATGTACCATTGGCTATCAACTTCACTAGCGTGAATACGCGTTTTGCAGAATTGGATCTATTGTCACTTAGCCAACGTAAATCAACGAATATTCGGATGAGCTGATGACATCGACGGTTATTTTTTTAATAAACTGCTAGGAACTGCTTCAAGTACTGGTGAAATTGTGGTTTTTCATAAAGTGGAACGAGAACCGATTTTAGCCGGGGGATAGGGACAATCTGTTGTTGCTTGCTTTTTATAAAGGCTAGTGGCATTGCACGTCTCACGAAACCCGAATAGACCTTTACATCGAAGCAGTTGGTGTTTGCCTTGAGCGCCGCGACTCAGCCTGGTGGAAATGGCACAGCAGTTCTCAGTTTTGAGGATCAACTGGAAACCCTGTGGAGCGTTGGCGCCTCTCAGTAAGAATAAACCGGCTGTCAGTTTTCATTAGAGCGTTACGAACTAATATTTGACCGTCAGCAAATCCTTCATACTTGTTAGACGTCAGCAACACAGTCGTGAAATTTATCAGGATAAACGCAATCAGTATTCGAACTGATGGATTCCGAAGTGACGCAACATTCCACACTGTTCAGCACGCAAACACAGAAAATGAAATGAGGAAACATAGCCGCCAAGAAGTGAATGTGCGGATGAGGGATGTGAACGAACGCAAGCTATAGTGGTGGGGAGCCAGATGAAAGGGATGAAACACAAATCGCTGGAGCATCAACAACAGTGTAAGGATCCAACCATTCTATAGGTGCAAGAATCTCTTTTTGGCAATCTGATTGGTGAAAAAGGACCCATGATTGGATCCATACTTACGTTGTTAGAAAACCTGAAAAATATCTGTTTATGAAAACAGCAAAACATTAAGAATGTGGTAGCATGACATCAAAGACAGTGGAAATTACTTTTTATAAAGTGCTGGGTAGATGCCATTCCACATTTTATCCCTAAACAAAGCCAGAAAACACCGAGGAAAAAACATAAGTGTCTATCTGTTATGTAGGCATAGGACATAAGCTTAAGTTACCAACAAATCGATGAGCCTGATTATCTCCAGAATTTTTCGGAATACCATATATAAATTTGAAGTAGGGAATCAACCCAGGAAATCACTTTGATCCTGTTTGTTGAGGTCTGTGATCATGTTATACTTTAGGTGACCGACAGCGCAACATCCCCATGAAGGGTCCAAATAAGAAGGACAGGCTGTGTGGATTCTGTGTGAACTAACTGAAAGAAAGCATCCATTTTTCAGTGGTAAACAGCGGTAGCTAAGCTTGGTATGACCCCAGTTGTCGTCCGTCAACCTCCAAATCTCGCTAAGTGCTGAGGCTACAGTTCCTGATTCACTTGCTCATACGTGACCTACCTCTCTTCCGTAAGTATACTTTTAAACCACAAATATCCCTCAAACACTTCGTAGGATGTATGTAGTCTCTGCACCTCTTGTTACGAAATAAAACGCCATTCGCCTCATTCGATTTAGCAAAATTGCCGAAAAAGTCAGTACATATTGTATCTAGTTTAATTAACTGAAAAGTCATTAAAATGTATCATACCTATGAATCATAGGGTTACAGAAGTCACATGTACATTGAGTGAAATGCTTGTTCACTGGGACCAGATGAGATGGTGGTTTAAGTGATACGAATTTTTAGACGTGTTTTTCCTGATTTATCTTGTATAAGCAAGCGATCATTTTGTCTCAACAACACCATAGCTCAATTAAGATAGGTCCAAAATTTTTCCAGCTACGGTGCGCAGCAGTGATCGTTAAGCACCTTAATCTTTCAACTGGGAAATTTTCAGAACAAATGCGGCTATTTCGATTCGAAGTACTAGCCACAAGAAAAAGAACCTCCTTACCTGCACAACAGCTTTCCGTTCCGCAACAGTGGTCACGTAGTCACTTCCCTTTGAGATGTGCGAATTAACTTCCATCTCTTCTTCGCGAACCGAAGGCAGTATCACTTCCCTTTGATATATGCGAATTAACCTCCATCTCTTCTTCGCGAACCGAAGGCAGTGGCGCGTTTGTGCCAAGGCAGTATCGATAAAACAGAACCACGCTTTTGAAGTGATCCTTTATTTCACGCGCCAGTTGGCGAAGCATGGGAGGTGTCTGGGATTCCTTTTTAACCAATGATTCAATCAGCTGGCTCACCGATGGTCTGATCCCCAGTAACACTGGATGCTCAAGGGCGGGCGCCTTAGGTTAGAAAACATATTGAGCATGACTAGGAATTAGATAAGGGAACATGCCACGGAGTAAAAAAGAATTGAAATATTTCACTGTTTCAAAGGGGGCAAATACGTCATGGATACTTAATCCTATATTTGGTTCCCATGTGTCCGAGTTGATTTTCCTACAGGTTAGCACATGAGGCGTTCTCAGATCTCTTCGGGTGTTGGTTATTAACGTCGATCCGAGGTCAGAGCTTGTGCGCTGAAAAACGTCAGCTTTTTCTTGTTTTATATTACGCATGACCTTTTGGCAAGAACGACATAAGCTGAGTCGAGGAACCTCGCCTCTGTAAGAAAACGTTTCTTCATTTGCAATGATCTAGTAGGAAGCCCTGAGCTTGAGGTGCCTTTGAATTTGCGTTAAGGGTTTTCGAACCCTGGATCTTTTATTGCCACGGTCAAGTGGGCTTTCGGATGTTCGCCTGGCTAAGCCAATAGCCTGGAAACATTTCATCACCAGTTGACGAAGCATCATCTGGAGTTCTGTTCACCTTACACTGATGACCTCTTCTCGACTAGTGATGAACACTTGCAAGCCAAATGTCAAGCTCTGCGAACAAATCAACGGCCGCCTGATCAACTACCAATAAACACACGCCCCTGTTTTTGCTTGGTAAATTGAAGGTAGCTAGGCTCTTATACTTGATCCGGGTTGCTTGACGACGATGCCCCACAAACGTGCCACAGAAATAGTAGTTTTTTTCGGATGACCATTCGGATGAATGGTTGATTTGATGAGCCAACATCTGAGACGAATATGCAGGCCAACAGTGTTCGCACAACTGGAAGCGTGCTGGAAGCATAACTAGCTGTCTTTGCGCAGCCGACTGTGATGAAGCTTGAATACCCATGATCTCTATGTAAACACATGATAATAAGATCGGGTCAAGAAGTATGCACAGCGTGTTTACACGAGCCAGCCCAATCAGGAAGACATTTTCCAATAACAACTATGTAGCAACTAAGGTTTCACGATGTGATATATCCAGAGTGACTAAATACACAAGTCACAAGGCTGCTGTAGTACAATATTCAGCCAATAGGCTGGAACTGCGTTAGTCTATCGCGAAGTTAAGAAACTGCCAGTACATCTGAGCTCATGTTGGGCTATTTACATAGGAGAATTGTCATCAATTTTAGAAGGCTCTAGTAACTATACACACGGCCAAGTTAACAGACGTGAATCCATCGTTTGACCAAGAAAGAGTCGACCGGTTCATTTAGTCCAAAAAAGCCCGATGAACCCTAATCCTAAAACAAAATGTTAGCTCTCCCTTCATTTCACATTCTGCAACTGGACTGAAAATGAAGCCAATCTATGCCGAAAAGCCGAGAAGCATAGATTGGCATAGATTGGCTTCACTTACAGGACGAAACCTTCACAAAAAATCCAAATCTCCTCACACTAGGAATAGACTGAAAAACAATTGTTATTTATCCTTCTACATCACGTTGTCGTGTCGGAAATAACTTATGAAAAAGAGATACTTATGGCTATGCAACTGGCCAGATCATCATTGTTTGCATTGATAAATAGGAATACATCATCTTATCACATTACTTTCTGTAACAGTTCACGCCCAAGTTTAGCCAATGGAAAAAACAATGCTTCCTGATTATTTAGATATTAAGGTTTGGTGCGTCAATCACGGGTATACAAATGTAACAAATAAATAATAATCGTCCAGCTGTAGCACCCTTTCGGTGCCTATCTGCCATGTCCTCCGAAGGAAACACGAGGGCTGGGATACTTCCAGGTTGCTTAAGCCTAGACAGGGGAAGTCGAGAGGCAGAGGTCGGGTTCGAACAACGGACCTTCCGGTCAGTAAATTCACCCTCCAACCACTTGGGCCATCTCGCCCTTTATACAAAATGTACTAATTATATAAGGCGTTCACTTCGCGTGAGATAATGAATTTTTCCTACTTCATCTTTCTTATCTTTCAAACCTACTTCCCTTACTCTACCTCAGTAGAGAAAGAAATGCGGCATCTATTGTTCACTTTTCTACGGACACACCCTCACCAATGGGATATTTTTGAACCCCAAATAGTGTTTCTTCGATGAGTTATGCTGCAGTTTCCTTTGACTCAAATTCTTTCCTGATATTTTACCACTCCTTCTTTGGAAGAATCCCTCTCCCATAGAAGCCCGTGTATTAGAGCAATCGCAACGAAGCATTTGTCTATTTTTATTCTTTAAAAGGGTCTGACGACCATGATGAAACCGGACCTGGTCGATCTACACAACCAGCCTGTACTGCTAGTTCACTCACTTGTTTTAACATCTGAGGTAGATTAACTAATGGCAATTGGTCGACTCAGCCGTGAATACAAGCAGATGAATCAGAAAAACAAACCTGAAGGTTTTTATCTTGAAAAAGAAGATGAATTCACAGTGTGATGGAGTGTGATGGTGTGTCCGACCATCGGTGGCACAATTGCTAAATCACCCAACCATTCACCACGAAACGGCGAACTGGTAAACTCGCTCTGGCTGGTGATGGAACGTTCGCAACTAAATAAGGCAGCCCAGTGGACCTGAGCGACCGAAATGCTTCCCAGTAGTATATATAGTATATATATAGTATATATATATATATGTTCAAAATGCTGAAAACCGTTAATGGTGTGCAAGTTGAGAGCTGCTGAGGGCGGTAATAATTTACACTCTGTCTCCGGATTTCGGTTCATTTCACCACTGAAAAGCTTCGACGAGTGCCGTGAGATAACTAATCCAGTAGGACGTTTGTCCACTTTGGCTTGTTCTAAATATGTGCGCAATTATACGAAGAATCCCCAACTAAATGGGAGTTCAATCGAAAGAACAATTTGGGCTTGTCCCCAGTGTATAAGTGCCAAGGCGTTATTTTTTACGAGGCTAAGCTTGCCAATCATACATGACAGTAAGACATAGCATAATGTGAAACAGGTAGAAATTCATAATGACAACTTCATAATGGGGATTCAGAATTTCAAATTACAAATTACCGGTGTGTGTGAGCAGCTGTCTGTTGGATGCTTCGCCGCGTTAGCTTCCAGCTGCTCAGCCTGGCGATGAAATGCCTCTTTTGTCGCTATCACGCCTTCAATGCGTTTCTCAATGTCTTTAAACTGTTTTGATGATGTCAAGGAAGATTCAACCGTTGTCAACTGCTTTAATTTGTCCATGGTTTGCAGAATCTGCCCCACGAGGCCATCTTTTGCACAGATTTTTTCGAGGCTGTTGTATGCACTCTATGGATGGCGTAAGGTATTAAGACTTGGATGGGATTTCAACTTGAACACATATGACCCAAGTGAAACGAAACAAAACATTTGGCGTACATAAGTAACTTGTTTGTAAGTACAACCATATTCACTGAGACATTGAACGACAATTTTTCGCTTCCTGGCAGATAAATTCACATGAGAAAAGTGAAATACCCTACTACGATCGCAACACTCAATACTCGCACTCGATAAGTTTACTGCACTAATCTTAGGCAACTACAGAAATTATTGTGCGCACTCTCCTCCGTAAGGGAAAACCTTCTGGACTGAAAGCATTCGATGTGGCTCTTCAGTTTTTTCACCTAACCCATGCTTAATGAGAGCAACAGCTCCGCTAAATTATTCTGCTCTTAACTCCCTGCATTATTACCCTATCTAAGTTCAAAAATGTCAGTGTTTAATGGAATTACTTTTAGATCGTGAACAGAAGGTACACAAACACGCTTTTTTCGGAGTCAGCCCCAGTGGAAAAACCGATTCAAAAGACCCCATCAGTGGTCGTTGTGCAAATGGTGTATTGCGTTTAGCCTTGTCTATCCTTCAGTATGATTCACTTAAATGAATAGCATGGGCCGTGTTGAATACTGTGGACCAATCAGAACGTAAACCCTCGTTACTCAAGCTATCCGGAGATCGGCCTTATGCCCTTCTCACTCGTTTCGTTGACTTTCTTTCTGTCCATACAATCATGCAGCTTACAGTTGAACGCCAGCATAAGAATGTATGGTTTATGAGGTGTTCCAGTAATATTGTCTGTACGCTAAGCTTACGTTTGACGGCTCTATTTGGCATAATTTCTAGATGTAAAGTTGTTCCAGTATCTTTTGAATGCCCATTCTTATAGTTGAATCCTCACTTTAAGAAAACAATCTAGCTGTATTACCTCTGTTGGCCTACGTGAACAGGTCCTATAAGGACAGAACTGGAAGTGCTCTGCTTTTGACACAAATTGCTGCAGATTTTTGGGAATTCTCGAGCAGTGAAGTGCACCCCCATAAACCAATCCTGAGCAAGTTATTGATTTCTTCGTTCACAATAGTGGCTGAAAGCAAACAGCTGATTTCATTCGCTTTGTGAGGATAGTCAAACACATACGGTCACCGAATACACCCCTGCATTCTATCGTTATATGCTTGGTTCTGTGGCATTCTACCTAGGGTACGGAAAAGTACCGTCGGTGGTTATGCGAAAAGTGAACCGTTTTGCCACCAGAACGAAGAGAGCTCACCCGAAAACACATCATGTTAAAAACCATTCTTGTTTTGTGTGACAGACGAGGTGAACTGCGTAAACCCAAAAGGATGATCAGAGAGCGTAACTAAAACTGAGCATGTTGATTAAGAGTGTAGTACTGTAGAACGGACAACTCACTCGTACCTAATTCAATAGTTCCAGTAGGATCCAATTTATTGGATATTATTCAAATTGTTCGACTTCCGCTACAAGTTCTAACTTCATGCCAATAAAGATTAAACAATGTAGTTTTAGTGTAAATGTCACCTTTCTCATTTTGGTTCCACTTTTTCAAAGGAATGAAAATAGTACTTACCACAGTATGGCCGACGGGCTAAAGCCCAAAAATAAACCAGAATGTTTTATTCTTTAACCGCTCTCCAAAAAGAAATATGCAAAGACCAAACATCGCACTTGAATCCTTATTATTGATTGATGATTGCCTCCGGCTACCTCAAAGATTACCGAAAACATCAAAACGAAATCAGGCACCTGTAATTATAATTGTGTCGTAGATACACTCATACAACCTCCTATTGCTAACACGAAGTATGTCGTTTTCTATTAATTTCTACTTCGTTTGTTTTCTAGTCCTTCAAAAAGAGTTAACCCAGCGGGAACAGGTAAAACTTTGGTGGAGTACTGAGTCGAACCCTGTTCTTCCATCAATAAAATGTACGAGATGTCTATTTGATACAACGAGTCATTAATACATTTGCCTACATAGCCTTTGTCTTTATCCCTCTAGTCTGCTCGGTCCAATTGATTTGAAGGAAATTCCGTAGCAAAAGGTGAACTTTAGGGGCCTTAAAAATGGAGGGTGTCATTCTTAGGCAAGGAAACTGGTGACGCATAGTCGGTATGGTGTGCTGTTGTTGTTTTATCTGGAACTGATGTTG
Organism: Clonorchis sinensis; assembly: GCA_003604175.2. Taxonomy (NCBI): domain Eukaryota; kingdom Metazoa; phylum Platyhelminthes; class Trematoda; order Opisthorchiida; family Opisthorchiidae; genus Clonorchis; species Clonorchis sinensis. The sequence continues at coordinate 62,891,603 of CM030370.1, forward strand.
ATCTTCGGGATTGTGGAGTGACTGTTGCAAAGTGTAACAAGTTGGCTTTTACCAGCTCTTACCGATTGATCATCCACGATACTTGACTGATGATATCTTACTATTGTACTTTTTAAGATTTAACACCCGCCCTCCTAAATAAATCCAGTGAAACTGAAATCCCGTGTCATAAAAACCGTCAAAATTTCTGTTATCATCACTGATTGACTAGAACAGACAGGTACAGCAATTTCGATGTGCACAGTTCTCGGCTCTCGGTGATTATCTTCATAACACACTCGACAAACCAGTGACATTGTGGTTAGACTATTTACCTGGACCATATCTTTCCTGGACATTGGACAGTCGGCTGTTTCAAGATAGTCTGTCACCTCTTCCACGCTGTCCACTTGGTTGCCCAAAGTCGCCACAAGTTGCTCCAACTTCTGTGCCAGAGGCAATGCATCTTCCAACCGACCCAGAGCAGTCAAAATGGTCATGACTAAGTTCCGATGACGCTCTTGCAGTGTGGTGAGTTCTGACGACAGTTTTTCCGAAATATCTGTCGGTTTTTTGTCTGCAGGTTGGCTGGCTTTTTGCAAATGATCAAGCTGGACTTTTAGTTCATTCAGGTTTGTAAGGAGATCCTGCATGACAGCAAATTGAATAAGAGAGATTCAGAGTCAACCTCAATAGGAAGGTTAGGAATAAAAATAAAATTTGAATATTGAAGCTACTTAAGAAATAAAAGCAGTATCGTATGGGAAGATAATCAAGTCATTTGCGCACCCTTGATAGGTCAGTCAACGTGTCAAAGACGAATAGTTCAATACGCTTCTACAACCACGCATTTTTTCAGAGCAGCGGCAGGGATTAATTCAGTGGTTCTTTGTCACAAATATCACTCTATCATGAACAGCAAATATCACCAGGAGAGATATTAGAGGGTGCGATAAAAAGTTTACTTTTTGTCAGAACCTTAGGATGTGCTATTCTCAGCCGTCGGCTTTTAACTAGTCCAAATCCTTGGCGGTCGGAAGAACTTTTTAAAAGTGCGGATTTGCACTGGCACTTTCTCACAACTAAGATGCCATAGTGTACCTACCTAGGTGTCTACAAAGCGTAACCTCCTCTGAGATACAACCGACCGAATTTTTAGTCATTCCCTTAAAGCTGAGAAGCCATAAATAAATGCAACAGTAAGAGGAAAAATCAATCTAAACTTCTTACCTTTACTTTTTCTGTGCTTGTTGCAAGCTCATCTGGTGTGCACGAAATGATGTCAAGTAAATGTAGCTGTTTTTCGACCTCAATCAAACGCTGTTTCAGAATAGTCACGGATGGTTCGAGATTGGTTGTGCAGTCCACACTTTCGAGGACATTTTGAATGGAGTTTAGAGTAGCCTGGAAAAGTATTAAAAAAGCATTTGCTAGATACTCTCATTTGCATATACTAATTTGATTTTACCGAGATACTCAACTGAATTTAGCCGAATCTCTCGTTCAAATAGAACGGAAACTCGAGGTGCACCCACCTAATAAGACCCAAGAAGGCCAAATCGGCCATGGGCCGTCGAAGTGTTGTTTGCCGCCTTATGAGTAGTGTGTCAGAATTAACAAACAGTTTTCTTACGGAAGGCCTGTAATGTGTTACATGTATTCATAGCAACAATGCTAGTTTACTGCACATTTTTGATACGAACTAGATAGTAAATACAGAGGCAAGCACCATTGCAAAACAACAGCAGATAGACAAATCCGGTATGAGCTGTAAACGATCTCCTATTCTCCAGAACGTACAGTTGGATTTCCACAAGCTGGAGTTAAAAAGCATTTGGAGGATTTCCGCTCTTTCCTGTAGCGGGATGCTTGGTCTCCCATTGTGAAAGGAACCATCAAGGCTCTTTGTAAGAATTCAACCTACTGTGGCTACATCCGTAGGTTCGGCTTTGTAGTTGAACATATGGCTGTAGATGTTCAGACACCAATCAAGATTCTTTCCTATTGAATCTTAATAATCGGGCAAGTTCATGGATCGACTAGAGTTCATTTAACCAAAATGCGATGAAGCAAGTGCGCTTCACTAGTGCGCGCTCTGTACAGGTGAACATTGTTGTATTTAAGTAAGGGGCTTGTGTTGCCCAATGCTTTATTCTGTGACACCGTAGCTAACCGGGACAGCTTGGTTGAGCGTCCTCTAGCCGGGTGGTGGTGGCGCGGGTAGTGTGAATGGTCTCTAGTTTGTTCGCAAAGCTGAACGACTTCATCACCAACCGAGATGATATTATCAGTGCCCTGTTAGGTGGCGGAGCGCATCGATGCGTCAGCACAATCACTTATGCCCCTATAGGCTCCGTTCACTAACAACACGCTGTTGTTATGACCTCAGTCGGCGACAGAACCGGTACAGTGAAATTGATTGGCTCAGTGAACAACCCAACAACCAGGATTCTCAATGCTATTTGACGACTAAATGCTATTGGTACCTGCTCAGCTTTATCTCAATCAATACATACTAAACTCGCACAAAGTACGACAGTCTTCGTACACCAAGAGTGGGTCGACACAGACCGTCTTCTATGGAACAGCCAGTGTTGTCTGAAATACTAAAACAGGTTTAATTAAAAGAATTTTGAGTGAGTACGTCATTTTCCATATCTAATGGGGCTCACACATGTACACGAGTATTGTATCAACACACCTGCAAAATTTTAGCGGGTAGACGGACTAGACATACCTCCAATTTCCTCTGACATAGTTCTAACTTGTCATTCAGGAGTCTTGCTGCCGGTTCCGTTCCCCAGTCTTGGCTACGTTCCCGTTCTATCTGGGCCAGGAACTCTTTGCATCCAGTTATCTGAATGCTGCACTCCGCCAGTTGATTTGAGTCACTTTGGGTCAAATCGCTGAAATCGCCTTGGGCATTTAGTTGTCGCACTGTACTGAGCAAAAGTGTTTCCCACTCCTGTGTTTTCATCTCAGCACGCTGCCCACAGTCGACTATAGCCTTTAGGTCATTTTGGACACGGTTCATCTGGAAAGAGAATTTGTTACTGGATCACCTGCTATTTTAATCATTACAATATGTCTTCACCGACAAGTGGGCAGTTCACGCCACTATGTAAAAAAATTTCAGCAGAGCAGTTTATTCACAGGGCTACCCATGGAGAGTGCACACCCTCGGCACTGGATAAAACCGCGTTTTCTTTGAAGGGCGCCATAATGCTTTAAGTCTCTAGTCACTAAATTTTACCTTTTGGCTTCAATGATCACGGATGAAAGGACAGGATAAATGTTCTTTCCTATGAATCTTGTGAACTGAAACATGGTATTAATCATAATTAAAATAAAATAAAATACACATATATTTTGAGTTATTCGTCGGGCTGGCGGTACATAGTAGCACACACACATAGTAGCACACACACATAGTAGCACCGACAGGAAGGGTACTTTCAAAGAGAAGGCGAAGTATTCCGGCCCTGGTAGCACAAGCGAGTCATTTCAGTTCATCTGCATGGTATCCGGTATGTTATCATTTCTAGACCAAAGACGTGACCTAGGCAAAATATGAAGCAATCACAAGACGTCTAATGGACGCGGTGATTTTAAAAAGCGAGTAGTGTGAACCCTGAAACTTTCATGTGACTCACGCTATTAAGCCAGCTCACTTGACAACGTTACAGACCCATAATTCCGGTCACATGAGGCCTTACTCACTAGACGGACACTGAATGTACTTTCCAAACACCACGATTATTTCAACCGCCTAATATGCATCCGCCTGACGATTGGTTGTTGAAAAGAGGGACGTTTAGATTTCGCGTTTCTATGGCTGTCTTTGTCAGTTATTGCACAATGAATGGTTTCCGACAACTGTTTTTCTTGCAGTATATTACATTCTAATAACCGCGTGCTTTATACAATGCATATTAGAAGATTCGTGGTGCGAATTTTTATTGGATTGCGTGGGTTTTACATAGGTTTCCTCTATGAACGTAACCCAAAAATTCCTGTATAGACAGCTTATGCTGCTGTCGTTACTTTCGGATCCCAATATAATCTTGACGCCACTCTGCCGGCTGTTCAGAGATTTCGAGAAGCTATGTTTCTGACAAGCTGCAGAAATCACAAACACCTCGTGAACACATTTCAACCGGGCACGGTGGTTCGGATAAAATAAGACATTTATTTCCAAACACTGCACGAAAATAGTCTCATGAATCAAAGTGGAGGTCCATAGCGGCACTATTTATACGGCTGTAGAGTACCTTTTTAAAGGTGAAAACCCTCGCATTCAGACTGAGAGAAAGAGACTGTCTCCTTCAGAAAAGGGGTGCTTTTGTGCCTAAGAGTCATCATTACTTGAAACTGAGTGAAGCCAAGATGGACAGTTACTAAGTGACACACCGCTGTACAAACACGGTCCAGCATCAAACGTGGCAGTTTCTTCATCCTCATCATTGTGACTCGATAAGGAATCCCTGTATAAACAAACGAAACTATGAAGTGAGTTACCGTGTTTTTACTTAAAGTGTGTAGTGGAGATTCCGGAAGGTCGTAAGTCACATAGGTGGAACACGACCTGTCCTTTGTAGATTTTTCGTAAACCGTAGCATCTCGAAGATATGTTGAACTTAGGTACAATTAGGAGCCAGCGCAACTGGCTCAGTTTGCTCCATAAGTGTTGTATTTTAACATCCTCAGATTGGTTGTGTTGAGCGGCTGCTCCCTCCATTCATGACTGAGTTGTTACAACAACTACAACATCACCGCCTGACTTCAGGGTATGGATAGGCTTGTTCGTTTCCAGTTCGGATACACACATCCCAAACCGCCGATAGCATCTTCAACAAACGCACTGAGCTGCATACAAAGATGGTCACAAACGGTTGTAAATTGGATAGACTTTTACCTGGGAAGAGGTGGAAACCAAAGGCTCAGTTCATATTACCTAATCTACACCGTCATGTTTTGATACCAAATTAATCATCACACGATACTCAATCGTCTTCGATGAACGAGACCGTTTTTAGTCCAACTATACTGATTTCATGCTGAACTATCGTCTGCTGCAAACTGTACTGTTCAGTCGTAATTATTTTAGCAACGAATGATGATGGCCATTCTCAACGATTCCTGCACCATAAAGTGATGGGAAACGAGTGGATTTATACCCAGTATCGATTAGTAAATTTAAGCGCCCTTTCAACCTTCCTGGGTTCCATAAACCTTGTCTGTTCATTTCATCGAATCATGGTGTAAAATTCTAATACTAACGTTCGTTTAGTGGTGGAAAGAGAAGTTTTAAACTCGTGTGTTTGGTATAGCAGTTACTTTCTTCATGGTTAAGTGTAAAGTGTCCCATTTCATCGAGCTAGATCGCGGAAGGAGTCACTGGTCACACCAGCTTAGGTTCATATTCACTACATATCCATCATGATTTATCCATAAATATCGTTTTCACTTACGGTTTTAGTAGGGTAGTCGCCTCCGATGGGAGACTGCGTAGAGCTCACAACAAAGTGTCTACTCAGCACAGCTTAGCTCACAACACTTGAAATGAGACCGACCTGGGGGATTAGCAATTTTCGTGACAAAACGCACGTCCATTTGATGCACATTGACACACTTACTTGATCCTTCGTGGCAGCCAGTTTCTTGTTGTACGCCTCCAACTCCATTCGAACATGATGACTCATCACTTTTGCTAACGAAAGTGACCTGGCCAAACTGTTCAGACGTTCCTCATCTTCAGCAGAATGCTCTTCGGATAACCGATTTAGTGACTGATAAGATGGTAGACAAGATATCAGTGCGCAACATAAGAAGCTGATTTTTATATTCAAAATAAACTGACCAGATTACAGCTACCAGAAAGGACTCTGCTCACCTCAAGGTCCTCCGCCAATTCGGGTAAATCGGCATATGTTTCGGATTTCAGTCGTTCCACAAGTTGGGAAACCGAATCAAACCAACGCGATTCACCGTTCATCAAAGCTTTGAAAAGCAAGTGTTGCACGTTGGTTAGGCAAATGCGCAAATAGCGTAAGTTGATGGGAATCAGGTGTTGGGTTTTTGTCATGGTGGAAAATACCTCTTCAGCACGTGCTATGCGTGTAGCCTGAGAAATTATTAATAGGCAATATGTTTATGCCTTTCAAATTTCCGAGTTCATAAGAAACGTCTGAAAGTTGCCCTCGAGACATTTACGAACGGTGACTACCTCTGCATCAGCAGAATCCTAATTTGACAGTAATAACTTGTGTGGAAGGTGACCAACAAAAAGCAAAAATTCATTAGAAACGATTAAGGACAAGAAGGCAGAGGAGTGATAAGTATTTACATGGATGTTACCAACCCATGGCCTAAAATATCAGCATGAGCCACGACGTTGGTAACCGAATGCTGATTGGATGTCTAACGGACCCAAGATAAAGGATTGAGGAAGTCGACTGGATGAGCAGGAAAGTGACCATACACTGCATATTTAGAATGTAATATCTGTACTCAACTTTGTTCCAAGTCACTAGCGGGTATTTAGTGACAAGTTGCGTACAAGAGATATCTGACATTAGTAGGTGGTAATTATCTGTAAATTGATCGTGCAAGAAATCGCGCAAATAAATATCTTAACTCAACTTCATTGTGTGACCTGAGGGTAAATTGATCGCGCAAGAAATCGCGCAAATAAATCTCTTAACTCAACTTCATTGTGTGACCTGAGAAGAAGGCTTACTAGTAAAATCTTCTAGATAATATATTGCTCCTCGGAGACGTTCTCTTTCCGCTGCAACAGCAGATTCCAAGTCAGCAAAATGAGCACGTGTCAGAAGAGACACGGTGTCCGACAGTGGCTGATCTGTCATGCTAACAGCGGTGTGAGTGTCCAGTGCAGCGAGGATGTAGCGACGTTCTGAGATCTCATTGTTCAGCGTCTGAAAGTAAACATACAGACAGACCTGTAAATCACTGTAAGAAAGTGGCACCGAACATGACAGTTTTAGCACAATACTTTACCTTTTGAAGGATTTTTATGTTACGATGGATACTGAATCCTGGTAGTTAAGGCCGATAACCTTTGCCTGTGAAGCAAAATAATAGATCTCTAAATATCCGCCCAATAAGTTTACTAGTTGTCAATGGTAAAATTACCATTTTCCGAATAACCACGGATCTTCAATAAGGACTTGGTAATTGTTAATCCACCAGTCGCATATCTAAACGAAGTGTATCGAGAAGGTCGTGTTTAGATTTCAAAAAGCTGATAAGTATGAGAACCTTCGTCCTCATAGGAGCTCATCGCTTGAGCGTTGACAGGTCCTTGAGGAGACGATTTCTATTGAAAAGCTTACTCAGTCGGCTAGTGATATAAGTTGTACGAAATTTCAAGATTCTGGAAAGCCCTGGAAGGCCTAATAAGTGGTGTTCAACAGGTTTAGCTTTTATCCAGTGCAATATTCTGTTGCAGTAAAATGGTATCCAGAATGGTTAGGCCCTCTGATCTGAAAGTGTCATTAGAAGGCCTATATAAGAAGGCCCAGATCCTTTCTTTATTGGTCCACTTTAACTGTTACGCTACGCTGAGCTTAGTACACCCGGACAGTTTTGGACTACGTAAATCCATGTAATCAGTGCACAATTCTGTTCCGTGGTCAATGCGGAGACGAAGTTGGCCATCCTGTTGACAGATAAATGAATTGTTGCCTCACAAGATAGCCATGTAACGCCAGTTGAAATATTGGAATAGTCTTAGCTCTATGTAAAGTTAAGCCAGATGAAACCTACTGCAGTATATGACGATGCAAATAAATACGGTTGGTTCGAAAGTCTCCGTCCTTTGTATAAAAATCACCCATGTGCACAAATCAAGCACCTCATCGTGCGCGCCTATGAATGACCAGAACAGTGACGGGTCTCGCGGCAACAACCTCCTTCAGTGTGGACATGACAGTGGCGTGTTATTCCCACATTCTGATGCGTCCTGAAACTACTACAGTAAGGCTTGTCAAAACTCTTTCGAGAGACAGCGTGTCGGTTGAACAATTGGACAAGGCTCCTCGGGTTCGCCCACTGAGCTCACACCTCATGGGACAGTTGAAATGTCCGAAATCAATTAATTCATCTGGAACCGGATCAACGAGTAGATAGCGATAATGGAAACTACCATGAAATTTCACCAGTGGTTCCTCTGCGTATCAATTTTCCCAAGAACTGGCTGGAACTTCTGAACCGAGTACACGGAGAATCGATCAAAATTTTAACATTATAAAGGTATCCAGTACATGATCTAATAAAGGCCCTTTGTGGTCTACTAGTCGCATCATTTAGAGAAACTACAAACTTTATTCAATTGGTTTGTAAAACTCCAGAGCTGATTCCAGCCCGTTTACCGACGAGATTGTTTTTAATCTGAACAATATATTTTGCAGAACTTGGACTAGACTAGTTACAGCCAGTATCACTGAAGGCTTTGCCACAAAACAAAGACCTAAACTGATGAATGGGCTGGCATTATATAATCCTCTCCTGAATAGCTTATCCCAGACACCAATAGTGGAAACTAGTTGTGAAAAAGGTTAGTTCACTGATACCACATATGCTTGTATTTGCACAATCCTAGTGATGTACACGTTTTGAAGTCTATCCAGACTCCTTGTACTGCTTGTACGAAAGCATGCATCTGGAACAACTAGCCGTCAGATATTGTAAGGTCGTTTGGATGATTTTTCACATTCATTCAGGAAGATTCCATGATCTACAATTTTAAGTACATTGAAACAAACGCAAACAGCCCACGGGAATCGGGTTTGACCTGACGGGAAATTTTGTCCTTCAGCTCCACAGATTTTTGTCTACCTCTTTCAGGCATGTGTATATTTTGGGTCTGAATCCAAGCAGTGGTAGTCGCATCCATCCCTAGTAGCTATGGTCTCACCTCGTGCCTGTATGAGACGGCCACTTGGAATAGCATTTGGACACCAATTACATTACTCATTATTGCGTGGTTTTGCAGTCATAGTACCTGCACTACGAATAAGTTCACGATTATGGTTGACGCGAAAAGACGCGTAACGAAATAGTTTCGATCTGACCCATTCATGCAAATCTCGCTTGTCGCATAGCCTGGAGGCTGATGAGGTAAAAGGTGCATTAGTAGTCTATAAACCATGGCACAAAACCAATCAGCCTGCTGTTGTTCGTAACTGATGCGGGTTATGGGATATTCAAGTTCAGCACTCATGCGTGATGTTGCAATTCATACTGCTATGTGCTACACCCGTTGGCAGTTTTCCGTAGTCTCAGTTCTGATTTCCAATCTGCTTACTGGGGAACCTTACAAAGGAAAAGTGCATCCTTAGGAGTGAATTGCGTGTCGTCTGCCTTACCGGTGTCTCTTCATTCCACTAAAAGTTCCGGAACCTTACTTTTTGTTATTGGCCCCATCTCCTCTGTAGTTGCATTAGGACTTCGAGCAGCTTCGTTGCCATCCTAAGTGCGTTATCTATACACAGGTTAATATGCCATCGCACCATCTGAACCTGGTCATACAGCTCCGTAAAAACGGCACATCTTAGCTGCGCCACGCTGAAGTCGTGTCGGTTACGGTCGTCACCGCGTCAGTTTGCTTTGAGGCGCTCACAATCGCGGCGACCGTGTCAACTGTGTGAAATTAGGCGGGCCCGTCGAGCTTCGTCCAACCGCTCATGCCATCGAGGACACAATTGCTGTCACCCCACGTTGTTTCATCAGACCTTGTTCTAGTGCCTGTGTTGCCATTATCTGATAACGGTCCAGGACACGTGAGAATGTGGGCACGACACTTCGTTACCATGCTATCATTGATGGGCTTGCTACACATGACATGTAACCAGTCCTAACCTGATTCTGTTCTGGTTACTCGTAGCTGCACACGGGGTGGGGGCGTGTGGGTTGCACGTGCCGGCCACTTTTGGTGTACAAATTGTGGGGATTTTCGGGAATGACCGCATGTCTGTCCAAAGCAACGAAGCCTGCTCTGTTTTGGCCCCTTCCAGACAGTCGGATTGACAAATCGATGTGTGCGGACGATCGGTTGCTACGCCTAGGTTTCACTTCATTTACACGAATTTGGACCATTTTCCAAAGCATAAACTATGTATACAACGCCAGAAGCAGCTAAGACTGCTGAGACAGCATTTTCCTTCCATGCTCTAACGTCATTTGAAAATGCATGGAGTTGGTACAGTTTTTTGTTATGTTTTTCCGAAAGAACAGGCGTATTCAGGAGGAAATGACGGAGGAAACAAGATAAAATTGTGTTTATTTAATTAACCCCGAGTTGGACAAAAACTTAAGTAGCTTATTGGAAAACTTTCATCTATCCCACAATAAATATTCTCCCACACATTAAATATCGGCTCGCATGAAACCTGAGGCTCAGGTTTCCCAGCACACATGGTCTGAGAACATCAAAAATAAGGGTTTCATTTGAGCCTGATTTAAGCCTTCTCTCAAAAATGGTGGAGTATATGAACGCGATGCTCCTTCACCCTATTAGTAGGTTGAAAGTGAGTTTGTAATCCGGAGATTATGACTATGGGACTGGGATATTTCAAACCTTCCCTATCCTATACAGGAGCAGACGAGATGCCAGGGTTAGGTCTAAAGCACGGACCTTCTGGTCAGATGGCTCAGTGATTAGAGCGAATTTACTGACTGGAAGGTCCGTCAGACCTTCCGTCAGATAGCTCAGTGATTAGGGCACGAATTTACTGACCGGAAGGTCCGTGGTCTAAGCCCGACCTCCACATCTTGACTTTCCCTGTCTGGGCTTCGGCAACCTGGCAGTATCCCAGCCCTCGTGCTTCCTTCGGGTGGCACGGCAGTTAGGCACCGAAGGGGTGTTACGGCTGAAGAAGCTTCAGCTCCCTATGTGCTAAAGCCGGATAGATTTTACACATTGACTATGTTGCTACCCCGGTGAGTGTTAGTTAGGTCACCTGTTTGTAAAAGTACTAACTTCGAAGAACAGGATATTTAACTATATTTGGACATGAAATCGCACAACGCCACTGTTTTATTGATCTTCTCACTTATCTCGCATTAAGTTTAGCACAGCATCGACCACTTTGGTCTTATTTCTGATCGACTTCTGTTCGCCTATCTTTAACTGCAATCGTCACAAGCGTTCCCTTGTTTGCTGTCAGTGTTTTGGCCAGGTGAATCTGTCCCTCATGTGATGTGACCTACTGAACCTTTAACACCACAGAAGTAACTGCTGAGCTTCGCTCGGAATTCCGATGTGTTGCAACCAATCCCAAGAACTCGTTTGTCTTTCAAAATTGTCAACTTCTAGTGAAGTATCGATCATATGAACCCACATTTTACGGACACGGTACCATAAAGCGTATCTGGCGAGTTCGTCGTAGGGTAGGTGGTACAACAACAAATAGTAGTGGTGGGATAAACAGTGACTGAAAACATAGCATGCTCCCTTAGCAAATGGTGTTGTTTCACAAATCAACTTTGTGTTAACGGGGGACACGTAAACATAATGGACTCCCAGTTCGTCACCGGTTACCGCATCTGCCCACTCATCCATTACGATTATTTTTGGTTCCATGTGTGTGAGTGAGTTCAGGCCAGGGTACTCATAGCGAATTGAGGCCAATGTCAACAAACATGCCGATCTTTTGCTTACAGCTAGATGATAAATGAAATGATGTAACTAGGTAGTTCTTCGCACACGAAGGTTTCCGTATTACAACATTTTCTACGCACTTCTCCCTTCAGACCGCTATTACTTGTCGGTTAACTCAGTGGTCACTGTATGTTGAATGCAATATAAACGTAAAATTCTCTTCTGCATGTTGCCACCTTACTTGACTTCTTTTTGACGTTATTGGCATAAAAAGGTTGAGAAGTCTAACAACTCTAAATGAGTCAAAGCGGTTTAAAATCTCTGGTTTCTTCAACGAATACATCTAAGTTAAAGATGGGACAGTCTGACTCATTCCGTGACGTTTCTACGGTTAGATGATTTTAATTCTGACACATCCGGCCTCTTAATTAACTAACTAATTAACTAAATAAGTGAAAAAAATTAAAATTCCGCTCCGTAACTTGCCTGGATGATGTTTTCCATTGCAGTCAACTCAGCCTGTGTTTCTACCGTTGCAAATTTAGCCAGTTTTTCCTTGGCTTCTGTCATCCAACGTTCCAACTCATCCACATCAACGCGTAACTTCTGCAGATGCGGCGGTTCGCTTGTGTGAATCGCAGCTGCACCAGTAACACCAACTGGTTGAACGGTTAATTCCGGCAGACTCAGTTGCTTGTTGACCGAATTGGTTTGCTCCAAAGCATCCAAATTTGTCAACCGACCTTGAGCGCCCGGTGTCTCGGCAGACTTACTTGATAACAGTGACTCCAGGTGCTCACGGTTAGACTTGGTCAACTCCCTTACCTCGTCCCAGTTTGCTTGCACTGACACTAATCGGTCGGCGAGAAGCTATTTTTTGATGTTGATAAAAGAAAAGGAGGAAGGTGTAGGTTCAGTCCGGAATGAAAAGACTTGTCCTTATAACACAACATATACACATTGTCGAAACACAAGGTTTAGGGAGCGGTTATTTATGTGCGCTACTTAGGAAATACATGCTTCCATTAAATGGGAGATAAATCAACACAAATGATAGTGCAGTATCCTTTGCGGCAACAGATTCCATTATTTCATGGTTGCCTGAGCATGTGTGAACCAGATGGTGGGAAATGGTGGGGACTAGTTAGAACAAACCAGCCCGTGTGAGCACACCGGCGTTCTTAGTAGGACTTCCGCTAAGGAATTCGGTACGTGGATTGCATGCTTACAACGGTTTAGGTGGTGCTGGTGGAGCAGCATAGGTGACAAACCGTGGCGTATAAGACGAACCCCCTGCTAAAATACCCATAAATGAGCGATTAGGAAACTTAAGGGTGGTTGGAGAGTCGGTCGGATTAAAGCCAATGCTTCTACGTGATTCTTCATGATTCTGCAGGCAGTTAGTCAGACGCTGTTCTTCAAAGTGAGTTCTGAATGCTTCTTGTATAAAGCAAAGTTTCCTACTGGATAAGACGAACTCACCGCATTCACTGTAAGTGACCAACCTCTGCAGTGAGCCTTTAATCCATCTCACTCTTAGGCTTTCACACGTGTAGAATAGTGACGTAAAAAGTGAACATAGCTTTGGTTTTCAAAAACTGCACTTGCATCTATATTTACCATTGGATCTTTGTTTACTGAAATTAAGGGTTAGTCGTTGTCTCGGAATAAAATAGTTGCTTGGTTTACCTGGTTCAAATTTGGTGCACAAGCATGTGTTCATATTTGATCTGGGATAATAACCTGGTTGTTGCATATAATGCCGTTCGAAGGAAATTCTAAGTTAAATCTGTTGCAGTTCCTCCAGGTAGGGTTGATTACGCCCACGTGTTCTTAGTAATCATCTGTTCATAAATAACAATCGTCGTTTGCAGTCTGATCAGGGTGGAGGAATACACCAAGGTGATTTTATCGCACTAGAATTAGTGATCGGTGAGTGAGAGGAGATTAATTTAGAGACAAACATTAATGCCCAACAACACCAAGGCTGGACGTTGCCCGTTTCATCAAGTTCTTCTAATGAAGAATTTATCCGTTTTGATGAGTTTCCACATTTTCGGAAGAAACAGTCTGATGAAGGGTGGCTATACGTTTCCTGGGGATTCACGTCGAAATTCCGGTGTACGACTATTGGTCCCAGAAGCAGCCTTTCAGAGCGACTTGTCCGGTGGATGAAAGCTGAACTACTTTGTTCAGTGAAGTAACGCAGAAGCGCACATGGTCTTCGACAGCCCACGACCGGTTTCGCCCTTCTTGGGGCTCATCAGGTAGGCGCAGTCCCCGAGTTTCCGTCAACCTTATGTTCTACTTGAACCCAAATTGCACTGTTTTCGAGAAATACACTCATTTGCATATCAATTTGGTTTTTGCGAGAGACTCACCTGGAACCCAGCTGAATCTCCCGTTTGTGATGTTTTCAGGCAACTGAATGTGCTGCACCAGGCCGCCTCATGTTCCAGTTGCTACGATATTCGAGATATCGTGATACATGTATATTCGTAATGCACTACTCATAAGGTTGCTGAAAACTCTTCAAGACCTTGTGCACTTTCTTAGTTTGGAATGGATTAATCCATGGTGGTATCGCAAAACCAAATTGATTTGCAAATGAGTGTATTTCTCGCACATGGTCTTATTTTGAATCCCATCCACGGGAGTCAGTCGCCATGGGAGGTGCACAGTGTATGTTACTGTGCACAATCAACCCAATTCCACGCAAAAACTTTAGCTCCTCTATATTTTTTTCACGTTTAACATGGAGCTACCAAGGTGAGATACTGAAATGTGTGTCCTGAAATGAGGTACAGAGGTGTGTGTTCTATTGTTGGGCGTGAAGAAAGTTTATAAAGATGGAGATTTTTTGGGCGGGCTATCAACATTTGCCTGGTCAGCTTAGTGAATATGATGAACAAAGCAGTCGGCTTGAGATCGACGAACGGTGGCCGAAAATGATGTTCTCATTGATACTGTTTATAAATGCATCGGGAATGATTCAAAGGAACACAGGCCTCCGACTTAATTTCGCGAACACGTGGGTGGAGGCGCAGTTCAAATAAATTACCAGAAGCAGTCGCCGCTATTAGCTTCCGAATATCTAGCGCAACCGGCAGGCGCTCAAGCTTACGGTTCATCTTTATGATACGAGCGTCCTAGATAGTTACTTTTCATTTGTCAACGACGGACATCACAACCAAGGACAACAAGGTAGACTACATAAAATACAACAGTGTAGACAGACCCGAATTTTGAAACTCGGCAATCATGGGCGTCACTAAAACAGTCAGAAAACGTTCATAGATAATTACCTTGTGATGGCACGATGCAAATTATGGTTATTTTATGGTCAAGGATACCATTCGAGAAAATGTAGTTTTGAATCCACCCAAGCGGAGCTGCAATCCGCACCTTTGCATCACAGCAGATGCGACTAATGTAAATATTTTCGTATCTAGCATTTTTTAAGGTTCTTTGTATTCATGCGCAGTTTACCATAAGAAGGTCATGATCTGCATATTGTCGCAAATGAACAGCAGTAAAATCTTACTGCTTAGGCGACGTTCGTACATACTCGAATACAGTTGCCATCCCTTTTGGCTGTATCTGGTGTAGGGATTCGTTCACTCTGTGTTCACATCACTATCCTACCAGCAGACTTCCTTCAATCCTAGTTAGGTTGTGAAGACTAGTTCACACCAGGCGCAGTTGTACCCGAAACACCTGATTTGCAGTGCGAGAGGGCTACCACTACCTCATCAGTGTACGATGGATGCCCTTGAGTTAGCCTGTGCGTGACCGTACAAGGGATATGATTGGTTCATTCAATAGATCGAAACATGGCCCTGACTGACTGGAAATCTCAGTCAAGTAGCGTCAAGGTCGCTTAGGTCGTGACCAACAGGTGTATGCGCTGTAGGTGCGCTCCAGTAAGAGCGCATTTCAAGGGCATCGGAAATTCACTGTGGCCTAACAAGACCAACTACGCATGGACAGCCGTGGGGTTGTGAACATAACTATTATCCGTGCTCTAGTCGGTGTGATCAGTGAAAGAGCTCTTGTGAGTAATCCAGACTTGAAAAATCAGGCGTGATTAAAATCTGGCTGCAGTTAAAGAAGCCCAAACATGAACAGTTTTATTAGATATAATGTTCTCCATTAAATTATCTCTAATTTAGTGGGTTGATTCAAACAGATTACTTTGTTTCTAGTTAGGTAATTGTTTTAGAACTCCGCTTGCCTAAATCTTGTGTACATCAAACTTCGTGCCGCTTACCTTTTGATATTCCTCCTTGAAATAGCCTTGTAAGTGCTTGGCCATACTGCTAACCTTCTGCAATGTCGGCTCCAGGGTCTCCATATCTTTGAGCGCTTCACAACTCTCTTGCATTTGAGCCTGAATTACCGTGGGCGAGGGCAGCACAGCATGTGACACAGAATCCAGATAGTCCCGCATATCGGCCAGCCACTTCTCGATTCCTTCAAGTTGGTTCTACACATAGGCATTTGAAGATCGTATTAGCAGTGAAGTAGGCAGACAATCCTGGAATTGTTAGCGAGGATTTTCGGATTCTTTCAGTGGATACTGGAAACTTTTGAGATCTTTTTCACACTACCGACCATTTATAAATAGCTCAGTTGAAGAACTACTTCACAAATCGGGCAAAACTCCTAACCCAGATGCTATCACTCGAGGGGACAGTCAATACGTCATGTGGATTCCGCGATTAATGGATTTTTCATGCTATATCTTCTCTAAGTGTTCAAACGACCAACTGGGATGTCGCAGGTTGAGAACTCCCTGGGGTTTCGTGACACTGCTGATGATTCCAAGTAGGGGTAAAACATCTACAGTGCTTCTCTGTTTTTCACTTAGAGGACGAAATGCCCAAGAGAAAATCCTGGAATTACTCTGGAAAGTGAAGTTCCAGGAATTCGATCACGTATTTGTGTTTAACTTCAGGTCAGTAGTCAAACACAACATGGTTATTATTAGATCGCTTGTTAAGATGGATGATGAATTAGTTGGCGAAATATGCTCCGCTGCATATCAAGTTGGTTTTTGAGGGAAACCAAACTGAATCTCCCGTTTATAACTTCTTCGAAGCGCTTTCAGCCAGCTTAGGAGTAGTGTGTTACGTCTATACGGGTCAATTAGTTATTCACAGGCTGCCAGAGGCAACCGCCATCAAGTCCCGCCGTATCGGTCCAGGATCTCCACGTTATCGTGAGCCGGTCACCATTTGGTCCACAGCTCTTGAGCCAAAGGAACTGTTTCAGAATGTTCATTTAAATGTTGGAGTTGTTCAAAAAATGGTTGCTTGTAAATTGAGTACAGTAGCTCTACACGCCCGTGAGACCTGTATTTTTTTAAAAGGAGCAATAGTCTGTCCGGGAAATTTTGTCCGGCCAAATTTGATGAAAACTATTGGTGTGACCATTTTTGAAGCTTTGGAATGCACATAACTTCTGACTCTCTAACCGGTAGATTCACACACTTACCATGAAGAAATCCACCTTTTCACTCAAATCTTGTGTGTGACCCAGTCGAGCCTTCAAACTGGCACAAGCAGACTTGAGTCTGTTGATAGCAGCAGATGTACGACTGACCAAATCAGCATTCTTTGTTGTGTCCAATTTCTCCAGCAAATCATTGAGATTCGAATGTTCGTCCAAAAGGTCTTCTAAGAGGTTCTGTTGAAGAAAATGAGAGACTTCTATGTGATCAAAAGATAGACCAGGTGAGTAAACAAAAATGGGGCTTTCCGAATAATGTAGGCCCCATATGTATATATCTCGCACCTAGACGAGCATTTTGTCGACTTTGTATTGCGGATTAACTAAAAGTCAGGTAAGCACTTCCACGCCCAGGTTAGATGATAACTTCCAACATTGTTTTGAACTAGTCCTCTACGACAGCGAGCACTATTCTCCACAAAAAATGCAGATAGCTGATGGCTAAAATACAAATGTGGAGTGGCCATAAAACTTGCTTTTACTTAAGTAGTGAACCCATCATGTCCCTCAACTGACATCCAACAGTCTTTTAGGTGTGAAGCGCGATTTCAAAAACTCCTTTAGACGTTTAAAATGACTTATTAGATTCACGATTCGCAAAGGGTAATCAGTTTGCACTTCCTGAAGGGTTCTCGCTTAATAGAGTCAGGATTCGCAAAGGTTAATCAGTTTGCACTTCCTGAAGGGTTCTCTTCTTGAGTTGTCTGGTAGGATGATATTAGGAAACCGGAAGATTTTCACCGTGCACTACTGGTCGTTAAGTAACTCATCTGATGGTCTCTGGTTCCGCTTGGCACCACTCAGTCGAATAAAACGCCCTGGCCATGTCCAGTGATCGGATAGATTTATTGCTAATGTTCTTATCATTCTACTGCTCAGGCAGGTTGATGTCTGGTACGAACTACCAAAATGTTCTGATCATTCTACTGCTTAGGCAGGTTGATGTCTGGTACGAACTACCATTTAGTGTAGTTGTTTGAAATTCGCAAGTGCATTGGAAAGTGATTCTAAGAAAGGAACATTACTGAGCCGCATCCGAAGCCGGCCCAATATATCAATATTGTTTGTAATGTATAGGTTTTCTTAGGTAAATATCTAACAAATTTTCTCGGTTTTGACTCACCCAGCACGATCGCTACAAGTCAACAAAATAATAAGATATATGAAGCGAGGAAAATCATGCTACTCTCCAGCCAATTCCAAATCTACATAACTTTTTGCTTACCCGCACATTGAGAAGTTGGTCCTCAAGGTCGTCCGGGTTAGCGAATACCAACTGCTCCTGGAGTGTCTCCTCAACACGTGATAGTTGATTATAGAGCTGTTCGGTTTTTGATCGCAGTTCTACGACAAAAGAAAATGGATTTTTGAAGAAGACATTTTGAGCAAATCCAAGTATCCGATATTTCTTTGAGCTGCTGGCAAGTAGTAGATGCAATCTATGGTAATTGAGGTTTCGTCACCCAGAACATTGAAGTCCGTTCCAAAAGATTAGGTTAAAAACTGCTGTGCTAGCAGTCATTTCAAATAAAGGGTTAGTTGAACGATTACTTGTTTTTTTGCCTGAATATGTGGAGTGAGCAAAACAGGACAAACTAAAAAGTTTGAAGAAGACGGATAACGTTCACATCGCGGACCTGTATTTGACGGAGAGAGTTTCCAAAAAGGTTTCTCATAGCGAAAAATGAATGTTTTGTTAAACTTCCGGGCGAATTTTTGTCGAATTTTTCGATCAGCTTATTCTTATTACCTTATATTCTGTATAGTTGGTAGAGGGTTGCAAACCCAACTTATCATCTTCCCTAGTCAGGCAAGCCTGACCGCATGAGTTACCGACTAACATGGTCCATCTAAGAACGAAATTTCGGGGTATCTTCACTTGACCATCTGTCAACCGTCATAGGTTAAGTCCATCTGGTAGTCTTAACCTAGTCTCCTTATAAGGCTTCATGCACTTGAGGGCTTGGGTTTACTAATACAAGTTTACTACTTGATAGTAGTGTTGTCCGTTACTCCCTGATTCGTAATATTCATGATCCTTTTAAGTTCCCCGCCTTGAATGTAATGCAGATGGCTTTCATCTGCCTAGTTGAGTCCGTTATTAATACATTACTCTTGAATAATATTACTCTATGAATATTTTCGAAATCTGGTGCTCTTTACATCTGACTGCAGGCATCCCACAAAGAGCATTTAAAATATTAAAGTAGTTTGTCCTCCTGTGCTATTTTACTGACACCGTAGGAGACGTCAGCCCTTCAGCTGTCCTCACATCAACCATTTAATCACATTTATAGTAGACTGTTAAAGTGACCAAATTAAGAGGACGAACTGAGTATTACAGACAGGAGTCAACGAAATGTCACCTCCAACAGAGGGGCCTCAATGGGAAGTGAACGAGCAGACACAGTCTGTCCCAAATAAGCAGCTACGAAGGTTCGGATGAGGGCTGATATCATTTCATCTTCGAACAGGAGCCATGCAATGGCAACTGTGACAGCCAAGTTGCTATGTTTACTGCAAGTTATAATAAACCACCCAAATGTCCGTTGCACTTGCACGCACTCATTTAGTAGCAATAAAGCTGTTGCGTTCCTTGTCGGCGAATCGTTTTCTGGCACTAGGCACTGGAGTGTGGACGTCAGTTAGATATAACATATACGAACCAACAGGACTAAAGGATTTGGGGACATTTTCAGTTGCCTCCAAACAATCTGTGCAGGATGCATCTGTGAAAAACTGTTCAAAGTAACCTTGATGTATCTTGAAAGACAGTGGGAATTTTGAAATTCTAATGTGTGGGATGGGCAAACTAAGATGAGACTATCGTTTCAGAGATGTTTGGTAAACAATCGATGGATTTATTGCTGGGCAACGTTTCGTTTTTGACACAAAAGCTTCGTCAGGCCAAGTGAGTATGACTTTGCTAAAAAAAGTAGCTGGGTTTCAGTTTGAGCTAGACGAAGTTATGGTTAGTTTTGATTTCAACTCGGTGTATACCAATGTCCCTAAAGCGGACGCTGTGGAAGTAGCGAGAAGGCTTTTACTGGCAGACACAACGCTGCAAGACCGAACGCAACTCTCCGTAGACGAGATAGTTGAAGGTATGAAAGTATGCCTAAACCTCAGTCGTTTTGTTTTTGACTCAATCGTATACACTCAAGAACAAGGTCTAGCGATGGGATCACCAATATCCCCGATTTTGGCCAACATTTACATGGAAGACTTTGAAGAGAAAGCTTTAAGCGGATTCGAGTGTCCACCAAGGGTTTTTTGGCGTTACGTAGGTGACACGTTCGTTGTGATAAGGCGAGATAAGGTTAACGATTTTTTCAATATCTTAACAATTTGGACCCTCACTTTAAGTTTAGCATGGAGCTAGAGTCCACATCGGGTACATTACCTTTCCTTGACTGCATGATACATAAGAGTGGGGGGAAATTAAAATCACCATTTACCGGAAATCAACAGATAGTGGTGTGGTCTTAAACTACTCCTCAGCACATCCAAAAGCGGTATATGCTAGCATAGTTTCAAGGATGGTTAGGAGAGTAAGGGCAGTGTGCACAGAGGAGGTCGACCGAACAGCAGCACAACTTGAGGTAAAAAAGCGACTTGAAGATAGCGGATACCCTGTGGGTTTAATTAAGCGGCAACTAAGACGGGTATTGGTGCCAACACCAAGGCCAAACAAGGAGTGGATTGGAACAGCAGTCAGTCCATACAAAACAGGGACATCTGAAGTTATCAGAAGGGTACTGAATACGGCTAACATTAGAGTAGCATTCCAGAAGGGAAAGACTTTACGCTCTGTGTTGGTCCAGTTGAAGGATCGCCTTCCGGTTGATAGGACTAGGAACTGTGTATACAGAATAAAATGTAACGACTGTACGAAGGTCTATATAGGTCGGACAGCCAGGGAATTGCACACCAGAATCGGTGAGCATAAGCGATCAATTAACAGACCACCGAGAAACATAGATGAATATCAGGCGATAGTCAAAGATTCGGCAATGGCAGGGCATGCACTAGATACCGTGCGCAGGATAGATTTGGAAAATGTAGACATTCTGAGATGGGGATTTAGATTCACACCAGAGCGAGGCCACCAGGCCGAGGCGGTGGAAATCGTCAAGCATTCCAGCGTGAATAGAATAGAGGGCGTAGAACTGGCAAGCGTGTGGAGAGCGGTTTCAGATCAGCCGAGATGACATGAGGTGGTGTGCAGTTATCAGCGAAATGGTCTGGGTCTAAAAGTACAGAATCCAAGCAGAGTAAGATCTAATTGACCACCCCCACCCCCACTCCAAAACCAATTGTCCAGGCACCCCTCGACGAGTACAGGCGAACAAAAATGTGGTGAATGTGTGAATGACCCAAGAGGATTATTCCATTAAGGTGTCCTAGACAGAAAAATCAAGGCCGGAAAAATCCGGGTTCAACATGAAGACAACTCCTCCCTAACCAATCTAACGTAGATGTTAGTCATCCCCACTAACCAACAAACAGGAACATCAGGCTGATACCCAGCACTGATCAAGTCGGCTAGGCATTAGAAATCTCACGGATTGGTTCCCTGACTGCCTTAAAACCCAATCAACCTGCTTACTTACTCACTTGGCCTGACGAAGCTTTTGTTTCAAAAGCGAAACGTTGCCCAGCAATAAATCCACCGATTGTTTACCAAACCTCTCTGAAACGATGACTACCCAATCGGTCCCAAACATTTTCCAGTTGATTGATAAGATGAGACCACCTGAATTCACTATTTTACCCCGTTGATTATAACCTGATTTGCCGTTTTTCCGATATAGAATGTGGCTGCACAGGCATGCGACCATATTTGACTGGAACACTCATAGTAGGATCGACGTTCTCTGGTCTTTTTTGGGTTAAATACTCAGTTGTACCAAGAAAAAACTGTTCGAATCCTAATTCACGTTCAATTTCAATTAAGAAGACGTTATTTCTCACAAGATGAATGGTAGGATTTACCTGCATTCGCATTTACTGGTACGCTGACCATCCAGTGGCAGGTGAAACACGGATCACCCTGATATTCGAGTGATAAGTTTGGAAATCTGAGCAAAGTGAAACCCCATAATGGCGAAGTGGACTCATTTACACATGAGTTTGGTTTCAAAGGGGATACCCGACTGAATCCCAGTTGAATCTTTCTTTTTTGATATTATTCAACCGAATTTTCTAGACACATACCACCTCGTCTTTTTGTTGGCATGCTATTCGAGATATCGCGGTATAGTTTAGTGAAGGAAACTGCACACAAGGTTGCCGCACACCAAGTTGAAGGACGTCACACATGACATTTTTAGCTGGGATTCATTTGAATCTCCCGTTGAAACAAAATCGGTGCGCAAGCGAGCGTGCTTCGCTAATTCAGTATAGTTTGGGTTCAGGTAGGACATAAGGTTAACAGGAATTCGGGGACTGTACTTACCTGGTGGGTTCAAAGAAGGGCGAAGGCAGTAGTGGGCTAATAAACAGTTTTCCGCAACCTTGTGAGTAGTTTCCTTCACAAAACTTCATTTTCTACGTCAACCGTTGCTCTTACATTACTGTTTTGAGGTAGTCGCAGCAGAATACTTTGCAGACATATACGTAAGTTTGGAAGTGTCAGCATGTAATGTGGTGGTGGGATTTAGTAACGACATCGTAGGTGTAAAACTAAAAAGTCTTCAGAGTTGCATTTTTCTGAAGTGTTACTCACGTTCTGTGACGGATTCTGCTGGATGAGCTTTAACTTCTGATGGTGCCTCGGTTGAAGCCACTGTTGCGTTATCGGGTTTTATCGGACCAGTATCCGTCTCCTCTTGAGGTCGACTGAGCAATTTGGAAACTTCCTCATGAAACTGAGCTTTGTTTGTGGCGACACGAACTTGACGCTCGGCTTCAGTTAATAACGAAGTTAGATACGCCCATCGTTCTTCGACCTCGTCGAAAAGTTGATCCAGTTCCTCAACAGATTCACCCACTGCAAAACATGAGTCAGAGATTAGTTAAAGCTTGGTCTGACACGATGGACTCAAGAACCAATAGACACAGACTTTTCGTGTTCCGCACGGATCAGCTACCGCCGAATGGTTTCTTGTGGGTGATTGCAAACCCTTCGATCTACGGCCATTCATGATAACAGCTTTGCCTAATAATATGCTGCCAAAAAGACGCCAACCATACTCCGAAATGCTGCTGACGTTTAGTGAAGCCACACTGATCAGTCATTATCACCCGAGTCTATGCACAGAGAATACTTTGAAATGCGCCACTAACTTGCTCTGGTGGTGAAATAATAGATCCTATTGGTTTACTAACTGAGTGGCCCTATCCATCAACTTAGTTCACCTTTTTGTGCTGTAATTTGATTGTTTCGGCACGAGACTGATAAGAAGAAAAAATAATTTTGTCATTAGGCAAATCACGTAGTCGTGTTTTCGCTGTTGAACGGAATAATGGAAAATATTTTTAAATCTCTATATAAATGACATTTAAATAAGCTCGCGAAATTTTCCTGAAATATTTTTGAAACAAAAGATATCCTGGCACCCCTTGGAATGGTTCGCGTCTCCGTGAAGGTCTTGCTCATCCCAGATTAGAAAACAATGCTTAAGTGGATCTCGTTCGTGTGGAGATCGAGACTAGATTTGAATCAGGTGAACACCACCACAAGATAGAAGGTGAGCTAGTCCTTGATAACATGACTATATTGTTCTGTTCTTTCTGTCTAGGCATAAATGTCAGCCGAAATTTCGAATAATCTAAATGAACGTAGGCATCAAATTCATTAACCATGTAATACTGTTAATCGGCTGCTTTCTTAATCTGGAGTTCCAGATTCAGATGTGAGTTCACCAAATCTGAATCCCAGAATGAACCCGATAAACTCATACGGCTGCAAGGATCCATAATTGTGATGAGCTAAAGAAGTTCACTGCATCCTGATGTCCTCGTACTCAACACCTCGTGTATTAACCTGAACGTCTTGTCGGCTGATGTAAGCAACGGAACTGCATCCTCATTTGCCATCCGGAAAGCTGCAACAGCGATGGACCATAGATGAAAGTATTATCTTTATTACGGTCGTAAAGAAGAAAGTTAAATCGGATAGAGTGAGGTTAGAAGCCAGCAAACTGACTCCGTCGACTGAGTAACATGACTGATGTGTACATCTTAGTACACCTAATGGTGATACACTTTCTCATATGTAGATTGGAGAATGAGTCATTTGAACTGGATGGTGAGGTGTTGCACGTCTCTCATGAAGCTTTTGTACATCAGTGAAGTTATCTTAGCATGCAAACTGAAAAAAGATTCAAATTCCTGTGATCCCAAAACTGAATTGCTGGTTGCCCTGAAAATGGGATGAGAAACTTCAATCAGAATGTCATACGTAAACTTATCGCCAGTGTATAAACTGAGTTATAAATGTTTTACCACAAACGACGGTACCATAAGGTGGTCCACCAAGTTTATCGAACCCAGTTTTCACTTTGTGGCGTTTTTTGTAACTAATAATCTTGAAAAATCTGGACTGGATTTGTGATGGGATTTTTTCGTCGAAAAATCTCCAACACCTTCCACTGAGAATAATGTATTGGAAGAAGCATGTGTGATAGCATTATTGTGTTGTGGATTGTGGTTGGTGGCGACCTTCTCCGAACCATCATCTTGTCGTTGAGATCCAAGCAGAACATTATAGCAAGACCATTAAGTCCATCCGTCCCACACAACCCATACCAAATGCATCGTTCGCTACCAAAAATTCCTGTGAGGAAACCCAGTGATCCGTACAAATGTTGTCAGATTCTTGTCATGAATTATTCGGGATTTCCGTAATTCTAGACTGTCAGAGATGCTGATAAAGTAAATTCAACCGCTGTTTAAACGTTGCGAGAAGCCGCACAAGCGATAGGCTGAGAATGATGATTTCAGTACATCGCACTGCATGGGGCCAGTGGATTTCAATGCAATACACTACATTTATGAACTTAGCATAGCATGTCTTTCGTAGTCGCGCAAGTTTTAGACGCTAATAATAGAGATGGACCATGCAAAGCACGCCGCCAATCGAGGTTCGCCTACGTCAGACTGACTTCATGGGTGGTCAGCTTACTTCCACCTACAACTGGATTAGTCCACATCAAATCTCGATTTTCAAGCCTCACATTCATTGTGAGTGGTCTGATAAAAAAGTCACAAATTAGCTGTTTCCGATCTCTTCTAGGGTTTTCAATCAATCTGAAAAATCTTAAGATCGATTGAGAAGTCATCTTTTCGGAAAGGCTTGGTAACGAATCGGTAGTTTTTAACTGGGCAACGTTTCGGTATTGACACAAAAGCTTCGTCAGACCAAGTGAGTAGGTCACTAAGTTGGCAGGTCTTAAGGCAGACGGAGTAAGACGTCTTCAGATTAGCGCCCTAGATCAATGTTGAACGTCAATTAACGGTTCTCTTCGGTTGGTTGGTTGGTTGTCCCAAATCTTGCGTTGATGGGTTGCGGGAGTTTCAAACTAGTTCCGATCGGGTTTGGTTCCTTAATATTGCACTTCAGGGTGCTTTATTCGATGATTGACCGCGGGTGCCACTGGTAGATTTCGCTGGTATTCGTGGGCTTGTGAGTGATACGACAATTCAGTTGGGGGGGGAGGGAAGGTGGGTGAGGTTACGTGCAATTCAGATGATGACTGCATCCAATACTGATAAGCCTCAAGTGTAACTCCCGGTCCGCATTCCTATGTCCCTCTGCCTGTACCCAATTTTATCAAGGTGAGAGGTGAAAGGTACAGTGAATTCCGAAGTAACTCCGAGTAAATCCCGTGAAAGACAGTTTTATTTTTTAATGAACACCGATCTCTATTCGGCAGGAAGGCGGAGAGAGTGTTTCACCACAATGGTGTTCCCACCGATGGTATATCCCGAGTTTGCGATTTAGCATATAAACGATCATTGCTAAACCTAGCGATAGAATCAGATAGCGCGCCACAACCTCACGTTTACAGTGTTTCGTTACTCGTTACACTTGAGAACTAACCTTCAAGCAACTCCTCTCGATATCGTTCACCCATTGTCAAAACTTTTTGCATTGTTTCACGCCAGTCCGCCACCTCTCTTGAAATCCGGTTGATAACATTCGTTGGATTTTCGGATGATGCGGTAGCCTCAGTTTCATTTGCTTTACGTTCGGAAATTTTTATTTGCCCTCCAGAAGCATCCAAGGGATTGCCATTCTTGTCCATGGTGACCAGTTCAAGTGCCTCAGCGCAATTCTCCAGCCAGTTCAACAATTCTTCTGCCTTCGCCTCAAACTCGGCTCTGTAGCCTAATGAAGGGATAGGTAATGATTAGTCACCAGTCAGTTATTAACACATCTTTCCAATCATCGAACTTAGTTCAATGGACATAAGCGAACAGAACTTACCTGTAGGCGACGGAGGTGGGACTGTGTCCAGACACGGAATCTTAGACCCCTTTGGTAGTGTTAGGGTATCCACATGTTGTCTTTTATTCTCCTTTGAAATCGTACCATGCTCAAAATCTTCGCGCACCTGAGCCGTTGAATGGTTCGTATTCTTTTGTAAATCTTCCTGGAAATGTTTGGAAAGGAGCGTTTGAGAATAGCGTCGCTTGCTATATCTGGTACATGTCACCCTGTAACGCTGAGTGGACTATTGTGTAGGACGTCTGATTGTTTTTACAACACTCTTGTGGTAAGTCCCATGGGAGAAAACTGAAAACTCTTTATTCGTTTTTATGTTCCACCAAAGAGATAACTCAAAAGTACAACGATTTTTGAAGGAGCGATATGAAACCCTTCACTGAAAACAACCCTACTCGACTGGATGAACAAAAGAGAAGAATTTTCGTCTTTGTCGACAGTCTTTGTCATCAATGTCGACAGCAGTGACCCGGGCGTAAGTACTGGTGCCTTATTGCCATATATAGTAATCATAATGTTCACATCAAAGGGAAAACTGATGCTGAACTAGTTTGGCGTTTGTTCCTCCGGTTCATTGAAATGCTGTATAGCACTTGAGACACAATCTTTCGTATTTGCAGCTGAATACTGCCACAAACCGCGAGTCGTTAGCTATGTGCAGATTGTGTGGATTTTTGGTAGTTGATGGTGTCGATAACCCAGTCACACACACACACAAACACTTTGACGCAAACTAGATAGTGTAAATGGACAACAGAGCTGGGTGTTGTCTTGCATTCCTGGTGTAACCCGACTTGGCAAATTTCAGTAAAAAAACAATCACGCATCAGGATACCAGCTTAATTTGTTAACGTGGAGATAGCAACGTTGGCCGAAAGACGGGACAGCTGCCAAGGCGTATTCTTGAGGATATATCTTCCGCATGGCAGAAGGATAACGACGAACATTCTTGAATCAATGTTTTACTGATATATCTCACCAAAAACGTGTTTGTGACTGCTGATGCTCCAAACATCATTCTCTGCTTTTACGTGTGCAGTGCGAATAACAGAATTGTTTAGGCAACTGTATGATATGTACTAAATGTGTCAGTCATGAAGAATTGTTGTACGACTATTCAAAAATAGTAAATTCCTTCATGTGACGAACCAGTTTTATTCTCTGATGAGGAGGGGTAAAACCCGCACGTTGTTCGATCAATCGGGTGGCTTTGTACGAGTGGCTACTTCTGGCGAACAATGATGATCAGTCTCATTTCGACCTAACGATGCATTTTGGGATGTCTGCTCAACAGTTATTTTTGTCAAAAGCGTACTGTATGGATTCTGATGCAAAACAGCTTAACTCGCCTGGGCCGTCATGCGCGCATTTTGTTCTGGTTCCGGTGATACGTTCAAATCATTGCCGTCTCTTGTGTAGCGGTCTATCCAGTCATCAACAGAAAATTCGGGCTCGTCAAGTTGACTCCATCGATTCACCAGTCGCTCAACCATTGACTCAACTAATCGGCTTACCTCCTCCGTGTCACCACAAGCCTCACGGACGGCTTGGGCGCGTCGATCCAGACTGGCTAATAATTGTGCCCAGCGTGGCTCATGACTGTTGATGTAGTTCTGGAAGCAAGCAAAGGCGTGGATGGCTAAAGTTAAGCTACTGAAACTGAAGTAGTAGTCGAACGTTTCAACCAAAACCAGATCCGAAAGCAATTCTGGTAATTCATTCTCAAGGAAAGCAACTCTGCAGAGTAGACCGTAGTGAACATCACTCATGATCTTGCACGAAAATCCATCAGATCAAACCTTTTGCATACTTTGTTCCTCAAGAAAGACTACGGTTATCATGACCTACCACGAAATGTGTGGACCAGTAACACTTCTGAACGATATGCGCTATGGGTCACAAACCGTAACTTTATAAATAGTGTATTACGTTTAGATAAGGTAAGAGTTGCTCAAAATTAGATAAAGGCCAATACGTCGGAGCTGTGTTCTTCAACTAATCGGAGCATGTTCAAAGGTTGTTCGCTTGAAGTTACAAAACAGCATAGCTGGATGTACATCAAGCTGCCCCCAGTTTCTGCAGATGTGGCTCTTTTGAGAATGTCAGTGTCTAAAATTCGATGTCGCCAGTGAATTGAAACGATATTAAGCAAGCATTTCGAGTTAAATCAGCCACGCTTTCGGCTGTTAAGCCTTGATACTCATGCGCGCATTTTGTTTGTTCCGGTTGTTTTTATATATGCTACAAACTCCAGCAGTTTAACCTAGCATTGGTGGTTGGATATGTAGACAAGATGCTGCCCAAGTAGTAGAGGCGATGACACAATTATTAATTTTGTAACGATATTATAAGCCATGGAAGCAATTCCCTACCGGCATTTACAAATAGACAACAGTAAGATTTGACCGAGCTAACTGATGTCGCTATTAGCCGGAGGCTCACGGCTGAATGAGAGAATAAATCGCGTTCATCACCGAAAGTAAATTACGAATATTTTACTCATACAGCTCTTCTCTTGCTGGAGATCTCCTTTAGTTAAGGAGATTAACGTTTGTATGATAATGAATAGGTGCGCTGTCACCGAAAAGACTATCACCAGATAAAGGCTGAAAACACTGGGAACTCGAGAACGAGTTTTATTACCTCAACTCCTATGCCATTCTAAACTCCATAGAAGTGCTTTGACAAGTATGTATTGGAATGCCTTCACACCAGAGGAAGAGGGTGTGGTACTCTGAAACATTTACAGCCAAAAGACAGCGTAGTAGAATGCAATTTTATAATCCGCCGTTTCAGTTACTGCGGGCAATTGTTTCAAAGACAGTGTTAAGAAGCATCTAGGGTCAGTCAGATTTACCAAAGATGGTCCGTGGTACCTCTTAGTTCAGTGAATTTACAAGTAAAATCTACAAGGAGGGTAAGCAACTGTCTTCCAAGTTCACGGGCTTTAAAGGTTATGTTGGTTGTGCTGCGTCCACTCCAAGTGGGCAAAATCGAAACCAAAGAGAGTATCGAGGGCGATTCCATCGACCTTCTAATGCGCCATTAGAATTCACTTATTTTGAACTCAACCTAGGATGGTTCCGACAGTTAGACAAAATTCTTTTTCAATCAGTCAAGAAGGTCATCGTTAAACTCATTTGGTCTAAGAAAAACTAATGGAAAGCTTAGTGCGACTACGCAATGTTAGTCCCCAGTTCGTTATATCAGTTAAGATTGCAGTGGTGAGAGAGATAACATGTGCTATATATCAAGTTGTAAAGGCCACAACGAAATAAAACAGGTGATGCCAAGAGCTTCCATCGAACTCAGATATCGTATGCTTTATTGGTACAAATTCCTCCGTTTACACGACCTCCATCTTTCTAAATCTTTTGCTAGAGGCTAAAATAAAGATGGTTTACAGTTGTTATGTTTCCGAAATGGTATGAAGACTATTTCGCAACAGAGACCCATGTCCTTATTTTCGCAGGAATAAACAAAATTAAAGCTTACAGAGACGGCTTCTATTTCGGCTTCCGTTGCAGCAATTAGTTCTTGCCGTTCAGCTTGCATCAGCGAGTCGTCGCACGAGGTGGAACAGTGGTTGCGACCGAATGAGTTATTTCTGGACATTGTGTGTGAAGGCGAGTTGGAAGCCTTATCCAACGAAGTTTGTCGTGAAAGAAGAGTCATGCGAGGGGACGAGGATCTAGCCATTGCGGATACCCGAGATGCTTCGTCTGCACGTTCGTTCAGCCAGTCAGTAAGAACATTGTATTCTTCTTCAAAGTGGCGCCAGTGCAGTAGAGCGTTTTGAAGTTTTGCATACCTTGTGTTAACCCAGTCTACCAACCGCCCCCATCGATTTGCCAAATCGGTAATGATTGCTTCTAACCCAACCTCTCTTTCGGTTTCCTCCGCGTTGTGAAGGGGAACTAACATAATAAAGTTATCCAGACGTGCGGCCAAAACCTCGCCGATTTCAATTCCTTCCTCTAAACAACGATTCACTTCCAACTGGTTTTTCAATTCCCGAATTGATGGACCGAAAAGGAGCTCCGCCTGGCGCGACCTAAATAGTGACATGGTATGGTAAACGCAAAAACTTAATCAACTGAAACAAATTTTGCCATAACAGCGCATGACAAATAGTTGAACCAGATTACTGATGAATTTGACACAAGATGATGCTGTTTAAACGCAACCAGAAATTGCTATCACGGAGAGACTCCGTGCAGCAGGCGAATTGCCAAATCAAAGCTCTCGGTAATTCGAGGAAAAGGTGGATAGTGATTCACGCGATGTCGCTAACTGACTCTTCTCCTCGTCCTTAAATAAAGTTTTCCATTCTCATGAAGAATGACCTGACAATCCCAGGCTAAACTAAATGAAAGTCACATAAGGCAAGCAGTAACTTTGAATCACGACCAGAAAATACAGTCTAGGACAAAAATAGACAGAGGAGGTAGCAACAGGAGCGGAGAACAATACAAAATCTAATTAAACAACAAAGAAATGACAAAACTTGCATGTGTTCAAATTGTGTTCCGATATTCATTTTATGTTGGACCGGTTAGTTATTCGAAAATGTTTTTTGTGCAAACTCTTTGTTTAAACGACCATCACCATTAGCAAGTGAAAATAAGATCCTTATGAGGTATTCTGAATTCTGTGTAAAAGGTTACGTAGAGTACTTTTTGACAAGCGGCTCGAGTAATCTTTAGATAAAATCCTGCGCATTTGAAACTTACCGTTCTTCTTCCAGCTTTTCTAACTGCAGTCGGATAGCTACTAGCAATATGCCTTGTCGCCGCAAAAGGCAGTTTGTGATACGGCGCCCCAGTGTCTGGTTAACACGACATAAATTGTTCCAGCGTGAGGACAGCAGAGCAGTTTGCCGCTGAATAACTTCTGGATCTAGATGAAGTAATTTTTCGCGCAAACGAGCCTGATATTCTCTGTCCTGCTCTGATAAAGCATCCGTACTTTCGGCGTTTCCTGTTTCACCGGCATCTTCTAGCGCCTGACGATCTCGGCAAATTCGAATCAACCGATTTCCGAGACGCAAACAACGACCGACCGCCATTTGGCGACGCGCCATGTGAGCAGTCAAATCCTGCAGAAAGTTGGCCGGGAAGAAGTAAAGTTGGTTATATCTAAATACACTGAAAATCTGCATCAGGTTCTTAATCATTCACATATGTTTGTCTACTACGGAATGCTGAAACTGAACTGGACTCGTTTCCTGCAGAGTGATACTTAAAGTGTAGAGAAACTTTGTTGGTGAAACTAGAGTGTATAGTACCTTGTGTGTTGAGAGTGCCGTTTATATTCACTCCACTTAACCATTATCTCTTGCAAGCTGTTTAAATCAATTTATATTCACTCTACTTGACCATTATCTCTTGCAAGCTGTTTAAATCAGTGTTGATATCCATCAGCTGGTGTCGAAAAATCACTCACAGAAAATAACTTCGCTGGCGTGGTTGCCGGCAAAGGCACTTTACTGCTGGGGTGCATTCGGGGGTCTACGCAGTTGTGATTCTCGCCAGAACAATCAGAGATAAGTTTATCGCTTTGTTCACTCGCTGGATTAATGAAATCTGATTTGCATGTGAGAGCTGAACCTCTGTTGTGAGGGTTCAGTAGGATTTTCCAGTCTTTTTGAGATGAATATCTCAGATTTTTGGTTCTGGAATTTGTCGTTTGGAAGAGTGATTACTCAGGTGTATCAGCCTGTAGGATCTATACAGGGGAAGAACACTGTGTTTTGGGGCGTGGAGTTAATTAGGGTCTGATGATATGATGTAGAAAGATCAGAGAAAGTTCAACCTACCTCGTGCACCTCAAAACGTGCCATCGCTTCATCGACGCGCCCGACAATTTTCTCGTGCAACTTTTTTAGACGTTCTGTGGTGCTTGATAGCAGAGACTCAATGTCATTCCGTTCGTCAGTCGTCAAAAAGTTGAGTTGCCGCAAATTTTTTCGAAAATTTGCATCGGAATAATTGGACCAACTGAATTGTTCAACCGCTTGTGGTACTACGAGTTCCAAGTGCGTAAGGTCGTTGTTGGCAAAACGTTCCTCCATAGCTAGTAACCAGGCCAGGGTGGTTTCAATTGTTGAGTCGAACAGATCTGGGTCGGGTAAGGATCTGATTGTGTTTCCATCTTCACCGGAATCATTGTCCAGCTCATCGTCTAACCACGTGGTGTCCGAAGCACTTGCGCTTGAGGTGGGCGATGCGCGACTTAGTACAGTTACATTAGCTGTTTCCATACCTGCTTCAGACTGATCTTGTACCTATCAAAAAACGATAAAGCAGATCTCTGTATTGGAAAATTTTGTTTAAAATAGAGGGACTTGAGGATTAACGTCTGTAATGTGTATAATGATTGCTAAAATCTACATTTTATCTTGGTCACCCACAGCGGATTACGAAAGCAGTTGAGAAAAACAATCGTAGGATTTCGGTGGTCTATCACAACTTCCTGACAGGACGAGGATTGGCACTTTCACTTAGCGGACACAAGCCCTCACACTATGCAATAAAGGTACTACACTCTAGCAGCTACCTCACAGCCTTGGTTATTTGACCTCCAACATGAGTAGATCATGTAAATAGGCGAAAAACAAACTATTAGAAAAGATGTAGACAAAAACCAGAATACGCTGCCGCACCGAATCTCCCGGGTGTGGGTAATTCCCACGTCGCACTTTCCCCTTTCGCATGTCAAAACAAGGCTCAGAATCGATGGTTTGCAAAAACGCGTGACCATGCAATTTTCTCACTAAGGACTGCAAACTCTCTGTCACTAAACTGATAGTTACTGTGTGAGAAGTCTAGCCATTCGTCCGGAAATCGACTGGAAAGCAAATATTTTCATTTCTCATCAAAAAATGGTTCGGCTTTTGACAAAACGATCTGTTTACGGGCTTCTGCCTAGACTTGGATAACCTGTCAGTAGCCCATTTTCCTTTTAGATTTTGGCTGTCTGACGATCCATACCAACAAGTTACCTAGCATAACCACTTTACTAGTGTCTTTCAAAGTGCAGCGGCAAGCAATATCGAGCGACTGAAGAGAAGGCAATACACTTTTTAACCCTCCAATAATTCAGCCGAACTGTTGCATTGTGTCACGTTGTGAAAGCACTTGTGAAGTTGTGTAGGTGTCTTGTGAATAAGTGTATTTTCTGTGTATCAAGGCTAGACCTCCAGCGAGTTGATAACCCATGCTCGCTTGGACGACTTTTAAAAGTGATTGTTAACGGGATACTCGGATGGGTGTGACATTTTGTCTTTTATCACCATGGAAGCCTTCACTTCATGGCCTAGAAGGGGACTGACTGAAGTGCAGCTTGTTTGAAAGCGATATGCCAAAGAGAGATGGGTAACTGACTGGAGATCTCACCCACCTGAGAGCCATCATGTGGAGTAGTCTCCTCAATTCGGTTTCATTAAGACAGGTTTTAGTACTTCCTAAGAGGAGTATTTCCAACCAGTAGTGTTACGTCAATGTGAAAAGACTTATTTTGTTTGAAATGCGCACGTAGTTGGTGAACGCGTGCTTAACTATAAGGAATTTGTTGCTAGATCATTTGATACATGAATTGTTGCGTTTTTATGATGTAGCTGCACGCCTAAAAGATCTACTGCGTTCTACCCAATCTACGGGCTATATGGATGGCTTCTTAGGGTCTCTGTGGAACCGCACTGCGGTTCTACTTTCTTACTTACTCTCCTACTTACCCTTGGCTATTGAGTTGCAGTAATAGCTACCTTGTTGAGGCACAGATAAGGACAACCCCGTGGCAGACTAGTAGTTTAGCTATTACGTTTGGGAACCGTCCAATCAATCGATTTAGTCAATAAATTTTCACAACGCACCGTATTTAACTTTCAGTATACAGCGAAAACAATCTAACTCTAGCTTGCTCTTGATACTTACCATCGCCGAAGTTTGAATCTCTAGAATCCCGCGTGAACGTCTTTTTCGATCGCGCTCAACTGCTTTCCGAAACTCCAGAATGTAAGTTGCCGTCGCTCGTGCATCTACCTGTTCCGGATGCATATCGATTGGTTCCAGGAGCCGCGGAGTGGCAAATTCCGCAGTGGCCAGATGAAATGCCAGTGATAAATTCTGATTGACCGTTCGTTCCAGTCGTGTTCCGTAGGTGAATAGGTCTGGTCTGACAGAACCAGCGAAAACAATATGTGCACCCAAATAGGTAACAACGGAAAGTTATCACCCAAACATCTACAAATTTCCTATTCGCTTTGGTGTCACATTTATCTTCGAAAACTTCGAAAGCAAAAGTTAAGAAAAACCATCAGTTTTGTAAATCTTCCAAAACGTACGAAGAACGGATAGTTGAATTACGCTTCGAATTCGACATTTTGGTCACCGTGGCATTTTGACGTCCACATTCAATGACCAGACCTGGCCAATCAAACACAATCCTGTCTCAGCACTTTTTATCAACCTCCTATGTGAATTCCACGTAAAGTCATTGAGCTGATTGATTCCTCAACAAAATGAAGCCCAAGGAAGTCACATTTGTTTCGACGGCAGTCCTACTGATGCCTGTGCGGGAGCGTTGCTCCTTAGCATAAATTAACTAAGCGCTTCACAAGGAAGTCTTGATTAAACATCCAAAATTCTCCCCATAGGGCAAGAAATTGTTTTAAAAAACCTCGAATTTCACTCTGCAAGTGAAGGAAATCGTTGCTGAAAATCCGTTGGGTCTACTAGAGCTGTTTTATCCCTGTTAAGAAAGTCAGGTGTAGGCAACTCGAAGGAGGTTAAAGACGGCGTCCTTCTTACAAGCAATTTGAACACTAAACCATGACCGAATGGCTAGCAGTTTGATCACACCTGGAAGGATGAATTGGTCGCTTTGTAATTATGTGACGAGTGTTTAGTAATTCATCGGCTCTTTGAATGACTAGTTTTCGGGCAGTAGGCCAAGGTGAGTTGCAGATTATCGTTCTAAAAACAGTTTGCCTATATTTTCTAACTAGTGGGAAAGTTCTTATTTGACGCTCTACTGATGATTCCCAAGAGAGCTGAAGTACCTGTACTAGAGCATGGATTGATTTAAGCACCGTATTCTCCTAACTTTGAGCAAAATCAGTGGACCTGAGCTATCTAGTCCTTAAAAGGAGCGTTGACCTCTTTTACCGATATTTCGGAGTATTCAAGGATGGGTGTTTGTCGGCGTTTCGGCATGGGTTTACGATGCCCAGTCACAATGCACGTCAGAAATAGCAGAACGAATGTGGTTCAAATTGATGCAATGCCTGTCCAGTGGAACATCTTTGATAAGTTTACACTCTGGAAGTGGTAAAGAGGATTGCCGGTCAATTCAAACCCTACGCCTTCTTTAATTCTCAGAGTACCCAATGTGGAAAAGTTACTGTTAACCATGGCTTCGAAATCTTAGTAGCCTTGTAAATTTCTAGTATACAAGGTTTTACCGCCCGTGATCGATGAGTCACTCAAGTGACATTTCATGAAGATTCAACCCAAAGCTGGATGGTTGAGGATGAATTTACACCATGGATGAACTTTGCAGACACCTCGCATTTCTATTGTTGATATAAGTGATATAAGATCTACCAGACATTTCTACATCCTCGTGCTCAAAGGGCCTTGTTTTGAAATGATGAAAT
The DNA here is from genome assembly GCA_003604175.2 of Clonorchis sinensis. NCBI lineage: Eukaryota > Metazoa > Platyhelminthes > Trematoda > Opisthorchiida > Opisthorchiidae > Clonorchis > Clonorchis sinensis. The sequence goes on from CM030370.1 coordinate 62,927,825, forward strand.
TTACACATAACCTTTAGTTAAGCTAATCGCAAATTCCAGCACGACCCCAAAACCCTAATTCGATACTGATGGATTCCATGAACTATGACCAAAAGACTATCGGCGCAAAACAGGGCAATATTTGTGCCGGGACCTATCAGCCGTATGTTGAACATTCAAAATAGTTACTCCTTTCTCGGTCAAACTTTATCTGTCAGCTTATACTTTAGGAAATAACTAGAGTTAGTCTACCTATATGGGGAAATGCACTCCATATAGCTCGCTGCTTTGATTGTAGATCGTAGATGGCGGATTATCAGCTCGCCGAACTTGGAAATTTATCGCCACAAGGTTGCTTGTTTGCTTGCCAAGCTCAGCGAACAGATGAAAAGCTACCTAAACTGCAGCCGATTAAAGCAGCCGAGATACCAATATTTCCAATTATTGTCAGCTCACTGCCTCAGTAGAATAAGAGCACCAAACAATGCATGCTACTTGCATTGTCATTATTATTATGTAGTGTCCGTGTCCCCTCATTTTTCTATTAGCGCATCTTCCAAAATATTTGAAAGGATTCGAGCTCACTCCATTTTTCCACTCCATAAATGTAAACTCAATTATTGGATGTAACTTGACATCATGATAGTTTCCACCCTCATTTGCTCACTCCGCCCATATACTTTTGATCTCTACTTGTTTCGCTCATCCGTACCGGGATCCAGCTTAACGCTAAGGCCGCCCCTTCCGACCCTGGTATATTAGCATGTGTGTGTGTGTGTGTGAATGTGCGAGGCAGACCTACCCATCCATGTGTGTTCGTGCCCCGTTTGCCGAGCCTACCCTGATTTGTTCTGTCGCCATTTCCGTGTGGTCGCACCGCCAATCAGAATCACGAGACAGGCCTCGGAAGGGACGGTTGCAGACAACACTACCGAGCCACAACCCGGTGGCGTGAACTTCAACAATTAGGGTTTGTTCTATAAGTTTGCTCACTTTTGTGTAAATAGTACCGTAGACTTTGGAATCCAATTCTTTCTTCTGATATTGGAGTGACTCAAAGTTCCATAGCGGGTAACTCAACAATAATGCGAAAATTCCCTGTTCCAATAAGTATGACCTATAAAATCATCATTGAAGCGGCCCTACTCTAAAGATACAGCGATGATGACGTGCACTTTGTACGAATTACTTAGATATAGCTTGAGGAAAACGAAACATGATAGATATTCCTTTACCAGGCAAAGTTTCGCACGACACACAAAGAGATAATGGCTATGGCAGAGAAATGTCAAATAGTTCAAAGTAGACCCTGGTGCCAGCCGTTGTCAAGATCCAACTGTGCAGAAAGAATATGGAATGTTACGCACGGTCTAAGGCGTGCGGTCATGTGATCGTTAAGCAGTTTCACATTCTCTGATGCAAGCGAGGCCGAACTCTGCAGACCGAACGGTAACAAAAAATAGCATCAGAAATGTGAATATACTGTGAATAATGTGAATACTGCTTCGGAATTACGATTCATATTTTGTGAGGCCCGCAATGTCCTTCCGAATAAACCATCTTCGTAACTGATTAGAATCGATCTTAGGTATCCTTACACACGTGTGGATGTAGCATTGTTGCTGCAAACCTAACCGTTTTCGGCGGCGAAAGCAACTCTAGTCTTAAGTTATAGAAAGAACTTTACTTCATAGTAAAGTAAATGTGAAAATTGCATGCGTTCTACAGACTGGTTATGGTTATGGTAAACTGATGAAAACTACTATCTGCATCATATATACTGAGTGCCTTTCAGTGTCGTGGTCACCGTTTAGTTCGCCTTTAAAGCCTGCTGTGCCGCAGAACTCTAGCTTTTGATTGAATCCACGATCTTATGGTTCGTTCGAATTCCCGCATTTTCTTTTGCTGAGTGCATACGCTTTTGGCCCCGTTCTAGCAATTTTTTGGAAATAAATAAGAAAATTGTGAAATTCGATTGGTAATAGGCTGCTTCCAACCAAGACTACCACCACAGATAATCCAATATTTGCAAGGTTTCTTTCACGTTTCCAAAAAAATGCTGTAAGTTTCCTATCCTATAGCAAGTGAACACTGTGTTGTAGGAATTTATCCCTATCAGTCGTATTGGGCCATTGGCGTTTTGAGGATATTTGGATAGTATCAACTGAGATCTCCTCTGTAAGTGTGAAACCAGTCTATGCAGAAAAACCGATAGGAAGTGTAAAGCAGTTTCATCCGTATTGGGAACCATCGGCAGTGCCTACCGGCTAGTCTTTTGAACACTTAACAATTCGGTCACGAGCAGCAATGTGATCAACTCCAACTTATATATATTTAGAAACAGCTGTACAGTTAAGTCTGAATTTTCAGCATAGAGTGCCTTCATTTACAGGACGAAATTTCACTTAAAAACTCCCGCATATCCTCACATTAACACTAATCTATAGATAACTCAAAAGGAAAAGTAATTCGCAGGACGAGTGAAGCTTCCATCTCAGCAGTCGTCCGTCGAGCAGCAGGTCAATCGACACGAGATCACGGGATGTGCATTCCGTGACTGAATGATGGGGTGACGCTCTATCTCGTATTGGATGAGCCTATCGTGCCGCTGTTCAATTGTGAATTCATATTCCTTGTCGCCAAGTTCTGAAAAAGCGGCTGCCTTACGAGAGTTTTATACCTTAAATTTCCGTCCCAGTACACTTTTATTTGTTAATTTGGCACAACGGCGTTTTACAGAAGTTCCTCGTCCCTGTTCAAATGAACGCAAGCTACACCGGAAAAATGCAGTATTTCCTGTCGCCAACCCTCGTTCGCCAGTGGACGTTTCCGCAATACGTTTAAAACTCACCTACTCTGATGAACGATAGCCAGAAAAGCGAGTCCGTCCCTCCAGGAGTGCGTGAAATTTATAATGTTGATACCAGAGTATCTGAAAAAATGAATTGTTCACGATAGGTATTATAAGAATTGCACGGCCAAACAAAAAGAGCTTGCGCACACGAAAGAGTTCGTAACTACCGATGGTAATGCAGTAAACTTGGCCGTTACATGGCGCTAAAACATGCTGCTTGTTTTTCAAAGTTTTCCACTGTTTTCCTTTTTTCTTCTATTGCCTATTTTCCGAGCTTCGCCGGGTTGGCTCCATTAAGTTTGTCCATAGGTATAGATTGTTTCCAGTAATCGTTGGGCCACATTGGGTTAGGCACAAAACCCCAAAAGTCAAATCATTCAAATGGAGGTTTATCAAAAAATGCAATACTGTAAATACAATAATAAAATGATGAAACTATACAAACCTCAAATCGTGGGACTACGCCGGCGTCAATAACCTGGTTAAGGGACTGTTGCTTCCAAACGGGACATCACCTCAAGGCAAGGTGGCCACAAGATAGCGAAACCCGCGTGTTGGTTTAAACAGGACGTACAGTGACAAGGATAAAGAGCGGTTTACGTTCAGGTCAAAGCAAGAAAGGCGGCATAAGCACAAAAAACGAAAACAACAAAACAAGGAATCACCCCGTACATAATAAGAATAAAAGAAAAGAATCAACAGTGTTCCTCTCTGAACGATTCACGTAAGTCCGGGGAGGAGAAGTGGAGTGTGCTTGGCAAGTACTGCCACACAAGGCAAACAAGTATTTATCTCTCCTCATTCAACCTATTGGTTCTCACAAATATTTGTCATCATATAGGTAGGTGGATAACGAAATATTAACCTAAATAAAAACTAACACTTTAGACGTAACACGCTACCAATAAGGTTGCTAAAGTCTCTTCTTCATAAATGGAAGATTCGGCTGGATTCAGTTGAGTTTGGTGTCAAGGCCAAACTCGTGTGCAAATAAGTACATTTGCAGGAACTGGCACAGTTTACTTACCCTTCAGTGACTGCAACACACCATGCCATCAGACGCTCATCCTGACTAATCAGCCAACGATCGACACAGGGAGACCTGGTAGAAAGCAAGTTGACCGAATGCGACTGACTTCCGGAGTGACCGCTGAAGCTACGTCGCGTGATAGTAGAACCCGAGGAACTGATTGAGCCAACCAGGTTAGATGGGGGACCAGTGCCAGCACGAACGGTGACTATGAAAATCCATATTGTATCCAAACCGAGAAGGAGGAGGTTATGGCATGTCGCCCGGCTAGTATCTGTTGTGGGCTCCCTGAGAAATGCTTCAGAATCCCAGGCTTGTTTCGAGCTGATTTCCACAACGGCGGTCTGCATAACCGTTGCAATTTCATGCTATGAAAACGGAGAAGACAATAGGTAGTGAATGCTTCTACTTCACTTTTCAACCAATGCATTTTCAGATGCTCTTCTTTTGGGTGGTATTTCCTTGGATATGAAAGGCACAGAAATTAAAGCACTGAGAAGAATAGACGTGAGCTGAATTCACTAAGTAACTTAGAAAAGTTACCCGTTGTGAAAATCAGCAGTTGCCGTCAAATGCTCAGCGTTCATACAGAAATTATAAGTGAGAAATATCACTCATGTGTCAGTGAACAGAACATGTTGCTGTGAAAATTCCCTCAAAGGCCATGACGAATTCGTACAACAAAAGCCAATCCATTGACGTGATAATCAGTGACTTCTTGTTTACATTGGCGTACACTCAGTAGCTGTTCTTCAAGCTGAACTGTTGTTGTTCAGTCTGAGCACTGAAATCTCTTTGGAAAAACAGATGACTAATATACAATGGCGTAAACGAGAGCTCGACTGCCGTACCAACTGAAACATGAGGTGGCCTATTGCAGCACATGGATCATAAGGATAAAGGATAGATTCAGCTGGGTTCAAGGTGTGTCTTCCATCAGAACCAATTTGATAGGCAAATGAGTGCATTTGTCAAGCGCTTCTTATCTTCGTTTGGAGAGTACGTTCAAACGGATGAGTTTTTAGTATTGGATACATTCTTCTCATCAACGGACGACGACAATGCGACAGATTTTTTTATTACTACGAATTGCAGAAGCGCGGTTAACAATAAGTAATTTGGAAATCTTTGCAAACGTGAAACATTCGATGAACACGCCAGTTTTGAAGACAAAGAAGAATTATGTCCTTTTCAAATCTGGGACGCGCAAATATTCAGATATTCAAGTTGTTTCTCGGTAAAGCGTAACAATAAGAATCAAATCTCTTTGTTTCGGTCTAAGTGTCTGCCTGGCAAGAGCGCCTACCTCCGAGGAACACACACCTGTGCAAGCCGTACACCTTACCACTTCGGTTGGATAGTATGGAGAGACTAAAGAACTGGGCATTTGTCGGACGAGGTGAGAATATGTGCTATGTGGTATGTGATATGTGATATGCTAGCAAACCGGGACAAGTGCTATTTGGTCCCTGATGGTCGGAAGTCTAAGTTGTGCTAAGTCGCATTCACTTTTCAAATGCCCTTGACCGCGGAAAAGGGTACGCGGTACCGTAAAAATGCCCTTCCCAAGAATAAACAGTTGCCAAACGCAGGAAAAAGTATAAAAAGCTTTAAGCTTACTAGGAATTGCGTAGAGAACAGAGTTCAAACGGTCATGATTGGCCTAACCAACCTTTGGGCGCATGCATCCCGTACTGGTAGAACACAAGTGTAGGAATATGTAAGTACAGTGGGTGATGATTGTGATTAGTCCTCATGTAGTTGTGCTCATCCGGATGTGGTAAGGCAATAATTCAATGCCCATCTACTACAGGTTTTGAAATCTGGAGTTAACCGAAGACTTTTGCGCGCGCTGATGAAATTTATTCTGCTAGTACACATTTGAATCCTGACCAAATCGCCTGAAAAATCGTTTCAAAAGAGCTGGATTTCGTGAAGCTTTCGTAACGAAGCAGTCATTATTACTCCTTCCGCGGTTATCAGCATCACAGTCTCGAAGAAAACAACCCAGATTCAGCTGACGTTCCAGCTAAAGTCCATTGCCGTCCCAAAAGTGTTGTGCAAGACGCTTTCTATTCAGCACATCGAAACCAACAAGAACACCACTTCCGATGGCAGGGTATTGGAGCCAACAACAAGGCCCAACAAGGAGTGGATCGGAACAGCAATCATTCCATACAAAACAGGGACATCTGAAGTCATTAGGAAGGTACTGAATACGGCTAACATTAGAGTAGCATTCCAGAAGGGAAAGACTTTACGCTCTCGGCAATGTTGTGGAATATAGGTAGCTCGGGTGCGCTGATTGATTGTTGGTCTGTTCGCCGAGCTTGGCAGTTGGATTGCAAACGTTTCATCACCAATCGAGGTGACATCATCAGTGCGGGGTTGAGTGGGTGAATTCCTCCTCTTCTGCCTGTGCTTATATGGCTCCTAAAAAGATACACTGCGCAGTAATGCGTTTCGTCGCAGGCACTCGTGGAGGAAGCGACGAACAGACCAACAATCAAACACAGTCTCCTGGTCCTCCAGGTTGGGGGTTTGATCATGTGGGGACTTGTTCCGTAGAAATGGTAATGCATTTGCATTTCTCGCCAAACACCGCATCCATTAACAGACCACCGAGAAACATAGATGAATATCAGGCGATAGTCAAAGATTCGGCAATGGCAGGGCATGCACTAGATACTGGGCACAGGATAGATTTAGAAAATATGGACATTCTGAGATGGGGATTTAGATTCACACCAGAGCGACTGGTGGCCGAGGTGGTGGAAATCGCCAAGCATCCCAGCGTGAATAGAATAGAGGGCGTAGAACTGGCAAGCGTGTGGAGAGCGGTTTCAGATCAGCCGAGATGACATGAGGTGGTGTGCACTTATCGGCAAAATGGTCTGGGTCTAAAAGTACAGAATCCAAGCTGAGTAAGATCCAATTAACCACCCCCACCCCCACCCTCAAACCAATTGTCCAGGCACCCTCGACGAATACAGGCGAACGAAAATGTGTGAATTTATTCCATTAAGGTGTCCTAGACAGGAAAATCAAGGCCGAAAAATCCGGGTTCAACATGAAACCAACTCCCCCTAACCAACCTAACGTAGATGTTAGCCATCCCCACTAACCAACAAACAGGAACATCAGACTGACCCCCAGCACAAGTCAAGTCAGCTAGGCATAAGCAATTTCACGGATTAGTTCCCTGACTGCCTTAAATTTAATCAACCTGCTTACTTACTCACTTGGCCTAACGAAGCTTCTGTGTCAAAAGCGAAACGTTGCCCAACAATAAATCCCCTGACTGTTTACCAAACATCTGAAACGATTACCCAGTCGGTCCCAAACATTTTCCAATTGATTGAAAACAAGAACACTGCTTCCGATGGCAGCGAATGTTCTCCGCATTCTGACCAATTTAACGTGATATATATTTCCGAATACAACTGCTGCATCGAACTATATCAGTGGACCCATGCGGACAAGAGGCTGTATTGCATACGGCCTGCGTTGGGGCGCAGGTGCGACCAACCTAACCTCCACTTTCCGGTCTATACTCATGGAAATAAAGTTGAACAGAAACGGATAGTTCTACGGACATCACAATGCCTAAATTGTGATTCAAAAATTTTAACTCAAGTAAGGGCAAGTAAAGAGTAGGGACCGACAATGTACGCGTAGGATGGTCACTCATTAGATACAACACTCGAGAAGATCCAGCTCTAGGCTGAATCGCTTCCAGGTAAACACATAAAGTGCACACAAAGTAGACATAATAAAACCAGAAGGCAGTTAAATGAGGTGAAGCATATATATATATAAGACAATAATTAAATACGAAGAGACGGACAAGCCATTCAAACAAGAGTCTTGAGGTAATTCTCTTGTAGACTTAACATCCCGAAATGTTCAGTGCTAAAGTGCGTCATTCGTAGAAATGGAAAAGTTTCAAAAGAAAACATCAATACGAAAGCGTTCATTGGTATTCATTAGTGTGCGCACAAGAACATTAAGCGAACTGACTTTCACAGGTAGCTGATAAACAGCCTAGGATTTAAACAGTGTTCTGGAGCTATGCGCGTTTCGGATAGTTGACCGTCGGAAATTACCCAGTGTTTTTTTCGTGGCCAGAGACCACGGTCATGAGATGACTGACACCAGAAAAGTGAGTTGATAAGCAGAAGTTTCTGATATTAGCCTTGGCCTGGGGAACCAATTGGCTAAGTGTGAGTTTTCCCCTTTTCTCCTCTTTCCACATTGTCTCTCACGTGTTTTCTCTCTACCTTCGTTTATCACTATTAAGCACCCGTGTCTTTTCAGGTTGCTCAACCCCATTTTTTTATTCACGCCCTTATCCAACAACGATGGTAAAGTCCACTTTTATATGTTCTTGTGTCGATCCGTATTGCCAAGTAAGTTAATATTTAATGCAGTATTTATTATTCAGTAAACTAATAATCAGTTAATTAATTAAATTATCTGATATGAATAATTACTATCGAGCAAAGTTTGCCTACGTATATAATATAATGTAAATAACTGGTTGGACAAAGTCACGCGAAATTCAGCCTCAGTACCGAGGGCTCTCATAGTCATCCCACGATTTCGTTTGTTCTTCATGACTGTAATTTCATGCAATTCACGACTGTAAATTTGTTACCGGGATCCACTGTGGAAAATTTTTTTGAAAAACATAATTTGGAATAATAAGGGCGATCCACGGGATTGTATCAAATATTATGAATCAAACGTACATGCACTTTTGAGCTTCATCAGCGGTAAAATATCACCAAATTAACCCCTAAACTTTATATGCCATTGGATAGGTAATTTGAACTTGAACGTTTGCCTAGTCGATCAGGCTTCACTGAAACATCTCAATTAGAAAATTATTTTTCCCGGCTTACTCTAATTCTGTAATGTACGCAAATTTAAGTTGTGAATAAGCAGTTTTAGAAAATTTATTGGTGTAACATCACCTACTTGGAATATTCAACAAACTTGTCTTCTGTTCGGTCTCAAGCACACAACCCACTCCCAGTCAGCCAAACAACTAACCAACCAATCAACGGAACAAGCAACCAACTAATCAATCAGTCAGTCAGCCAAATAAACAAACTAAGCGAACGAGCAAACAGACAGAAAACTAACCAAATAACCCTGCACCTCCCTGATAAAATATTCGACCCCCTTGTTGCTGTCCATGCTTTTTTATACGAACAAAGATATCAACAATAGATCACGATTTCGAGGAAGATGATGACCTTTGTGAAGAATTTAAATGCCAAGGATACGGATTATCCTATAGCGAGGAAGCAACGTAACAAACTTTGCTGGTTTCATTGTCACCCATTATCGAACAATTCAAGAGTCGACCAATATCAGCTTGCTGGTCAGTGACCATTGTGATTTTCCTAGTTTTTCGGATAAGATCACAAACTTCTTTCACTTGGAGGTGGGGCACATTAAAACTATGGAAGATCGCCTTCTACGTCACTTTTAGTCGGCTCCTTTTCAGACTCAAACGATTTCTCCTAGTCGAAGTTCCATTCGATTTGACCACGTGGTCGTTCAGTCGAAATGTGAACAGATTTCCATGTTCCCTGTGATACTGATACAACACTGATAAACGTGTATGCCACACAGGTCGCGTGAGTCACCGTCACCAGGTCGGATGCAAAATCGATGCGACCGACACTCGAACATGTGCGCATTTGGTGACTGTGTTGGTCGAATAGGGTACCTACGGATAGGAATGAATGTAAGTTAGAAACCAAAAAGGCTTCAGTAGCACCGTGTGGGCACAGGTGCTAATTGTTCTCCAAAACCAGATACAGTTGTGTGCATGATGAAAGCATACTGATCGTATTGTGCGTTTATGGTTGTGGAATTTAGCACACGGACACTGGGTCCGTACCATTACATATGTTCGGACTGAAAGTGTCCAGTGTCTTCTCTCGGGAGTGTGTTTTTGCTGTGGCTAAGATAAGTGACCAATGAAGACTCCTCATACCACCATCAACCTATGGATGACTTTGTATTACGCTGCATTTTAGATTATACCCTTGCTAGTATAAAGCATTCCCTAGGTGGTTTTCGATTATCGGGGGTATCGTATGGCAGATATTTTTGAAGTCGCTAAAATCATTTCCTCCAGGAGAGTACTGTCTTTTGCGAGTTGCTTACTGAGGGTACTACTGCAACCCGTTTAGACGAGTGCTTTCTGTTTCAGCCAGTGAAAGATGCTATTAACTGGTGATTCATAAGTGGAACACTGTTGTTGACTCCGATTTCTGCACGTGGTCAGCGATTGAATGCTGTGAGCTAATCACGTTCGTGAAATGGGGTATAGAAGTTAGTTTTTCCGACTACAGAAGACCGGAAAACGGTGCGTCCACACGGTTAAGTTGGTCCGTTTGTCCAAGCGCTCAATATTAGGGGGCTCCTGGGTAGAGTATTTAGTCTTGTGGGGCGATTTTGGAATGCATCGGAAGTTAGAGTTGCAGAGAAACAAACTGTGCGTCATGCGCCCTTTTCCATCTTTGACAAGATCTGCTCAGCAGTGCAAAATACAATATCGTGTTTCTTCGGTTCTGTTTTATCCAGAGGAAGTAAACTCATTCAGTAGTCTACAATAGACACCGAGTCTCTTCATGGGCACAGTCTTGCCTAATTCGTGTAAACGGTAATTTCATGAGACTCTTTTATGGCAGGGTAACTAGATGTGCATAGACGACCCCAAGACCATGATTCTGAAACAGTTAGCATTATGTTTGAGGTAGGATGTGACTGACAAGATTTGAAGATTTTGGAAGTTGGGAAAATTGAAGCTGCAAAGATGACCGTCTAACACCCATGGGAAACATTTCACTACGCAGAGTTTCGTTTGGTGACGACGTCGTCCGTTATGTTGCATTGAGTTTAAATAGTTAACCCATACGAAGTCAACATTAAGCAAAACAAAGTACCTGTATATCGGAGATGGTAACACCAGAAGCATGAAAATTCGGCCAGTTCATTAAGACATTTCCGGCTGTTTAGTACGTTGCAGCTACGTGAAACCCCTATTAAAACTTAGGTTGCACTGAGTGTTGCAACACTTTTGTTCTGGATTTCCTTTGACCCTCAAATGAGCTGGGAAATGGCTGGAGAGAAGCTCTTGTTAATGTTCACAGAGATGTGCAGTCCACTTCGACAAAAGCTCTGATCAATGCCCAGACACAGTTGGTAATCTCGTTAAGACCTTTTAGGAAATCTTCATTCGATGGGAAGCAAGTTGGTGTTTGCGCAAGTGCACGGTCTGTGCAAAAATAATGCTGCATATTCAGCCACAGGTTTGAGCGAGGTTAGCAGCTCAGGACTTTAACTATCAGCATTGTGATTCCAGGGGCTACGATGAAAAAATACCGCAACAGAATAGTAACTGGCCTCGCACCTCTTACCTCGTTCATATTCAGTTTTCATTCTTGCAAAGTCAAGGTTCTGAACTAGCAAGTTTTGAGCATAATCTACAAGAGACACTCAGCACACAAACTTCAAAATGACTCGGAGTCTAAAGCGCAGCAACCAAGTCAACAACCACTATGGGACGGAGGCAGATTCCATCGGCTTTCGAAACTTGGTCACTGCCTGAGAAACTTTCGCTACTATTCCAGTAGGCTTCATCAGTGCAGGGTCTGAAATGCCAGACTCGGTGAACTAGCTACCAACCAAATACTCCGCTCGGCTTGGCATTATTTTCCAAAACGATTATGTATAATTCAATTCCTCATACAGGTGCTTGCAAAAGCACACCAAGGCTGTTCATAGAACATAAGGCGAAGCGGTAAATCGTGCTTTATTGGTTACTATCAGCTTTACCATGCTTTCGGGGATCAAACTCTTGGGTTGCACTTCATACAGTATACCCTCTTTCAAACTTATCTTAAGACAGAAGTTATTGATAATTTTTTCTAAAAGATGCGCGTTGCCGGTGGTGGTCCTAAATGGGGCGTCGGTCGCATGCTCCTTCCGTTAGGTGTTATTAAGGAAAATTTCGGTCGCTCATTTAACGTATATGGCTGCTGGTTTGTTCTATGAGCTAGGCAATCTGTTACCAAACGGTTCCTTACCAGCTGAGAAGACATCATCAATGAGCTGTTATGGAGCGGATTGAAGTGTGGTGGAAGTATTAGTACTTCATCAGAAGGTCCCAGATTCTGCGAAAATGCTCAGATTATTGTCAGAAACTGGATGATGTCCTGAGAACACTTAAGGTTTTATATTTAATAGGATAAAAGTTGATTAGGGTTGCTTCTTCTTTCCGAGATCCTTATCGGTTAACGTGACTTCAACTTTTAACCCCAGAAGTGAACAACAGGCAAATCAATCTGGGGGCTATACTCCTATCTGGAATGGTCCCAGGTTCCACAAATTTCATCTTACTTCATGCCATTCTATTTCGAAAAATCCACCTCACATCTTTCCGAGGTTATTCTGAGGAGTCCATAACAAGGGTGGAAATATACTGGTTCCTCTTTTGTTCTAGTTTATCAGTAGATCATGTTCTTGATGTCTTTGACGTCCGTCCACTCGACACGTAAGACGAGAATGTTACCACCATTCTATCGGCTCGAATGATAAAAACGTCCATCCGGACGAGCATTTTTATGTATTTTTTGGGACATTCTGTCAGAGATTTGCCTGACCTGCTTATCGGTGCATTCGGTCGTTAAAATATCGTTTTTCTCCTAACCACTGGTCCACCTGTACTCAACTTCCGCTGTTAGAGGAAAGAGAGAGCATTGGGCCCATATACTGATCGGAGTTCAACTGCCTGTTTGACAGTGTTGATGACCTCAAAAAGGAAATGGGGAAAACTGTAAGAGTGATGTGGATATTAATCCCTGAATCCCCGCGGTTACCCAAAATTTGCTGTTAAACGAAATGAGGAAGACGAAACCGGTCTTCAAAATTCATAGCCTAAATAAATCCTCTGCAGATTAAGCTGCTGAAAGTGCCCATAGTGAAAAGTATATTCTTTTTTTCCTAATACGGGAGTGGATAAGAGAACCGGTAGTTGATGGGTGGTTAATATTTTTCTGACACGCAAAATGCATGTGCAAACACACAGCGATTTTACTCAGATCGATCGAACACAGATCCACCCCGCGAAACTCTATATTACATGTCTGAAATCCCCACTACGACTCGATGGCGAACAAAAAAAGCCTTTTTACCGCAGCTGCCACAGTTAACTCTAATAAGCTGATGGTTAGTTTTGCTGCAACTTATTAGCCCGTTACATAGTTGTCAGAAATTGGTAAATATTCCCTGGCCTTCTGAATTCAGGTCGTGGATTGCATGGGCTGTTTTCCTAAACTAAACTCATTCATGACGGTTAGGTTCTATCCAACAGCCTTCCAGCTCATATGATGTGTTCGGGGAATTATGTGATACAGTTACACATCTCGTGGAGTGCCATAAAGTATGTCACTACAGTCGCTTTTGACATCAAATTACAAACCTCGCCAACTGTAACTTGTCCAAAAACGATGGTTTATTTGACTACCCCGAAAACGCTGCATTCGACTGTCTACGCGCGTCTACCCATATTCTTTCATTTATCGATTGGTCAGTGCAGTTGGATAGCCGCGCGCACTCTGCGTGTGATTCAAGCTGATTGGCGGAAGACCCACCAAGTGAATTTGCACACATTTTCACGTCAGATGACCTCATTCGGATGGCGTCAAAAACATGTGCACTTCTGGGGAGAATAACCAGATTGGTGTTCATGGTGGGGCTTATCGATGCCAGTTTGGTTCCGGTGATTGCAAACTGACAGAAGTAAACTGTTGCGATATAAAACGTCAGACTGATTGTTTCATTTATTGGATTTGTCGTACATCTTCCAGCATTTGAACAAAAAACGTCTTTAACCTTCCCTACCCTCTGAACCATGTAGTAATAGCACCGAACTAACATCTAGAGCGAGTACTCCTCTAGTCTCTAGTTGACTCATTGAATTGTAGCGTTCTGTTGGTAGCATTTGTGTACCAGGCGGTCTGATGTCATGACTGCTTTGTGAGTGGTGAGGATAATGCTGAAGAACATGTTTAGGAATCTCGTGATTAAATGGTTGCCAACGAATTGGAAAACTTCACGAACATTTTATCAGCCTCACGTGCAATATGAACTCACACTTTTGACTCACCAGCGAACATTTTTCTACGATCTGTTACACTCATTCTCATAAATCCCAGATTATGGAGAACAAGCAATTCGCATTTTTCCGGTTCCTATCATAGGTGAGGGAATTTTTAAGTGTCAAGCACGGCTTTGTGCTGAATATGATATACAGACACCGCGGTGGCGCAGTGTTATTTCGCTGGTGAGCTCAACTGAGGGCGGTGCGAATAATTTGTGATAGGTGGAAACTTGAACCAACCATCCTGACCTCGTTAATCAGTTTTACGGGGATGAATAAGGTTAGCATTGATACCATGAATCCAAAGATGCCACCCAAAACAGGTCACTCCAAATTGGTTAGTTGACCATTTTTTCCATGATGAGCTCTGTCTAAAGAGCAGTTTTATGCTCTATCATAGCCAGAAAGCTGTATCACCTAGTACCCATCGCTCGTGAGTTCATTCTTCGGTGATTTGGTCCAGTTGGACGTGGATGAAATTTCGAATATCTGTGATGGATTAACAGTAGACTCTCTCTCACTTTGCTACTCTGCAATGACCCACTAGTCTCAGGACTTCCCAGAAATAATCTTTCGACGTAAACAGATGTAACACAGTTGTTCAATGAAAACTAAAAATAGTATCGACAAACAGATAGTCTGTCTTAGTTCTGACGCAAGTCAACATGCACGGTAATGACCAAACAGATTTTCGTCAAAAGATGCAAAAATTTAACGATCTCCTTGGTAGTTGTCCCGATGTGCGAGGCCATAAGTTCCCCTTTGTAGAGACATGTATAAAAAGAGCCTCAGTTACCCAGAGCAAAAACCCATTTAACGACCATCGTTACTTAGCTGGTACGACATGAGAAATCGGAAAATCTGGTACACCCTCACACGGAAGGTCCTGACCATGGAATGTCTGACAACTAATGCAGTTCGAAAAGAAAAACACTTGGAATTCGAGAGAAGTTGGATGAATAACTTGAGACATCACGCTCTTTGCTCTAAAAAAACACTCTTAAAATCCCATTCGACCCAATCAGGATAACAACTCAGTTGTTGTTGTTGCAAAATTACGGTTTCGTAATATATAATGAAGGGAAATATCACGTGCCTGGACAAAATCACTACCAAAGTGGACACTTTGTATGGTGCACGATGAACAGTACAGGCAAAAAACAGTTTGCTTGATGAAGAAAAAACTTCCACTTCTGAACATGATCTACCTCTGCACCCTATCCTTGGATGCGTCACTTCCCTGTTCTCAAACTCCAGTGTTCTAAAAATACTTTAAATATCACATTTCAAATTGGTCTTCGCTTTAGCTCTCATTTTCTCAGACGCTATTAAGTACTCAGGATTTGGATGCGTAGCTGATTCTCCCAATAATTTCAATACACTGTTCACATTAATCAAGATGGAGTCATCAGTGAAATGATTTACACACAGATACAGGCAAGATGACGAGCTAACATATCGCATCATCTTCATCATCATCATCATCATCATCATCATCATCATCATCATCATCATCATCATCATCATCGACAGCATGAAATCAGTGTTCAACATAGATGCTTCACTGCCGTTCACCGGTGTTCCACTACCGTAGATATCGCACGGCCTGCTGTGCAGCGTTCACCGCTGGGTTAAAGGGCACGCAACCATGCACACACAGAAACCCACACGTTTGGGCGTATTTAATCTGGACAAATCTGTGTGGCACGTCAGACATTCAGATTATACCCTGGCTAACAAGTTGCTCAGGAAAAGTTCTCTGTTTTCCTTCTCCTGCGAGAAAACACTCAATAAAAGACTGCCAAGCAGCGATAAGCGGTTGGTTTACGGACCTTGTGTAGGTGTAAGGCCACACACCAAAATGCATGTGATTTGATAGCCCACTTAAAATCGGATCACCACTTACCCCATACAAACGTTCCAACATGGCAATTGCTCGATCCAGGTAGGAAGCATCTTCTGCGAGTGGTTCTTTGAACTGAAGAAAACGGTTGGGTTTGTTATTCGTGTAACTTCGTGTTAGAAACTATTCTTACAATGCTTCAGCTTTTTAGGTCGCAAAGACACCGCTAACACTAATATTCGTAGAACAAATGATTAGAGTGGGATTTGGAGTCCGAATATGAAGGAGACAAAACATCACTAGTGTATAGACGTATTACACTACTGATAAGACTGCTGAGCACTCTTCTATAGCCCACGACCGGTTTCGTCCTTCTTGGGGCTCTTCAAGTAGCACAGTCTTGGTGCAGATCACTTGGTGGGAGAAGACAGCCGTAAATTAGAGATTCAGCTCGCTTCCAATTCAGCCTCCCGTCAAAACAAAATTGGCATGCAGATGAGTGTATAAGTCGAGTCCATTGTTACAATTCGGACTAATCTTTGCACCCTGTCAAGTCCATTTGCGTCTGGGAGCAGTGTTTCTAGATTACGAAGCCGATGTAAAAGTAACCGCGAAAGCTTTGCTGGAAGTAGTAAACCAAGGTAAACTGGCAGTGGACGAGAGTTCGTACGGTGTAAGTTTCAAAGTATCCGCAAAGACGATTCTTTCATGTCTCTTACCAACACTATCTAGTGGTATCTAGTGCAGTCGATTTTAGTCCCACCCAGGATGACAATATTCATCTAGTTAATTTGCTAATAAAGTATAGGTTCGAATTTAACGGAAGCAAACGGAAGACAACCCGGACCAAGAAAACATGAGGTTTCCTCTCTCGGAGAGGCAGTCTGAAGAATCCTACCGAGTGGATTTCTGAGAACAATTGTGTCCTCTATGTAGACCTTCTAGTGAAGTACTGTTGTGTTTCCTATGTAATCGGGAGAAAACCTAAAGCTTATTTGTTTAACTACTACCACCCGACTGAAACTTTATTCGCAAGCAAGATCATAACAATCCATAAATGAACAACCAGACAAAGTTTGTGGAGCACACGGAAGAGCCTTCAGACTAACATTTGTGTGATTTTCCGTCCCAGACTAATCACTGCCAGCCTGTGGGCCCATATTTACTGTTCCGTCTGTCTGGGTGATCTAAGTTTACACCTTGATATATCACACTTTTCAGCCAACTGATCGTTGGCTCATTTTGAACACAACTTAATATGCTGTATCACTGCAGTTGACTCATTGGCCCACATGCCTCTCAGAACGTCTGACACTCCGACCGAAGCGATTGATCGATTTGGGTTTGCAAAAAGCATTAGGTGCTAGTGGCTCCAGCATGTGAGCTTCAACATGTCAAGATTGCGGACCCAAACAGTTCATCATAGTTTCAAGATGTTACGTTCTTAGCATGAATCAGATTATCACCATCATCACTGACGACTACACGAGTGCATTACCTCCATACAACACTGCCAACTGGTGTGAGGAAACCCTTTAAGTGTGTAAAGAAGGGTGAATTTTGATAGTGAGTGAGCCCAGCCTGCCAAGGGAATTCTGATTACCTACTTCGCCAGTAGAATTGAATGAACAGAGTGCATGCCACTAGTGTGGGTGGGGAAGCTGTAAAATCTACAGAGTGTGTCTGAACAACTCACTGTGCTGACTTTCTGTCCAAGCAAATATTTACAAAGGTAGTAGAGATTCTTGGTATCTCTGAATATGTCCAGAACATCTGTAACTTCCCGAGCGTTGGCCTGCGAATGAAAGATAACAAAAACACGCCATAAGTAAGCGAAGAATAGCGGGTGCAATCAAAAATAGAGGGCTGAGGCAAATCCAAAACCACCTACTGTGCGCAGTAATACTAGAAGTTTGGTTCATTTATCTTGGATTAAGCAAGCCATGTATCGGCCGCTGTGCACAAGCTTTTCTAGATTGTTCCACCTTCTATTGGTCAGGCTGTTGGCAAACGACTTTTTAGCTTTTTCCGGGTTTGTGTGTCTTGCACAACATGCAGCTCGGTACCCTTATTTTTAAGCCGTAAATGAAGTGATAAAATCAAGTGTTGGTTTGTTCTTATTCACCCTGACGTTCTGCAAGATTATGAATAGTTTACAAATAGTTTATTCGTCAACCACTAAACAGTTCAAATCTTCGAGGAAATCAGCAGTTTTTGAGATGTACACTACTGATGAGTCCTAGTAGGGATGAAACAATTGCACGGCACTTCTGGTCTTGTTGGGATTTATTAAATTCAACCCAAGGATGAAATCTCTTTGGACAAGCTCAAGTTGCAATTATTCTATACGATGGTCCACCCAACAATCTATTGCCGGATTCCAACAACTTAGTTCCACGTGAATAAGCACCAAGGTGTCCAAATTCAGCTTTTACCGGGCGAGTGATTAGCCCTAATTAGGAAGTAAACACAGTTAAACCCAACTAGTCATTTGCATTTGCGGTTCTAGAATAACTCATTTTCTCTGTTGCAGGATGCTACAGGAGTAAAACCCATCATGGAGTACTACGGCAGATGATAAAATAAGCCCGTGATGTTTTCCAATGAAGTGTCATCACGTGAAAATCAAAGAAAAATTGACTGTGCCAAGTTTTCACTAATTTCTTTAAGCACGGATTTGAAAGCGTGGAGCAGCCTGGCTGAAGGGATAACCTTTCGCTATTTCCTTAAGCTCGGAATCGATAATTCTGTTGCACTACGCCAAGAAAGACCATCTTTTTACGAGTAACCTGTCTGAAAAAGTGTCGTGTGAGGCCTGGCTGTCATCACACTACTCATGGTTTACCTGACAACCTGGACATAATTTGCATAACGTTGCCAAAGACAAATTTCTATGGCAACCCATACGGAGACCATTTCAGTGAAAGCAAATCCCCTTGACAGAAGTCACTGCCTTCAGTCATGATTTACTATGAAATCCCTCAGATATCAGCTGTTCCTTTGAAGATTAAAGACCGAATTTCCAAGTGGTATCCATTCCTCGAGAGATTACTGTACACTGTGACGAAAGGATTTCCTGGCGCTGAAAGACAACTTTAGCTTGATTGCTCAATGCTTAAAATCGGTCAGTGAAGTGAAACATACATTTCCCTCCAGAGACTAACAGACGAAGAGTGAAGATTGAAGGTCATCAGCAGACAGCTTTTCTTTTGAAGGATCACGTCCTAGATTGTGGCTAACGAAGGGATTTCTTCTGGTCTCTTTTCCGGCCTTTTTCCGGAGAAACCCCTCTTTTTTGGATTACCGCGTTACCTCAGAGAACATTTTGCAAACAGTTTTTATCACGCAAAAAGTTTAGTGAACTATTTATCAAAGGAGTTATTTGGTTCTGGATGAAAGCCAAACCCCTGCTTAATATCTAATTCAAGATTTTCTGGATAAAACCAACCGAGGTTTTAAAAAGCAGCTGAAATTGGCCCCGCACTTGTTTCTAGAGCATTGTTGATAGCTAACCATTCAAGGTACTGCTTTTACTTGACAAATATCCGAACTCAGATACGTCCATGTCACACTAAGCGCCGGATAACAAGCAGCAACAACACAGCAGCACTCCTTTTACCGAAGAAAACACTTCCTCGTAGAAAGCTTGCCCTCGCAGATTCGGCGAAATCATTCCCTTTGGAAAGGAAACTTCGGAAGAAAGGATGATATTCTCTTCATTTTCGATGGTCTGTTTTGCAAGAAAGTGGGTTAATATAGTTTTCTCTTTTCTCGCTCCCTATTTCCACAGAAGTTCTGCAATCACATAAGTACATGTTGTGCACAAGATGGGTTAAAAAAGCGCACATTGGAATAGTAGAATGGGTACTTAGATAGTGGGTAAATATGACGTGCACCGCATATCAATCACGCATGAACCACTTGTACAGGACGTTCCACAGACAGGTACTGGTAATAAACAATCAGTGAGCCTAAGTGGTGGTTGATTTCGATTGGAATGTGGTGTCGCTTATAGCAGAACTCTAGGACGCAAACGTGCAAAACACTCTCATTCTAGCTTAACCAATCAGGTTGTACTTTGTACTGAGGACCAACACTGCACGGAAAGAATGCTGAAAAGTTTTGCTGTTGAAAGTTAACTAACTTTATGTATCGTTTTTTCATACAGGGACAAAGACGTGCATTTTCGCCAAGCAACGACTGATGTATACGAAAATGAATGACATTAGGTTGTTTCTACCAAATAAACTTCTACTTTTAGGAGAACTGTGGTATTGTTCAGCCCATTCAAATCATTCTGCCTTTAACTCGGGCGTCGCAGAACTCCGTTCTAGTATTTGGTTGAATGTAAACTCACGCAGTCCATTATGGACGGTCAATTCAGTGATATTCATGGAGGAAATATGAATTTTCTGTGTTTGATGGCCTTGCTCTGGATAAAATTATCGGTTATTTTCTGAAAGTTTCTGACGCCAGTTCTTTTAAGTGGTGCTCGTGGGTGCACTCGATTTACACTTCTCGCGTTGCATTACGCGAACTTGGATGAGAAAGGCCACTAGTGCGCAGGACAATTACTCCTTTACTAATGATGCTTCCAGAACTTTGTGTCTCATATCTCACCCTAAAATTTCAGCTTGATGAAAATCAGAAGGAGGATAAACAAACCATCAAGGAATGCGGAAGAATACCAAACGCTGGTCAAAGACTCAGTGATGGCGGTACATGCCTTAGACACGGGACATAGAATAGATCTGGATAATGTGGAAGTTTTGATATGGGGATTACAATCCACACCACAGCGGCTGATAGCCGAGGCGGTGGAAATCACCATGCCTCACAGCGTGAACAGAATCGAGGGTGTGGAACTGGCGAGCGAAGGGAAAGTGGTCTTAGATAAGCCGAGTTGACACATGGCTGTGTGTGGTTGTCAATTCACGTAGAATCATTAGCAAAAATGGGTGGGGTGGAAATCCCAACCTAACCAAATTTCACAGGATCCATCTTACACAACTATCGTAGCACTAGCTCATCCAAACTGACGGATGTCAAAGTACAAACGACGTTCAAGAGGGATCATCACGTGACTGAACCAGAAGAACTAGACTTTAGGACATGGACTCAAATCCATGTAGGTTTCCCCATCGGCCCAACGCTTGGTCACCCACTCTAACACACAAAATCCCTCGGCCGACACCCAACAGAGATTTAGCTTGACTTAGCTGATTGGTTCTCTTTCCGCCTTAAATCTCGACCAACCTCGTAACCTAGTCACTTGGCCTGACGAAGCTTTTGTGTCAAAAGCGAAACGTTACCCAGCAATAAATCTACCGACTGTTACCAAAATTTTCCGAAAAGATGAAGCTGGATTTGAAAACTGCAGTCCAAAATAGAAAGAAATGAATTGAATTCACAATTGTGTTCACCTAGTTTCTTCGCATATACTTTTACATATATATATATATACATATATGCATATATATACCCTTACTCTTCTTACATATACTCAAGTTGTACAGGCAAAAGTCACTCTTTTTACTGCAACCAAGGAAACCCAGTTTTTCGAGAAATACACTCATTTGCAAATGAATTTGGTTTTCACGGGAGACTCAGGTGAATCTCTTGTTTATGATGTTCTTCAACTGAATATTCTGCACAAAGGCCGCCGCATATTTCAGTTTGTACGATGTTCGAGGCTCTTCGGAGAATTTTTAGCAACCTTGTGGGTAGTTTCCTTTATGAAAACCCAGTTTTTGTGTAGTTCCGTAATTCTCTATTTCTGTGGTCTTCGATACAGTTACCAAGGGATGCCTACACTAAGTCTGAAACTCTGAAACCAACCCGAAATCTCATACTCTTGCCTTGAGTGACTTCTACTCAAAAGAAACTGTTTTCTCACCACACCATCAAATTAAATGCTACACATATGTATACAGTTATACTCTTTGACTGAATTTTATGCAACCGCGCCAGATATCGATCACGAATCGTTCACCAGTGCATGATGCGTATTTATGATACGTCATTAGCTGACAGACAAAATCACCTCTCAAAGCATTACGTAACAAAATACACAAAGGCATTATAGGAGCAATCTGCTCGGTGGCAAGTATTTCCTTCTTCGCGCGAAACGAAAACCATGGTTAGGAAACATAGTCAGACTATTCATCGGCGTTCAGACTCTCAGATCATGTCAGCAGTTGCTTAGGCATACTTCCACTTCTCCGGCGGTTCGGGCCAGTCGGTTTCCTCAAAACTCTAATGTCTTCAGCCTGAAAATACTCACACTCACGTAAGGAACTATAATATTATGAAAATGCCCCATGGAGCTGAGGATTTCTAGTTAAAGTCTTCGAGGTTAGAGTGATTGGATCAAATGGGTACGTCTGAAGACTTCATCTCTATTACTAAAGTTGATAGGTTAGCCAAACTACTTTTGACTTTATTATCGGACCATAAGAACAGGTAAGTAACACCACCAAATTAGCCAGTTGGTACAGTTTGGAACAAAATAGACTCAGCTTGCACCAGAGGGGACAAACCGAAGCTTTCAGCGTCAGTTAATAAGGCAGTTTCTCTTATTAAAGTTTCGCTACATTGTTCATGGCAAACACCGAGCAACTGAAGAAGGGGAAAAGCGACAAAACTTCAAGTAAACTGAATGTGTTGTTCCTGAGTAGCTATGATGGTCCTTGATACTGACGGTCTTTGACCGTCCGGGGCATATTCGTTAAACGCTACTAATAGAGACGAATGAGCTGGTTCATATATATAGAGATTTCTTGGACTGTCATCATCGACGATTTCGCTTCTATTAATTGCAGTTTGAATCTACTGACAGATAAAACAATCTGAGTAAACTTGCAACATTTTTAGACACCTTAAGTTCGATTGTGTTTCCTCAGCATTTGGGTTTCCCCTGAACAAAACGTAACGGGTAGAATTCAGAAAGATAAAATTAGCAAGAAGGAAACTTTCCTTTTAGGCCGGTATGTCTCTGGTTTTATTCACTTTTTGTTTTGGTAGTAATTCAAACTGGAGTCTGAATCTAAGCAGATATGTCAGTCCAGTCTAACATGATACTGCAGTCTACCACAGTTTGCGCCCGGCTAAAAATTAGACAATGCTCAAGTAGAAAGTCTTGATTATCCATCAAAACGACGCACAAAGGTTTGAAACATTATCCCAAATTTGCTTACGGGTATAGTACCAGTGTAACGTAATTCGTTCACGCACCGGCATGTTTCTAGCAGTGACAAGCATGGAAAGATAGCAGTCCGCACTACCGACTGACCGAAATTGTCGCTTGAAGAGCAGATAAAAATTACTGAACAAAACTGAACAGGACACACAAAGGTATTGACCCGAGTGATATCGTGAACACAGTTTTCAACCCATGCAGGGAGTCGGTACTGATATCCTGACATTAATATCTGGTATATGGTGACTGAGTCAGGTTTGATGGTTTACTGCAGTCCATTCATAAGTTGGATGCTCCTAGTTTGGTTTGACAGAACTAAAGCTCTATCCAAGGTACACGCACTGTTTATCCCAAACATTCCACGTTCTTCTACTTACTACGCTAACCACAGCCCGAGAGCATTTTTTTACTGTTGATTTCGTCCATCGAGTGAGTTTTACAGAAATTTTATCTTACACGGACGACACTGTTGTGGTAGGGTTTGTTTAAGATATTTATCTTTTATCTGCATTCCTTATAGCTTAGACAGATATAAAATAACTATGCCTACATTCCACAAATGATCGACTCGTTAGCTGGCGGTCATATGCTACCAGAAGAAGTTGGATTGTGTGACTCTTGTTAGTTGTAAATTGATAGGCTTCATTCTCTGAAACCTTCTGATAATTTGATCATCCTACCCGTGTTTTTCTATTGCTATCCATACGCTTAAATGGAACTTGTACACAAGGGTAGACAGTTAAGTTTTTATGCCACCAGTTTAGCTCATTATTATTTCGGAAAATCTAACCCAGATCATCAGAACCCGATCTGCCGCGTGCGCTTGGCTTAGGAATTGTTATGGTAGCGCGGTTGCTCATACTTTCCAATGAAAATCCGGCCGCCTATGCGGTCCAAAAACCCTTGTGTCTCGAGCGCTGCATCTCACAGATATGAAGTTATCATTGGCGTCATTCATTAACATACGAGCTGATGGAACAGCTACACAGAGTTCTATTCTTCACCTCATCCTTTTTTAGTTCAGGAGCTGACACAATTTCTTTGAACACCACAAGTGCTGATCACCAGCTGACTGCATGCTTTTTCTCCTTGTTCTGGTCGGTTTTCAGAAACTATCAGAGCTGTCTGCAGCGGTGAGAGATAATAACCCGTTTTCGCATGACGATTTCCCTGAATATTCGACTATTAGGGGTGTTACTGTTCTATGCTAGTTCAGTTCAATTTCTGAAGGGCATCTTGGACAAGAACAAATTGTGGTACCTGCCGAGTTAGCCGCCGCCGCGATAGCACATGGAAAGCATTTAACACCGTGCAATAGTGCAAAGAATTCTTGTTTTTTTTTTTACTTGGATTTTTCGGCTTGCCAGAAGTTACCTCTGTTATGCATAACTTTACTTGCTGATCGAAGTTGAGGATGGTCGCTACAAGCTGTGCTAATTTCCATTCATTTCGGAGTATCGAAGGGTCTAACTGTGACGTTTATTCAGTGATCAAACGATTCAGACGCACGCACGAGGTACCCAAGCGTTGTACCCAAATTGAACAAAACTTGTGTGCAAAAATGTATGCGGACTACATTCTGGTAAGTAATACTCATTGCGCCAAGTGGTTCAACACTGGTGGGATGGATGCCAAAGCCGGTCGCGCAGTGTCTGCCTGTTGCAGAATTTACAAAATACAGATGAGTAAGAGCAACAACACATACCACGAAATCGTAACAATTTCTAGACAATCCGTCGAATTGCATATCTGTCATCATGTTTCGATTTAAATTCACTTAGAAGTTGCCGGTTGAAATTATCATGAACAAATATCACTCGTCAGTAGCATTCTCCAGTACTTATTTAGGTAAAAACTTTCACACAGCTTTGAGCAAGAGTAGGCTTACGTAGTAACACTGCCTAGCTGCATAGCAATACAATCTCATCTGGATGCATACCACAGTGAATGAAACCAGGGATCTGGCTATTCATCCTTGGCCATTCATCCTTGTGCAGACCAATAATATTGCCATTGCTAGCCAGTTTGTCTTCCATCAGTACCTCCAATGGAGTTGTTCCACCTTATCACTTTGAGAACGAATAGCATATGGGGATCTGTCAAAATCACAGCAAACAGAAGCACTCAGGGGTTTTACAAACGCCCTGAACTGTAGCCGAGTTAGGCAAGCAATCCAGAGCTTGTTGGAGACAAATAAAAAGGACGATGTACTGATGCAGTTATGGATCACCTTCAGCTAAATTTCACTAAGTGATGAAAGTCATTTGTGCATTTCCCAGGAGGTTGTCGGTGAATAAGTGGAATTTAAATGATTCTCATTTCGGTACAACGCATTCTTGGGACGACTTTCCAAGAAAATGTTTCACCATTATACAACTAAAAATTCTACAAGAATCTTACACATTGGTACGTTTTACAGGTTGGCAAGATACGCTGGCGCTCCACTCTTCAAAGTGCGCGTGGATTGCTGGCATCTGAATCGAACTTGCTGGTCAACACTGGTCAAGCTACTGCACGCCTACGCATAGTCGAAAACCGCATACAACTATTACAGACTAGAATAACTGTTCTGCATATGATGATAGGCTACGTGTGTTGTATCTACTGTCAAAATGACTAAGGGGACATTCCAGCTGGGGTTGGAATGCGCACAATACAACACCTGAACCATTCAAACTACCCAGTTACTCAAATTTGATAGTATTTAACTGGCCATTTGCCGAGAAGTACCTTAGCAAGGCTTTCCATCGACCATGCGATGACGGGAGATGGCAGTCGGTTGTGCCATTCGCAAATTAGAGGCTAGTGCTGCGAAACATCACAAATTTTGGTCACAAAGCTTTTTTCAATCCATTCAATTGAATTTTGTTCTTGTAGCCAGTGTACTAACTTTGAGGGCTAAATTTAGACAACGTAATTTTGACATACCGGGTAACCATTCGAAAACGAACTATGCAAAAACACGCCTCTTGTTACAACAACCTTGAAGTCCGATTAACCCAAACTGTGGTTGTCTGAGCAACGGAACACTTTGTGTGCTGTTTTACAATAATTAGTATTCCGGTGCTTGGCACGTAATGCACACGCACACGTGCAACAAACGAATTTATGGAGCTGGATTACGGAAGCCAAACAACCTGTGTGCCGACTGACTAGCTAAATATTCAGGCAGTCGGTTCGCCTTACATCTGACTCATCACATGGCTAGTGAAGCTAACAAAATCGTTTCACTCAATTGTTTATTTCAACTGTTAGTCAGCTACCTGCCGAAAACGAGGTGTCAATGATGACGATCAGTAATGGATGCTCGCTGCCTGGTTCCTAAGCGTCGATCGATATTCAGCAACCAACGCATTTGCTTTCGAAGTAATTTCTGAAAAGATTGTGTGCCATAAGTAGGAAAGATAAGGAAAGCACAGAAGAGTGTGAAAAATTTGAATAATCGACTTCGACAGCTGGTGATCTTCTTAGAAACGTCATATTGTATACCGGATCCAACAGAAGAATTTGGCGAAACATTTCCGAGATGACTGTGCCATCTTCCTGAACCTTTTCATCCAAGGCAACATTTGTGAGCTACCGTCCTCTTCATCACCGTCATTAGAGCGGAATGTTCAAAAACAGGTCATTCTAGCTGTGCACAGAGATCGAAATTCATTCGGAACGTTTCATCCGGTCACTTACTTGCCCTAAATTTGTCGTCCTGAACCACGTACCATACAGTAAGAGCTTTGGTTCGCGTGCACAAAATTTCGTCGAGCACCTTACGCAAAAGCGAAGCCTGACCAAGCAGTAGTTTATCTGTGAGTTTGTTGGTCTGTAACTGTCTGTGCATTTTCGATGCACAATACAGTTAGTCTGTTATCCTTCAATCGCTCAATCTACTTGGGTAACTCATTCAGATTCTTCCGAGACACTGAGTATTTTCCAAATTTCGGGAACGAAATATTACCAGTTCCATTTTTTTAATGTTTGTAATAGCTGACCATACATGAAAGACGTTACCCTGGCAAGTGAAATTCGTCTGCAAGCTGAACCAAATGTATCGGCCATAGATGTACAACGTGAATTGGCATGGAGTTCCAACTTATGAATAGTGAATATATGATATAAAAATATAACACATAAGATATGTGTAATATATAATGTATAATATGAAATATAACGTCAATTGCAATGATTTTTGCTAATATGATACACAAAATGTAATACAATAGTATACAGTATACGAAATCTCAGAACTTATCAACTGTAATCCTATATAGAGAGCTGAACTGCAAGCTACGCAGTTTATGGGGACTATTGTACGCAGTTCGAATAAACACCTAACAGCACAGGAGGCTAAGCATTTTAGAGTTGGTGTACTGGTTAACAGGAAATACATTTCAAATCTGTCACAACGGCGATGGATGAAATGGGGTGTCTGTGTCACTGTTTGCCTGTTTGAATAAATCCGGTGTTTGCTTCAAATTCTGCTACACAAGACACAAAGTAGGAAGTTTGTGTGTGCCTTTCGGCTTATTCTATTACGACGCCATGCATTTCAGCTATATAAGCAGTGAACTGACCGGTTTTTCAAATAACCAAGGACGGACACTCGCATAGTTGATATCCAGACTATCTCAGTTTTGTAGTTTGTTCACTGGCAAGTCTTTTTCGTGAAGCCAAAGACCTGATGGCTTCAGCAAGTATCGGACGCACTGGTTTGGGAACTTCCAACCAGGACTTGCACCCATTTTCCTTCAGAGACTAAACTGATCTAGTCACAGTCCATCGATCATCAGGAATTCAGGTGAATGCGTTCAGTTCTTCTTTCCCTTGGCTTGCTTAGCCACTCGTCTCACCGCATAAAAGTTGACCTCGGATGTCGCACCAAGATTTTAATCCTGCAAGTCTTAAAATCGACATACCCCGCACTTCTGCAGGGGCATTTAATAACCGAAGTGTTTTCTCCATGGAAACGGAAGAAACATCTTCAGGTTTCCGTGTCGAGGTTTCTGCATTCACTCTTGAGTTGTTCAGACTTTTTTGGTTTGTCAAGTTTTACTGTTTTAAAGTGATTGGTATTGATCATTCTGTTTAACGTATTATGAATAAGGTATAAATACCAAGCAGCGGCTCAGCGGTGCTCTGCACTGACCAGTTACTCGTTTTTATCCCGATAGTTAATAAATTAGAGAGGGGATAAATATCTTTTCAAGTACTCGTTGACTGATCGAGATGGGAATTATTGTAGTCTCTTCTGTGCCGTTGTCGTTCCCTACCTATACCAAAGGTTGGTCTCCAGCGCTTAAGCTGCCTTACTAAACCAGGTTTCGAACCTCAGTCAAGGTAAAACAAAACTCGGATAAAACCCTCGCCTGTAAACCTCAACTTGTTAAAACAAATGAACCAGATAAGGATGTCCTATTTTGGTTGTTTTAGTGATAGATTACAGAGATAAACTCTGATATTTTTTTCTGACAGCAAGCTCAAGAGAAAGGTTCACCCGTTGGAAACCCTATTAAAGTTAAGCTGATACTTCCCTCCGACTTTGCTGTCAGAAGCAATCAGATCACATGTACCGTATTTTGGAGTACGAGTCATGTAAGGGCAACTTCAAAACTGAACCAAACTAGCAAATGTTTTGAAGTTTTTAAGTTTATTACTTCAGAATCCACCAGAATTTTCTGTTGTAATTGGTCTCCTTAGATTTGGAATGAAAGTGACAAAAAGAGTTACTTTTTCTCGGGCACATACACACAACAGTCGCACTTGATGGAATTTCGGTCCTCACTGTGAGCGGGCGAACACTGCTCCTCATTTTAGAAAGCATTATTTGTTCACATGATTTCATTACAGCACGACGCCGGTGCCCACATCACGATCGGTTGAACGCAACTCAACTTTAAATAGAGAGAGGAAATGAACTACTGATAGCCTACTCTTTCTCTTTGGAAAAACGTTCATAATTTTCACTGAGGGCCAGGGAAGTACCCATTGATTACATGTGATATGGCCATGCAGATAGGGGCATACTTAGGGTTCCTGCTGTCGGCAAGGAAAACGTTGTCCTAGCACTTGGTTTTCAGTGTTCAGACGTGTGTGTAATACACAGACAGACAAATCAC
Organism: Clonorchis sinensis; assembly: GCA_003604175.2. Taxonomy (NCBI): domain Eukaryota; kingdom Metazoa; phylum Platyhelminthes; class Trematoda; order Opisthorchiida; family Opisthorchiidae; genus Clonorchis; species Clonorchis sinensis. Next base: position 62,957,022 of record CM030370.1, read on the forward strand.
TCTTAAGAATCAAATTCGCCTGTCCAAAGTTGACTGAACGCAGGTCAGACAGCGAAGTCACGTGAACCCACACCTCCAACTACTGTTCAGTCCCACGTCCTACGACTGTAGCTGTCCAGTTCGCTTCCTTATCCGAAAAATATTGGAATTCACTATCCATACAAACGAATGGTCATTATGTGCGCATTCCGTCCACAGAACTGAAAAGTGTTTTTCTGGTTCGTCGCGTTTAAAGTAAGGTAGCAGTGCGTAGCTCTCATAAGCACCGAAATATACGCAGGCGCGAAATTCGATTTTCATGTGCAGCAGGCAGAAGCTTTTAGGAAGACACCACATGTTTTCTGTCAGACAAACAAATAGGACTTCTTCGTGTTACCGGCTGTTACCCACCCTTTTAAAAAAGCATCTGTTCCAATGATTGGGTGTTCGCCTGGGACAAGACAGCCATGGTTATTTACAGATGTGTCTTATAAGTCCTCGGTTGTGACAGAACACCTTTACCCTACTCCAGTGTACCATTACTTGACTGCTGCAGGGTATACGAAACAACAAATTCTGTCTGCAGGACTACGTAATAGACTGAAAACCAATGAAGCAGCCAGACTATTCTCGGAGGAGTGCATTGGTTGGCGTTCACCAATTGCACAAATTTAAGAACATTACTCACCTGTTTCAGTAAACAATTAAGCCATCGTTTGAACACACGTATTTGGGTTTCCAGGCGTCTGGGGTCTGTCAAGAAGGGAAAGGATAGGATTCATATCAAGCCTTTGTTAAATATAACATCTAACCACATAAACAGCTGTCAATTTGGAACGCATAAAAGTTGTCCAGTGGTCAGTAGTGCTGCTTTAGATGAATCCCAATCGTTACGGTCGATTTCCTGGAGTAAGTAAGTCATTATACTGTTCCGCTTGTACTGCTAGAGCATGAAAACCTGAATGGCCAGTGTTTAAAAACATTGTCCCTTTAATCTAAGTTGATAGGTGTGAGCATTCCGGGTGTCGTCTTACTGATTTACTCACTCTGTTGGGTTTTTTTCTGAAAGAATAGGAAACAATTTTCTTTAGTCTGGGATTAAGTTTCTTTCACCTTGTAAGTAAGAGAGTTGTTTGGGGATTCACCTCTATGTTGCACTCAGTTTTACTAGGTTCTGATGATGACTGGTACAGTATCCAGCCTTCACAAAAACATACCCTCGTCTTTGGAACCAGTAGCGTGGCACGGAAATTTTCTTTGTCTGCAATCCTCTTCGAGGAGATGAACCTCGAAATCAAAGTGGATACATTTTCTGGTTCGCGATTCCTAAAAGTTTAATGCCAAAAGTTTGATCGATAAACTGGTCCAATAGGTTAGCTTGACCTGTCATGCTGTAGTCCGAACTGTGTAGTACTTTCACACAGAAGAGGCAAACGGTGAAGGCGCAGTGTGAATCCGATTTAGCTGAAAAACAAGTTGGAGCAGCTTCCAATAGCCAACTTCTTTGATGTTATTACACTGGAATACATCCTTGTGACACACGATGTCGTTTGTTAGCCCTCGTTAGAGTTCACCCAGTTAATATGAAAATGACTTGTCCCTAGTTACTTTCGAATGGAGCAGAATTGAAAAAGTCTGTGCGCATTTGGAGGGAACGGGACGTCTTGATACACACGGAGGCTGTGTGCCAAACTCGAACAGAAATTCCTACTATACGGTTCTCATTTTATTAGCTCTAACAGCAGAAAACAGTTTAACCGAGGGGATACTTTGGTAATACTGAAAGAGTTTTTCTCAGCAGGGGGAACACTGTATAGGAATAAGATACAAGAGACACAGATTCGCTGTCAATACAAGATACGTAATGCATGTTCCCCGCGTTTTGGCTGTGACAGTTTCTTAATGCATTCTGCCACAACAAAGTGATCTGAATTATGGTTCGGGTGGATGCATCACACATCGCAGTTTTTTCAACCAACCTTCCAAAGTGCCACATTGGCTTTAAAAAGAGCGGGTTGTTCTAAACCCTCCATCTACTCTGTCCACATTAACTATTTACCTGGAAACTAGAAGTAGTCAGTGAAACAGTGGATTTTTCTTCCTATCAGTGCTTAAGATTCGCAATATTTTCTGCACTCCCCCCAAAACGCTGTTTGTGAAAAATCGCTTCGTTACATTCTGGTGAGCGTCGAAACAAGGGGTATCTAGGATGAATTGTATTCTGCGGACTTTCTGGTCAAATGTTTTAGTCACGTATTTGAATTCCTCTCTGAGAAAAAACCCATGTCCATGACAGGGTCATTCGTTTTGTGCCAAAGAGACAGATTCCACACATCCAGGATGAATTTTTAAAGTATTTAACTACTGGTAGTTTGACACCATCATAAAATGGCCAGTGATTGCCCTAATTAAACGATAAACTCTGTTGCCTGCCATTTAGCGGTCATAATCACGAAAACCTATACGGTGCCCGCAAACCAGGAACGACATCAATGAAAGACTCTAGTCTCCTACAGATTGATGTCCTCCTTCCGGAACAAAATCCTGGCTGACATGGTACAGTGCTGTTGTTTCGCTTTGCGGCTGTTCCTTGAGGCTCACGCCGTGCATACCTTGGCTGATTGCATCTACGATCAGCTCACTTCGTGAAAACTAAGTGCGAATTTCAAGGGTCTACTTCAGTTCAAGCCAGATGGCTTATGGGTTTATAAGCTACTGCCCGACACATATCCGAGTTCAGGCATTATCTTATCTGAGGTCTTCCAAGATAAATGAAATTTACGTTACACGTTGAATCCCGTAATATATATATGTATGCATATGTATATATATGGATTTCGTACTGTTTGACTACTGTTAGGGCCAGTAACGGGAAGACGGGCCCTTAGCTCACAAAACCGGAAATGATCAATCAGATAGGTCAGAGAATTGGTTTGAAAACACATGTTCTCCTGAGTAACAAAACCCACACACCAGGTGTTTCGGTACATGTAGATTATGCTTCGGTCAAGTTTCCAGTGACTTAAGACTAGTGGATTCCGTTCAGACAAAAATTTAGCTCTTGTTAGCCTGTCTCCTAGTGAAAAGTAGAGGATATCCAAACTCCTATCGGTCTGCTGTCAGTAATATCAATTCTGTGGATACACCTTCTTATGTCGACTTGTGATGCATTCATACAAGCAATTTTATCATCCGATGAGACCATGCGTGGTAAAAGGCAGCCTAGATGACATCTCACCAGTGCGGAAAGGCAAGGTCCTGCTATGAGACAGACAGTTAGAGCTGAACCAAGAATATCCGTCAATAGACTATCTCCGAACCACTATCTTTATTGCCCAAATAAAACGTATTTATAATCAGATCGAAAAGCGTGTGAGAAGCCAAGGTTGGTAAAAACAGATGTGTGAGACCAGTATAGGTTGTCCGCATCGTCCATTCGACGAACAATGCTTCCATCTGCCACATACTCTTGGCAAACTTGCACCCTCCAAAATTACTGCATCTCGTCAGAATGAAACCAGGTAAATGGACTACTCATTTGATCCCACCAGTCTTTGATGAGTGCGATGTTTAACAGCTCCATTTGTCCTGTGTGAGAAGGATGCCAAAAAGAAAAGAGTTATTATATTTTTCTTCCCACATGATTCAGCAATAGTTCGATCAATGCTGTTTACATTTTCCCGCAAGTTAGCCCTCACAAGAGTTCCTCTACCTATTGGTGATAGTAGATAACTCAAAATGTTCTTCGTGCACCCTCTGAAGTCTAATAATCAAGAGATAAATAAGTACTGAGCCCGGCAGAAAGCTCATCTCAAAATTGTTGACTTGTCGAACTCAGGAATTCGGGGTTAATATTTACAGTGCACAATATTTTGGTTCTTTGAAAAAATTGGTTGGAATTTGATGACAACTACTTACAAAACCGACCGGATTACACAAAGACGTCTAGCTCGAAGTGCAAATCGGCAAAACGTACGAACGAGGCACGATGGTTTTTTGGCTTACGTAGCAGTTCAAAAGAGATCTAATTCACCCTTACCTGTGCCACTGCCTATTAGTGACTGCTTTGGCTCGTCTGTTGGCTTAATATATGCTGATTCATAAGTCTCAAAAACAAACGTGTCTCAACTTCAAACCCTGCAGAGAAATATTTTACTGTTCTCATATCATAGTTCCAAAATTAAAAAGCTTGCATTATATCGGGCACAGCCTCAACCACTGTGTGCCTCTATTTTTACTCAACTTATATCTATGCGCGAAGTTAGGGTATTGCAATTAACAGCTGGTAACACCAGGTAACAGGTGAGTGATCCACGGGGGTGATTTGTTGAGTTGGAGGTCCATCTTTTGTAAATTGTCGTTTTCCTTTACGTACAGAGATTTTCAAAAACACCCAAGCATAAGATGGTCGACTGGGGAAAAAGTTTGCTTACAGCTCAAATAAGAATCTTCAGAACACTTGGAAACCACGACTCGAAAAACCGGAGCAAACCGAAGAGGGAAAACATAAAAGGAACCATTGTCTTTTGGATGGAAAGCGGCCAACATCTAAGCGCTCATTTGGGCCCGGCGGAACTTATTACGAGGGCTGAAGCTTTGCTCTTCCGGATTTATCGTGAAGACAATGAGGATGACGATGCTAATGAGTATTATTAATAATCGGAGTAATGAGTACGACTATAGTTATACATAAAGGTCTAGCCATGGCAGGAATAGAAGAACTGCTAGCAGTTCCTCAGTTGGCCAACCGGTATTATTTCACCTTTTGTTGACGATTGACTTGGTGCTTGAAATCACATGAAAAAGTCCGTCTATTGTACTATTGGTAGACTGTGTGAAAGGAATTGACCATACGGGTTCACTAAGGTTGAGTTTGAAAGCAAAAACAAGGATTAACGGAATTAATTAATTAACTTATTAGTATTATTTACAAGAAGTAGTGCAACTGTTCGAGACCCACATCGTTTCAACTGCTTGGCAGCTTTCTGTCACTGTGTGTTGGAACAATCGAAAAAACGTGAGCATCGAAGATCAGGAGAAGCACGGGTAAAACGGTGCGATAAATAAATACTAATAAAAAAATAAGCCGAAAGACCATTGTTTTTAAACGTATAGCATCGAGCTTATCCGGAATAGGAACCTATCCGGAATATAGGCGCGACATTTGGTCAGTTCGAAAGTCTTCTCCAACGACAAAACTAGCTTAGCAGCAACCACTCATTTATTTTCAGTTTTCTTGCGAAGTTGTGAAGAGCTTCGGACTCGGGGATTCCACGTTTGACGTTTGAAGAATCTTGCTTAGGCGAAAAATTCTGCTTCACGGAGTATTGGGTCTACATTCTTTCCGTTGGCGTTTAATCTTCGTGAAACAATCACTGACCAGTTGGTTCCACGTCTAACGACCAAAGGTAGCAAAAAAACTGTCTATTTCAGGTTGTTATGCTTATTCCGCACCGGATAAAAAACCGACAGAGAACCTGCTAGCAGACCAGAACAGATGGTATGCTATACAAATGATCAGAACATCACAAGCAAATCCAAACAAGTAGATGTTTTTTAGATAACAGGCCGTAAAAAAAACTGCGTATTGCTTGCATTGGAAGGTCAGTGTCTGAAAAGACTCTGTGAATTGTGATGAAATATATATGGCCGATATCCAGAATGAGGCTGGACTATTATAAAACTTGGCTTGTAGGGAACAAAACTTCAAAATCTTTGCACAAGAGCAAGAAAACGGCCAAGTCCTTTTCTTATAAATTAAGGGTCAGCAGACTTGCTTAGTCAAAAAACGTGTGCTTCAATCTCCGATATTACGCCTACAAACTTTCATAGCAATTGTTGCACTATCAGATGTGTCACCACACGTACACAGACGGCTTGTTTGTTCATTTGTAACCTTGAAGCTCGCTCAGTGAATCCACGAATCTTTATGGCTGGCTGTGATTTGTTGTTAGTTGACACATCTAATTTACCCTAGTTAACTTATAGGTGAAAAGGGTGAACTAACCTCTGAAGACATGTTAGTAGTTTTCCTAGTCCAACATTACCTAGGTTTAGGTAGATTTTTTGTATCGAATACACCCTTGAACACTAATGACAAACACTGAATTAATACGGCTTTTAACGGAGGAGGAATCGATTTCATATTTGTTCATCACATTGGGTTCATGTTCAATGATAACAAATGAACTGGATCCACCTAGTGTTCAATCAAACGGGGCTAGTGCGTGAATGTTGCCGGTCATAGCACAGGCAGCCTGTTAAGCCGGTTCACCAGATTTTAATCTCCTTTACCAGACTGGAAGACCTAATCCTGCTAAACTGGGCACTCAGCATGTAATGACGGTCACTCTGCAACATAACCGTCAGCGGTAAGCCCAATCGCCGGAGGAGTCTCCTGGTACTTGAAAGAGCACATGAGTTCGTGGGACATACACCCAAGCAACCGAAAATTATTAGTGTCATTTTGAATCACATCAGTGTTCACCAAAATCCGACACAGAAAGGGCACCTCACTTATTCCTTAGTGTGAGTTACAGCACATCTTAGATTTTGTTAGCTGCTCACTGATGACAATTCTTCCGATGACTGAAAATTTTCAAAAAGGAACGGACGAGAGCTCGAGCATTAGCAACTTACTGCGTGCTTTGAGTTCATGTTCAACATTTTTACCCGGATTCATTTCGATCGAAGTATTCATTTCGATTGTTACCAGTAAACTATTTCTGGTGCCGTATACTCGTTAGTAAAATATTTCTAATTGCTTCTGCTGCAACACAGTGGCTTTGGTTCGGGTTACTAGTTAACTGTTTACTTCAGTCGGAACAAGTGCTCCAAATATATCGTGAGCTGCACTCATATGTCCAGGATACTGATTTGTGCATGACACCCGTTTCACAAGCAGGTTGTCGTCCATCTCAAGGGGTGTCCTTTACTTTATTCTGCATGTACCTGGGGTCTTTGCTTCAAGCAGAGTACGTGTGAAGCGACTGAAGATGTCTTCCACCTTCGCCCATGAAAAAAATATTAGCAATACCAGCAATATGGTACACCTGCACGTGGCAGTCCTGGGATAAGTTTGATTCAATGTGGGCGTGTAAATTGAACGCACTATTTCGAAAGCCATGGATTATCTTTTGTGGGCTTCCGAGGGATTGATTTCTCTGAGGAGTTGTCAATTGAAATGTTAATGACGCAAACATCTCTCAGGGAACACCGTTTGAAGGCTTCTTGTCGAAGGGGTACTATACACCAAACAAAACGCCGCATTTCACCCAAAGTGCGGATAAATCATCACTGGATAGGTCCATTTTTCCCTATATAAAATATTTACTTTTTACCTGTAAACATAAAAAAAACCTGAAAGTAATCAGCTGAGGAACATTCTAGGCTAAGAAGGGTGTTTATACCAACTTCGTCAGGTTGAGCTGCGTTGGACAGGCAAACTAAACAGGTGGATGGAGTTCCGTCAAGAGGCGTACAAATTTGATGTCAGAGATTGTTCCTGATATGATAAGCAATCTCATTATTTACTGTTCTGCAAGGTCTACATTCCCGCACAAAAAATGATAGTCAGTGAAATCCAGTCGCTTTAATTTTTTGGTTTAAAACTGTTGCACAAAATTTTATAACTAATTTTGGTTTGGACCAAACAAAACTTTACATTCTTATCGGTTACAAGAGAGTGGAAACATAATGCGTTTTTCAAAGCGGTTTGGTTTTTGATTTTCATTATGCATCCGAAGTTCAATTTCTTACATGTCATTGTGTTTGACAGACTCTTTCTTGCAAATGTAATATGTCTTCAGTGTTTTAATCCATTTACCTGTTATTTTTAGGTGGCATCTTTGTGGAACCGAAAGAAAGCAAGATCCAGGCTAACAACCGTATTGTTTTTTTCATCAGCCACACTGAAAGAATCATTGATAGTCTGGTTCGTCCAAGTCAAACCATTTCTTCAGAGAGAATGACAACATTGTACTGTCAGGGTGTAATTGGCTTAAATCATTTGTCAGGTCGTGTTTTATTTCATAAGTTGTGATACCCGTTCCATCCTTTTCGCAGTTAGGTGAACCAGCCCTTCTTGGGTTGTGCTGCTTGGTCTGGCGTATACGATTAAATCAACGGTGGCTCCGCGTGAGGTTCTAGTAATTTTTTCGTGTGAATCATTGACCATTGTCTTCGCATAAGTACCTCTATCCATGCGGCCGACTGCCTGTGCACTAGATTAGAAAAGTACAGCAAGCGAAATCTTTAACATTCAGTTCTGTTACATCCAAGCTTGCTATTTATCCCTGCTCAGAATCCAATAATCTGCTTCCATGTGATTTCTTGCGATGCCAATCGTCTCAGTGAATGATGACGTAACAATGCACTTAGTTTAGCCTACCAATTTCAGTATTCACTTTATTATATTTGGTCCTAATCCATCAACTGCTTGGTACCCTGAAGGCACAAAGCTGCCTTGTAATCTCTGCACAAAAGGTCTTTTCTGTGAGTGCTGCATTTTAGACAGCCACACCCGCACACACCCTACCTACCTCAGAGTTTGTCACTGAATGGTTAACTCCGCAAACAGCCCATTAGGCATTCATATAAGAAATGAAATTAAAAGGAATTTGTGACCACTTATAACTGACCATCTTCAAACAGAGCTAACAAGTAGTGGAGTCTTCATCGGCGTTAAACTGAAGAAACGATTTCAACCTTTTGCATATCCGTCCAACTAACCACCTTAGAGTGATACGTTTGTCTAGACAACACAGTTTCATGTTAATATCATCTCGGTATCTAAATCCACAAGTGTCGTTACTCCCTGCTCAAATGTGTAAACGTCCTTGTGAGCCTGCTGCTCGTTCACATGGAAGAAACGAACAAAGAGGGGCGAATTCCACAATTATTTCGTTGACTCTGGTTCCAGTCCTTGATGTCTGCACATGTTTGACAGGCGGTCGTAAGGCACACACAATAAAAGTGTCCAGTTACGTCTTGAATGTGCAGTTCAAACGTACTAGATCTTGATCACGTGATTCACCTCGTGTGCGACGGAACACTGATCGGTTCCAATTGTTTTCTAGGCCTTTTTAGGTGATTTGCGAGCCTCGAAAGATTAGCAACTGTATTGTGAACAGGCAGCCCGCTATCTCGGAAACCATTTGGAAAATGGAATTCTAGCCAAACATACAGTGCTTTAGTGAGAGAAACTATTGACAAGTTGAGCTTTTTGTACTTTTGTGCGACACCCGGACACTCAGTACCGAAAACCTAGGCCCGGTTAAAACAGACCGAAAGTGCAGTGTTCAGTCACCCTGGTGCTTCCTAATCAGCTACCTTTCCTGTAGACTGATGAATCTAGTAATCCTTGTAAACTGAACATTCTACAATTAATGTCGACAAAATGGACTCGTTACATTCTTTAAGTCACGTGTATGGATAATTAACTCGACATACCAACCTTCTGGTCACGAGCCACGCACTTTAGTTTGCTGTATCCTAGGCTGCTAAACTCCTCCGCAAAAAGCATACATAAATTATAGACACATCCATAGATACGTGTATAAATTTATTCACATTTGTAGAAGAACAAAACCTAGATATTCAACCATGTTTTTTCTGTCATCTTCAATCAATATGGGCAATCAGTGGAACTGTTTTTGTGGGCTTATTTTAAGAATGCTTGTGCATTTTGAACGCTCGCAGACTACCTGACTATTCACACTTTTGTTTCACAAAGTTTGCATGGAGATGGCTTTGCTAATCAAGTCGAAACTCACACAGAAAATATGCGTCCAATGCAGCATCAGATTAGTGGTCTAGTTGTTCTGCAAGCTCACCTGTGCCGGCTACGCCAAGATGAACAGGTCAACTGTTATTTTGTCTACACACACTTTTCAACTAAAAGATTTTTTAGGATCTGGTAGGCAGTTGCACATCAGTGGAAGGTCCGTTTTACACGAATTTACTGTTATAAGAGGTTTGATACGTGTTACCTATCGATCGTCAGACATCGCCTATCTATTGATCAACACACATAACCAATCAGTCTGACTTCCACGAAACTATGCATCAAGGTGACTTGAAATGGCCTTAAGTGAAGCAAGGGTTAACCGATATCGTGAAATATCCTTCAGTTGAAATCGGAAATCTCTAAAAAATCACCTAGTAACCCCAGATCTGTCTTGTGAAGAATCTGTGACTGGAATGCTTGTCGTCAGACTTTTTTATTTCCCTTAAATCATAGCCCATGGAATTGCACACTGGCCTGGCGCGCCACACAGTTGAATGTACGATTCTCAGGAAAGGTAGGAATTTGTCCGAGAAGATGAACTTATTCTGCGAATTTTTGGTTCATTTATTCGAGTCAGCACTTCTTGTTCGAAAGAGTAGTCCTAGTGAACGGGATATGTTGTTAAGGGTGTCTAGGCTGGGTCAACACTACTGGTTTTTATGGTTGAATAGGTTTTGATTCTCAGTAACTTACGGCCTAAAATGGACAGATTTCACATATAAAATACTTTTGTCTGTAGATAGATTGGAGTTAGCCGAGCTTGGACAAAATTGGTGATAAAAGCTTATAAAACCCATACCGAAGACTAAAACTGAAAGCACTTAGTTCTGGGTGTTCCGGAAAAATCGGAAACGTTGACCACAGAATTTGGTATGGCTGAGTGTCTCATCCACTGGCGTACTATAAACAGATGAGAATTATTAAGTCGAGGGGAAAAGGACGTGCGTAACCTTCATTCTCTAGCCCTCAAATAATTCCACCATTAACTTACTGCTGGTTGGACTGTGAGAATAAAAACCAGCTTATAAAAACGGGTACTTATTGTTAGCTGGGGAATATCTCATGTCACGTGGTTTAGAAAAAAATTGCCAAAGTCGAAAGTACAAATACCTATTCTGTGGCCAACATTAATCTTTATTGTATTAAAAAGCCACCAATTATCCACGTGATCAGACGCGAGCGGCAAGCATAAAATCTGGGAACACTTAAGTGATTTGAAGCTTAAGGAAGGCTATTGGCATTCGCTCAAGATGTACCACAAAATCCAAAAACAATACCAGGGATCTGCTGGCAAACTTTTCGATGGAATAATGCAAGTAGACGCAATGCGATGTCTGTGTTAATGCAACCCCATTCCTTGTTTTACTCCTTTGCTCTAAAATCTTCCCAGATGGAGTTCTCATGGTCCTATGGTAATTAATTTATGGAGCTATAAGTCGTTTTTCTGCCTATAAAGAATATTACCGATACCCATGTGATAGAACAAATATCTTTGAGCTTACACATCTTACTCAGTTTTGTCCTTCTTGGGGCTTATCGGGTAGGCGCAGTCCCAAGATTTCGTCAACCTTTTGTTCTACCTGAACCCAAATGGTGCGTGATTCGCGAAATATACTCGTTTGCAAACCAGTCTCCCGTTTACGATATTCTCCGTCTGGATGTGCTGCATACAGGCTGCTTCGTGTTTCCGTTGGTATGATATTTGAGCTATCGACGAAACACACTACTCAAAAGGTAGATGAAAAGTGTTTGGCGGCCTACTGCCAGTTTGGCCCTCTTGAGCGACCCTTGTACATCACATTCAATTGAAGAAAATCTCAAACGGGTAACTAGTCTGAGTCTCTCGTTTACACCAGTGTAAATTGCTCTAAGTGTATTTCGTCAAAAATCAGTCTTCGCTTACGTGATCACTCCCCCCCGAGAACCAACTCCTTGTTGATCTCTGTTGAAATGAGATTATCATAGACCACAATCTGGGACCAAGCTTCAAGCAAAAACGAATCCTATGGAATGGTGTGCACATAATCAAAGATTAACAATGGTGCTGGAGCGTTACACTTAGCGGTTTTTCGTTTTTCGTTCTCCTAGCAGTCCTGGAAAACCTTCTATCAAGGAGAACAGCCATCAACAAACTTTGCTACTCTCCAATCCTTTCTTCCGATAGGAAAATGCTGTTTTGATCCGTTGCAAGTTTTTTTCTTGGCACAAAGATGAATCACTTGTTGAGGCGTAGTCTAGACAACCACGGCACAGACGACCATTCACTACATTGCATGGAATGTGGTTGAACAGCTGAAGGGAACCGATTAGAACGTAGCTGAACAATCAAGGTGGAGTCAGGTAAAACTTTCCGATCGACAGAATGCCACCATTTTCCCTTCACAGGAAGGCAATAGATAAGTCATTGTTGCTTCATCGTGGAGTTGACCGGTAAATCTTCTCGTGGTGGAACAAATAAACAGATCTCAATGTCAAGCAGACTAAGGCCACGACATATTTTTACGACAGAAGCTGTTCATCAGGTTACTTCATGTGATCTCCCATTCCGACACTGACATTCTGGTTTGCACTGCTGACCAATAAGTGACAGGTTATTAGGTGTTTGAGATAAGCCGACTGCACAGATATTGCAAAAAAAACCAATTTGCATGGATTCGGCATCTAATCACCGAGCTCCAGGTTGTACCTACACACATTCTTTGGCATGCAGTTTCCGTCTGTCTAAATCCAAAAGCGTACAAGTTCCTCGGTAGTACACACGCATTATCCAGTGTTGAGAGCGCTTCCGTAAACGTGTTGGCATTCGTGAGTGCTCAAGCATCCTGGCCTGCTGTTGGACCTATTATATTAAAATCACGTGACTAGGATAGGCTTTTCATTCGATCACCCCTACCCTCGGCGTAAGTATGATGGGCTGACAGAAAAGTATGCTCGCAGTGATTGATAGAATCGATGCTCTCGTACCAAAAATACATAATGATTACCCATTAAAGTATACCCATGTGATTAACTTTTGTGTGGAGAGATCGCTATGAACGTACTACAGTCTCCTTGACCACGAGACACGCCAATACTTCCAGAGTTATTTGCTTCACCACTCGGTCCTCCTATGACTTGGCTGAAATTTCGTGTCAACACTCGCACAAATGGTATTGACTGCAGCTGAACCATCACGCTGAAGGTCAAGCCGAACAGCCATTGAATCACTAATCGATCCGTCAAGCCCAGAGGCTGACAAGCCTATTTTTTGTTAACCTGTTGGCGCGTGGGTAAGTGATGGTCGCACTATTGAACCCTAAGAAACTCACGAGATTCGGTGACAGTTAGGCAGTGGGTGACTTGGTCTATAGTATGATATCACAGAGTCATCTCTACTACCTTCGTGGGACGTAGTAACTTTACTTTGATTGGCACCGAAACACGCCAGTTGCCAAAAGTTGTCGCCTAAGCCGTTAAATTGCTGTTTGGTACGTAAAACACGGACTCACATTCGTACGTACCTCAGAGAAAGCTTAGTTAGGATCCGTCATTTTGGGACACGTAGTTTCAAATAGTGGAATCTAGGGCATGCCGCAGCAGGTTGATTACATGCTCCCGTCATTCATTCTTACCAGCACTGACTTGTGCTTTCCCGTAGTGCCACCTTACTAAATTGTTCCCCTTAGAGTCATCGCACCAACAGACCTACCTATGAAGCCAAACCTCCAAGCAAAACTGCAGGCTAAGCTGTGCTCTCTGGAAGGTCTGGCCGACTCTGTAATACATCTGACTTCTTCAGGTTTGTCTTCTCATGGTTTTCGGATTGTGTTTTGTTTTCTCTAATTACTCGATCATCCACGTATTCAATCATTCATTCATTCACTTAAACCAGCTTAGCATCATTGACGAGTATCCAACTAGTGCACTTAATGTTTAGCGGCTTAGCTCATCACGGCTTTGGGTATCCCTGACTGTACCGTTTTAAAAGGAGTCATTTTTTGCCTGTTTCACGCCAGGTAAGGTGGATGGGTGCATTTTTTTTCTTCACAAGGTATTAGCTTGTTAGTATCGATACAATGCGACTTGATGGATACCGACGGTTAGGTGGAACGGCGACAAAACGTAAAATAGTGCAAGTTGAAATCACCAATAAAACGGATGTACTGGAATACACCCCGTTATACTTAATGCAAGAGTAAGCTTTGTCTGACCTCATAAACTGGACAGTAAATTATTTTAAAAAAACACAGTTAGATGTCAGCTCCGATTGTCATAGATCATATAACACCCCAGTGTGAGAATCCACTGTGCAATTTTTCGTAAGAAATTCAGACCATTTCCAAAAAGTTGCATTCGTCTACTAAATTCCATTGTCATTGCAACTAACCAAAGGTTCTTCTCACAGTGACCCCGAAGCCTGAGGTTATTATTCGAGTTTGCAGAGCGGCTGAGTCAAAATGTTCAGAGTGCCAGTACACCGAACTGCAAAAAGGGCCAAAAGCAAGCCCCAGAAAGGTCTCCTAAGGCAAGTAGAACAGCTTCTCTACTAAAATTCCTGCAGAGTACAGTTTAGCATATTCATCAGACTTGTTTCATGGTTTGTAAGATTACCTGGAAAGTTGATTTTAGTCGTGTGGACTAAATCATAAAACTGTAAAACGTCTTATGCAGGGCGCATGATACTGAAGCGGTTTTCGTCGATTGGGTTATTACGGACACACAGATAAAGCGTACCGCGGTAAGGCAGTTTCCAATCTGTTTTTGACCTCTTGGCCATGCGTTTGTCTCCAAATGGAGATGGCCGCCTCCTGAACTACCAACGATGTGATGATACGAGTACCTAGAAATTCAAACTTGTGACCTCTTGCCGCAGAAGTTGTACGCTCCTTGGATCCCTCAGCAATGGTATAGATAGCTTTTACCCAGGTGGGACATAGCAACACTCATTTTTCGACTACAAGGATTTAATTCATTAGCAATTACTTTGGTTAGCTCCTTCAGCGATAACCCCTTTTGGAAAGCCTCATGTGACATTTATTTGCTTGTTAAAGTTAAAAAATCATAAATGAAGACCCTTTCAAAAGATTCTATACAGTTTGTGTGAAACAATGATGCTAACGCTGTCCTTTTTGCACAACAAGCACGCCAACGTACAATTGTAAATGTCTCGTTGTGGTTCTGAAAGGAATGAGCGGAACTGGGATCCTCGGTGTAACCTTTGTCGTAAGCAGTTGCTGATCAGGGAACAGTGTTTTTCTAGAGACGGCAGGGAAACTACTTTGGATGCCCAAAAACTGTTATAGGGCAGCAGTTGTGCTGACAGAAACTAATAAGGATTTGCTGGGTGCATGAATTTCGCCAACTGTTGCGTAAATGTGGGTAGCCAATCGGTGTGTTGGGGTGTCGTCCCACAGAGATCCGCCAATCATCAGTGACTGGAGGATTGGATTCTTGTGTTTATCCGATAAAACATACAAGGTTTTGCATGGTTCAGACTTGGTTTTACTTACAGACCACTGATGCCGAATTGTATATAAGTGTTATTAGCAACATGAGAGAGCTAAGGGTCACTGACCGACAGAAAACTGGCATTTAGCACGGGCACTGTTGGCGCCACAGAAAACCATCGATTTGGTCCATGAATATCTAATTGGGGTTTAATACCTTCCTTCTTCCTATCGCCTCTTCAAGTAAAGTATACGTACAGTGTTCTCTATAAACTCTGTTAATATAGTATCCAAGTGAAAAAAAGAAACCGGTAGCATTATTGTGATTGATTGTGTCATTTCCCGGCATAAAAGTGGAATCATTGAATTACTGACCAGTAAATTGAGTGCAATTATTTAGGGCTTAAGCTGATTTTTTTGTAATGACCCGTTGGGTAATTGGTTTTCATTCTCACGGTTCATCAAGTCAAGTCGGTCAGGTCTATTACTGGTCCCCACTACTGGTTCACTATTGGGTTGCTCACTTCACATGTTGCCAGCCAAACCCTCGACTTTGAATCAAAGTGACTACGACAGCCTTGCAACGTCTAAAATACTCATACATCAGATATGGTTTCGGATTAGTGGTGTAAATCTGCTCCCGTTCAAACAGTCTAACGTGAAACATTCAGTAGCCACTATGGAAAGGCTTGGGTAATCTGGCAGTAGTTCATTCCCCGTGTTTCCTTCCCATGATACGGTGTTACGGCTGAACAGTAAGAAAGGTTCACTGACTGTCAGAGTGAAGACCCTCAAGGTGTAGGTCCGAAGACTTCCTCATTAAAATGTAAACTTTCCTTGAAAGTACTTGGCACACAGGATTGCTAAGTACGCTCAAATAGGTGGTAAGTTAAAAAATACGTTGGATGGGGATTTCGAGCAACAGGCATATCTGATGAGCACCAAAAAGGAAGAGACTGGTTATTCAGTGTTTATGTAGACCTTATGAGTGGTATTGAGGAAAGCACTTATTACCCTCAGTTAGCATAGTTCTAGTAATCGGCTGAAGATATGCTAGCAAATGCGAAACAGCTGAACGCATCGGAACGTTCCTCACACTTTGGATCGGTTGTCAATAAATCTAGATCATTGATTACTCCGACTTGATAACCATCGCAAAACGGGTCAACCAGTTGCAATCACTCAGTAGTTTGGTTACGCGACACCCTACCAGCAGCATGCCAAACTCGACATTCCACACGACTTGGCTGTTTGCGGCTCAGTAATTGATGAGTTGGTGTTATTCACAGTTGTTTTTGTGCGACGCTGCTTGTTCACACGAGCACGCACGCACACAATGTGATTTCAAAGATTGCCATCGTCACAACGAAAAACTCTACGTGCACCAACTTGTGCGTATGCACACAAAAGTGGTAAGACACAATGGCGAGCACAATGCTCTGTCTGAGTCGGCCGTACTGCTTGTGCGATTACCGCCAATGTGGCATACCGATAACGCTTTCACATTCCACGATTAAAAGTCATTTTACATAGGCAAGACAAGTCGGGTAACCAGATCTTGCAATTTGTATGTGTGTGCACTTGAACAGGAGAGATGAAAACGAGTTGACTGTGACAGTGATGTTGATACAAGGACGTAATGTTTGGGACTTAGTTCGCCATCAACGTACAGTAGGAGTGATTCAGCGTGTTCTGTCCAAAAATGAAGATAACTCACGGTTAACTAAGTAAAGACGAATGCTATTATCTAGGAAAATAGGCAAGTACAAATTAAATTGCATCCCAAAAAGGTAACTAGCATGCTTGTTTGTTCCGAATAAGCTAAGAAAGAATGAGCTTGACCATGATCATCACACACCCGTCGTTAAAATTTAGAGTCTAAGAGCCCCCAACTCAATGTAGTCAAGCTTTGGACAGAAAGACTGAATGCGTCTAACGTGGACACCATGGATGTAAGCCAAAAGTGACTCATAGACAACCAACCGGATATCCTAGAGCCTGGGTTGTAATAGGGGTTGTCGTGCGATATATTTGTCTAGTTGCAATTCATTACATCTCTACCTGATGTTCCATCCTCCCACTGCTGCTTAAGCTCACGGAGAGACTAGCAACTTGGCCGAAAGTGATGACAGGGTAGGATCTGGTGAGAGCAAAATACAAACTTTGAAATTGCCGTGGTAAATGCTGGAAACATATAGAGCAATCGTGATACGGATGTTGCAAGTTCTAATCAACAGATGCAAATCGACGCGTTTTTGAAAGCTGCAAGTGTCCCAAACTGGCCAAATTGCCTAACATTAATTAATTTCGGAAGCGTATTCTCCTGATATATATTTATAAGCGTCTGCACCTGAGGTTCTCTGCCGTGTGCGTTAGTGCATGCTTTGCTGCTCACTCTCCACCGGCGTAATATGCTGCTTGAAAATGTTGATTCCTGGAATATTTGTTGGGAACGACGCAATCGGTAAACCAATATTTATGTCCACGTTGCCTCTCCTTCAATATCTCTGAAAACCATGAGTAGTCGCAGCAAAGGCGATGACTCGGGTCAAGGCGAAGAGCAAGTCCTCACATGCGGGTCTCCGATTCCCCGTTGGCCGTGTGCATCGTCCGCTGCGCAAGGATAACTATGCTGAGCGCGTTGGTTCTGGTGCTTCTGTTCCAGCCTGATAATATATTCACACTGCTTTTTAGTTATCCCATTCAACACCAGTTTTTTATATTTATCGCCTGTAGACCAGGACAAAACAATTTCTTGTAAGATTTCTTGTAACTGTCTCGTTCCCACATTTTCTGTCATCAATCGAACTGGTACACATCAGTCGTTAAACAAACCACGCCCATCAGTTGTAGTGTTGGCCAATCATATGAAACAAGGTTTGCTTTACAGCTCAATATTCGGTCTCAATAAAACCCCTGCTGTGAATAGTATCGTTAGTGGCGCTGAGTTCATAAAGTTGTACACAACCTACAACGTGAGACCGAAACCAGAACTGCCTGATAATGACGTCCTTTTCTGACAAAATATCCTTTTACCGGAATCTCCAATTTCAATCATGTCAATCGAGGCTCAGATGCATTATTCGAAGCTGGCCACCAGTGCATCAACTCTGACAACGGTTTCCTGTCCAAACACCAGTCCCAGAGATAGAAATGTTTGCTGGGTGCATTTATCTGCTCAGATATTCTACGTATCCTTATACACTGAAACATTCATATGCTTTTATAAGACGTCGCGATAAAATTTTCAAGATAACTTGGAAGCAATCTCAGACTGTCAAAGTAGGAATCTAAAAATTAACCGATAGTAAGCTAAGGTGTTCATTGGATTGCCCTTTCTTAGGTCTAATGTATGAGGAACGTGACTACTCTCAGAATATCCTAATCTGGTGTCGGTATTCCTCTAACTGTATACGGGAAAACTCATAGTTGGTGACGGATTATCTCAAGAATTTTAGTTGGGTGCAAAAAGCCAATGGGAAGCTGACTCAGCAACCACCACCAGCCTCAGTGAACACGGGCCTAGGACGCAACAAAGAGCAAACGTTACCTTGATTGTCTGGCCAGAATTCGAAAGCATGCTTGCCACTGAGCTGGACGATATGTACTGTAGGGCCTAACGCTGTAGCTAGGGAGGACGAAGTCTAACCCCAGAAAATAGGGACTAAAGACCGAATGCAGCAAAAATTAGGTTCTACTGAGGAAGACGCCAGTTTTTAGTGTGGATATACAGCTAAGTTCTTTGTGCCCTGTCATAGCACCAAAATTAACCTTTTCGAAAACTTGAACAAGTAATTTCCGCGTGTAGTTCCGAGGAAGCTACAGTCTGTCGCAAACAGCGTACACCAGAAGTTGTTAAGGAATCTAGATAAACTAAATTTGCGCCCCCGACCAATGCTTAAGGTCCTTCAAGTTAAAACGAAAAACAAAGGTCTGTCTGATCAGAATGTAAGTCATTTTTAGCCTTAGACGACTAGAAACTCAAGCATTTTGAAATCACAAAAAGCTAGTGTTTAGCGACTATACTCTATGCGGTCTGTATCCTCCCGATGGCTGAGCTTGCAACGATCTAGTCACAGTGTTAAAATAGTGAGCAACTAAAAGCTATCCATTCAGTCGTGGACTATCCATAATTTGGGATGCCACTTCTTCTGGAAAGAAATGTCGTTTTGCTATATTGGGCAGAAAATTATGGCTGATTTTCACATCAGGTCACCCAACATTCATCCGTCTTGAGCTTATCTGTGAGCAGCCATTTAAAGAAGTTTTGCATTAGTAACACAAACCTCGGTATGCACCGGGTACTTGAAGAGAGCATTCTTTTTTCCAGAATATCTGTTTAGTAAACACAGGAAAACCTAAACTCAGGCATTTAGACAAAATAATCAAGTTTACTTGCAGCTAGGACAGGTCCTTTGATGTCGTAGATTGATTGTGGAGAGGAAACTTTGAGGTAAGATAAAATCTTCTGGCAAGGTCTGGGGACTTTCGGTAAGGTGGTAAAGTCAGTCTTATAAAAATAACAAGTTACTGCACGTTTACTGAAATGTGCTGAGTTCCGCACTAAATTTTAACTGCTGTCAACAAAGTTTTGCATCTCTTGAAATGCAACATAAAGTTCCAGGAGCTATATGCGAATTCAACTGAACATGAAACTATTTACCCTTTGCTTAGTGAAAAGCGCACTTGAACAACATTTTTATGCAGAAATTGCGGGATATTTGTCCACAGCAGTCCAACCGTGTTCTAAAGCCTTTCTCATTTTTAAAGACAACATTCTAATCAATAATTTCAGATGCACCGTAACTACATCATGTTTCAGAATAACAAAGTTTTGTTTGTTTTAAATTCTTATACGTCAGCCATAGGATATCGAAAAAGCTGGATAGTTTAGTAAAGTTATGAGCAGCATAAACCATTGAGAATATCCTTGATGACCGCTTAGTCTGCATATTTTCAGGTTGTCTAAAGGCCGGTTTGTTGAGATATTTATGTGCAATTTCGAGTACAGCCCACAGCATAAATTAACAGAATTCCAACTGGATGAGCTCCTTTGCAGAGGAATGGCTGTCTGGAATCCACTCAATTAATTGCATTGACAGCCTGGCTGATAGCTGTCAGTTTGAGTCAGCAAAATCCTCACTAGCTTGCAATCTTAGTGAAACTTAAGCGTAGCTATGCTCCTTTGGTTTGTACCGGATGGAAGCTTTCCCTTCAGGTTAAAACAAGTCGTGATGTCTAAAGTAAAGCAGCGAAAAAAAGTAGCAACAAAGGGACTCATACCGCGAGAGGCATTGATACGGAACCACTTTTTTACAGTCCCGAGGTTATAGCTTTAATGAAAGTTCCCCCAAGCTACCGGGCTTTTTCTTCCCAGAAATTGGCTGTTTTTGCGGTTTCCGAAGAATGCTTAATGAAACAAGCTTGATCTTAGAGAGCAAAAGCTTTGTTCTACCAATAGCTCACTGCAATCGTCGGTGACTCGCTCACACTGAGCGAAAATCCTAATCCAAAGTACAGTGCACACGCTTTATGTGCAGCAATATTAGGGGTCATACTCCTGTGTATGAATTTACACAATGTGCCAGGCTTAGAATTTTTTTGAATCAAACTCTTTGTCATAGGCTTGAATCAGGGTTACTCGAAGGAATCATATGCTTCCTATTTTCTCGGATTAATCATGGAGCCAGAGGTCATGGTCAGGATCCCAGAACGAAACATAACCCTTTTTATGAAGGTTTTAAATATTCTAAATATTCTAACTTTTTCTCCCGGAAAAAAACAAACACGACCCACTGAGGTACACAGATTTTTTCAGTGTGATGACGTTTACCATCTGCACTCTCTGTTAAATGAGTTCGAAGACGTCCCTCCTTTTATCCTTTTCTCTTTAAAAATCGGCATTTTCTTTGTAGCCAAAAACACACAATCCATACCAGCTCAGTAGATTTCCTTTCCACGCTCCGCCTGTTGAAGTTCAGGAAGCTGCTTCAAATCGTCACAGTTGGTTAGGGTTGTGTGAAACTGAAGTTCTCAAGTCAGTCAGTTTCGTCGGCTTTCTGTGGGTGACCGGATGTGTGCATTGGGGTTGGTCGAATTTGTGTGTCCAAACAAACTCTTGATTCTTTTATACATGAATGCCTGAGCACCTTCTGCGGCCTTTGTATAGTAGGTAATGGGTGCCATGTGAAGCCGATCACTTCGAATTCTGTGCACTTTAGAAAACTACCATACGATCTGCTGCCACACAGCCTCTGCTTAAGTAGCTTACTCTGTGACGGTAAAATCATTTACATTGAACAGCAAGCTGAATGCTTATGTTGAATGTGAGAGTTTACAGCGTGACACTATTCATTAGTCTGTTATCTTTTACCAAATCCCGATCACAACGGCAAGAAAACAAATAGTCCCAAATGAAACAGCAATTTGTGTTTTCGTTTAACCACTTCACCTAAATTGCCGCCTTCCTGTAGATAACAGCCGCAAAGATTACCAATGCAAAGTGGCACTGAGAAACCAGTGTAAACCAAGAAAACCCATACGTATTTATTACATCTCCTAGGCCTTATGCTAGGAAACCCCTACAGGCAACACAGTATTGACTATCTTAACAGTTGGTAAAACCGGAACAAAAACTGTCCTTTTATCCGCTGGAAAAAATGTTCATTTGATACTCAAATGTTCAAACTTCCTTGGAAACCAATGTACTTTTTGCAAAATCAGCATGGTACACTTATGAATAAAGCATGCTTTTTATAGGTCTAAATAACCGGCTTCGAATCACAATCCCTAGTTAGTCTTTGCCACAAGTCTTCATATCACCATAATAATAATGGACTAAACGACAACCCCTGCCAACAGAAGCATTAATCTTGAGCCCGTTCTTCAATAGAGACCTAAGCTTATGGATCTTAATGCTCTTCGGGATCTGACATTGTGAATAGTGCCAGGTTAACAAATTCGTCCATCAAGTGAACATTTAAGCAATGCCTACGAAACCTCATGCGGGTAGCCAATCTCACGGACATATAAAAGCGGTTTTGTGATTAATTACCCGAGCAAAATTTCCTAGTTGTGACAGGGTTAAAACTCCTCTCAGAGGCAATCTCGGTCACTTAAATTCATATTCTCCGATTCCTTTAACCGGTCATAAATGGAATCATAAATCACGCGCTAAAGGAACAAAAGGACATGTAGCCTTCAGAAGCTTTGTATGAAATGTGCTGACCAAACCAGTTCAGTCGTAAAAATTTAGAATGTATAAAAGTATTATTTGACCACCACACCTTTAATGTTGGAGATACCGTTTCGAAACTTTCTTCCTACCTAAAGTTGTGGGTGAAATTGGCCATACCATACATCTATCAAGCCACTGCTTTTGTAAACAGCTTGAACGGTAAATTTTTTAATTAGTCAAACCACAGACAGAAAAGTCCACCAGAATGACATTCTCTTGTTTTAAGAATTCTCTGTATAACAGACTGATATAAGGTGGGAATGACGAAATCAAGTCTAGTGAACTATTGCTCGTTTTATTCTTTGTGATAATACAGGATCTAACTAATAGGGTGCAAGGATACTCAGATGCCAGATAGTTTTGACCAGTAACACAGGAATAGTTCTTTCGGAATCCAGTTAAACTAGTATGACCTTTGCTCAAATACTTTTTTGGCATATTCATCAATATTTCTTATGACAAACTGCTCACATTTAAAGCAATAAGTTGACGAGAAGAGCCCTTAAGCCACGTCCGTACCAAGATTATCGTTGTCATATTGCGGCTGGATAAAAGGTCATGGCTCAAAACATTTTTGTTCAAAACTACACATCTAGTTGTTGACCACTCTGAGATATCTGTCAGTATGTAAATAAGTGGACTGCTTAATTGGCCAATGACATCATAGCTTATCTTAAGTGATATCTGCGATACCCAAATCCATAAATTTTACTCATTGTTTTCGCAAAAATTAACGTGAAACCTTCAATATCACATTTCTCATAACTGTACGGGTGAAAAAATGCACAGAACGGACCTTTCTGAGAGGGACTTCTAGCAGTTAGGTAAAGGAAGCATTGACCACCACAAACCTGGCCTGTCTAATATATTAGTCGCAGCCTATGCCTAAGCCCACAATGGTTATCGCATTAATGTGTGCGCTGGCCGTTACTTGTTTCAAGACAACGTAAACTTCGACGAAATTCGTGTGCGTGACTGTACAAATTGGCATTTACATTAACCATAGTAATGGGTGCTAAATTTCAGCCTTCTGTTCAGGACCGCCAATTATTTTGGATCGTGCGTAAGAATCATAATGTCTCCTGGTTTAGGACCGTGTCTCTATATCTCACAAAAAAATATGTTATGGAAAGAATAGATATGCTGTCACAAACCTCCATCAGAGGCTATTTTTAAGCAAAGCTTTTAGTCCGAGTAGCTTCGTGCTTCTTGCTCGGAATTGCAATATAGATATCTTCTGCCAGCGACCTCTTGACCTTATGGTAGACTAAATCAACAGAGGTGATTTCACTAGAAATTCAACTCTACTTAATTCTTCTTTCGTTAGGCCTAACGACAACTGCAGCTCCAACCCCGAACATCTAAAACATTCAACTCTTTTAGTCTGTGTCGCTCATCTTCTACGGACATTTCGCCATCAGCCTCAATTTCCCTTCTAATATTTTTCTCATGTTGAGCCAGTTTTACAATATAAAAAATTAAGCTCTCCAGTTCTGCTGCTCTTCGCCAATTTTCATGGAGTTTTATTCGAAGTTTAGCAAGTCCGAGATATTTTTATTCAGCAAGGCATAATGGTGATAAGGTCGGATGCTGTTGGGCTGCTCAATGGCTCAAAGCCTGTAACAACTAGGTTTCTGGTCAATCGTGTTTAAAAAGACTCCAATTTGGAATCAATATCCGGCTGTACGAATTTTTAGAGGCAAAAAATACTGAGTGAAAGCGGTAAAATACGTTAAAATAGCAGTACTGGCGGCCGATTTTGTCGGAGGTCAATCGTACTGGCAAGTGGTTGCAGTTGAGTACATGAGTGACAAAGGTATTTCCGAATTTTAAAATTAATCAAAAGGCTACCACATAATCTTCTATAAGCAAACAAGGATCACTCGAGGCTAGTCAACTGCTTCTTTTGAAAGCAGTCAAAAACAATTTAGTGGCACATCTTTGTGTTTGTTTCAGCAGCCCATCGCCATACTTTAGCTAAGAATTCCGGGCTCAAATGCAATAATCTAGGTTCATTGTCATATGAGTTGCAAAATCTTTCCTAAATGGAATTACTCCAGTTAGTTCAAGGTAGGAATATAAGAGTCTGTAATGTTTGCCAACAACATCGGAAGTTTTTTCACGCAAAACATGCCACATTGCAATTCATAGGCCATTTTGCTCACTGACGGTTAGGAGGCTGTGCAAAGCTATGATGCACAGGCCAAGGAAATAGTGAGCTGATGGAAGCATATGGCAACATTTCCCGTTGAATAATAGCCCTAGCATCTGTAGGAAAACGCAGACCGTCAAAAGTAGTCTTTTAGAAGAGCTTTTACTCATCTGCGGAGCCTACCACTCTCCCGATATTGATGTGGTCGGCGCATATTTTGCAAGAGAGGCTTGTGTATATGACCAAACTTATTGAGGTTGGAAACCTTTCACCAAGTTGGACTAGGGCCCAACTAAGGTTCCAGCGTTTCAAAAGGTCGTGATGCAATTCTTTAGGCAGTATTTAATCTAGTTGCTGATTTTGGGATGAGAAGGCTTCCTTAATTTCTGGTAAATCCTAGTAGGTTTTACTGCACAGTCACTATCCAGGACACGGCAAGTCATTGAGGCGTTGTGGCCGATGCCGTCCGCAACGATCCCTTGTAGACTTCTAAGCTTGCGTCTCACAGGTGACGCGTGCTGAGGGCCCCATCTCTTTAGGATGAGCGCTAAAATATGTATCAGCGTATTAAGCATAGATCTGGAGACGGGGGTGGGGATATAATATCCTAATAAGGCACCAGTTGCTTCTTTCATGGTACGAGTTAAAACCACGTTTGGTAGTAAGGTTCACCTAGTTGTGCCTCTCACGTTCTCTCGACAAGCCTACAACAAGATCGGTTTTTTCCTTGGATCGCCCGATTAGGAGTGTTTCACAGGCTTGTTTGTCTCCCTCGAAAGAGTAAGATGCAGCCGTTTCTTAGCGCAGGTCAAATGGTCTAGAGTGGTTCACCAGGACATTTCCTATTGCTCCTGGCATCTACATCCTTGTCCCGCTCCTAATACAGTCTCTCAAACCGTTAAGGTTAAGAATAGTTTGTTCCGGAATGCAGCCATTTTTGGTGAACCTAAAAGTCCGCTGAAAATGCGTTGTACCTCGAACGCTGGAATATTATCTACGAATCTGCAGGTGTTAGCACGCACCATGTCTTGTAGAGTTGACAGGCTGGTTGCCGTTTTGATGTAGGAGTACCGCATTTGTATGGGACCAGTAGTATTACTAGGGGACGGCATGGTCATAAGGTCCGAGAAGATTCTGGTGTGCAGTGTAAGCAATTAACATTTTATCTTTGATCAGGGAAAGGCCCGCCAGGGATAAGGCAGCAATGCCACAGTGGCGATTACAATGGTGCCAGTGGCCCAACACAGCGACCGAATGAACCAAGGTTCACAGCTGTTCCTTGAAAATATGTCCATACCATCCATTATGAACGGGTGTCAGTGTTTCACGGATGTGATGATTTGAAGGGCTATTGTGAGCCGTGTGTGACTGGATGGCTCTCTACTGAGACGGGGGTGTAAACGCTTGACGCTATAAGCTTTCTAATTTGAGCTAGTGACATGCTGAACTTAAGTTATTCATCCACCAATAAAACCACAATAAATTTTCCAAGAGGTTGTGGGCAGGCACCGTTAAAAATTCAAAAGTATTTCAAAGGCTATAAGATAAACCGTGGAATCTACACGAAGTTGCTGGACAAATACAATAACAGTCACCATGTTCATCATCTGACATACCCTCTGTGATGGCTTCTGATGGATATTGCTTCCTTCCTTGTGTTTCTTGAATCATTTAAAATATTTCGGAAACGATGTGGAATGGCTGAAAGACTCGAAAATTATCCAGATGATGACAAATATCCGATTGGGGGACGGGAAACAGAAAGTTCGAAAGGGTAAACTTTACATAAGTGCATGTAAATGGTGCGTTTAAACAACGTGATATGTATCATGGTCGTTGCCAATTGTCATCCACTGTACGGAGTCTGATAAAAAAACTTTGTAACATTTGTTGTAGGCGTGTCATAAATAACCCGTGGCACTGCGCTTTGCATGAGTGAAAGACGCGACGGAATTGGGATTAATTAGATGCAGCTCCACGGACTGGCCAGTCCGTAGAAGTGACCCAAAGATTCCAATGGAAACACAATATTTGCAGATAAACATTTCACATAAAATTGTAGCACTTGACGTGTTTTCGTTCCATGAGATCTTTCCAGAAAACCACAGTTCTGTTAAAATCTGTTTAAGGGTACTCAATGCCTGCACCTTGAAGAAAACCAACCAATCTGTATGTTGCTCTTTGATAGTGTAGTATGCACGCTATGGAAGCACCAGGGGACAGTGATTCTCCGGAGGCAGATGTGCACGACAATTTCTGTGGATGGAAAACAGAAAGAAAGCTCATGAGCCGAAGCCCAGTAAGCAAGGTTGTACATCACCAATACTTACATATAAGGCAATCAAACTGGCGGACACCGTATACTACAACAAGCTGCCCGCCAACGTACACCTGACTTGTGACGAAATGAACGAATGTCCTTGAAGTACGAGACTCCGTTAGCAAAGGTTCGACAATTGGTTGCAGATGAAATTATAAAGGTACTGATAAGCAGAGTCATCTACCGCGTCAGGTGCCAATCTCCCTTAGCAAGTAGGTCGATGGGTACGTTTTACTTACTAAGTTAGATGACAGGTTGGTTCGTGCAAAACTCCGCAAATGTGGTCACGGATTCACGGATTGATACACAGGAGCGAGGCTTTCGCCCAAGTTTCCCCCGAAATGAGAAAAAAGTTTGCCTAATGAAGGTGTGCGCTCTGAGCTTAAAAATCTTCTTACCGTGTCCCCGCCGTGTGTTTGCTGGGTCAACGGTGAAAAACCTGTTGGCCAAGCCTTGTTCAAACAGGGCGTAAGTAAGGATTAAGTCCCCTCGGAGGCGACGGTACTCCAAGGGAAAGAGGTCGAGTACCGCGAGACGCGTTTCGTGGTCCATGGACTTGAGACCGGCAACCATTTTCGTAGCAGCTCGCTGGACACGCTCAATGAGGATTACGTCTTTCGTGCGTCCTGAGTAGACAACCGGGTTGGCATATTCAAGGAGCGGTCTGACATAGGCCCCATAGAGTATTTGGAAGTCCGTGCGAGTAATACGAGAGAAGGTACGCCGAATCATCCGTAGAACAGCGAATGCCTTCTGAGCCGATTTCTCAAGGTGCAGTGAGAAGGACAGGTTTGGAGAGAGCCAGATACCCAAATCTTTTTTGGCATCTATCCTCGTGATGTCTTCTGGTCCTTTCTCACCATGCATGACAAAGGAGTTCGCTGAGTCTCCTCCAAATGACATATGGACGCACTTTTCGTCATTCAGAGGAAGGTGCCAGTCCAGCGACCACTGCTTTGCGGCGTCTACATCAATTTGGAGGGCACTGGCATTGGAACTCCACGATTTCAAGTCGTCCGCAAAAAGTAGACATGGACTTGAAATAACATCTGGAAGGTCATTGACGTATATCAGAAACGGCAAAGGTCCCAAAACGGAGCCCTGAGGAACTCCAATGGAGACCGGCGCCGCAGAAGAGTAGGTCGAGCCTACTTTCACTCGGAATGATCTGTCTGATAGGAATGCCTTGATCCAGTGTAGGATTTTCCCTTGAATCCCGTAAGACTCGAGTTTGTGGAGCAGAGGGACGTGTGGGACTCGATCAAATGCTTTTGAGAAGTCGAAAAATATGGCATCCGATATGAGTCCCTCGTCCTTGGCTTGGGTTAAGCTGTCCATAAATACGAGCATGTTCGTCAGGCAGGAACGGTTTGGGAGAAATCCGTGTTGAGCTTGAGAAATCAAGTTGTTGGAAGTAAGGTGATCTAGAATGGCTCGCTTTAGAATGCGTTCCATCACCTTGCATGGCACTCTAGTGAGGCTTATAGGCCTGTAGCTGTCAGGCGATAGTCGGTCACCTGTTTTGTAGATTGGCGTGACGATCGCTTCCTTCCAAACGGAGGGAAGGTGGCCTTCGTTAAGCGACTGACGAAACAGCAGGTGGAAATGGGTTGCCAGTGTGTACGACGTTTCCTTCAGGATCCTTGGGTGGACTTCGTCGGGGCCCAACGCGCAGAATGGGTTGATCTTGTGCAGGAGTTGACGAATGTCCTCCACCGTGAATACCAAGTCGGTTAGAGGCCGTTCGTAGGTACGCCTTGACAACGTTGGATGTGACGAGGACGCTGGGACTGAATACAGACCTGCATAGTGATCTCTGTAGAACTCAGATACCACTATTGGGTCACTCGTGGGTTCCCCGTTCGTGATGCAGTGTGAAGTATATTTTGCCCTTACACAACAAATAGCGCTGTTTCGGAGTTTCTTAGGCTCGTAAAAGTTGGTGCCAAGTCGGCACGAACACCCTTGTGTAAATGTTTTGGGAATCTGCCTTTTATTACGTGAGCGCAAGCGGCACATGGTCCTGGAGACAGACGGCATAAGGACCAGGAGACCGCTCATGGATTCCCTCACCGAGGATGACTGTTTTGCGCCTCTGCACAAACTCCTTAACTTTTTCAAGAACACGATGAGTGGGCATTGCCACAACCACTCATTCGTGATGGGTGCAATGACATTGCAGACGCGGCCTGTCAAAGCTTTTTGGCTGCGACATGGCGCCATGTCTTTTTGACTGACGCGAAGCAACTTGAAAGCAACACGTTCCGTAAAGCTGGTTGCATTTTTTTCGCAGAATATTTCCCACTGCAACCGACACATATTTTACCGCCATAACGCTATCGAGTAAGCAACTATTCACCGTACAATAACCGTGTAGCTTTCGTTGAGCAGGTTGGTTCAGTCCGGACACTTCACCAACCGGTGCGAGAGCACTGGCAAGCGGGTGACGGTGCCTATTCACTACGTCGATATCCTGGAACATGCCATTCACACGCAGGATGTAGACCATAGTCGACTGATATAAATCGTGAGTGCGCCAGAAGGTGCTAGCAGGTTTGGGTATAGCTGCGACAGTAGGATGAAGGTACATGGACTTATTATTTTTGTGGCAAAATCAAGGGTGACAGATTTGCTCGACTTCCGTGTGCTTTTCCTCGGAAATCACAACACCACCACGTACCTGCTTCATTGTATGCACTGACTGTTCGAGAAGTCTCATGCGCCTTTCCATGCCGAAGAGCAGGGCTATAGGACGGGGTATGGTTACAATGGTGCTGTGGTTATTGCGAAAATTTCATTACTATGTAGGACGATGCAAGTCACCAGCAGCACACCCTACGTTGCAGAGGGAAGAGAAGGTAAGTGAAGGGGATGTGTACGATCTAAGGAGCAGGTATTGAATCATCCGCACTCCACCAAATAGCCCCAAAGTTCAAGCAAAGAAAAAGGGAAGGGGAGCGAAGTTACGAGCCACGCCAGACCGCTTGAGCAGTCACAAGGTGACAGTTGAGAATCAGAATGGAAACAATAGCTCATCCGCATTTTAACGTGGAGCTTATTCCACGTGGAGAGGATTGACAGTGCAGCAAACGTGTGAGTGGCTGCCACACGCAATTAGACAAGAATTGCAGCACAAGATCAAACTTTAGTTGTCGATTCATTCTCCGGGATTTGGAGGAGAGTCCAACCTTCAAGCGAGCAAAGACTGGTGTGCTGCAAGGCTGAAAGTGGCGTGGGGCTTGCAAAATCAATGAGTTACGTGTAAGCGTAATCCGGCATCCACTGTTTTATAACGAAAACTTTGTACTTCCTTTCCCCCATTGAAACTATTCCCTTGTCTGAACCTGCTGTTCAGTGCGTCTGCCTCATGGGCTCGATATGCATGGGCAAGCCCTCGTGGACTTTTAACCCTCGATATGTCGAACCAATTTAGTCGACCATCTTTTACGTGCGCTTTTTGGCTATTTTGCGTTACCGCGTGTTATGCACAGGCGTGTGTTGCTAAGTGAAATCCATTTGCCATCTTATCCGTGATTTCGTTGTATTTGCACTGTATCGTGCAGCAATTTAGACGGACCCCCCATAATTTGTGGTTTTACCTCTTTTATTACGCATGTTTTACATGTAGTACCATATTTTATTCATAAGTCTCGACAATCCACAACTTCGGGCTTATGATTTTGTGCGTCATTCGAATGGGTTTTCCCGAACACGTCGAAGTATTCTACAATCTTAATTCCCTGCAATTTTGTCAAGCCTGGCAGTTGGGTGTGAGTGCTTCATCACTAACGGTGATGATGGAGGTGACATCCTCACTTCACTCAGTGCGCCACGCAACCCCGCGCCCGCACACCAGGCTTTATTGCAACCCAGTGTCAGAAACAGTGAGCACTGCTGAAAATCCCAGGTTGAAAACATTTTAGTGAGCCCATCAGGACGGCTCTGACTCACGACTAACATTGACGTTCCCCCTTCGCCTTCGTTGGGGTTTCGCGACCCAAGTACCCTTCATCGGCCAGACATAAACCCCTTCGTCCCTCTCGTTTTCTGAAGTCATCATGTACGTATAAAATGTGAAGTCCTTCCTATTTCCTGAACTCCAGCAGCCACGGCTAGCGCCCGTTGGTTGTTTTTGCCATTCACTATTTGTTTCTTGGAGCTGACAGCAGCAACTAGGTGACTGCCGAACACACTCTTACGTTTCTCTTAAGGTCATTTATTGGATACCAGTTAAACTACAGTTCTTATCCAAATATCTGGAAAGCTGTTGCTCAACTGTTTGTTATTTTTCTGCTGTCCCTGTTCACATTAACCCCCATTTTCACAACACAGTTCTTATGATTGGACTCTTCAGCTGCGCAAAATACTACCGCCGCTCCCTGCTCAACTCACCATGTAATCCCCGTTCCAGCTAGCCTAACGGCTATTTCACTGCTCTCTACATCAGCGGCCAGGTTCCTACCTTTCCAAAATTAGGCATCTACTCTCGCCCTGGCCGTACGCCCTCTGAACTACCGACGCTTAGAGCAAAAACGTGCCACACTTCTTACCATCAACGATAGTCTCTTGCATCGCTCTCCGAAGGTACCGCGTACATGCCAGGAGAAACTCATTAATAATGATTTGTCTTGTCCTCATAATACATCGTCAACCTCAGCAAGTGCTTGGTTGCTGGATTAGCCAACAAAAGTCCACCCATTCGTGGGTTCATTTGACTTGCTTTCATTCCCTTTTAGATTTTTTCATTTGAACGCCATTTTATCTAATGCCTCCGGGGACTCGCCAGATACTACTGCTTTCATCCTAGTCTTTCATCATTCCTCCGTTCCCAAGCTCTAAACTTCAGCTGCAATTGATTCAGTCGGCCTGGTCTCCGGTCTACACCCACATGGTCCTCCAACTGAATCAAAATTACCTGTGACTCTACATCGGCCTGACCCTACCTGTTTCAGTCTTCTCGTCTAAACCAAATCCAGCTTCGCGGAAGTGCATATCCCCTGTCTGGTTGCGGAAACCTTGCTGACCGTCACCAGACAGTCTAGAAACCGAAGTATGTCAGTGCAATGATGGCATGGCACTGCCATACCAAGTCTACTGGCACTCCCGCAACCATTTTCTTCCGACTCTCTACCGCCATCTGTCGCAAACTCAAGCCTGTATTTGCAACCACAAACAGATTTTCAAACGCATCTAGGATGACTTCGTTCTAACATTTTTAACCTTTTGTTTGAATTTAACCTATCGGATTTTCCGCCGCAAGTTCGGTTTTCCTCTACCAGGTATTCAATTTCATTTACAATGTTCGTTTAGCCCTATGCATTGGCACTATCTCCCCATCGAAACTATCCTTTACACCCGACCTCCCTAGAGCAGTGATACCAATGAGTCCACTGAGATTCAATGTAAGCCATGTTTTTGAAATGAAACTTGCAACTTGCATCCACTTCGAATTCTTCCATCTCCATCTCCATTTTTGACCGCTCACTAGACGCACACCCAAATTATTTTCGCCGGAACTATAGGGTTTTCAAGGTTGCGACTTTTACGGGGAGTAGGTATAATCCATTTACACTTGTAGGTGATATGTTGCTCATAGCATTTTGTTTAAGTGAGCAAGATTTCAAGGTCACGGACCATCACCGATTCGCATTTTGCTACCGGTTTACGAGAGATAAAACACGAAGTCGCACTTTACCATATCTTGGCGTTATTTAAGAATAAAATAACATCTACAGAACATCCAATGCAAATTCCACCCAGGAAAGTCGGTCGTCTACGTTTGTCTGTTTTATACTCCCCAGATTTAACAAACGAGGTAATTTTGTTCAGCGAACTTCATCACAACAATTTTTCTTATGGAGCTCAGGTTCCATTAAGTATAACCGTGTCAAAAACAGCATGAATTGTGCAATGGAGATGCGAGGGTCATCTCTGTGGATGATTGCCTTCCCAGCTATGCATAACTAGCCCGTGGACAATACAGCGTCAGGAGGTAACCTTCGGTAAATTACCAACACAATGGTATCATTTCTATTAGGAATATTACTCACCATAGGTGGAATACGTCATAAAGCGGTCATCATGATAACGGTAATCGTTGTCACTCACCTCGACTACTGTCGTCACTGCAGCATGTCAATGTGCGGCGCTGATTATGAGGCCCCACCCATACACGATAACTTAATCCAACGGCGAATGACGACCAGTCATACTCATAACTGTATTCAATATCGCCTACCTTCGCTACGTATCGTAACTGCTAGGCCCGTGTCCATGTGACGCTGATTATGAGGCCTCACCTATACGGCGACCTAATTTAATGGCCAATGACGGTCTTTCATAATCATAACTGTACGCGTTTTCAATCATCTCGAATACTTGTTGTAACTGCTAGGCCCACTTCTATGTGCGACGCTGCTTATGAGGCCTCACCTATGTACAATGACCTAATCCAATGACCAACGACTGTCTCTCACGCACACCTGTACGCGATGTCGCTTATCCTGCTACCTATAGTAAACACCAGGCCAGAATCTATGTGGGCCGGTGAAAATAAGGCCTCAACTATGCGTGGTATCCTAATCTAACGCCCAACGTGGGTCTGTCATACTCATAACTGCAGTCGATATCGCCTACCTTGGCTACTTATGGCAATTGCTAGGCCTGTGTCTATGCGCAACGCCGAATATGAGGCCTCAACTAGGCTCAGCAGCCTAACCCGATGGCCAACGACGGCCCGTCACGCTTATAACCGTACTCGACGTCGCCTACCGTGGCTACTTATAGTAACTGAAGGGCCCGTACACACGCTCGTAACTGACTAGTGCCCCAATATACATAATAGACCAATCCAACGGCGGTCCTTCATATCCATACATGTCATCCGTTTGCCAACCCCATGCCTAAAAATACACAACCACCTTTAAAAATCATGTTTCTATTTATTGGTTGTATCGGCACAAACGTAATATGTGGTCAATCCAGTTCTCAGTTTCAGGAAGCCGCTTTTACTCGACAGGATTTCTGAAAGGAAAAATGTATAATCAATTACGACTCGTACACACTCCGTACACATCCTTTAAAACATATAATTAAACAAAGTTGTAGTGGCCAACTCACCAAGTGCTTACTAAATCCCTTTGTCCACAATTCCAAATGGGTGTCCACGCTGAAGCTGCAGTCTTACTGTTATAAGGGTAAACCCACCACTTGCTCAATTAGTCCCGTGTGTACATCGATTATTCAATAGCGGTATTCGGCAACCATATGCATTATTGAGCGCAGCGAAGTTAAAGCTAAAGAGGGGTGTATATGTGTCAGCCGTAGACCAAGTGGTATAGACTTGAGCCCTGGGATCCAAGGAACACGTGCGTCATCATACGTGCACCCATGGATGCAGGGGTAACGAAGACGTATTGAGTGGGCGGGTACTTGGTGTCAAGTCTGCTCAATACCCGGCAATACCCGGTTTGGACGCCCTGTTTGCTTTATCCATCCCACCTGGTCAGTGATTTACATCCCCAGAGATCCCCAAACGGACCAGAAAAATACCTGCGATCTTACATTGGCTTCGTCCTACCTCTGCAAATTCCCTTGGCCAACTCAAAAACCCCGCTGCTCACAGAATTGCACATCCCAGCCCAATCATCTCAAACATGACGTCCGTTACGGGGCTGTCCAGAAACCGAAGTACGGCAGTGCAATGATGGCACGGCACTGCCATACCCAGTTTGATAGCACACCCGCAACTAATCCCTTCCTACTCTCGACTGCCCTTTCGCCCACTCGGTCCATTACCTGCAACTACGAACAAACTCATGCTTAATTCTGAATGTAATCTTATGATCATGCCTGCCCGATCATGCTACCCACCAGTTGTGAACGAACATTATTACTACCTTACACTTTGTGAGTGCAGGGTGCATACCAAAGGACGGGATGACTTTGGTCAGTTCACTCAAAAACAACTGCACTTTTCCTCCTCTTTGAAGATGAGAACGACGTCTGCATGCTCCATATCGACAAGGCTTTCCTCAGCTATTTGAAAACCGGGGTCCAGAAGACGTTAGTTAGTCAGGATTGTGACCATTTTGGCCGCTTGTTATTTCGGGCCGCAGTCTAACTCACATCATGGTACCTTCTAGAAGTCTTTCTGAGACGTTCCTATTTTGTGTGCCGGTATAGACACGGCAGTCTCATTGCATTGTCTGAATTACAGCAATGAAACACCGTGCGCCCTCAATGGACCCAAGAATACTCTTAATGCATGCCGGTCTCAATTTGTGACAATTCCCTGGCGAATCGTAACTACAATAACAACCCTAAACGACTCACCCAAGAGGTTCATGTACGGGGCTGTCCACGGACCCAAGTACGGCGTTGCGATGACGGTACCGCGACTACCATACCCAGTCTGATGGATTGCCCGTAGTTCACATATCCACAATATTTACCGGATGAGGGTGTTACGTGCACCACAAGATGGCCTCAATCCGTTAATTTGCGCCAGGACTTGAAAGCACTGGCCAACTTATTGTGCTGTCTGCTTGTTCTGCCCATAAACACACTAATTCTACCAATATCACTATCGATGGTTCGGTATAGCCTTGCGCCTGATATAGCATGTACTGACCATCATAAAAAACAAAAAACTTACTAGCTGTGACGAATTCCTTGGCTTGGTTTTGCAGGACACCTGCCACAATGGAGACTTTTTCATACACAGGTCGTTAAAGCTGCTCAATTTTGAGTTTGCGGCGACACAGAGGGCGAAATTATTGTCCTTGTCGTTTCGAGATTATTTCCAAACGCAATGCAAAATAAAACACGTGAAGAAACCGGCTCTTCCACAAATTTCCCACCGTCATCAGATGTACATTACGCGAAGCCGTTGGCAGCCATTAAAATATAAACTCCTCACCCATGGTGGACCTCGAGTAGGTTTAAACAACTTTCAACAAAACTGCGCCCGCATGGAAAGATCTCAAGGGACAGAATAAATGCCATCAAATGCTGAAACTTTGTGTTAAATTTTTCCTCCTCCGAACTATGGTTTCAGAGAAATTTTGGGTGTGCATCTAAGGCTCGGCCAATTTTTGCTTTTTGTGACCCTGGCCATTAACTCAATCGCCCAAGGTCATTCATGGCCAGCAACGATTTTTAGCTTAGTTCTGGTTAACCGGCGTCATCATTGAACTAGTCGTTCCCCATGTTCATTGTCCTTGTTTTTCTGGTTCCCACAACCGCGCTGATTTTTCACGTAATACGCATACCTCGTTGCTTGCGCCTTCACCCTTGTTGTGTCGTTGCCTGCCTCGTTCGGGTTGCAAGGACCCGATCATGCCTTAATTGGCACAAGTCTGCATATAAACCTATTATTATTGTTACCAAATTTTCGTAAGCACTGATTTAGAATGGCCAATCAAATACCTGGTCCAAGCATCAACATAAAAGAGCTACCTCATTCACAAACCACAGGAGAATTTATAGATGATAGACAGCTGCAACGTTTACCTGAGGCGACATTAAACAAAGAATTAGAACTTGAGTAGTACCTCTTCCAGTCCATCGGCGTAAACTTCTCTACCCACGCCTATTCACAAACCCAAAAAGCATTCTAACTGTGATCTTACATTGATTCTGCCTGCTATGATTATGATAACTTATTTTTAAGTCCTTTCTAAGCCTCTTAAGCATAAAGGTGCAAGCATCTTTGTAACATAGCCAGCTGGCTTAACGGGGTCTTCGTGTTACAACCCAAAATTGCCTGGCAGGCAATCCACCGGTTTGTAATCAGACCTTCTGAATCTATTGCCCCTCGATCAGTCAACAAGGTTCTTCGTCTGAAAGATCGGACTTCCTCATATACAGTCACTCTGTGATATCCCTTAGCCCGAGTTCAAGGGACGATTATCATCTGACCCTCGCGTTTCAGCCTTGTGTGTATGCCCAAAGCCAACCAGCGTTCCCACCTCCAGTGCCGAATAGGCTGCTGAGAGTCCTTGCGACTATGTCTGATCTCAAAGAATAATTACCTTGCCGCCCCACTCCTGCGTTTTCAACCCATAACAGTTGCTTTATAGGCGTAACTGTCGGCTTTTATGATTGTAGACCTAATTAGCTGGTTCAGCTGTTGAGTAGTGCTTAAGGAGGATTGTCACAATGATTGATCCTACTCCAATTGCACAAATTGTGAGTACCCCACAGATTTTAGGTCACTCTGAATCATCCTTGGTACGTCATGCAAGAACATGCATTCGTACATGACATACAGGGAGGTCCTCTCACAAATGAGCTCCTTAAATCATTCAACAGTAAGGTTCCGTGAAAATCCCAGACGTTGCTAAAGGGTGCTTTAGGTAAAGGGATCTAACCCAAAAGCCTCTTAAGGGGATGACCACGTTTTTCCTCTACATTGGATTTATGATCACGCCTTACAGCGGGCCTGTCACTTTTATACTAAGTTAGATGCGTTGTAATTTTAATTCCTGAGAACTTTGTATGCCAATGAAGCTCTTGCTAGACGAAAACCGACCGATAAGTTGGCCACACCTGATGAAACAAGTAGCTGGACATTCGGTGCACGCTAGCAGCGTAAACACGGAGGAGCAAGGGTTTACCGATTGACTGAAAGCCCATTCACACCTAAGCGCTTATCCTTGCTTTGGGTAAACAATTCTTGGTCCCGACTAGTATAATGGGCTCACTGACGGTGCATGCAATAGGTGTCGGAGAGGGGAAGGACGCATGTACACAGCTGCAACCGCTCCTATTTGGTTTTGTTGCAAATTCGCGGCTGTGGAAACGGTCGACGACTGTTCTAAAATTATGGGAACCCGCACAACTTATCCATAAGATACTTGTTTGTGTCGGTATGCTCTGAAATTTGCCCCGCGAAACGACCGGCCCTTCGCCCATAGAATACCACAACTTTCTCACTGCGGCACTGGATTGCACTTTTCTCGAAGACATACAATAGGAGCATGCTGTCACCGCTTTCTTTACAAACGGTGGAAAGTTTGCAGCTTAGTTGTCTTAGATGACATCCGGGGTCGTTGGAGTAAGGTAAATGACGCAGTTTCAGCGAATCCGTTTGTCTTTAATGAGATAAGCTGACATGTTGCAATAATCAAGAATATTATTCATACACTGTACAAAACAGCAGTGTGACTCTACGTGAAATTTTAGTGAATTTCGAGGCGTGGCCTTAGTATTATAAATAACTGACTAGAATTGAAGGCAGAAATTCAATTAACATCAGGTATTATTATCAAACTAACTGAATGTGAAGGCACGAAGAAACGTAAACAGTATTTTTATCCGACGACCCCTCAGCCTTGTGGAGCTTTCGAACACTTAACTCAGTACTTACAACCGCCCGTTTCTGAACGTTTGCTCTGTATCTTCGTTAAAGTGCGCCCCGAGTGAGGCTCTCACCGTTTGGGCTATATGCATTCGCCATGATGGGGTCATACTATTAATGCCAGTCTTGAGATTCTGCCGCGTCATTCAAAATTAGAACGTTAAATCCTCGGCGTGCTGAGTACTCTATACGAACAAACATGAGCAGAATGAAGAAGCCCTACTCGCAAAATCCCTCGCCTCTAGTCATTTAATTGATATCATAAGATGGCTACGGGAAGCATCCATTGCTCGTCCATCACACCAAACGTGCTTTCTTCCGTGCCGATAAAATTTCTTTACTTTTATTTGAATGTATTCTACCGTCCATTCTAAGTAAAATCGCGGAAGTTCCGTCAACCCACCTGCACCTTCAGTGACCTTTACCGGGCAGCGTCGTATTCTCTTTTAGTCCTACTACTGCTGCACCTGGTGCCGGCTTTCAGAGCGGCTACGGTGAAAGGAAACCCACCACACACTAAACTGGACGCTAAAATGGCTGCCCAAAGATACATTACCACTGTCCTGCTGTGTTCAACCGCAGCCAATTTACCTCTTCAAGAAGTAGAGACTTTTCTCCTCTCCATGAAAAAAAACCGATAATGGGGTCTCGGCGTGTGAAGGATGTGCGTAGACGAAGTGGTGTTGCGGTGGAAACCTTTGGATGGAATATCTTTACATCAATTCAGTCTCATAGTGTTCTGTTCTCTTTGACCTTCTGTATTCAACCGTGTCGTTGCCCACCTGTTTGAGTGTGTTAGATTCCGTACGATTGCTTGGCTTCACCAAATAAGCTCGAAGACCACGGTTGCAGCTGTCCGTAGGGCCGTCTTCCCACATGTTTGTGGATAAGCAAGCACTCAGAGTGCGGACTTATTGTGCTACAGCATTAGATTGTTGCCCGTTTAGCATGACCCGCAACATCATCTTCTAGTCTTCGGAGTTGCGTAAGTTATTCGTCTAACGCACTCCCTCTAACAAGCACCAGCCTAACGAGGAAACAACCAGGAAGAAAAACTGGTCTTTCATCAGAGCAAATTCCCATTTTTCTGCCGATCTGGGGAGAAGTCTGAACTTAAACCTAATCAGCCCTATTGTACCGGGGCCCCTGTGCATGCGGTAACCAGCGCCATCACGCATCGGCAGAGAATGGGCAAACCATCCTGGCAGGCCGTAATCTGTTCAGTTTTTCCCTAACCCACGTCTTTTATTAAAGAGGCAACAACGGGACAGTATTTTTGAGTAGTTTCGGAAGCTAATTGTAGGGTGCTTGTGCAGGACTGGAACCCAGATGGCCGGTTCAAGCTTTCGTCTGTGATGCGGCTCTAGCATGTACGACCCAGCTATTCTAATAGCTCGTTACGAGATGAAGCACCTCACTATTCATTCCCTTATCTCACGGCCTTTACCTGTGTGTTGTCATTATCACATCATCCTCTTTACTTCTCGAGCCGTCCTCCGACGTGTCCACCACGTGTGATTGTCCCGACGACGGGACCTCTACGCTAAGTTGGACGCTACCAGCTCTCGCTACTTCCCATGTGCACCCTTCTGTGCGCATATCGCCTAGTCTGCTTTTGCTTGCTGTGCACAGACTCCAACAGGCCACAGATTGACCTCAGCAGCGCGCATCTCACGTAACCCCAAGGAGTGTCGAACCCGCGACCTCTAGGCTAGCACTATGAACACTTAGCCGTTCGGCCACAAGCGACTGATCAGCAGAGCGATTAGCTTGCACCTAGAAAGGAAAGACTGTAGATCAGGCACCTGTGGTGGGACGGATAAGTGTTCAAGCTACCAGCCGGGAGGTCACTGGTTCGAGACTCCCTGAAGTCTTGTGAGGTGCGCACTGTTGATGATTCCCAATAAGAATGAAACAACTGTACCGTGTTTCTCGGCTTTTCAGCACAGACCAATTTCACTCCATTGAAATTGCCAAATCTCCTCACACTACCAAAATTCACCTCTATCATCGTCGTAGGCTTGGAATGATTATACGACTTATGAAACACAGTCGGAGCTGCAGTGCTTTAAAGTGTGCTTGCGGTAATTTCCAACTCTAGAATTATCCTGGTGTGAGTTCCTGAACTACCTTGATTCCAGAAAATGTGCTGCTAAATAGGCACATCCAACTGCTCCGGCAAAAAAAGACGAGGTTCAGAATGCGAAGATGCCTGAAGATATCCCAAATGAGAAAGTTGTAGTACGGTAATTTATTTTCGCAAATGATTCTTACAAAAAATGCGCAAAAATGCAGACTCCGCGTTCAGAGAAATCTGGAAAACAAGAGGAGAACTGGAACTGAGTAACGAACACGTGAAATCCACGAAAACAACAATTTAAATCAGTAAGAAATAATACTATAGCATCCGCTGTCATCTTAGGCTCCGTAACAGCGAACAGATGTGAAATGATGGCACGTTAGTCCGAAACCAACTCTAGTTCCAGCTACATTGTACATTAGGAAGCCTCCGGATATTCGAGAACTTTGCGCTAGAGCCATGCAGCGGATTATCAATCTTAGTTTATCGGATGCAAAAAATACTGCAAACTCGGTACAAGTCCTAGCAATGACCTAGTTGAAATCGTACGTTTCCGATAGAACAATCAAATTACAGGAAGGATGAACATCTTAACTGTGGTTTCATTCTGTAAGATAAACCTAGCATTGGCAAGACCTGCTGGTGATAAACCTGAACTGTAAATAAAGCGTGAAAAGAGAAACCGCTGAGACGAGATACTCACGTCTGATTATACGGCCGGGTAGAGTTCGACTCATAATATTGCCGGGGTTTTGGGCTTCTTTTTCTTGGTGCTACTCTCTTGTGTATCTACAGAAAAAATATGAAGCGTTTAATGCCAAGTGAACATTACCCCATCAGTAAAATTCAAGCGACCAAAATGTAGACCCAAATCCAACACCGATTGAAATATCATCTGCACAAAACTGAGAGGAATGTGAATGTTCAGGATCAGTTGGACGCAATATATACCCCGTGAAAAACCACAAGAACACTCACATATCCCGTCATAGCTTCAGTTGTGGTATATAAGGTTGGATGATTAGTTATCATAAATTAACTCCGGAATTTGTAGAGATATAATTCAGTCAACTGATGTAGAAAAAAATTACATGGTCATCTCATGACACTGTCTCGTTAGAAGAGACCTTGATGCCAGTCCCCGACCAGTTTGCCGTAAAACATGCGTGAATCACTGCGCTATGCTTCTGATGACTGTGGATCACATTCTGAATAACGCCTATCCGTTGTCAGTTCAGGGAAGACACCAAATCCGTTTTGATGTCGGAGGAAATAGCACTTTTGTGCACTCGCTCTGGCAGTGTACTCACGTAGTTCTCATTGGACGAAGATGGAGGCTACAAATTGTTCAGTCCAACTCACCCAAGAGACCGGACAGAAGTTAGTCAGAATTGCTACAAATTCATGTGTGGATTGAACTTGTCTGGTGGCCACATTCAGACTAAGCAATTAA
Source organism: Clonorchis sinensis (assembly GCA_003604175.2). Classification (NCBI taxonomy): domain Eukaryota; kingdom Metazoa; phylum Platyhelminthes; class Trematoda; order Opisthorchiida; family Opisthorchiidae; genus Clonorchis; species Clonorchis sinensis. The sequence goes on from CM030370.1 coordinate 62,998,818, forward strand.
TCCCTGAATTCCAGGCACTCGAAGCTGAATTGGAAAGCTTTCTGCCGTACGAAATGAGCTGGTTTATCATATTAAGTCCGTGGTAAGACTCTGAAGTGTATAATCAGACACTAGAATACCTAATATTGGCACGTGCTATCGAAAGACAAGAAGTGGATATCTGGACAAGACAACTCAGTGGGTCACACCAAGAACTGACTTCTGTCCTGTCCCTTAAGGGAGTTGGACTGAACAACTTGCAGCCCCCATTTTCGTCCGATGAGAACGACGTGAGTACACTGCCAGAGCGAGTGCACAAAAGTGCTAATGCCTCTGACATCAAAACTGATTTAGTGGCTTCTCTGATCTGACAATGGAGAAGCGCCAGTCAGAATGAGACCCACAGTAATCAGAAGCATAGCGCAGTGACCAGATAGTAGCGTGTGATGGCCTTGTAAGTTTGACGAACGCATTTTCCACTATTTTCACATCAGTTGGTGAACATGGTGTTCCGGTAAACTCCGGCTTTAGCTTATGGAAGAATCCCTCATGACCTGATGAAAAATCAACCACTACAAGTGGGGCTATGGTGGATAATACTTTTGTCGCGGAATTAACAACGTCATCACGCTGTGTATGGCAACATCCTACGGACGCGCCGGATAAACTGAAACAAGTAAAGCTGCTGTTAATGGTTAGTGACCTTAAATCGTTTAATTGTGGAACAAGAAACAACACTCGACAAATACACTCATCTGCATATCAACCGGGTTTTCACGGGAGACTCAAATGAATCTCTCGATTATGATATTCTTTAGCTGAATGTGCTGCACAGAAGCCGTCTCATGTATCAGCGGGTATGGTATTCGAAATATCGCAGTAAATTTCCATAAAGGAAAATACTCACAAGGTTTCTGAAAACTCGACAGCCCACGACCGGCTTCACTTGAAGAACATCATATACATCATCATCCTCATCGACAGCATGACATCAGTGTTCAACACCGATGCTTCGCTGCCGTACAACCAAGATTTATTTGAAGAAAAGAATAAAGATGGACGGGGAGGGGACCTACTGCTGCCTTACTACAATCATTCCGAGGTACCTACACCTCCAAACATTCACTCAGGCAATCTGGATAGAAACTGACAACAAGATCAACACTTACATCGGTTGGCAGCCATATCTTGCAGCGTCTCCAACCAGGCGCACTGGGGATCACGCGGTCCCCATCCTGAAAGGCGAGTAGAACCGACATCACCCAAGCGTTTCGTAATTTCTTTCATACCCTTCTGCCAGGTCAAGGGTTGGCCCCCTCTCTGCTTACGCCACTCTGAATTGGACAGCTTCTGGTGGTAGACACATTGTTCAATGGAAGTACCCGTTGCACAACCCAAAACTCGCTTTCTAAATGCCTCGTTACGGAATCGCCGACACCAACCCACACGAACTACGGTTCTGAGAAAACGATTGTCGAACACCTGAAGACGTCTCAGTTCCGCTGCTCGAACAGACCAAGTCTCACAGCCATACAAAACAGCCCGCACTGTAGCTTGATATACACGTCCCTTAAGATTCAGGGACACACCACTTTGACGCCATAGGTGTCTCAAATGAGCTAACGCGACCCGAGCCTTGGAGATTCGTGCATTGACCTCATCTGTCACACTACAATCAGAACTAATACAACTTCCAAGATATGTAAAACGCTCCACAACTTCCAGTGCCTCTCCCTGGATTGTAAAACGCTCCACAACTTCCAGTGCCTCTTCCTGGATTGTAAGTGGCGTGTTCAGTGACTGCATGTCCGGAAGCATGACCTTACACTTTTTGGATGCAAAGTACATACCAAAGGACGGGATGACTTTGGTCAGTTCATCTGAGAACACTTGCGCCTTCTCCTCTTCAAAAATGAGAACGATGTCATCTGCATATTCCAGACAGACAAGGTTTTCGTCGGAGGCTATTTGAACACCGGGGTTTTGGATACCTCCCAGCGTTCGTCTAATCATCATATACGATAGATTCCGTTGAGTCTCCCGTGAAAACCCAGTTAATAAGCAAATGAGCGTATTTGTCGTGATCTTCCCAAATTGGGTTCAAGTAGAGCACATCGTCCATTCAGCTGTAGCACCCTTTCGGTGCCTAACTGCCATGCCGCCCGAAGGAAGCACGAGGGCTAGGATACTGCCGGGCTGTCCAAGCCTATACAGGGAAGTCGAGATGCAGAGGCCGGGTTCGAACCAGGGACCTCCCGGTCAGTAGATTCGCGCTCCAAGCACTTGAGCCATCTCGCCCCAGCAGTACATAAGGTTGACGGAACCTGGGGAATTCGCCTACTGATGAGCCCTAAGGGCGAAATCGGTTGTCGAACGGATTTTAACAACCTTGTGAGTAGTTTCCTTTATGAAGAAACAACAGTGTTATCAGATGAACTAGTCTGGTCTGTTCTTATTTGCCGTAATACGTGTAAAACAATAAAAAATGAAACGAACTGTGGCACCAGCCACACCGATTATATGGATCTAAAAAGTAATGTGATCAATCTGTAAAATCAAGGCAATCACACAGTGAGCCCTAAATCCTAAGGACCGCGTGGTTGTAGATCGAAACAGATACCTTTATTCTAGGGTCTAGAATAAATGTTCAGCTCTATGTCCTGTATAGACGAGATAGCTGACGATCGATGATGTCTTTTGATAGAAAGTCTTAAGTCAGTTAGCAAACACACGGAGTCGTTCGCGCTGGTGCCTTTCAGCCCGGGCTTTCAGTCTAATGTGAGCTGTAGGTGAACCCGTAACGACTGGTTGATAAAAAAATTACGTTGGCGATTAAAGCGGTAGCAATGACAGACCCTGCGTGTCAGTTGAACTTCACCAGTGTTCAGCAGATGGTCACGTGTAAAATCCGCTTAAATAGGCTAAAATGATCGTCACCAATGTAGGGAACATGGACCTTTCACATCTTACACCAAACGCAGTAGCATAACTCTGAGGCGTATGTTTAAGAATAGCACATCAGGAAAAATCAGTGAATATTGTTCTACAGCATTAATAAAACATAAAAAAGCATATCATTCATTAACGAAACGAATGAGATAACCAGAGAAAAAAGAAACTCACTGTTGGGATGCGAGGGTGATTTCCCGAAGGATGTTTCCAGTGAAGCTCTCGCTTTCTTTGGCTTCGGCTGATCTAGACCCAACAGACAAAAACAGTGCAATTTGTAAGTAAATTTTCGAAACAAAAGGCTAGCAAAACAAAACACGTAGCAGCAAACCTCGACGAAAAGTTCGCATCTCATTCTAGAACAGTTCCTTTACTGTGGTAGTGCAACGAAAACACACCTAGCAGTGGAGCGATGCCATAAAAACTCAGCTGCTGCAACCACTGTGAAACATAAACATCGTCGACGCAATACACCAGTAGCTACTGGTGGTTAACTGTCATGCACCAATCATGACAAAAGAGAGTCCTAGTGAACAGAAGAAAGGGTAGGGGAGTAGACTAAAAACGTTTGATACCGGGGCAGACGAACAAGAACAGCGCGCCTACGCCTTCGCTCGGATTTGAAAGAAGAATCCAGTGGGTTAGGCAGTTACCAATGGGACTGACCCAGTAGTCCTTTCGAACCCCACCCAACACAACCTCAGCACAGAACGAAACCAATTGTGCCTACAAAATCCAAATAGAGAGTGACAGCATTGTCCCCACTAGGAACCGGTGACGTGACACGTTCCGGAGGGTTTCCAGTGACATGCAAGGAGAAACTTACGAACCCCAACTAGGAGAAAACGGAGACACCTCGGCACCCATCTTTATTTCGCACCGTGGTATAACGGCCTACTCCCCGCGAACCTTGCACCGACAAAAAATCAGTGCAATTGTTTCACCAGTCAAAGGTGGATGAGAATGCGTAATCTACGTCCGAACTACCCTAATCTGACAAGTTTTCTTTGTCAACCTTTCTTTGGGCAATTCTGAATCAGTATCAGGTAGCCGCTTACAAAAACTAACATCCGTGATACCGACGCGTTTACAAACTTCACAGTTCTCCTTGATCAAGTAGGACCGCTGATCTATCAACAGGAGAGACATATTGCCTGAAGTCGAGGAAGACCTCGACCTTGGTCATCGGTAAGCATGGTGTGTTGGCGCAATGTAGAGATGAGATCAATGCTGTTTGATGTTCCCGGATTTGCATCTCACATTCTGAAGTTAGGTAGAGTAGCACCACAGCAGAACGTAGCCGCGTCATTACAAGTTTATGGGTTATATACCTGGAACAACCTTTCTGGATATTTTTCCGAATGGAGGTATGACAACTGATTGGCCTAAGCTGTCTGGAATGCGTTGTTGTTTCTGTTTAAGTTAAAATAACCTGAATGAGGTAGAATACACGCCAACGCCTTTGAATAACGCCAGTGGAAGTAAATATGCCCCAGCATCCCGGCGTTGTTTCACGCTAGAACGGCACATCGGGAATTCACGAGAGATCTGAACTAATACTATCGCTGAGAATTGAATAAATAACAGAGACAAAAGCCAAAAGCTAACCAAACTATTGACCTGATCGGTTTACGTGTGGTACCTCCCGCGCAAACATCCTTCCGACGATTAGAAAACACTTCCTCAATGTGGTGTTCACTCAGCCTTTCTCTGCTTGGTAAGTAATACATTTGGGTTAGTCGCTTTATCCGCTTGTCAGCGAATATAACAGGTAAAGCTTAGTCTTCCTTACTACCGTAGACTTCCCCACAATGCGTAACATTCAGTAAGATTACGTGTGCGAACAAAAGTCTATGTATACATAAACCCCAATTTGTTCTCCCATCATTATATATATATATATATACCTCGCGCTGGGTGTCGTTATCTTCACTGAGAACACTGAAATTATTTACACGAAGTTTCAAGCCGCTACGAATATGATTACTGAGTCAGCCAGTCGTCAAACATATTACCGTTCAGTTGCCTGAGCCGAGGAGCAGAGTTCCACCTGGAAGCTCTCGCTGAAGCTGGTACACACGGCACAACGTACCTACCTGGCTGCCAAGTGCTGGTCTGGCGTTACAGAATAGTGCAGGTGAAGAAGGTTTCGTATGCGCACCACCGTCCTAGAAGAATGTGCGAATGAGCAAAAATGGATGCCACCACAGGATGGAAGAAACCTGATTGTCAAACGACAGGTATTTAGATATTAGACCAACGAATGCCGTCCCTCCCTTCAACGAAAGCACTTTCGCGGCCTTATTAACAGAACACTGAGTGTGAAGACTACCACTAATTTTAAGCCACGCGATGAGGGATCCAACCAATGTTATCCAGAAGCGTATCCTGGGTAACCAAGGCCGGGCTTAACCTGAACCCTTTAATTCCCAAAGCCTGCTTTATTAAAACCTGTAAAAAAATATAATTTGACTAACAACTGAACTGAACTGAGCAGTTGGTTGATGAATATTACGAACGACATGGAGATTCTAGCCTAGCGTTACCATCTGTAAACAAGTCAGATATCCAACAGTCATTTACCTTCATGAACAACGGTTTGCAAGTCGGCATTCACAGGTGACTCATAGGCGCTCCTTTTGTTTTTCTTTGCACTTTTGTGTTCTATAAAAAACAATGGTTTACAGTTTAAAAGCGTAATCTGTATACAGTCCAGATGGGGTACCGACGGATGACAGAATTGTACAGAAAATCGGAGAGCACCGGTTAAACGGCACTTGATTAAAAGTACCACAAATACGCATACTCGGTAATCTGTGACTGTTCAACAATATTACGTTATAATCTGCTAAAAGCCTAACTGGACGAAATGTCCATAGAGGAGTTGTAAGTTTGACACCCGGCATTCTTACATTGATAATCAAAAGAGCTCCACGGTTAAGGCGCTAACTCACGGCTCTTCTGTGTTTTCTCAGCTACTCCCGTCCAAGGTCGTATGAACTAGTAAACTCACATCATTATATATATATATATATATAACTAAATGAAGGCACCACCGTCACAACTTATAAGAGTTTTGTGTAGCTTGCTAGCCCAGGTCGCCGGGTTCGGTCATTCGTCGAAAAAAGTCACAAGAACACGATGAATACGAATAGAAAACACTACTTCAATATTGTATTAGAAAGGATATCCAGTTGTTAAGTCCCACTTCTCTGCGATTTCCCGATTGAATACGACACAAAACATTTTGTATCTATCTCGAGAAGCGTCGGTGAAATCGGCAGAATAAATGATTTCCCAACAGGTGTTCCACTAGCTGAGGAGTGGTCTTCTTAAAGACTACATTACCTCGAGCTTTCAAGGCTACCACACTGGTTGATCCGACACAGTTGAATCGAATATATCAATTCTGAGAGAACTATAGGGTCGTTATTATTAACAAACAAAAGAGCATTCAGATAGTTGAATTAGTTGGCCCATAAGCGAAATTTACGCTCTGATATGCGATTTCTACCACTCGCTACACAAATACATCAGATGTCAGGATTAAATAAGGACACGTTTTTGAAAGATAGAATGTGACAGGGAGAAGGTTACCGGGAGTGGTGGAGACGTTAGACGTTGCGTCCAGATCCGGGGACATTAAGTTCATGTTCTTCCTCTTGTGAACGCTTCTGGGGGTGGTTACCGTCTTTATTATGCTATATTCAGCAGCAATGTCAGGCATTTTGCTCTTGTGGTGCTCGTCACCACTGGGAGATTTTCCGTGCTTATGTTTTTTCACAATAGCTGAAAAGTGAAAACGAACGGATTCATTATATTCGACGAAGAAATTAAGAGGACCGAGCGCACTGAATTAACAATACTGCCGGATCCCGAGTGTTGTATGGACAAGTGCAGTTAGCATGACCTATCCACGAGGACAGTATGCCAGAGGACGCTATTCGAGTCTAACTGCTACAGGAACATGCTAAAGTAGAAGTTGCTATTCCAGATTCGAATAATCAGGGCTAAAATTACAGCTTCCCCTGATTGAAGACATTTCAGACTGGAGCCAACAGGTACCTCGGGACAAGAGCAAGTAATTGATCAATATGCATCGGAGTTACCATGACATCAGTCATGCACATGACACAGGACGTACAAAGTAGTGGGGGTCTTGCATCCTAATCTTTCTGACAGATTATAAATCTGCAGATTGTTCCCAAACTTCTCCGAAAAGAAGACTGAAATGATGTGAGGGGTGTTCATGGTGGACAGAAGCCAACCGTTACAAACGGTAAGCTTGCCTAACTCGCAAGAGACGTTACGAGCTCAGGCGAAAACAGTATGGGTGAGGGTAGCGTTGTCCATCGTCTCCAGGTGTCCCTAAAAAGCTGGTATGACTCATAATTCGTCTCAACTTCACTGCTTGGTATTATTATCGGAAGGAGCCTTCGGATTTTGACTGCATTAATTTGTTCGTCCTCAGTCAAACCGTTTCACTTGGTACTGCTTCAGTGTTTTCCCTTCTATCACACCTGAACAGTGTAAGTTAAACCGACGAGTCTGAGCATCGATGCTCCATTTGAGTTAAGTCATGGTCAAACGAAGTATTGTTGTCGAAAACAGTTGAGACTGTTTTCAGGGACCAGGAGGACCCTACTGAGACCCCTCAGTGATAATAATTCGCACTTCTGAATAAACAGTAACGCACTACAGCTAAATCCACACAACCGTACCAAGACTGCGTACGCACTTGGGAGTGATAAACATGCGGTGAACATTTCACCGGTTCTTGTCCCAACTACTGTTGACGATTGTTCAGTCAGATGTACGAAATATCTTGCAAAGGCATCCTTTAAAGCCGGAATCCCAATGCATCCTTTGTTCTTTGTGCAAATTCTCGAACCTTTAAACCTGTTTTATCCGAATTTACTTCTCCAGTTTTCAATTTGCGTACACTGTCAAGAATAGCGTACGATGAAATAATCCCAGTGATGAATCAAGAAAAAACGCCGGTCTTGATGTATCGGGCCTTACTCCATAGAAACTCGGTACACAGTGTGTAGAATTTAAGTGAATAACACGGCTACGGTAGGGGGCTCTAGTCCCAAAGTTTTGCTTACTCTTGTCAAGGATTTCCACAACCAAATTAATAAGCGCAAGAAACAAAGTTCAGTCATTGTGTCATGATAGATCTATAAGTTGTTTGCGTGGTGCCACTTGGCTATAAAACGCTTGGAAACAGTTGATCAAGACTGGCGAAACGTTCGGACTATAACATCAAAACCCGAATAGCTATCTTGATTCATAAACTTTCTAACTAGGTTCCACATGGCGCCCAAACTTCTCCATCAACTTCTATCAAATGTTAACAGAACATTTACCCGTGGAGGCCGTTACGTGCTGTCTTGTGTATTGCTTACCGCAGCTTGTGAAGACAACCATTTCAGGCTCACTCGACCGCGCGTAGAGACACCACAGTGCTTGTTTCATTCATCACTATTCATCTCTTGAGTTGATGCACCATATCAAAATATTTGCCAAGTGCAGACAGTACTTTGTTTAGAAGAGGATGAACGTGTGCATGTAGTGTCCTCATTATTTTAACGCAAAGAAAAACTGGCCCATCATCGATTAATCGTGTACGCCCCCTTGCTACAAACTCACTAGTAGAAGGTAATGTGCTCGATGCTACGGATCCAATAGTGGCAAATTAGTTCCAACCATTTAATGCCTTCAAAGGAATTCAAAACGTATTCACTCCCTGTGAAACCGGAGAAATTCATATTTGGAGCCACGAAGGACAGGGATAGTGGGCATAGACCAAGCATTGATGGGCACTGCATGAATTTCATCTGTCATAGGACCCCCACGGTTGACATGATCATGAATATGCCCGAGTCGGTCTGCGAACACTCAGTGCCTCAAGGTGTGATGAGAAGTCAGCAAGGCGATAAGATTTGGGTTACACTGTTACACCGTTCAGCTGTAGCACCCTTTCGGTGCCTAACTGCCATGCTACCAGAAGGAATCACGAGGGCTGGGATACTGCCAGGTTGCCCAAGCCTACGTAGGGGAAGTCGAGAGGCAAAGGTCGGGTTCGAACCACGGACCTTCCCGCTCTGACCACTTGAGTCATCTCACCCACAGTTACACCTCATGGGTGTGAACCAATAAAACGACCAGACATTTTCCCTCCTCCTCATTCATAGCAATATCATTGTTTCCTGTTATTCAGAAATGTGAATTTAGCTGGAGAAAGGCCTGAGCATAAATCAACGATCTCGGGAAAACGACAACGAAATGCGTACAAAAAGAAAAAACACTTCTAGAGTTTAGGTGCAATGTGGCTGTCGGTTCAAACACCTAGTGTGACCCTGAAATGGGTCGAAACTCGACTTTGACTGTGAAACGAGCGGACGTCACTCCGAAGAAAATGGAAGCAGGCAACTACCAGAGAATCTATGCAAAGCAAAAACTCTTTCGAACCGAATAGTTCCCTTTGGTACCATTTGACGGTGATACAAGAGCTAACGAAGTCCAGTTATCTCGGGAGAATTCCTGACTGAAAGTAAGTCAGGTGAACCCTAACGAAGAGGAGCACAGATCCAGTGTAATATGCGAATGACGTCCATATACATTCAACTAACCCTGTAGAATTGGATGGTGGGGTACGAGTGAACCAGGTTGCATGGAAGACGAATAGAAAATAAAACCAGTTACGTTACTCTTGGAAAGGATCTACGACGGACCTAATGGACTATTTTATGTTCACAAAAATGTCTGATATTGCTGTTTCAGTCGCTGGTCAAACATTTTACGAGTATCCCCGTCCCAGCTTTGTCTATCCGCACGCGTCTGAGCTGAAGACCAAGGCAGAATTGGGGGAGAATAGAAAGGTCAAGGAGGTAGTAAGGATATTGGTATTTTCAGGGGCGCCTAAAACCACTCCCAAATAGTGAAGAAAGGTAAACTACTATACAAAACCGTACCTCATTGGGAAGGGACAGTTGGATGCAAGTTACAGTTTGCTAAAACCGCTGACAAACATGTCAGGAAGAAAGTTTTGGACAGTGTACAAGGGATAACCCGATTAAAATGGTCAAACTAGAGTTAGATGATACCGTAACACAATGACAAAATGAATTTTGTCCGCCGTAATAACCCAAACCACATACCTTACGGCCGTTGGACCGAAATGAACTGACAATGCACATACCTTTAAGAGGTTTCTGATCCCCATAAACCTCGGTTTTCATTTTTTTGGCTGTCGCGACATGTTCGCTTGCGGTAGTTGAGCCTTCCGTTGCTGTAGGCTCTACGAAGTTTAAGAAAGTGCCTGTCTAAGAAGTGATAACCGACTGACACCAGTCACATCCACACAAAACCTGTTACGTTAACAAACTAAGCAAACTTGCAGAAAGCTTGGAAAATGAAAGTGATGACCAGTCTGAGGAACAAACGGACATAAAACTGGAATAATATTGCAAGGGAAACTGTAAGGCCGAGAAATACGAAACTCAAATAAGGATCCGTCAAACTCCCAGAATAGATTGGTGGATTGTGGTTAACAAGAGCAGTACGGCTGGCTTACGTCGAGAAAAAGCCCCGTCGAACACTGGACAGCAATCAAATGGATGCATTGCAAAATAACTTCACTTTTACTCTCACACCGAAACTTGTGTGTGTGTTATGTAGGGATACCTGTCGCCTCATGGATGCCGCTTATGGATCACTACGTGAAATCAACTACAGAGAGCAATTGTTGGCTTTTTTTCTTCCAGATTTGACCATCATCGATATGGACTTTCAAATGCTTCGTGCCCAAACTTGATCCCAGACCTCCTGCGGGGAATAAGGTCCTGAATTATAAGAAGACCAAAATGTTATGTCTCGAATGAAGACCCCGGGATGGAGCACAACAGCAGTCAGTAATATTGACGGACATGCGTGGCACAGTCGTAGTCAACTTACTTTTGAAACCGATCATCCTTAACAACGTAACTAGACGGATACCCTTCTTTTTGGGCTTCTTACACTGTGGCTGATGTAGGCACTGCATCAATATGAATTTCAACAGTGTTTTTATTGGTCATCTGAGATCACCCTTTTTAGAAACGATTCTTCCGATTTAACCGGCCCTGGTTGAAAATGCGTCTTGCTCTGTAGGATGTTTTAGCTGGCCCACACTTGTAGGCTACGAGTGCGAAGCTAGAACAATTTAGACAATGACCGCTGCATATGAAAATCCGCCCTCTCGTGTACTCACAAGTCTGTCCAAAAAAGATAAACTATTTTCTGATTCATATTCACAGGATACATGTGGGTTCACGTGAGGATATTAGAAAAGCTACCGAAGCGTCTAATATTAGCAGTAAAGAAAATAGTTTCAGAATGACGTCTGCATAATGACACCGAAGAACGTCATCCGAAAAGTGTCAAGGGCCAATAAAGTAAACAGTTAGGCTCTTGCATAAGTATGTATCCTAACTTCCACTTTATCGGAAAACAATCAATTTGCTCAGGTATCTCCCTTTTCGGATGCGTGACTATATCTTTCTTATTCCCCCCCCCCTGGAAGAACGAATGTGTATTAAATGGGACTAACATAGTATTGGTACGGAGTCCACAGCTGAATAAATAAACTAAACCTGACAGCCGAAATGGATCACGTAGTGCTCGGCTGACATTCAATCAGTCAACGTGATTTGGCATGTGGATGTGACCACCACAACGATGCCCACCGATTCAGCAACTAGCCCGAAAGCAACCCCACTACACGAAGTTCATATATGTCGCCCGGAGAAGAGGAGTGTGTACAGCACCTCAGCATTTTCGTAGTAACTCGTTGACAGAAGGGAAATGCATGCACTTACCAGAGATGGGAACTGGCTGTGGAATCAGCTTTCGTTTGACGCGACTTACAACAGGTGCTGTCAGGGAGGGAAAATGCAGAAGCTAGATCGCCTTCATCCTGGCCTAGAAGGATGAATATGGATTGGGTGGCTGACAAAACTCTAACAGTAGACCTCGAAAACAAAAAAATGGCGACCATACAAACCCTCTACATAATACAGTGACATTTGGTGGATCAGAAATCGAGATGATCCTATTTATTTGTAATAGATCACGTACGATTGAACGCTGCAACGAATGCTCGGTAAATGCATGAACCGCAAGTATTAATTCAAGTTCTTGATCGACGGCTTGATATCAATATACTGCGCTCCCAGTCATTTACGGGTACAGTGGTAATAAACCAGCTATGAACATAGTAACAGTTTTCACTATTGGCGGTCACTGTTTGACTACCAGATGGGATTTTTGCTTCTTTGTCTTCCAGCCAATCAGGCCCATGCTAATTATTCGTCCAGAACACCGAACAAGTGATACAGCTGAGTAAACGCACGATCTACAATCGCAGTGTCTTAAGCACTGTGTGATTCTCAACAAGCCTTTCTCCGTGAATCTCTTAATGATTATTGATAGTAGTGGGGCGATTAAGTTGAAAGCTGCAGCAACACTAAGTGGACTTATCGACAAAACTTGGCGCTTCTTAAGAGGATTTCCGGTACATGAACTGAGCTCGGCATTGTTGAGGACAGGTTCAATGATTCAAATTAATAATGGCAGATTATTTACCGAGGAATTTTGCAGAAATTCTGTGTAGATGGTTTCTTAGGCATGCTATACTCTAATACGCATAACGCTTGTCCCCAAAAACCAAAGATTTTTGTGCTATTGCTGCTCATTCATGAAAACAAGTCATCCAGCTCCTGGTCATTGGATTCTTTGACTGAACACCTCCCCGTATAGCAATATCAAATACATTGAAAAGGAAAATCTGAACTTAACAGTATCAAATCACTGCCTTCGGGTATCCGGTGATCCTGAAGCACTCAGCCCCAAGGTTGAAAGCGCCTTACTGGACTGGATCCCAGTGAACAGTTGCCTTTGCGCTGTGTGGTTGTCTGGTTCAATTAAGATCAATGCAGGTCGACGCGGTAAACGGTGTTTATTTGTCGTATTGGCATACATCCTGACAGACAGCAGTTCTGAGATTGAGAAGGACAAGTTTTATCAAGATATTCACGACTGCTTCGGTCGGCAAGAAAGACAGATATCGTAATCCGATACGAATAAGTCCGGAAGGAGTGTATTTGGGTGGTAGATTTGGTGTCGATGCGAACGACTGCTCCAGTTGTGTGCAGATCATCGTCTGTTCCTGGTTAGTACAAACTTCCAACACAAGCGCTCACATCGAGTTACTTGGAGGCCACCAATCGCAAGACAGTCTTGGACCTAATTAAACCATGTGGCTATTAGTTACCGATGGAGAGCGTCAATTAAAGATTGTCGTTCCTTCTGGTGTACGCAGCTTGACTCTGATCATGCTATTGTTCGGGCCCGGCTATCACTTCGCTTTCCGTCAGCAATAAATGTGCCAAAGGAGAGCAGCTCTGTTCACCAACTTCGACAAGTTTCAGTGGCTCAAGAGCTGAGCTGGCTAGAAAGCTAGTCATTCGAATGGCGAAGATTGCTTGGAGGTTGAATGGACGCTTTCAGAACTGTTTGTCAAGGCCATCTGACTCGACTAAATGAACGCTGGATATCTTCGAGGTCATCAGATCTTATTGCTGCCAGAAAGGCCATACAAGCAACTGGCGACTATGAGGGCGCACGCAGATCCCTTAAACACAGGGGAATCAGGAACTTGAAGAATGACAGAGAGCGCTAGTGGATTTCGAAAAACCAGGAGATGGAGAAGGATTTCGCTGTAAGCAACAGCCGCGCCCTGCTTCAAATGATTTGACCAATCAGTCGTAAGATGGCAGGTGTCAGTGAAACACCATGCGAAAAAGGCGGAACGGTAAATCGCTCCCTCAATCATCGTCTTGAGCAGTGAACTGAGCACTTCAAAGAACAGCTCACCTGGTCACCTTCAACACAGCCGCTGGAAGAACCCATCGGACTCGAATGTAAAGTCGACCCACCATCAACAACAGAAATCCAGCGCGAAATATCAATCATCAAGCATGACAAGGCGTTTGGCGAGGAGGGTCTGTACCCCGCGCTCTTCAAAGGTGGCGAGGTCCTGGTGAACAGTCTGACATCCATACTGCAGAAGATTTGGAACGAAAACAGAAGACCAGCCGAATGGAGCTCCTCGACCGTCATCCCAGTTTTCAAAAAGGGAGCAAGAACGTCATGCGAAAACCACCGAGGCATAAATCTGGTATCCGTCGCATCTAATGTGCTTTCTGGCATTATTCTGCGTAGAGAGAAACAGATTCGTGAAAATCACGCAGTGTTTCGCTCCGGCCGAGGATGCATCGACCATATCTCTACGTTGAGACAAATTCTTGAACAACGCCACTGCTTCAAACGTCTCATCTGAAATCTGCTTTTGACACTGTCGATCTAGAGAAACTTTGATGGTGTCTGGCGATCAAAGGTGTCCCTTCCAAATTTCTATCTCTTATCAAGGCACTGTATGCGGACTCATAGATGAATTACTCACGCTTCATAGGTCACGCTTGTTACGCATGCCTGGCAGAGCTCTTTCCGCCTAGCCTTCTGTTGAGTGGAAGCGACCGAGAGGTAGACAGTGTATGACTTGGTAACGAAGTACACAGTAAGAAAACACTAACCAGTAAACTTAGTCGGGTCGGCAACTGCCGCCTTCCTGGATGGGGACCCCGGGGACCCAAATCACCAATGGTTAATGACATTGGTAGAATTGGCCCAATCGCGGAGTCAAGGGCGCTCGTGCATCAAAGCTACTGCCTTGAATGCGTAGCCACCCAGTTCCCAAACTAACCACATATGCCATCGCCTCCAAGGCTTAACTGTATGCCCCAAACTCTCCCACTTTCCGGTGATCGAAACTGTAACAGCTGGAACCATTGTCCCTATGGCACATGGCTCATAGCTGACAGATTGCCTTCGGGTAATCAAACGTTTTTACGACATACGACTGCTTTAGTTAGCTAATATCAGGTCGCTACCATTCAAACAGCAGACGCGGCAGAGAAGACCCTTAAACAAAAACAAGAGCTACCAGAAGACTAAGACTGAATCTGAACAATGAACCTGTCAGCCGGTTATTTCTGCCCCAATTCTCGAGGCCCGATGATCTTGTTCACACGAGTGCATTGGTGAACAGCACTAGGGGTTACATATTCAGGTATAGATTATGACGACAGCAACGTGACACTCGAATAGGCCTATTGTTTATGGAGAATGATATACAAGAAACATTTGGTTGAATTCAAGATTAACACCATCTTAATTTGTAAATGGGTACAGAAATCCACATATATAAAATTCTGTGTTCAGGTGGAAAACTCGGGGACTAAGCCTATCCTATCAGCTCCAAAAAGGGCAAAGTCGGCGGTAAACCATCGAAGGATTTTCATCAACCTTATAAGTGTTATTTATCAAGATATTTACATTTGTTGCTATCATGTTTTCAGGTTTGTTAAAAACAAACCAGGCAACCATGGGTCACCTAAACACTCATTTAGTTATTAACATTAGCTAATCTTCCAAAAAAAGCACACAGCAAGCCAATAGGGACAGCCAATCAGGTGAAAGAAACCACATTTCGCATTGAGGCTCAGTCTTTCGGCTGAGGGCACATTCTAATGCACCAGAACTAAGATTCGTAATCGGGCAAATTTGGGGACAGTTGTGGTAGGCATCCATTTATTTTTTTGGTATTTGCTACTGCAATGTCGAACAATTTTCAACGACTAGTCGAACAACCAGAAAACCAACTCACTCCATGGTCTAGCTCTCAATCGCAAACCGAACAGCTTTTCAGTAGCGAACCGGTGCAGTGCAGCCTTCTGAGAAGCCCGATCAGTGAAAACCACCACGCCCGTTCTGGGAAAGAGGAAAAGGACCAACCCAAGTGAGCGATAAAAAGTAACGATTGACGTCATACTCTAGTAATACCGCTTCAATCACACGAAGTAGCATAGTGAAGTAAAACTGGATGACCAAAAACCAACTCCATCACGGTACATCAATAATCTGCCCCTACACTGAGGCGCACTTTCAAAGCGAACACCTGAGTAGATTCCTTAATTATGACCAACCAGAACCGCAACACTGATTCCGTGGGAAAGAGTTCACATAATGATGACATCAATTTGTTAAGCCCTGTGTACACAAACGGTATACAACCTTCAGACTTCCAGAACAATTGCATTCCGTTTCTTTCGGCAGGTTGAAAGAGACGGAATTACCAGGCTTGCCACGTTTTTTAGCCTACGATGCAGGTCAGCAGACACAAATTTCACAACTATAACCTCAAGCTGGCAACTGATTAGGTAAACCAGAAGAGAAATATGACTGAAGGTGCCGTATGGGGAGCACAGTAAATCCTCTCCAAAGAACCTCTCGCGGTGTGACCGATAGTGTCCACCAGGAAGATTTTGATTAGATCCCCCAACTCTGTGGGGCAATCCCTATCCCCTGGAACAGCCTTACGTTGTTTTATAACGGCAGAATTTACTCTCAGAAGGGTCATGAACGCGTTTAGCTGTGAAAAAAATACCACCATACTGAAGTACTGAACCGCATAAGCTGTGGTATACCCAACTTCGAATCCAACCACAATATTGACCAGTGTCAATACTCGATAATTTGAAACGGACAATATCAGGCTATATGTATCCGTTTTCAGACCTAATTCACTGACTCCTCACAATTCCATAGTTCCTCGCCTTAGAGTAGCTGCCGCCTACTGATTCTAATAAACGAGGTCTCGAATGTCAACGGAGTCGAAATACAATACGGTTATTTCATGAGCCACCGTATAGCCGAAATTTACTCAGGATGACATTCCTTTGAACTACCTGACGCGAAGACAGAATTCAAACCAACTGTCAAATCTGTGGCATTCCTTCAGTACACAGCTATAGTGCAAATCGAGGGGAACACGAGAATCGACACACTATACAAAGTAAGCTAAAAGGCTAAGCAAGAAACAACAACCAAGTGGTGGAGGTAAAGACAAATCCGACAAATCCGAAGATTGGTGTATCGTACGCCTAAAAACCGATTCTGAGGCCCATCACAATTTTTGAACAACCTCCCGAAACAGATGTTGGATCAAGAGGAGTCATGCCCAAAAATACGTCAGAAAGCCTATTTACCCCCCGCAGTGGCCTGCCTTCGGGGGGGTTGCTTATACCATAAGCGTGGTCGAAAGAGTAAGTGTGAATGAAACAACGTATTAGACAGAACCCATCTCTCGCAGGCCGCAAAGCTTTGTGATTTCATACGTTAAAAATAGAATCGATTTTAACGAAATGAGCCACGTAAGCTGTGAGCCGTATCCGGAATTTCAACGCAAACATCCAAGATGCTTAAAGCCTCACCAACCAAAGCTCCCCAGATCAGTTCCATATCACAGGGTATTTCGAAATGAAGAACTGACAAGTCCGATAAATTATGATGCAAGTGGTGACAAAAGAAGCACAAAATCAGATAGATAAATTATGGTAAAGAACAATGGATGCTGAAGTATCCAATGATGGACCACTGACTTACTGGGTTACTTTCGATGAATCCACGTTGACGTGCGCTCTGACAACTACGTCTTCGGGAAACAGAGCCTTTAGTTGTGAGACATCTACTTCAGACGGTAAGCCGCGGATCTTAATGCCACAAACCGGGCTATTTTTTGGGTTTTGAGCTTCGAAACGAACTCCGAGAGTGTATTTAACTGGTCTTCCTCCAATGACTCGGCCATGGCAAGCACTCCGAGCAATTTTGCAGTCATCCACTGTGTCGAAAACGAGCAAACAAGAACTGAGGACGAACGAAGAAAAAGATAAATCAGTACGAACATCGGTATCGTGTACTATGAAACGGACATAAGAGCATGATGCGCGGTCGGTTGTTTCTGAGTTGTCGGTGGCTCACAGCGTGGAAGTCAACGGCGTCACCTAATAAATATGATCATAACTAACTGAACAATATCAACCAATCGAAGCGGACCAGCGATTATGCCCAACGAACACTGAAGCCATATAATCAAAGGATCACACAAACTAACAACGACGATGTGGTATTCACGCCCAAACTGAAGCGTCTCGAAAATGTCTGACGTTTTTATGCCTTCAGTTGGCTGCTCACTGGTTTCCTGTTCTCGCCGCAATGTAGTAGTCTCACCCCAGTAAACTCCCAGTAAATAACACAGCACAACCTTCACATCCCAATTTTATGAGTTCCAATCCCTGAACAAACAGTGGTTATGTTCTAAAGCACATATGTCACCAGAAGTCTGCGGTTAAAATACGCTGCCTTCGAATACATTCACACAGGTATGATGGACGGACTTGTAGCCTAAGGATTTACATGCTAGCTACATCTATCGAAGTTCATTCGCAGACCTTAGATGAAGGCAACTACACTTTCCATTCTTTACTATGGGTGACAGTAGAGCTTTCCGGTTGTGCACATCGTTGATATCGGACAATCACTAAACTCAAGCCGGACCAAATAAGTTTTGCACGTTCTACTCTACGGATTTCAGGCATACTTGAGACCATGAACAGAAAGATGCACGGTTGGCTGTCTCAAGGATTATTCCCATCGCAATTCTGAGACCGTCGCTGGGAAGTAAGGGCACGATCGGGGAAAGTACAACATGCATTTCACTCGGGTAAAGGACTAATATCAAGGATGAAGAATCACTTACCCACGAAAACGACCAAACTTGTTCATGTTCATTATCACGTCACTTGCCGTCGGAAATTCCTCCTGTACGTCTTTTTTGCACAAAGAAAAGGGTAAATTGGCCAGAGTGAGACATCGGGATACATCACCACCGGCATCACCAAGTCCCTCTAAGTGAACTTTGGGAGTGACGAAAGTGATGCTGATCTGGAAATAAACAGGTAGAGAATATTTAGGGTTCACAAAGCTGGTCTAATAACCCCACGGAATATGTGCCCTCATCAGCCTTGAGGGCAGCACGAAGGACTATATACTCTTAAATGTCACAAACATTATGAACGGAACATATACTTAGAGGAATAACAGATAAACTATAAATGACTTTCTGACGTGGGGCTGAGCAATACCATGTCGATGAAAACAAATCAACATATGAATACCATTGCAACTGAAAGATGAGACTACCTTTGTGCAGCATACTTGACTGAATATCATGGACCAGAGTCTCGGTTGAGGTTATTATACGACTAATCGAAGTGGAGGTAGCTACAGTCAAACAGAATGTTGTGATATTCTTGCCCTCTTGGATAAGGTCCGAGTGATTCTCCTCCAAGGTAGTTAGAAACCCCACAGGGCATCCCATGTAAACAACTACAATAGGGAGCACGCTTCTACTTCCCAGTAAAAATCGCCTAGCTAAATTTTGTGTGCTGATAATGCATTTTCCCGAAATGCTGCCCAGATGTGTTACCTCCATTGCTGTCTGAAGGTGCAGCGACTTTGTTCTCACTCGTCTCTCTAAAGGTATAAGGCCTTCTTGCACTAAGTCCCCATCCATCTTTCTTGTCACTGTCTATCTCATAGTCATGGATAAAAGCCAGTACCGCCGGTGTATTGCTGTAGATAATGGAGACAACGAAAACAAAGGGAGTGTTTCTTGGACGAAGAGGACTGTTGTTCTCCAATTTGGCAGCATATAACCCGGGTTTACCGATAAGGGCACACGCATCGAAAGTGCTATAGACAAAAAATAACTAAGCTAGGCCGGCGATTCAAATGTTTTGATAACGTGCATAGGAGACTCCACAAACATTTAATCTGGGCAGGCGTACTTGATATCCATCCAATGTCAGACCTTTGAGGTTTTTCGCTGCTTCTTCACATGCCTCTTTCGACCTGAACTTTGCAAAGGCATGCCGTTTACTGCCTCTCTTGAACAACTGGAACCGGTGAGCTGTTGGGACAGTGTTTTGTAGCAATGAATAATTCACTGACGGCGGCAAATTTCGCAGAAGCAAGGAGGAATGGGTTGAAGTGTCCTGGGTTTTGCTTTGCTTCAAGCCTATTAATTTGAAAACAAAGACATCAGAGTGATACTGATTGGGAAGACTTAATTTGCCAACCGTTTATTATTATGACGAGATATTACAAATGAGTTGAGCACTCCTTCACAAGATTCTTTCCAAGACTCAAAAACATGAACAGAGGTAGCTGATACATGTCAATATGGTTTGCCTCAGCTGCCTACTATGAGTGTGTGAAGCACTTCCATAAGGTCCAGTCGATTTCATGAACTGCGTTAGGTCGTTCCGAAGTTTCATCGGTTTTGGACTAAATGTGACAGCCGCACTACTTGACCCTAATCCAAAATGGGTATGTTAGAATTTTGGGAGGGGAAAACTATCCAAAAGAACCGCAAGAGTTTACAGCTAACCAGAAGATGTAAACAGTTTATCCAAATCGCACGTTCTTCGGTTGCGGACTGACGATTTATTCGAATGCTCAATAGTTACTCCTCAGTAGATGTCATATGCGAAGAATAAGATCATCGCCGTTTGGTCACACAGGAGAGGACGTGTTACCCACGTCTCCCTTGGAATCAGGGTTCATCCAGCTCCATTGGACACAACAGTAGCTGACCGGTGAACTAAGGAAAACCAACCATACACCGATCAAACAGATGGGTAAGATGCATTTAACCGTGGCACTCTTTTAGGACACAGGTGCAGTGAAAACCGGAAGAGGGGCGATAAAACGTTACTTAGTTCAGCACGAATAGGAAGGAAGCAGGAATTGCTCAGGACGAGTCATTTCGATCGTCATTGATGAGTAGGCGATGCAAGTGCAGTAGGGGCATATTTTCATCTGTTCAAAGCCCGAGCAAACTGCACTCAACTTACAAGTTCACGTTTCTCAACTGAGACAGCATGGGTGCGTTGGTGTTTCGGAAGTCCAGTTTCGCTGATGCAGGTGCGTCTACAGGTGGAGCAGATCCATCAGTTTACTGGTGCTGATTTTGGTAAGTTGGGTGTGAGTCTCCTACGTAATGACTGCTTGTGTCCGAGAACTGAAACCCACTGCGTCTTAAAATGTGTCACACCTGTCTCATAACAAAACCAAAATGAGCGCTTTCTGAAGTTGTTCCCTATATCGTAGTTTCGGGATTTCCCGGTCGCGTAGGCCAATCTTCAACGGCCCACATAGTGGTCGGTTAAAAAAATGCGACTCGATGTCACGCGCTCCACATGTCCGACTATCACAGCTAGTCGCGGAAGAAGATGCTCCCGATTCCGAATATTTTTTTGTTTTATGAACCTGAGCACTCTAGTAGCATCGAAGGTGCTCCCTGATCTTACACTTCGAAGGTTGACTGAACACAGGGAGAGACAGATCCCAGAAAACAAAGCTGGGTTCCGTCCTGCAAGCAGATGCATCGATCAGATTTTCACCTTCCGGCAAATTCCGGAGCGGCAACACTGTTTCCAGCAACAAAAAATGGTTGCCTTCCTTGACCTAAAGGCTGCCTTCGAATCTGTGAACCATCAGGCACTATGGCAGTGTCTTTGGACCAAAGGCATTCCCCATAAATTCTGGACCTCCCTTAAGCCACTGAACGCCAACTCCCACGGACGTGTGAAGGTCTACGGGAAGCTCGCACCTGAATCCACCACATCAAGTGGTGTCAGGCAAGGCTGTCCTCATTCACCTTTCCTCTTCAACTTCGTCATTGATACGACCATGGAGGACTCAACACCAGCCTCTAAGGCCTGTGGGATCGGATTGCTCCAGGGGCATTCGCTCACAGATATCGAGTACGCAAGCGAAATAGCTCACCTTGGATCTAACGACGTGGCAATGCAAACAATAGTAAATAACGTAACCTGAATAACCTAATTCTGCCTCACGGTTTGGCACGCGCTTCAAAACTATAAAGTGCAAAGTGCTGCTGCAACACTTAGTGGGCTCGAACCCTAACCTCATGCTTGCGGATGAGCCGAATGAGGCCTGGCAGCTCTATCAGTTCCGGTGGTCTCGCGAAAGATGATATTTCCATGCGATGTGGGAAGGCCAGAGCAGCTTTCGTGAACCTGCATCACCTGTGGCGTATGCGTGACATCAGCTTATCCATCAAAATTCGAGCTTACAATGGTGCGGTGCGTTCCATATTATTATACAGCTCAGAAACCTGTCCGCTGCGCGCTGAGTACGTCAAAAGACTTTCAGTGTTTGACAGTCGATGTCTTTGAAGCACTGCCCGAGTTTGGTGGGAACACCGGATCAGTAATGCAGAACTACGTCAAATGACTTTCGGAAGAGATAACCCGCCCATGATAGATGAATCGATCACAACCCACGGATTGCACTGGCTTGGCCACGTACTTCGAAGGGCTCACTTCGAACGACCAAGTAAAGGGTGGAGACGAGCCAGAGGAGGTCAAACAATGACCTGGCAGCGAATTATGAAAGCTATTACCAACAAACTCAGTTGCGCTATTCATTGCCGTCTCCCGGATGGGGACCCCGAGACGGGGAACATCAACGGTTGGAGACATTGTCATACATGGTCCGGTCGCGCCCTCAATGGCGCTCGTGCATCCAAACTATTGCCTTCAATGCATAACACCCCTCGCAATCTCCCCAGTTAAAAGTCCACTGAAAACCCTGTGTTTACGCATCAATTATATCAGCTACCGCCTCCAATGCGCAGCTATCTGTCCCATCTCCCCAAACAGTCGGTGAACGAAACTGTGGCAGCTAGGACCACTGTGCAGAAAGTACACGGCTGTTACAGCTGATTATTATTATTATCACCCTAGTATACCAGTGGTAGATATCGGCGGGTAACTGCCATATAAACGTGTCCTAGTAATGAGTACAGAAAAGGGTGGAGGCTCAGTCCAGACAACCTTGTCCCTATGTAAAAACGAACGAAGCCCACACCTTCCAAAAGCAACGAGATTAACGTAACCAAGCAAAATACTGAAGTAGTGGACCATCAGTAGGACTGATCAAACGCTCATTATGAAACTCACACACGCACCCAGCAAAACATTAGTGATAAAATCTATGTGGGCATCCCGACTAGAAGTGATGATATGCTCACCACTGGAACCGGTTGTCTACCGTTTCCTGTGGGGTTACGAACAACGCGCGTAGAGACTGTGCCGATAACAAGACTCAACGAAAAGAGTAACGGGAGAAAAAACTGGTCAACGTCGCCGGTGATGAAGAAACACTTGGACGGTTCATCCTGAAGACCGGAAAAGCGAGAATAAGACGCGCACAGACTTTCGAAACTGAGGAATGTTTCGCATTCACAGCGCACGCTTCTGAAAAGTAGCAGCTGGTCAATCAAACTCTGCTCGCAGTATTTAGCCCGAGGGCCCAATCAACCACCTGAAGAAGAGGGGATTGCTTTAGTCCGTAATGGTTATACCGACACGCTTTTTAGGAACACCTGCAGGTCAAATCAAATGAAGTAATGTGCGAGCCTTCCCACCATTTTCTCTACCTCAATTTCTTCAAGCTTCCCGGTCTAAACATGAGCTGATTTACCGAATTTCTGTCGATATGCCGAGTTTTATTCCGTTTGCGATTGTACATAACATCTTAGTTCCGCCAAGCAAGCACGTCTTACAAAAGATCCAATGCTTGTATAGAGCTGACTGGATTGCCGTGCAAACAGGTGTCGGCATCGCATGCGGCTTTGAAGGTATCCCTCTAGTGATAACTAGTACACCAGAGCCTGTTGAAACAGGTCCGAAAAATGCATGTTACATAAAGACGCACCCCAAAGTTTATCAGACTGTACAGTAACGAACCTGGATAGCAAGCGCACATGTCTCATTCGGACTAGTAAGCCTTAATCCAAAGGGTCAATTCCCTAGAACCAAGAGAACGAACAAATCGACGCTGTTGTAAAACTCCAGGACATTTTTGTAGCCAACCCTGTAGTGAAAGCTTGTTTACCGGAAGTCGATGTGACGCAGGTTCTCCAACGAAAAGGCAACAGCTGTCCCAAGAAGCACTTACCTGTCACGAAAACAAACTTACAAGTGAACAGTGTCCTCTCTCGGGACAGGCAGACTGAAATGCACCCCAACAACTTTGTAAAAAGGCTCCGGTAGGTAGGGTTCTGGGAGACGATCCTGAATGACAGTAGCCCGTGGCGCTAACCCAGGAATAAACCGCGTCCAACAGAAACAGCGGCCAAGCAGGACAATTGTGGTTGCATCTACGGGAACTCGGCTACGCCAGAGGTCAGGGATCAAAGGTCGTGACTTTAGAGTGACGTATTTTGCTGTGATCGAGTCTAAAGCCGTCGTGGTGAGATAGCTTGCCTACTGACCGGGTATACGTTTGCGAAATGATTGATAAAAATTATCCTCGTCTGAACTAATGGGGATCTGTCCAACTGATCTCGAACGAACAGTACCGCAGGGACCCACCCAGAACGTCTTCGCGGAGAGTTAAAGTTTTCCAGGGATGATAAGTTTCGTGCTGTGGAACTTCAAAACACCGCTCAACGACCAGACCTGGTATATAGTATCCTTGGAGCGCTGCGCAAGACACGTTTCGACTTGTCCTATCATAAACAACAACACATCAGTACTGTTTACCAGCATCGAGACCATGGCATCAGTGTTCAACACTGATGATTAGCTGCCGTATTATTTACTAGCGGCTAATTATCGGACGTTACAAACGTTCTATCGTAAATCGAGGTAAAAGCATCATCGTTGGAACTTTTCCGCGGAGACCTTGCCCTATAGGCGAAGTCAACCTAAGGAGGGACAATTCAAAAATAGTTGAATCCTCTACCTGAGGAGCTTTCACACGAGCCGTTCAATACGTGGCCACATTATGTGCTGTCCGCGACTTTAGGATAAGTTGCGATATACCCTGTCTGAATGGGAATTAGTCACACTGCTCGTAGCCGGAAAGGGGAAAAAATGGAAGGAAAAACACACGACGACGTACAAAACTGGCGAGCGACAGGATCTGGCAAGCAACATCAAACACGTCAAAGTCTTCACCTACAAGCTATCTACAGCAGACTGTTCCACGTTCATTTCATCAAGAGCACAGTGACTCAAACATATCAGATCACACGAGACCTACGAATCGTAATCGCTCAACTGTAACACCCTTCCGGTGCCTAGCTGCTATACCACCCGAAATAAGCACGATGGCCTAGATACTGCGAGGTTGCCAAAGCCTAGACAGGGGCAGTCAAGATTCGTGGGGTGGGTTCAAACCAGACCTTTCGGTCAGTAAATTCACGTTCTAACTACTGAGCTATCTTGAGCTCAGATCTAGGAGTAAAGTTTAACTTGTTCAGACCACGACACTGTAAGTCGCCCATGACCTTACACGAAGAATTCAAACGGTTATCGGATCACTCTACAAACATCCACCGACGGTGTTTGAATGTTAATACGTTTCACATTTGACCGTACCCGTGGTGTGGAGCTGCGGAGTATGAAGTACAGGACAGAAAATGCACGGACTACAGCCGAACGGGCCGTGGCGACGAAAGCAACACCCTATGAAAACCAAATGGAGTCCCGGTGCTGTACCGTCCTTTTG
The DNA here is from genome assembly GCA_003604175.2 of Clonorchis sinensis. Lineage (NCBI taxonomy): Eukaryota > Metazoa > Platyhelminthes > Trematoda > Opisthorchiida > Opisthorchiidae > Clonorchis > Clonorchis sinensis. The sequence continues at coordinate 63,024,294 of CM030370.1, forward strand.
TCAGGAAATCCTATCTGGCGGCATGGGTGAATCATCGTCCCGTTATACGACAGCGAGTAAAGTCTAATCCCAAGAGCATTCTTAGCTATCGGGAGAATGTTACAACTAACATCTTCGACATACACCGGTCTGCAGCCAATATATTAGGAGTGACCATGCCGAAAGGACAGGAAACGAACCTTTGAGGACAGCGCGCTTAGCGCGTCTGCGGTGCAGTGAGGCGGGTAGTTTACCGTGATCTTTCGGGTTTGCGATTCTTCCAGATTTCAAATCCCCCGCTGGGTGCTTTGGTTTCCAACCATCTTGCTTAGTTGACACACAAGATGATACACATTGTTCCCCACCGCCTGATAACCCCGTCCGAATTTTTTTCGTTTTCTGTTTTCTCGGAGCGTTAACCAGCTCCGTTTCGCCTACGCTCGAGCTATGCGGTTGTATTTTTCTTTTGTTTCCCTTAGCCTTTGGGGGAACTGAGGCAGAAAAACCACCCGCCGACCCCATGCGCACAGATTGTATTCCCCGGGAGTGAAAGACTCAGCACCGTTTTACACAGTAAAATAAGGGAGTCGTTTTCAGTTCAGAAATTAGCATTCGGAGTTTGCGGATTTGGAAAGATTGTGGCCTTTCTGTAATCCAAGCCGGGTGACCATAAAGCCGGATCAAATGTTAAATCAATGGCAAATGTTCGGTTTCGCTGCAGACTTTGGTTGTTGCGCTGGACCTATGGAATTAGAAGTAGAGCTGAATTTCGTTCACGCTGAACGAGAGCAAGTAACAGTAAAATGGAACAACACATGGAGGAATGAATGAAGTTGTTGGACCTTCTTTGTTCTGTTAGTTTCACTTTTCAAGCATTTTGGCTTTAAATTCCTTCCTCTAATGGGGTCATTTTTTTCGATGGTTATATACAACGATAGGAAGCAGATGAAAGGCAGCCTCACGGATTCACGCATTCAACGATTGATACACAGGATCAAGGTTTTCGTCCCGGGTCAGTTTTCTTATTGTCGTTCTCGGTGCGATACAGTATGCCTGCCAGCGCAAGGACTCGCATAAATGTCTGACAGTGCTTTGAACTAGGTTCTGGAAGGATCCAGAGTAGTCCCCCTCGGTTAAGAGGACCACAGGAGGCTGCGAGGGTCGGGAGTGAGCAAAATGAGATATGGGCATGAAAAGTCAGAGTGAGGTCTCTTGTGCAGTCACCAAAGAAAATCTGGACTAAATGGGCTTGCCCGTGTAATTCTTCCGTGTTGTTGGTCTCGGAAAACCTTAACCTATGGGGCAGGGTGTGATATTTTCTTTTGGTATGCGGCCGTCAATTAAAAAGTCGCCAAAGTTTGAAGAAATTACAATTAAACGGAAAATTAGGTACCACATGAAGGTAGCAGTTTCTAAAGAAAACGGGACAAAACTATGCGCGTGGCGATCTAGACAAACTTAGATGTAGTTCATGAATGGTAATGCCTTCATCGGGTCCACCAATGCTATGAAGTTAGGCCTTGGCAACTAGTAATTTTTTCACCTGAGTTGCATGGAGTATATTAGTTGGATAGTAACACAATTTGCCTTCAATTTCTCAGCAGCACCAGGACATTAACAGGCTTACTGCAGTCTACAACCACTTGGCGGGTAGCATATTCAGCCAACATTTGCAAGCAGCTGGTTTTAGTGATTGTCGCAGCGTTTGTTATAAGTGGTTTGTGCTCCTTAGGCCTATGGTGACAGCAGCAACGTAGTTTAAATGCTTTATTCCCCACTCCCATCTTGGTTTGCATAAGCGAACGAGTAAACAATTCGGTTTATTGCTAACAGCTGAGCGGCACTTTGGCAACTGATTTTTGACGAGGTCATAGATTTTCCACCATGTTACCTCGGTGTGCAGCTATAAGAACAAGTCTTACAACTGTGGCCCCTTTTGTGACTGACTTCCTGCATTATGCATTTTATCCAACGGCTCTTCAGATCTTCCACACTTAGAGAATATTTGACCAACCTAAACCATTCCCTACAAGCAGCTAGAGAACAGTCGTATCTCAGGCTTGGTCAACCATACACTAACCGCGAGGTGGCACTATGTCTATAATGTTTTTATGGCTGCCTAGCCGTTCCCAGCTACAAGCTTTATTCGAATATTGATACAGTGCTTGTAAGACTTCAAGCCCAATGCAGAACAACATACTTGATTGTATTTATAGTTCTTAGTCCTTTCCATTTGTCAGATATAGCCGACATACATGGAGATTCCTGGGAAACCTATTCTGTTTCCCAAAATTGTGGTGTTATAAACTAAATTCGATCGGATCAATGGGACATTGAAAACTGTAACTGAGAGTTTCTGCCTCAGAAGTTGCGTGAAAATATTTCTTTTCCAGAAAGGATATTCAGAAGGCATCCTCTGGCGACATTTTCAAGGAGCACAAACTTTATTCGTAATTCCGGCGGCTTGGTTGGCGCTCTCTAAAGCGTTATGGCCGTGCCACATGATAGTGTCAGGTGCATGCCCCAGCCAGGTATGAGCCCCAGTAAAAGCCGCCGGCAGTTTGTTTACCCTTGTCACTGACGCTTCAATAGGTCACTGCATGCACGCATAACTTTACTGCGCAACAAACAGCGGAAGTTGGAGTGATCACCTAACCTCATTCTTCCGTAAAAATGACTCCCCATGGTGCAAAAAATATCATGGAATTTCCAATCGGCTTCTTCTGGTTTGGTTCGCAATGTTTTGAGGCAATTAACGCAGGCGACTTTCAGTCATTGAATGTTGCAAAGAGAAGTCGAGGTGTGCCTCAAGCTGATAAATACAAAGAGCATACTTACTCTTCCTTTCTATTATTACAGAACACAGATATGTTTCACAGGTGACCAACGTGAGCACCAGAGAGTGGGCTGCCAATGAACATCTTATGCCGGTTACAAGTTATATCGCATTCCAATCACCGAGGAAAAAGAACGTGACCAAATAGTTATGTATGTATTTTCCCGAAAAGAAGCATGTGCCCCCTAAAACTGTCTATAAAGGCGTTCGGCAAGATGATGCCCGGTCAACCGCTGGTGTGAAAGTGGACGAGATGTGACCACAAAATAGGGCACCGTATACCACTTTCAGTATCTGTGTACCCTTGCGCTACATTCACATGCATAAAGCGACGGAGATACTTGCAAATTTATATTCGCCATTCACAGGAACTCACATAAAATGTTATATCTGGCCGTTGGCTTATTTACTAAGCTGGGCAATGTGATCGCAAACGCTTCATCACCAATCGAGGTGACATAATCTTTGCGTTGTTAGGGAGTGTAGTGGAGCGTAGTGGTGGGTTGGTGCTTGTGCGTCCAGCAGTGCTGCGCGTACGGTAATATACGTGCTGCTAGCCGGAGATGTCTTCCGGTCATGCTTAGTTGTTGGGTCCGGCGGTTTCATATGTTGCTCTGTTATCCTGTGTCCTGATTGATCGATGACCAGGTCACATTTGAGCTTGGCTGGAGTGGCCCATTTCCGTGATCCTTCTAGGTTTCGCCTAATGACTTGTCAATCCTACTCCAAGTTGTTCCTTGTTTCTTGGCCTGTGAAGCCATTATTAGGCTCTCCTTAAGAGAGGTCGGTCCTTTGCACGTAGTGGTGCGTAACTTGGATATGCTTTGATGCATCAGCTGATCGAATCCGCCGTGAAGTGCCAGGCTTCCAGAAATTCCGTTCAGTTTCTCGTAACTCCGTATGCCAAAATTTGTGCGTTTCCAGATTGAGTCTGTAGCCGTCTCGGCCTTCGTTTATGGATATCAAGTATAATGAGTCACGCTCCACGACGGCCGCGTTGCTCTCCCTTATTCGTATGCATTCGTTCCCGCCAATTTGTTTAACGTGGAATTTGTTGCAATTGTTGCAGTCGATTTGGTATATCACATTGTTTAGCTTGATTTTGCATTGTTTGTCCTTGTCTTGTCCTTGTCCTTGTTTGTCTTGAGTGGCATTCGGTTTGTGGGCTAAGAGGATTCATTTTTGGGCTGAAAATCTGTTTGTGGGTTCAGATATATTCTTGATTTAAGGTGGGACTACCCGTCTGAATGACTGTTCTTACTTTTGCACGAACACAATTTACATCAAGAGGTGTAAGGCGACAATGGCGAATAACGAGTATCTTAGAAAATCCACAGCAGCCCCAGGTGTAAGGCGAAATAAGTTGTTCTTCTCAAGGACCCAAAGTTCTTTAAGTATCTTCGTCAAAATAGGCCAAATATCATGCAAAAAACGGGCGTCTGGTGCGATTTACAAACGAACCAAACAATCTCTTCGGGAATGCTGAAGATAGGACCAATATTTCACACACAAGTTAGTGCGTGGCATCTGCGTGAAAGTGCGACTTTCGTGGCAGACACGGAGTTCAGAAACCTGATTTAGCCAGTTCTTATGAAGTGCCAACGCACGCTGTTTTCACTTTGTGAAGACGCCTGAAAACAACTTCAACATGTTCGACATTCACAGGAGTCACATACCACCACTTTTGCTGGTATGGGTTCGTGGCAGGAGGTAATAAATTTTGAACCAGTAGAAAGGCCACGCAATTGTCGTCTTTATCATATCATGTGGTTCTGAAAGACACAATCATGAGGTCGGTGAAAATTCACACGACCATAAAATTGCACTAGAAACATCGAACAGCCGAAAAATTTGGGGGCAAGATTGTTGACAACAAACCACAAGCCAGACAGGATTCCTTTGCGGCCTATGCAAATGGAAGCCGACTGCCTGCAATTCAGTGAAGCAACGTCGTTTGGATTCTCGAGGGAATTCCCAATCAAATTTTTCTGTCCATACTGACAAAGTCGGCCATCGCTGCCGTGTTTATATAAGACCTGCACAATGTGAGCTCCCAGGTTATGATGATCTGTTGCCTGTTCACTCCTTTGGCCAAATATCACATCCCATGTCTGTAAGGTGAATTCGCACATGCCTGTTGCTTCAGCGCTGAACATTAACGTTGTGGTCCGGTTTATTCTTCGCAAGACTGCATAAGTAGATTGTAGGCGGGTATTTGGTGATTCGTAGACTAGATGGAGCGGTGTAGTCCTCAGTTTAACTTCAGCGTTTTAGATGCGATCTCATTAGCACATCTACTAAGGGGATTTCTTAACTTCAACGCTCTGCAACATGAGTTCAAAGCCTAAGGATGATAACTAGGCCAGGGTCACCTGCTATATGTGTTTACCTTGGTCAAAATTCAGACGACACTGCGGCTCGCTCTGTATAGATTTAAGAACTACGCTCGTGGCAACAATATTGCATCAGAACGCCCGGCTGGTTCATGTCATTTGTCATACCGTACCATGCGCGGTACGTTGGAAATTGGTTACTGTGTTTGCTTGTGCAAGGCTGTGAGAGAATTCGCCGTCTAATCTATTTACAGAGTTAATGTGTGTCATCTTGTCGAGTTTTTCACTCTCACATAACATGTGCGTTAGAACATCTGCCAGACTGCATTCCGTTTCTGCAGTGCGCTCACTTTCAATCATGAGCCAGCTCATTACGACCCGCTTCTCTCTACAGCTTTCGGTCGACCACGACGGCTATGGACAATATAAATGCCCGTCGACTGCTAGACGTGGAATACAATATAACGCCTGCCAGGTTTGCGGTGTCGTAAATTTATGGGTTTAACGAACGACCAGATAAGCCAATTATCTAAATTTTCTCCCCCCTTTGTCTGCGTCAGGTGCCTCTATCTTAGAGGTGTTAGTAATCTCAAAACAAACAAACAAGGCAGCTTCACTTTTGAGTGGGAAAGACCAGTGAGAATGTTCCGTTTCCATCGCGACACCCGAAAAAACTGGTACCTTTTTCCAGAGTTCTGGAAGACAAACATAAGGAATAAAACGGCCTGAGCGAGAGTCGACAACAAACCTAGAGCAAGTAACTGGGGTTATTCATTCCGATACCTTTGACTGCGAAGAAGGTTATCCAGCTTTTTGATGTAACAATCAAGATCGACATGGCGTTTCTAGCGGACAGGCGCATAAGGCAGTGCAGACTGATCATCTGGGGATCGTTCTTCAAAGTAATCATGCCGAAGAATTGGCAAAGTCGCTTCTTTGTGGGTTCAGCTGATTACGAATCTTTTTGCGCAGAGTGGTTCCGCGTAAAAGGGAGAAGCGATCGCTTGGTATTTTAGTAACCTTCTCCTCTTCTGCTAACAAAGGATATTGGAGTGAGCCGTCAGCATTACAAGGACCTGCTCAAAAATCAAGTGCATATCCGAGGATTTCTCCCTGTAGGCGCGGAAAGTGGGCCACCGCATTCCTAGAGGGGAGGCGCAAAACAAGCTTCCGCCTGGGGACAGTTAAGCCGACCCCAAAATTTTAACCAACTTAATAGTAGTTGTAGACCTTGTACCCATGTTATCGCAGCGATGCAACCCGCCGAGACTTCGGATTGCAGTTTCTGCTCAACCGACGAAGACAACTCGACTACCAACGAAAGTGATTCTCGCGGAGAGGCAAGACTTGCTTGGACGCAGCGTCCAATGTATGCGTAATTACCATCGCTTGTTTCCCCAGCGGATGACAAGGGCGCTGCGGTTAATTCGACATCCAATACGTAAGTTTTAAGTTTTATTTGGCCAGCTGTGTAAAGTAAAGCAGTGAAGTCTACCGGGCGATCAGCTGCGAGCGTTGAACTCGACGTCAAAAACCGCTATGAGAACCCCATAACCATGGAAAATGCGAAACTGCCGGCCTCCAGCTCCACTTCTTCGGAAGCAGCCGCCTCAATTTTCGGTAATCAATACCTATCACCCCGATGGCCAAAGCTACAAACCTGGCAAGTGTACCAAAAATTTTCTACGTAAACAGATTTAGCCACGCTGATCGCGAGTGGCCTAGGAGTCTACACAAAAGCTAAAGGAGAGCGACTGAGGCCAAATAAGCCACGTTAACTCCGCCCTATCAAAGAGTTATTGGCTAGATCCAAAATGCAGTCCTTTATGAAAACGAGCCTCCTGAGAGCGTCACAATAGGTAATACCCTTTGTAGTACCACTCAACTCACAAGCGACTCAACAAGGCCTCACAGAGACCTTTCAGTCCAGACCGCCCCAAAAAGACCAAGAAACCAAGCGGAAGTATGTTCACCGCGAATCCTTACACAAAAACGAATTTAGTCGTTCAATAGCAGGCACTGATTGAGCTAAACATCGCAGCCGTGGATATTTCTAATCACGAGGTTAAAATCTACGTCCTACAAAGGCAGAATGCCCGCGCGAACTCGACTTACAGGGGAGACTTCTCTGCAAATGAAGAGCAGTTATCAAAAACACCAAAGCGAAACCAGACAAGTACGCCGCAGATGCCCGTTTGGAGCCTTGGACACAAACCCGGCGTACAGCTAGGAAATCTGCTAACTTCACTCGTAACACACCCCTGGTTCCCCATCTTTTGACACAGCAGAGAGTCTTGAGTTGCTTATCCACAAACTGCCTCAGTCTTTTCAACAAACTTCGCGATATTAAGCGGTCGACTTGCTTAAGAAGGCGTCCATGCTCCCGTTTGAAAAGACGGGCTCACATCAGATATCTGTTACGGGGGGACATATATTGATGGCTACTCCACCTTGCAAGCTAACTCGAGAAGCTGGGGGACAGGTGGGTTGTTTTACACTTACGCGCGACCCAACCCATCCCAATAATCCTGGACGACTCCGCTCCTGCACCCTTCGATGCACTGTGGATTCAATTTCTGCCGTGTGTGACCGATTCTCTTCTTCTTGGTGCGGTTTACTGTTGCCCTTCGAGTCCACCGGAAGATAACCAGTTTCCTACACAAACAAATGAGCACGTCTCCCACAGCTATTACTTCGCGTACCTTTTGGTGGTAGGTGCTTTCAATGCTCTCATGGACTCCTAGATGGAACCTCAGCGCATGGGACCTTTTGCCATCGGTGCTGACCAAAGTCGTTCAATGGAACGCCTCGAATCCGCACGTCGTCACACGCATCAGATAGTGCGCAGGCCAACCACCATCCTTGCCGGATTTGATTATCACTAGCGAAAGAAACTTTGTTGATCAAGAGCTAATTAAAGTTCCACCGGAACACAGTGACCACTGCGTGCTGACGTTTGATTTCCTCTGATACCGGGCCAAAAATCCGGAACCTAAAACGTAAATTCAAGAGTTCTGCCGTGCAGACTTTCCATAAATGAGTAGCTTCCTTGAGCAACTTAAATTGAGACCAGCTTTAGTAGATTTACACGAGATCACTGTCCTAAAAATTCACGAGGCGGACGCAAAGTTGGTCCCAAAAAACAGCGCGCAGTCGTATGAAGCAAAAGCTACTTAAAAGGGTTCGACGTCCTCTGAAAAAGAAGTCCTAACTATTTTTTCAAAAGATAGTTACAGGTGACACAGGAGATGAGCTGGCATTTCGTAAAATTGGGAACAAGTGGAAGTCAGAAATCTGCATATAGAATACGCGAAAACAAGCCGCGATACTGAACCTCGCCCGAAAAACAGGGATGTGTCATTTAAGTACATGGACACCGCCGGAGAAATGAGCTAACTGTCTTCTCTTTGAGGGGAGAAACGGGCAAAACAAAAATGTCACAACAGTTGAATCTAAAGTCTACAGAAGAAACAACACAGCCATGTATTCTGCCCCAACGACCTCGCCACATCCAGTCTTATGAAGAGGTAACTGAGAACGAATCTAGAGAAATTGGTCTCCTTGGAGTAAGGCGTTTGTCAACTCTCGCACAAGACGAATTCTTTTAGCGCACTCCGGGGTGAGTCCATTCAAGGACCCTGAGAAAAATGTCCCTCACAGTGGCGCAGCATTTACGAAGAGTGTTTGGTCAGTTGCTCGACGAACGCAACCTTCCCTTCGCTATTGTCACGCCAATCTACAAAACTGGTTGCCAGTTATCGCCCGGTAGCTACGGGCATATTAGCTTCACTTGCGTGCAACGCAAGGTGATGGAACGCACTCTGAAACGGGACACATTAAGTCACCTCACCACAAACCACTTGGCATCCCCAGTATAATACAGATACTTCCCAAGCCGCCATTGCTTGAGATATGTGGATAGGTGGATAGTTCACCTAAAACTAGAGACGACAGACTCATGTCGAATGCCATATTTTTCAACTTCTCAAAGTCATTTGATTGAACCCTACACGTCCAAAAGCTCAAAATATTCGAGTCTTACGGGCTTCAATGAGAAATTCTGTGCTGTATTATGGCGTTCACGTCAGCGAGAACATTCCGACTGAAGCTAGGCCCGACCTACTATTCTTTGGTACGTGTCTCCAATTGGAGTTCTTCAAGGCTCTGTTTTGGTACCCCACTTATTTCTGAGCCACGTCAACGCTTTCAGATCTTATTTGAGATCCATATCCACGGATCCTGAACCCTGCAAAGAACCCTGCAGGTTTATATACAGCCCCAGCGTCCTCGTTACATCCAAGCTTGTCAAGGCGTATCCTACGAACGGCCTCTAACCGACTTGGTCTTCAGGGTGGACGACATTCGTTAACCTCTGCACATGATCAACCCATTCTGCGCGTTGGGACCCGATGAAGTCTACCCACGGATCCTGAAGTTAACACCGTTGACACTAGCAACTTATTTCTGTTTGGTGTTTCGTCAGTCGCTTGACGAAGGTCGCCTCCGCTCTGCTTGGAAGGAAGCGATTGTTTCGCCACTCTACAGATCTGGCGACCGGCTATCACCTAGCAGCTACAGGCCTATAAGCCCCATTAGCTTGCCGTGCTAGGTGATGAGAGGCATTCCGAAGCGAACCATTCTAGATCGAGTTGCTTCCGACAAAAATGGTATCTCCAGTTCAACAAGGACTTCTCCAAAACCGTTTCTGCGTGACGAACATCCTCGTATGTATGGACAGCTTAACCCAAGCCAAGGACGAGGGACTCATATCGGATGCCATATTTTTCGACTTCTCAAAAGCATTTGATCGAGTCCCATAAGTCCCGCTGCCCCACAAGCTCCACAAGTCTTGCGGGATTCAGGGAAAATCTTAAACTGGATCGGGGCATTTCTATCAGACAGATTATTCCGAGTTAAAGTAGGTTCAACCTGCTCTTCTCCAGTGCCGGTCTCCATTGGGGTTCCTCAAGGCTCCGTTTTTGGACCACTGCTGTTTCTGATATACATCAACAACCTTCCAGATGTTGTCGCAATCCATGCCTACTTTTTGCGGACGACTTGAAATCGTGGAGTTCCAATGCCAGTGCCCTCCAAATTGATGTGGACGCCGCAAAGCAGTGGTCGTTGGACTGGCACCTTCCGCTGAATGACGAAAAGTGCGTCCATATGTCATTTGGAGGAGACTCAGCGAACTCCTTTGTCATGCATGGTGAGAAAGGACCAGAAGACATCACGAGGATAGATGCAAAAAAGGATTTGGGTATAGAGTATCTGGCCCTCTTCGAACATGTCCTTCTCACTGCACCATGAGAAATCTGCCCAAAAGGCATTCGCTGCACCTTCTCCCGTATTACTCGCACGGACTTCCAAATACTCTACAGGGCCTACGTCAGACCCCCCCTTGAATATGCCAACCAAGTTGTCTAATCAGGACGCGCGAAAGACGTAACGCTCATTGAGCGTGTCCAGCGAGCCGCTTCGAAAATGGTTGCCGGCCTCAAGTCCATGGACTACGAAACGCATCTCGCGGTGTTCGACCTCTTTCTATCGTCGCCTCCGAGGGGACCTAATTCTTACTTGTGCCCTGTTTGAAGAAGGCTTGGCCAACAGGTTTTTCACCAGCAAACACACGGCGGTGACATGGTAAGAAGATTTTCAAGCTCGGAGCACACGTTCATTAGACAATATGTTTTCTCATTTCGGGTAGTAGCTACGTGCAATAGCCCTCCTCAGACGGTTGTCCGCGCTCCTTCTAGAACCCAGTTCAAAGCACTATCAGGCACTTATTTATGCGAGTCCTCGCGCTGGCAAGCATACTGTCTCGCGCTGAGAACTTAAAAAGCAATGCTATGCCCTTTTTCACTTGTGCCTTGCAGGTGAACGACAGTCGTTGAACGACAAGAACAAAACCGACCCGGGAATCTTGAGCGAAAGCCTAGATCCAGTGTATCTATCCATGAATCCGTGGGCCAATCAAAATGCTGGTTGTGCATGAGTCGCATGCCAACATGCAAACGCGGTTGACGGTTGTTTTTTAACCTCCAGGTAACCACAAAACGGTTATATGGTGGTTCGGATGGTGCGAATAACCACCTACGAACTATGCTAGGTGGTTTTTAGTCGGTTATATAACCGGAAAACTCGTTTTTGGACTGTATGGGGATGATTCCAACGTAAAAATCGTGCAAGGCTCTACTCATCGGTCATCTCCCAAGGAAGCACGTGCTTTGAAGGTGTTTCCTCAATTTTACTGCAGCTTATTTTATGGCTTCTCCTGTCTCGCCCTGATGGTTGTTGATGGTCTTCATATGGATTCCTATTCTCTTAGTGGATGCTATAAAAATATCTATCAAGAGGATTCCTTTTAAAGATGTGCTGATTCCGTACGGCCCAAAATGAGCCGTGAACTAAAACGCACTCCCGCATTTGAATACACACTTGATTTTGAACACAAGCCGTCCACTTCATTCTCGTCTCACCCGTCGTACTGTCCGGTGATCCAAGGCTTCATATGGATTTACAAAACGTCGATCTGGTACTGATACGTATTTGAAACATTCAACACCACGCGTCAGAATTGAAATGAAAATGATCGCAAGCCTTCTTGAAGTAACCGATCTTAAGCTGCCATATTGTCATACTGGGCGGGCCTGAGTGCTGCAATGATCCTGCGGGATGTACTCAGTTCTCCATAACTCAACAATACCAGGAAAGCTAACTGTGAGCAGCTCGACGTTGCGCAGCTGGCCCTTATACTGTGAGAAATCGTATTACGAGGTGGTGTGGAAGTAAATCGTGCTGTCCTCTGCAATAGAGATGTGAAAATAACAAGGCGTTTGCTTCAGACGACCAGCTCGACCGTGTTTGTGGAAACTGCAACAATGCACTCCATTAAGGAAGGACGGGTTAGAAAAGGTTGGTCCTAAAATCTGCACCTCGACCGCCAAACGGTTGACCGTGACCACCGACCCATTATTCACCACAGTCGAATTCCCTCTAAAACCAGAGTCTGATAAGCACAGCCGCATGAGAAGTGAGACAGCAACGCCCTACTCCCTGCGTATTCTGACCAGGTCATCCCCCTACAGCTAAGTGGGCCAGACTGTTGAGTCATTGGATCCTCAGGGAAGTCCTAAAAGCCGTAGCGGTCCAAACTTTTAGGTCCGAGGCTAGAGGTAGGGTCCCTGAACAAGGTCTCACATCATCCCACTGCAGTGTGGGTTAGGCTATTAAGTCAAAGGCTCAGGGTGGGGTATCTCAACCAAATCTTCCTCGGCTCGGATGACTTGGAAGTATCATTGGGGTCTCCGTGACCCCGCCTACGCTTGGCTGGAGACGTTGCGTGAAATGGCGGTTAATCGATGTCAGTGGCGTTCGTGCTGTCAGTTTCTTTCCAGATTGTCTGATTGAGCGCTTGGAGGTGTAAACACCTCAGAATACCTAACATAGACCAGCACTATGTCCCCTCCCTCGCCCACTCTTTCTCTTCTGTTCACCCTAGGGCTCTAACTATAAGTATATATATATATTATATATATTAGACGAACTTTATGGCTGTACGGCAGTGAAGCATCAATGTCAACACTGATGTTGCTGTCTTTGGTGATGATGATGAAGTATCATTAATCCCTGCAGCTCTTCGCTCATCGGTCCCTACCACACCATTTCCTACACATCGAACGATGCAGTGCGATCAACCCAGCTGTCACTCATGTAGCCATTGTTCTGTGCCTAATCCGTCGCCCAGAAAAATGAACCACAATAATCCCTTACTAACCCCAAACGATCTGATGCATTTTCAGCCTTCAGTGCCCGTTGACTCTGTGTCGAAATGGGCAACAGGTATCTCTTGCCGAAAATGCAGGTTCCATTTTTGCCGATATGTGTCTCCGAGACACGCATACAAAACTCCACCTCGGTCGTTCACCTCAAGTCGCTAAGGACGTGGATTCAGTTCTTAACACGACTGTGCGATTGTGTTACGAACTGAATGGTTCAGATGAGTCCACGGCTGTCATGCGCATAACAGCCGTGGACTCGTTTGGACCATGTGACTACCAGTTACCATTGGAGAGCCTCAATTTGAGATCATCGTTCCTTCTGGGGTAAGCCACTTAACTCTGATCATGTCATTGTGCTGGCCCGTTTATCAATTCGTATTCCGTGCGAAGGCAGGGCAAATCTATTCATCAACCTCGACAAGTTTCAGTAGCTCAAGAGTATTGAGCTGATCTGGCTAGAAAGCTACTGGGAACGCACGGTCATGTGGATTATGAAGATTGCTTAGGTGTCAAATGGAAGTGTGTTACAGAAGTTACGCTCTCAACTTTCAGATCTCCTCGTCCCAGCCGTCCTGCCCCACTAAATGAACACTGGATATCGTCGAGATCAGACCTTATTGATACAAGAAAAGCGATACCAGCAACTAGCGACTATGATAGTGCACACAGATCCCTCAAACTCCGAATAATCAAGGGCTTGAAGAATGACAGAGAATGCTGGTGAATTTCAAAGACCCAGGAGATGCAGAAGGCTTTCACTGTAGGCAACCTCCGTGCCCTATTTCAATTGATTCGGTCAACTGGTCGAGGAAAGACAAATGTCAGCGAAACAATATGCGAAAAAGACGGAACGGTAATTCACTTACACAGTCGTCGTCTTCAGCGATGGGTTGAACTTTTTAAAGGATAATTCAGCTGGTCTACTTCACCACAACCACCGGAACAACCCAGCAGGCCTCAACGGAAAACCGACACCGTCAATAACACCTCCGTCAACAACACATCTAGCGTGAGGTGTCACTCCGTCAACACGACAAGGAACCTGGTCCGGATAGTCTGGATCCCGCACTCTTCTAAGGTAGGTCCTGGTGAACAGTCTGATGACCATACTATAGAACATTTGGAACAAAAACAGAATACCAATGGAATATAGCTCCTCTACCATTATCACAGTCCTCAAAGAAGCGCATGAACGTCATGCGAAATCGTTGTGGCATCAGCCTGTTAGCTGTAGCATATAAATAAATAAATCGTTCAGCTGTAGCACCCTTTCGGTGTCTAGCTGCCATGCCACCCGAAGGAAGCACGAGGGCTGGGATACTGCCAGGTTGCCCAAGCCTAGACAGGGGAAGTCGAGAGACAGAGGCAGGGTTCGAACCACGGACCTTCCGGTCAGTACGCTCGCGCTCTAACCGCTGAGCTATCTCGCCCCGCTGTAGCATCCCAGGAGCTCTGGTATTATTTTGCGCAGGCTGATCGACTATCGGGAGAGCCAGATTCGTGAGAATCAAGCTGAGTGTCTCCCTTGCCGAGGACGCATCGACATGTTTTCCTTGAACAGTACGACTTTTTCAAACGTCCCACTTTGGTGGTTTCTCCGGATACGAAAGCTGTGTTTGACTCTATCGACCGTCATAAACTTTGGCTACCAAGGATGTCCCTTATGAGGGCACTGTTTGCGAAATCCTGTGGACGAATATAAGTATACTTCGTGATATTACCTGAGTTCACCAAATCACCTCGAGATGGATCAATGGTTAGGGCGCGAATTTACTGACCGGAAGGTCCGTGGTTTGAACCCAACCTCAGCATCCCGGCTGCTACTAGTATTATCTCAGCCCTCGTGCTTCCTTCGGGTGGCATGGCAGCTACGCACCGCAAGGGTGTTACAGCTGAACGATCATCACATCGGGTGGTGTAAGACAAGGCTACCCTCCATCGCCTTTCCTCTTCAACATTGTAATCGATGTGCTGCTTGAGATTTCTCTCCCTGTCTCTGAAACCTCGGGGATGGAAATTCTCGGGGGACGTTCGCTCACAGATAATGTGTATGTGGACGGCATTGGTCTCCTTGGTTCAGATCCTTCAAAAATGTAAAGCATTTTAAATAACCTGGGTACTTCTGTCGCTGAGTTTGGCATGCACTTCACACCTGCAAAGTGTAAATTGCTGCTACAAGACTGGGTGGGATTGAACCTAAACCTCATGCCTGCGGACTAGCCAGTCGACGTGGCAGGTGAATCTTTTTACCTGGGTAGTTGTATAAGTTCCGCTGGATTGACTGGAGATGAGATTACCTCGAATCGGGAAGGCTAGGACAGCTTTTACGGGGATAGAGTTTGCACTGTGACAGTGCGATCCATACCGCTTTATGGGTCAGAAACATGTTCTGTATGTGCAGAGTGCATAACAAGGTTGCCAGTGGGACCATTGGTGTCTCCGAAGCGTTGGTCGCGTGTGGTGGGCATATCGGATTCGCAATTTTCAGGTACGCCCGATGGTTTTAGGTAGAAGGAACTCTCACACTGTAACTGAATTAATCATGTTTCATAACTTGCGCTTCTTAGGACGTGTACTCCGCCTCCCAGAGGACCGTCTGCCTGGCACAGCTCTTCTCGCCCAGCTTTTTGCTGAGTGGAAACGACAGAGAGATAGACAGTGTGTGGCCTGGCGACGATGTATGAATGCACTAATCAGTAAACTGAGCCAAGTGAACAAGTGCCGCCTCTCTGGGTGGGGACTCCGGCACCCAACTTACCAGTGATTAACGATATTGGCGGACATACCTCAATCGCGCAGTCAGCGGAGCTCATACATCAGAGGTGTCGCCTTCAGTGCGTAGCCACTCAGTTTCCGAACTCACTGAACATGTCATCGTCTCTAATGCTTGGCCGTATTTCCCGCGCTCTCCCACTTTCCGGCGATTCAAACTGTAGCAGCTGGAACCAATTTATCTTTTGTACATGGTTTATAGCTGCTAAACAGCTTAGCGCCTCACATGGAGCTAACAGTTGTGGGGTTTATGACCCACTGGGTGCGTCGCGTAAGTACAACAATGTGGCAAGTCGCTCATAGCGATACAACAATTGCTAGTGCCAAATGGTCAAGAAGGAGCGCGCAGTACGACCGTCGTAGGATATGTATTTAATGGATAGGTATGGAAAATGGACACGGAGAATGGAACGGACTGCAGGCAGGTAGCGCACCACAAAAATCTACAGCACAAATCGCGGTCGAGGTGCAAGTTGAAGCAAAAGCATACATAAACAAGGTTAGTCGCGCGAGACAATTACAGTACCTTCCGGGGTCAGTGCCCATCCCTTCTCTTCCATTTCCTTTCTTGACAAACTGAATGCAATGTTTTAGACCAATTTCTCAGGAGGCAGATCACTCGAACCCAAAAGGTTTGCTCTGTACAAGCCCTCATGTATAGTCTTTATAACCCCGATGTGGTTGGATACCGAAGAGGATGGATTTGCCTGCCCCAAATTTTCCAATTTACGTTGAATAGTACTATGCTTGCTCCCATTACACTTTTGAATCAGACACCTGATCTGTATTTCGATCAACGGTTATCTCTCATCAGGTCCATTCTAATGGTTTGCTGCTGCCCTAGTGTCAGCAAGCTGTAGCTTGTATCCATCGTCACTATACCCTACTCCGATAAATATTCACCCAACCCGGGACGATCTACGCATCTACTTCTCCACTCTCCTGTGTCGCTGTGGCATGATGCAATCCTAATGTCCATGCCCTTCTCGTCCCTTTTCCTTGCACTGTTATTTCGGTGAGCGCACGCAAAAGCAGTGAAGTACTGGACTAGAGTTCCGCGCTTACTAGAGCTCGTCAGCGATGCATATCATTAGTCGCGAAGGAGTTTGAACCCTGAACGTCTGACATGCAAAGTATCGTAATTCACTACTTGGTTTTATCCTCATACCCCTCGACTTGTTGTTTGTACTGTGACGGTGCCCGCTTGCCACTTATGTAGGTTATTCCCCGAGGAACATGTTCCTCCTATCAGGTAGGAGATCATTACCGCTTAAAAAGTGTCGCAGTAAAACTCTAACGGATCACCGACCCCTTCACTTGTCAGAAGAGCATTATCAGTTAATTACGAAAGCAGGGCTTGATGAACACCACAAACAATCTAAGATTGTTGCTCAAAGAGCGAGGCAAGTTACGTGAACACCGATCCAGTGCCTCCAACCTCTCGACGTCCGAAAGTTGTCATTATGATTGGTAAAGGGATTCGCTCAAAAGTAGCTTCGGCAGACTCCAACAAAGCGTCCAAGGGATAACGTATCTGTGGAGTACTGGGTACTTATCGTGCTACATTGAGAACACCTTTTTTGTAAATTGGCGCCACTCTCGACTCACCCCAGATGGTTGGAACGGTCTGTTTCGCCCTGATGATGAACAGGCAGGGATTATCGGTGCGTTCATGGGATACGGAGAT
Source organism: Clonorchis sinensis (assembly GCA_003604175.2). Taxonomy (NCBI): domain Eukaryota; kingdom Metazoa; phylum Platyhelminthes; class Trematoda; order Opisthorchiida; family Opisthorchiidae; genus Clonorchis; species Clonorchis sinensis. The sequence goes on from CM030370.1 coordinate 63,041,682, forward strand.
GTCACCAGCAACGGGGTAAGGAGGGAGAGAAAAATTGATATCGACCCTGTTGACAGTGCCACTCGACGGTCGGCGTTGCCCGTTCGGGACACAAAACACCGATTTTCAAGGAGAGAATGGGCGCAAGGGGTTCTGTTGACCAATCTGACAAAGAGGATGGACATTAAACGCTGCCACGTTGAACAGATTCCTTGATGTTAGTAGTGGTGTTTGGTTTTTATTTTCCTCGGTAGCGAGCAGAAAGAAGGCGCTGGATTTATAGGGGGAAAAACAGACGGTCTTTTGGTGTGAATAGTAACCAGTTGAAGCTGATATATTAGGGAAGTCAACCCTTTCTCTTAAGCCACATGTATAGGTGCTATTTCCCCCTTGCCAAGGCCTAAAGAGCAGGTTTGTTCAAAGCACCCCAACTTAAGCCCTGGAACCTCAGGACTGACCCACAAGGCAGTGGGAGAAGGTAGGGTTTTGTTTTGAGACCTTTCCCGGGACCAGTGACTCAGTAGTCTGACCCGCTGGGTTGTAGGATGCTTGCTCAGCCTGGAGCGCTGGTGGTAAGTCGTATGTAGTTTATAGAGCCGACTTTTCCTAACCTACCCTTTCTCGGTGGATAGTGGCATCGCTGCCTTCATAAATATGGATATGTTAGTCGCCTTAATGCATTCGCACTTCCAGTGTAAGAAAAGTACGACTTTTACCCCAAACACGTCCTCGTAATACGATTACCCGCAGTAAGGGGACCAGCTGTTTTGTTGGGTTGCTCTCCTTCGGCCTTCCTGCCACGGCTGAACACCGATGGATGAATTGCTAGTTCGTGGGATCACCATGACACTCAAGCCTGACCACCACACCGAAGTGACAGCTATTGGTCCAACAACTGACCCTCTAGTCAGCAGCTCTCACCTCATCCATTTAGCTGTCCCGAGTATACCTTTAGATTTATTGGCTGGGTCTTAAGCTGCTTTGGAATTTAGGGAGACAATGTGTGTTGCTCTCTCTCTAAGAGTAGAATTCTGTTTGGCTTTCACATCATAGCCTCTGTCCAGTGCTGGTACGCCTTTTCGTGATTGTGCTTGTTGGTAATTTGAAGGCGATTGTCTCCAGACCGATGCCTTAGTCCCTTTCAAAAACCGGTTTACTGCCCTAATAAGAAGTGAAGCAACTGTAGAGACCCACCATCATCTAGGTGCTACGAGCTTTTGAGCGTTCTACGCTGTCAGACGGTGAACAGGCTTCTCTGTTCCATCCTTGAACTGGACAACTGAATTGGATGATTCCCTTCCTGTTATTTCTTCGAAAACTTCGTATTCGGTTGAGGCTGAACATATCAAATCCCGTCGTGAAATACCAGCCGTGTTCTTCATCAAATTGGGTGCAACGAACCATCTCAACTTTTCTTCGAAATCTGTAGATCAATCTCTTTCTGTAATGACCTCTGACTGGCAGTCTTTTCAGCCTGAAATTGCAAATAAAGTGGAACAGCTCGTCTGCCCTTCATGGGCGTCGGTTCTCTCGCCTTGTTCTAACAACGATTGTTGTTCTCGAAGCTGCAGGATTGTCACTGCGTAGCACTGTGAGGCACTTTTGTCACAAGTGCTTGTTTGCCTTCGGATTCGCTGAGTCCGTTGCGGTTCGCCTTTCCTGTAGATTTTGTTTGGCCGACCTGTTGAATACATATCAGAAAGAAGTTCCTTTAATTGGTTTTTATGGACCTTTACAGTTGTGTCGTTCAGGTACGCAAAATTGAATCGATTTTCAGGTTCTTCACAGAGAAGTGAAATGAGAGTGCGATTCAACTTATGATCTAAATCCATACAAGCGTTCCGGCCGAATTTAGGATGGGCACAATTTCTATATACTTCCATCTTCCTCGTGGTTTTTGCCTTTGTTTTATTCTGAAACATTTTATTCAGACAAATGGGGCAATTTACTTTGAAAAACAAGTCTTGTTCGCCTTGGACACTAACCGGTCTATTTTCTGTTCCATCATCTATTTACCCTCCTGTTTAACTTGAGGTTGGCCTTTTTATTTCAGTCGGACTTATAATCCAGGCTCTCTTTTGTTCACCATCACTGATTCATGCAAGCCGCTTCTCAGTGAACCCTACCCCAAAAAGCTGCCGTTATTGTTGTACGGTATGGATATCAAAACAGTTTCCGAAAGTTTTATGGCATGTAAAAAGGATGATGACGTCTTGCTACGACCATTTTGCGATGCCTATACGGAAGTGGCCAAGTACGTGCTTAAAATTCCTCTAACTTTTCTCTCAACAGATTACTAGCTTACTTTGGAAGACTGTTTTACTTCGTTACGCGAGACGTAGAAAATAAGCTGGGGATTTTGTATGAACACCACAATCGTGAGCCACAAACGTACCGAAGCATTCGGAATATGACAGCCTATGAGGCCAGTCGAGGAATCACGGGTGATGCACACAGTGGAAAGCTTAACGGGAGTCGGACTCTGCTTCGATTAAACAGAGCTTTGATATTCGTTATTGAATTGATGGAAGCTCTGTGCACTGGTAAGCTGTGAGCAAAAGGCCCGTCGGGAATACTCGTGTTTATTCCCATCCCGAGTGTTTAAAGTTTTGAACTTCCACATTATCTTACTTCAGCTCGCACTTATATCTTGAGTCCCGAAACCATTTTCCTGGGTTATGAAATTTCGGACTTAATAGATACAACAGCAGTTTTCCGAGCTACACCTGGTCGCACACGCGCTGTTACATTTGGGATATGGGGACACCAATTGTAAGCCATGTACCTAGCTGCCTTTGTTATAGCTGTTACCGTCATTTGTTCCTCAGAACTAAAGGGGTATCAGGCTATAAATGCGGCAGTCTGCATCCATTCAGTAAAAGCACCGTTGGTGGAAAGCAGTACCTTGGGGGATAAAAACTTCCAGGAATTTTTACGGGTTTCTAGGCGATAGTTCTTATGTAGGAGCGTCATTAACTAAGTGACTGGCCCATGTCTTTCAGAGTGGTATTGTGAATCATTCATTCATTCAGCTGTAGCACCCTTCCGGTGCCTAACTGCCATACCACCCGAAGGAAGCACAAGGACTGATGTACTGCCAGGTTGCCCAAGCCTAGAGAGGGCAAGTGGAGAGGCAGAGATCGGGTTCGAATCACGGACCCTCCGGTCAGTAGATTCGCGCTCTAATCACTGAGCCATCTCGCCCCCAGGTGATACTGTACCGTTCCTGGGCTCCCTTCTGAGAGATTTCTGAAATCTTCTGGACCACGAGGCGTGTCTGAAAATGTTACAGTGAACACAAGGTACCTAGGAGCGCTGGTCTGGCCTTCTCAGTTCGGGAGCTGATTTCATCTTTCGCCAGTTCGTTGGGACTTATGCAGCTGTCCAGATAGACGAGTTACCCAGTACGGTTGAAATACAGATAAAAACCAAGATGCCGATGCGCCTCCAAACGCATCTGTTATGTAGCATCAGAAATGAGGCAGGTATACCTTATTTTCTTGAGTTGAGACAAGTTGCCTCCGACTCCGTTGGCCGTCGAGTGCTACGGCAATGTCAATGTAACAGAGATATTCCCTTAATTCTTGGCCTTCCTTAAAGCGCTGTGCGCCAACCTCCGTAGAGATACTGAAACCCACAAAAAACTGAAGCCTGAATTGACATTCTGTATTTTCAGACAAATTCGCTCTTTTTCATCCATCCGACCTCGTCGTCGAAATTATCGTGGAAAACTCACTCCCAGTCTATATTGCTTGAGGGTTGAAATGCTCCCAGACTGTCGTTTTTTCACAGATACCTAGTATGTAGGCTACCTAGCTCTTCCTAGGTGTGACCTCAGCAAAGTGAAACTATTAGTCTAAATAATAATGATAATAAATATAATCATTCAGATACGATATGTTGCCCTGCTTCTATGCCATCCTAAGGGACCACGAGGGCTGAGATACTGTCAGGCTGTCCAAGCCCACAAAGGGGCAGTCGATATCATCCAGGTTCGGTTAAAACCACGGACCTCTCGGTCAGTAAGTTGGTCCACTAGCCACTGAGCCATCTCGAACGATGGTAGTGTACAGAACTTAATCATATTTTACGGTGCGTGCCCATCGCCGGATGACATGACACGACAATCAAACGACACTTTCTACAGCTCTCCTGTCATGGAATCGACAAGTAGTCTGAAAGCACTTCAGGCCAATTTAGATCGAGATGAATGCTTTAAGATAATATTTCTGTATACGAAGTGTGATGGAAACTCGAGAAACAATGCGCCCCTTTCGACAGAAGCATGACGAACGAGATCGATCCATAGGAACGGAGAGTGTAGGAGATGCTAATGCCTCAGTACTACCAAAAAAGCTGACATGATGCTGGGTCGTATATCCTTTTTATGTTGCAACAAGGCAAGCTCAGTGTGTGCACCCCGTCCTCCGATTCAGATCACTGACAACCATCGTTTATCGGGTTGAAAAACCATGTGCAACATCTGCGTATTACTTAGGTGGGTCGCCTACCCCAGTTGAATCTAGATCCAAAGATATACGAATACACTGTAACTAATCGGTAGCAAACACGATGCAGCGGAATAATTGACAATTTGCTCAAGATCAGTTGACCCTGACAGCCATGGGGTGAGTGATATAAAAGTTGCACTGTGGTGCCATAACAGCCATTTGACATTTTTTCCTTTGTTCAGTATAATGTGTGACTCAATAAGTAAAAAAATAACCGCTCAGCTGTAGCACTTTTTCGGTTCTTAGCTGCCATGCCACCCGAAGGAAGCACAAGGGCTGATGTACTGAGGGGTTGCCCAAGCCTAGACAGGGGAACTTGAGAGGCAGAGGTCGGGTTCGGACGACGGACCTTCCGGTCAGTAAATTCGCGCTCTAACCACTGTTGTGACTCAACACAACTAGGAATAAGAAAACTCTGTTTCACACAGATGTGGTAATCTCCAAAAGAGCCAAGTACAGAGAAGGGAAGCGCTGTTGAGAACTCTTCTTGACAGTGGGCCACGTTTGTATCAGAACGGAATTTTTCTGGTTCTTCGCAATATGCTGAGATACGCAGCCTCGTGCAACTAGACATCCTTAAGGTCAGTATTTCGTTTGATGTTCTGAGGTCCCAAAAGGGGTTGCGATGACGGTGGACTGTAAAAAAGTTAGATAAATTTGATCCATAAAGCCGCCTTTCTTTGGTCTGGCATACAAATTCATTGCCTTACTGTTATTTCCGCCGAATGTTAATCCCGATCATATGGCGGTCGTGAGGTGACCTTCAAAACAAGCTACTTGGTTTGACTGACCTGTCACTCAGTAAATCTGCTGAGAGGACCAATATCATCCGCATAGATAAGAGGACAGTTTTCAATCGGAACTTCTGTGGTTTAAACGTCCCCCGGTTTTTCGTCCAATATGCTTTGTATCCCAGTTGAGCCTCGAAAGAATTCCACGGATTTCCAGTTTCATCTACACTTAGAAATTAGAAAAATATGTGCGATAACCGTGTAAATTGTGCGACCGAAACAGAATAAAAATCCATTTTCCGCTACAAGTGACTAACGTTTGTGACCGTTGACCCACTTGTGATTGTTGAACTACTCTAGTCTAGTAAACATCCAGCACGAATTGTTCAGCTTCTGAGCCGGGGTAAACCGGTCAACACTTCGACTAACCCTTTCTATGTCAAACTTGAAATATTAAAAATCCTGATGCAAAACTATCTTGGGCATGTCGGTTGCATGCCAAAGGATGAGGTAACCTTGGGAATTTTGTTAAAAGCTTCCAAAAATGTTAATACAGATTCCGAAAATGCGCGCTTATATGAGCAGATGGTTTTTACGCACTGTGGTTGCAGGTAGTTGGGTAACTCCCCTTCTCTCCTTAATAAATTCGTACTTTTTGAAGATGTCCACTTTTTGGCAATTGATAATTGCACGATCGTTTTTTTCATCTTAATTACTTGACCCGAGTCTTCGCTCCACGAAGCTTACAGTTGCACTGCAACCAAACTGGAATCTGTGCCACTTAGGGTTTACTCCGTTATCTTGTCGGTCTATCGATCTTTTTCATCCGTTTTTTCTCTGTTTCGCTAGCTACCGAAGATGAGTCTCTCCGGTCGGTGACCAAAGCGATCTACGACACGCGGCTTGCACCGTTCCATCCATGGCCTGTTCGAAAGGCGGTCAGTGTTGCCGTATACGCGTTGCCTACTCGGGAACAGCTAGTCAGTCATATATGTGAAAACCAACCTCTGGAAAGCAACCTTAATACCAGGGAGGCATGCCGTGATGCCATACTGCAAGACGCACTACCGGCAATGCGAGCCGTGTATGATATCAACACAAAGTGCCTTGAACTGCATAATATGCTGCATTTGCCATGACTCGTTCAGTTTTGACTATCAGATCCAACTGTGATTATTCTTCGCTATTCTTGGTAACCGAAGACCATTGATGTGCCCAGTGACTTCTTTATATATTTTCTCTTCTTCTTATACGCTCAGCTTGCCAGGTTATTCAGCCATTTTTGCTCAACTCTTTTGGTTTTTGGGCAAAGATTCTATTATCTTTCTGTTCACTGCTAGCTTGCTCCTGGCCCTCCCGGTTCTGTTTTGTCTCCAAGGGTTTTTTGCTATTTTGGTAGAAGATGATCTTGTTCCCTCTCGGTATTGACTTAATGTATTTAAACGTTGTACCCATCTCGTTACCACTACCAGATTCAAAGACTAGTGTGAACGTTGGGGTTTTCTGATGCTGTCCATTACGCTTCCGGAAGAGGTTACGGAGCGGCCTTTGCTGAGGACGGTAGTGTTAAATGATGCTCGCCTCAGCCCATGCAGTAAACTGGCCTGGAATGTCATTTCCTTCGAACTTAAATAAATGTCCCATGCTTACGTGAGCTGTGGATCACCGTTGCCGGTCAGCGGTGGAAAGCTAGGTCAACACATGTCAACCCAATGTTGTTGCCACTTGGTGTTATCATCAACAGTCCAAATGTTGTCTAGATGCCATGCGATTGGTATTAATTTATCCGCCCGGTGTACCTCAATCAGAGTTGAATTTCCGGGAGGATCACCATGCTTTTGACCCTTGGGATGTGTAACATATGATCTCAGTGGATGCAAAGTTCGCTCCTTTCCCTAGCCTCATTTTCGCCATAACTCACTGAATTCACCACGTGGTCAAATTGTTCCCTCCTAACGGGGTTACAAATGTGTGTAACCTTTTTACAAACCTTTTTTCTGAAGTCACTGCGCTAGCGAGTGTCAGTTTGTATTTTTCCAAGTAACTATTTTGGCAATATGTCCTCCAATGTTGTTGCTTAACTGAAACCCGAAATAATTATCTCAACGAGAGTCGTTAAACGTCAGTCAGACAGATACGAGATAGACCATCTGTACTCTCGTTGTGTAGCAATATTCGTAGTTATTTCCTTAAAAACGGCAATAAAGCATACGGGAACAACTTACGGAGCTTTTTGATCTAACGATATGCAATAGCGACCAACAACTGAGTTATTATATGAGTGAACACTTGTACAAAACTTCCTTATGGCGCTCATGCATCAAAGCTATCGCCTTCAATGCATGGCTACCCAATTTCCGAACAAATTGAACATGCCTTCGCATCCGAGGCTTGGTTGTACATTCGAGACTGTGGTAGCTGGAACCAGTGTGCCAACGGTTTATAGCTGATAAATTGAATTGATTTGAATCGTAAGGATGCGAGCTTCTTAACTCTCAGAGTCGGCTCCCTACTCTGAGAGTACTACTGTTTACCAAGCAATCCGATATAAATCGTTCCAATACCATGCTGAATCAGTAAAAGTCACGTTGTGGCCCATAGCCTAATGCATACTTGCTGCTACCTTAATCAGCTGACGTGGAGCAAAGACAATGAGGCGCACCAACTTCCTTCCTTCAATTGTTCCTCTATGAAACGAGACATGAGAACTGGTTATTGCTCACCAACCTGCCGTCGGTAGGGTGAACTACGTTAATGAACAATTTTTGATGGTAATTTGACTGTTTTGTTATCGAGGTGTGGCTTCAATATATTTTGATGAAAAAGATTTTGGCATTTGAAATCCGGGTTCTACTGAGCCAGCTTTGCTGTAGATGAGATCGCCTGTCCACGGTATCTTCGAATACCCTTCCAATTTGATTAATTCACGACTGGCAGACCATCCACAACAACTCACAAATGCCTGATGACTGTGCCGTGCTGCTATAAAACCTTGGTTTTCGGTTTGCATACGACCAGGCAGGTTATTGTTGCCAACCAACCCTCTGCTCCATGACGGGACATCATTTAATTTTGTGACCAAAGTTCGCAAAATTAGCTTTCATTCCATCTGTGTGCACAGTTGTCTTTGGTTTGAGCAATTCCGTTGTGGATTTCGCACCCTTCGGATACTTACTAATGGCCTTTTGTGAGCATATTTGAACGATGAGTTATTCAGTCTGTTTACTCGGTTCATCGATTCGCTGTAAAACCCTGTGCTAGTGCAAATACCTTTTCATGTGCACATACTTGGTGACATTCTTCTACTGGATTATTCCGTTAGAATTGATCAATAGTGTGAGCAACCTGATTCGAGTGCCTCCGGCCTACAGAATTCACCTGTTTATTTTTAGTGACACATTTAGTTGACTCTAGAAAGTTTTTCCTCAGTATAAAATTATTTACTCGTCATACCTTTTTAGAATCTACAGGCTTTGTATTACTTCTGAGAAGGCGTTCGCTTTAAGTCGTTCATGGTTGTGCACTTTAAGGCTAATACTTCGACGTTCTTCAAAGCCCCTATATTGGAGTCTTTGATGGTAAGACGTCGTCGATCTGTTGTACGCATGTGACGTTGTCCATGTCTTCGAAGTCGAACACAAAGCACAAGCACTGCTGGTTAAGCAGATCACTATCATGTCGTTTTCTGACCTATGCCACGCACCTCCGAAGTGCAAACACTTGCTTCAGGACATGCAGTCTGAACATGATCCCTGCAATTCAAGGAGACATTGGAGGCTGTAAAATGTTTTATATGCCCCAATATTTTAAGAACTCCGACGGGAATATGTCTGACGAAGTTGGTGCATGACTCTCAAAGGCCCGAATCAATTTTGGCAATCTGCGTCACATGTGGTCTCGAAAAGGCATGATACTGAGAATCAAGGATCGCTACTTTAATAGCTGTGTTGTTAGATGGTTACAAGATATGTCCTCCGCGGGCAGATGATCTGAGGCATCTTTGGATTTCTGACTACCGATATTTCAGAAATGTTGCTAGTGTCGGATAGGATCTCATGAATTCGTAGCGGGGTAACTGGAAGACGGGTGCTCGGTTGTACAACACGTACTTTAGTCACCAGAAACATTCTGTATTATCAGTTGCGGTGGCTCGGCCATGTGCTACACAAGTCGAGTCACCTACTAGTGTTGTTCTCCGTGTCTCTTTCAGACTGAGGCGGACAACGTGTGACTTGGCAGGAGGGTGTGGAAGGGATTCCGAGGGCTTACAGGATTTTAGTGTAGTCCTCCTTCCAGGTTGAGGTCCCTGTGACCATTCCTGCGCTTGAATGGAGACTCAGGACATTTCGGCTTCGCTGATGTTTGTGGAGTTCGTTATATCAGTTTCTTTCCAGATTTTCTCTGAGTGTTTAGTGGTGTGGACACCCCGGAATGCAGTGCTTTCTCTTCGATTTGAATTCATACTGGGATGGGTTCTCCACCTCTGCACATTGCTGGGAGTTTTTCCTTATACACGGCGCTACCAGGTCCACTCAAGAACAGCATGTCAGACAGAACAGTGGCACTGCTTAAGTCTCGGAGAAACATCCCCGCCTGTTCCGAACATAACTCGGCCAGAAGAACTATCAGGCGTCAAGTGAAAGTGGGCGTACGCGCTGACCTTGAAGTCCGGTAGACCCGGAGGGTTAAGGAAGTAAAAGCGGTCCAGAAAGCAGAGAATGTCCTACTATATCAGTTGATCCGTGCGACCGGTCCCCGGAAACCACCTGAAACCATCAAGGGTCGGAGAGGAGTGGCCATATTAAATAGAGAAGACCGCTTCAACCGGTGGGCCGAGTACTCCGAACAACAATTATCGTGGCCACCAGTCGCCACTTATCTGGAAGCTACAACCCTTGACAGCGAACCTGGAAGCTCCTACGTCGTCGGAGGTTTACGACTGCATATGTTCCCTTAAGCGCCACGGAGCTTCTCGACTGGATGACCTACCACTCACATTGTTCAAAGATGGAGGTGAAGTCTTCAGTCAGTACAAACGATCTGCAATTTAGTATTCCTGGATTTCCAAGGCGCATTCGACTCAGTTGACCGGTCTGTTCCTAACACGCTTATCAATCAAGGCATACCCCGGAGGTTTGTGAACATAATAAGTCCTTTGTATTTTCAGACTTCCGGACTTGTGAGAGTATACGAAGAGCTGTCTAAAAGCTTGTGTACACAATGTGGTGTCCGTAAGAGGTACCCACTCTCTCCATTCCTATTTGCCTTCGTGAGCGATGAAATCATGAGACTGACACTGGAAGGTCTTCAAAACTCTCGTGTTGAAATGGAAGCTAACGAAAATCTTGTCGATCTGGAATATGCGGACGATATCGTTCTCGCCTCTGAAGAGTAGAAGGCGCAGGTGTTTTTGGATGACCTGATCAAAGTCATCCCCTCGTTTGGTATGCATTTTGCACTCACAAAGTATAAGATCATGCTCCTTGACACGCAGTCACCAAACACGGCACTTACCGTCCAGTGAGGGGCACTCGAAGTTATGGGACGTTTTACGTACCTTGGAAGTTTTATTAGCTCCGATTGTAGTGTGACAGGTGAAGTCAGTGCACGAAACTGCAAGCGCTTTGCTAGTTTGAGGCACCTATGGCGGCAAAACGGTATATCCCTGAATCACAGGGGACATGTGTATCAGTTCGGGCTATGTTGTACGGCCTATTCAAGCAGCGTAACTGAGACGTTTTCAGGTGTTCGACAATCGGTGTCTCAGAACCATAGTTCGTATGGGTTGGTACCGGTGAATCCGTAACGAGACAATTAGAAAGCGTGTTTTCGGCTGTGCAAAGAAGACTTCCATTGAAGAATGCGTCCAGCACCAGAAGCTGCGTTGTTTAGGCCGTGTATTGCGTGTGCCGAACCATCGTTTGCCTAAGGGAGTGGTGTTTTCTTTGCCCAATTCAGTGTGGGGGAAGCAGAAACGTGACCAACCCTTGACCTGGCATAGGGTGCTGTTGGTGTTACCCGTCTTCCAGGATGGGGACCGCGTGATCTCCACTGGGCCTGGTTGGAGGCGCTGCAAGAGATTGCTGCCAATAGATGACACTTTCTATCCAGATTGCCTGAGTGAGTGTCTGGAGGTGTGAACCTCGGAATGATTGTGATGGGCTAGAACTAAGTCCCTTCCCTGTCCACTTTTATTCTTTTCTTCACAATGAGGCTTTCAAATAGATCATGATTGTACGGCAGCCAAGCATCACAGCTGAATGCCGATATACTGTCAATGATAGATTTAGACAAACGTAGTTGTGCGGAAATGAAGCACCAGTGTTAACACCAATTTTTCTGTCTCTAATGGTCATGAGCGTTGGCTGGTTTGGGTTATACGTATTCAAAATCCAAAGGAATCCCTGGAACTGGACATAAGTGAATTGGTGCAGGACACAATAACATGCATTTTTAACCGGAATCTGTGTATACTTGATCCAAAAGAAAGCGGACACCGGGTTGTCGTTAGTTGGGCAAAAGGAGCCGGTTTCGGCTCGTTCCAAATTTGCGTTTGATGGTTTTTCTTGGTTTTCTTGGTATCTCACTACCGCAGAAACGGGGCCCATTCGATGGAATACTGTTCAAAAGGCCTCCCCTGGCTTCACTGTGCTTCCACTTCCGGTGTTTTTACTTTCCACAGTTTCTTTACGATGTGATTTCTAGCCTTTCATAGATGTCAGTGAATAGCGATCTGTTTGTCCGCTGAGCTTGATTATTTTTGTGTGAACGTCTCGTCGACTGGTATGTGGATGTATGGACCGTACACCAAGATGATAGTATCACTCACAACGCACTGAGGATGTCACCCCCATCGTCGACAAAGCGCTTGAAATGAAAATACCAAGCCCACTAAACAACCCACATGTCAACGGTGTGAATCCTCTGTAGTTCAGGTATAGTCGTCTTTTTACATACAGATCGCTCTTACCCCACTGATCGTCATGCAACAGTGTACCATGGAAACTCGTGAACAAGTTGAAAACCCCGTATTCTAACTTTCATGAATGAGTAAAGATCTACCGAGAGTTTTTGCACGTTGGTATCAAAAACAGGTCGCCGTTTTCATCGCTCTGTTTAACTTTGTTCTTGACATACTGGCAAAGTACCCCACACCTTTCGAGGCCCACAGGATCAAAGTGCTTTCAGAGCAACCGCTTGAGCACGGCAGTGATATTTTCTTCCCACCTAAGATAAAAAACCGTCAAATAATTCAAATAACTCAGCTGCACAGTTTGGAATGCATTTCATAGTCACAAGGTTTAAGGTGCTACTGCATGCTTTGAATGCTTGTTGCCAAAGGATTACTCGAGTCTGCTGAAACATCATTTGAGCAATGCTGGAGTTTGTTTGCCGAACCTGGCAATTTTTCTCCGAGCGTATCGTCACCAGTTGCGGCGAAATCATCACTGCGCACCCACCTAACCATGCAATGATGGTGTCGCCAACTTCGACGAACAAACTGACAGCCAGGCAGCGCATCGGAGCTACCAACATTTCTTGATTTACCAATACTAAATTACGTCTGATAGGTTTCAGAAGGGATCCTTCCGTCAAATATGCTAACAGGACTCTATATGTTGTGTTGCCTCGGGCTTTTTTGATTGCCAGTAGACCGATTGCCAAAAAGGACACTTCATCCAACCATGTGCAGACCGAAGACGTTCTAAACTAAATCGGGTAACGACTCGGTAAAAAAGCACGAAAGCTATGACCAATAAACTCAGTCGCGTTGGCAACTGCCGTTCCTCCAGGTTGAGGATCCCAAGGCGTAACACTTCAGTGCTTAAAGGTACTGACAGGCGTGGCCCACAAGGCGTAGTTATACATCTTGATATGCACACTCATAATGAAGTTTTCGTATCACGACCACCATCACCATCTACTTCCCACTCCAAACTACCAGCTATTGTCTCCAGTTTTCAGTTGCTTGTCATGATAAGGTTGCAGTTGTCCTGTATTCAGTCGGTTAACTGTTTTAACAGTATAAAGGGTAGAAGAAGAGTCTGTCCATAGAGCGTCCGGGGGGTAACCTACTGGTCAAACGAGAAAGATCCCATCAAAGATTGAGCATCAGAAGCAGCAAGTAAATGCTCTCCTAGGAATGCTTCATTTGAAGTGTTTGAGGGTTTACACTATACAGAATATTGACTCATGTATTTGGTACTCCAGCTCTCCACGGAGCGACGGAATTTTTGAGTGCCTTACAAATTTCTCTGTTCATCCGTGGGGCTGATTTTCGATTTTATTCGTGCGTGAAAGCGTAGGAGACCTTATCGGACCATAAGGAAAGGTTTCGTAAAAGATTGAAGGTTTTGAATCGCCGGGTCATGCAGTGACTGGTTTGCTCTTGTACTGCCGCAGCTGTGCAACTAAAGCGTGTGGCTAACTGGTCCGTCACTGAACTTCCTGTTTTTGTGGTGGCCTTCAATCAATCATGTGCGAATGAAGGATGAATGATACGTCCGAAGTTCGGAGAGATTTTTTGTGGTGAGGACTGTGTTTGAGTTGAGCTTTGAGGTCGTTTGTTCAATGGATAATTTTACGGTTTTTTTGCTGTGCAGCAACTTTGAATTTATAGAAACGCGATAAGCAGTCCTCGTGTGAGAAAACGCTTCGTTCCTCTTAAGACAAAGGCGAACGCTCGATCATATATCGACCTGCACATAGAGTAAACTCTACGGAGTGCCTTTGAAGACATGACTAATGGGGTGTGGCCGGATTTCTTCTCGTCATACAAACGATCATTTCAGAGCCACAATTTTTCTCCGCAATAAAGAGGACCATATGGGGCAGAATTTTATCTGGCCCTCCCCACTCAGAACCTATTCAGCACTTAGTCGTATATCGTATAGGTGCAGCTATTCCTTCCCAATATAGGTCACTTCATCTGGATGTCAGTGCTAAGTGTGGTCCCATTTTTTCCAGGTCTGGTAACTTGCCGCCTAAACGTGGCAACCGATACAGAGCCCTAATCAGCTTGCTGAGAACAGAATATCACGCGTCGGCTTTGTTGTACTCATCTATATACCATATGACTGGAAGCAAACGTCTAATTTCCACAAGTCGGTCGGCGTGCACAGTCCATATGCGTCTGGTGTAAAATAAATCATATCATTCTCTCCCCTCGTTTCCGTGGTCGTTCATCTGAAATGTGGTTCAATCATGAGGCTAACACTGGTGTCAGGGTTGTAAGACCCCAAATGGCCTAGTATTTCAACGTTGGCCATACTATACACTCCGTAGGTGGGACGGTGCGGCAATTACGTCTTGTGAGTTCCCACAGCAACAGAAAAGAAGTAGACACTTCTGATGGACAGGCCAGTGGACCATGAAGCGACGCTTGAGTATTGTCCTGCTCCACCGTGGTGTGAATACGGTACACAAGCTAACGCACGGCTATTGGAAGCTGATGTTTGTTTGGTGTTGGAGGGAAATTGTGATAAATTCCAGAGTACTGGGAGTGTGTGCGTTGCCAAGAGGACTGGTAGACCTGACATACCGAGGGGTGCGTTCTCGACCTATTCATATGTCCAAGAAGTCGGAGAGAGTTCATAGTACGGTATGTGAAGAGGTGATCATCAATATGCTGTTCAAAAACATTCATCCAAACTGGATGCCGTCACTTTGCTTAACTACAGTTAAGGTTATCACACCGTGCTGATTCGAAAAAGTTGCCTGCGGTTTTTACATAATCTGTGGTTTGTGTGGCTGTGACACACCAATTCGTCCATGCCTGAACTTTGGGTCGGGTCCCATTCACTTCATACACGGCCTCTCACATGTGTACTCACGATCGGAGCAACCTTTATGGAAGGAAAATTACTGCGCTATCGTCCTTGATTAACCTGATTGCTAATGACCGGTAGGTGGGACTTTTGCACCCAGTTTCGTTCTTTTTAGCTTCATCGTGCGGAGAGTGGTTTCAAAACAACGTGTTCCCACAGTTGGAGACAAGTGATGTTGTCGATTCAGTGTGATGAAAGCTAGATAGCATACTATCTTACTATGCCCGGGCTGTGTCGTGGGTATGTGACTAAAAAGGTCTGAAGCCGCTGGATCAGTCGAGGCGGGCTGTTTGTGCGGCCAGCTCCGCTGTTTTATCTGAAACCTACGATTCACAAGGACAGATCCGGGACACTCAACCATCTGACGAACATCATCCGGGTCTCGTGTCGTCAAGTTGCGCTAGACACCTTCCTAATGGTTTTGTCTGAACGTATTAAGCGAACGCTTTTGTGCAAAAAACCTGGTGAACCTTGCACTGTATTGTAGTTTATCTTGCAACTTTACTGTCGTTCAACGTAAACAAGTTTTAGCTCATTTGAAAACGAACTTCGAATCCCAATCTCTGTGATTGTAGCTAACAGTAGAGCGACCTTGAAGGGTTTGAATATTAGCAGCTGCAAGGAAAACCTGAATTTTAAGGGGGGCGTTATACGTTACCTGCAGTAGTCGAAACCCTATAACCTTGTGACGCAGATCATACAGTGCGTTGATATGGTGGACTTAGTGTACTTAAGGGGGCAGAGTATATGTCCGATGGGTTCACTTTCAGCTATTTTTCGTGTAAATTTGTTTCTATTGGATCTGACGTATTCAGTTGTCGTGCCGATACCAATCGTACATCGCGACCTTATATCGTCCCAACGCCGGCTAAAATCCGCCTGCTTCAGACCATTTTAAACCTGTGGAACTCTGTCTTCAGATCAAAAGCCTAAACAATAATCATTCTTAGACGTGTTTTTTCGTTCACAATCCACAATTCTACGTTTCTTATAAGCTTTTTAAACTAGGAGCCGGGAGAAAACTCCCCAGTCGAAAAGGATGTGAAGCAAAACTCAGTATATTCGTGGTTAGCACCAAGAAGTCAAAGTTATTGCTAACTTCCTCTACGACCCTGAAAAACGGATACCTAAGGGAGCCTTTTCCTTGCCAACTCTTGGAAACCGATCCGGTCCCATCTTATTCACACAACCGGGCTTATTTCGTCTCAACTTCCCGCTAAATAAATAGACAAGAAGACTTTTCATCATCTTCAGTCAAGAAAGGATGACTGACATAATTCTTATTCTGTTTCGCAAATGGTATCGAAACAGGTGGTGCGATGAGAGGAAAAATATTTTGTCGAAGTGGAATGAACACAGTAACCTTAACTTTCGAAAATTGATCAGAATTACACAATGGGGATCAGGTAATCTCGGACTGCCGGCACTTCGCCTTATGTGTGATCAGAATTACACAATGGGGATCAGGTTATCTCGGACTGCCGGCACTTCGCCTTATGTTAACTGTTATAGGCCGATAAAGCGAAGCAAGACGTTGAGAACCCGACGCGCCATTTGAAATGTGCGCAAGTTCAGCTCTCAGCATGCACTGTCAAAACGGTGTCTGGAAATCCATTAATCACACCGCACTTCAACTTCCATGGGCAGAATTAGTCCCACTGGCTTCCAGTCAATGGATAGAAACAGGCCTGCCAGAACCAATCAGCCACTTTCTCGCAAAACAGAGTGAAGGTAGCTGTCGCCTTACCAGTATGCTTTCACCGCCAGCAGATAGTAATTTCTCCGAATTCAGGTTCCTTTAGGTTGTATGGGAGTCATTTTGCAGCTAAGCTAGGACGTATTTCTGTATGAGGACTTGTTGCAGTCTGTGTCTTCAGAAAGGAAAGCACTCGGCTTGTAGTCAGCATAGAACAGTTCCGATGCTGTACCGAAGAGGCCGCGAAAAAATCTATCTCCCGATTGCCTATTGACCACCCAAGACAACTGATCAAATCTGTCTACTGGTGTAATTTCAGTAGCTTAGTTTCCAACACCTTGTATCAACCTCAATTGTCAGCCTCCACCGTTCACATCCCGCATGAGGGTACTGCCAAAAAACTAGACCTGGAGCCGTCGTGTGATTAGATGTGCTATTCGCTCCAACAGAATACGAACATCTCCCCAAGATAACTGGTTTCGCCTGTTCTTTGGGATGTTGCAATAACAATGGAGTGCTACGATCTGTTTGATTGATTCACACTTGCAATCAGCATGGATATCCTGCCTGGAGAACACTTGAGCTGCCGTATTAGGTCTAGTCCGACCGAATTTCCTCCTTCTCCTTGAGGATGAAGATGAGGAGACGTCATTTTTTAGTCACACGAATTTTGTCCAAAACCACTCTCAAAAAACTCCCCTGGACTTAAATGATTGTTAGACCGTTGATTAAGTTAACCTTTACGAATTCTTACAGGTAATATAGGTCTTTTGATGTTGGGCGTGGCTTTATAACCTTAAGGACTGAGTAAGCTCACTACTTCTATTCAAGCGTTTTATAGTGGGATTCATTCACTTCCGTTGTTCGGACAAGATACCATGAGTAAGGTAGGCGGACACAACTCCCCTACAAATGGCCATAACAATAAAGTTCCTTGGAATCATGTAGACATTGAAACCACCCTGGGCATTTCCCTATTGGAGACAGACTAGTGGTGAAGGAATGAGGCAAGCGTTGTTGTTATTGGAGCAAATTTCCATTCAGCATACCCGAACCACGAGCTTCCAGTATGAAGTGATGTGGCAGACACTTATTTTATGCAGTTACTACGGTGGTAATAACAAGCACGGTGCGTTTCCTGACGTGAAAGGTCTCAGGACACAACACCTTTCTCCCGGAATGGATGCGAAGCTCCTTTTAAAAGTATGAGTTCCCTGAAGTGTTACTGTCACTCAGATCCTCACCATTTTATATCTTTTACTGAAAGTGCCTTGGTCATTATAAGACTTGGCTCTGATGAGGAAGCGCCTCCGTAGAGATCGTGTTCTTTGTCGCCTATGTACATTGTTGGGGTTGTTTATGCTAAATTTTCGCTTGCACTTCGCAATTACCAAGCCAATAGCTTGGGATTCTACTGAAAGTGGTGAGTGATGCGGCACGTTTCCGAAAAGCTACCCTAGTCCCAACCAAATTCTCTTTTTTTATATGTATTTACAAAATTCAGCGCCTCTTATTTAACGTCCGGTACATACACATGTGGTCGCAAAAGCTCGGTGGACAAGCTGAAACGCGTTCTGATGACATGAAAGTTCCTCTTCGCCTCATTTGCTAAGACAGTCGCTAATGATGATAATCATCAAAACTTTCGTTTCACGATGACGGGAATTTCGTTTGGTCACATGTTGATGGTGTGTTTTGATAACCCAATACACGGAGGAATTGATTACAACGTCAGCAACTGACTTTAACGGCTCACAGTATTTTATTTTAC
The DNA here is from genome assembly GCA_003604175.2 of Clonorchis sinensis. Classification (NCBI taxonomy): domain Eukaryota; kingdom Metazoa; phylum Platyhelminthes; class Trematoda; order Opisthorchiida; family Opisthorchiidae; genus Clonorchis; species Clonorchis sinensis. The sequence continues at coordinate 63,060,197 of CM030370.1, forward strand.
AGTAAAATCAACAAATTGAGAGAAAGATGTGTGAAACAGTTTAACTCCCTCCTCAGACTTCCAACTGCAGTGATTCACACAGAAGCCTTCCCAAGGAGAATTTACCACTAGGAAACAGGAGAAGTTGACGTCTTCTAAGGACTAGTCACATATGTCTGCAGCTGCGCATCAGTGTGCACGGTCTTACAAAGGAGCACATAGGTGTGCAAGTTCCGATAATTTCTTTTTTCGCTTGCTCAGATGATCACCCTAAATGCTTAATACATCTGACTCTATAGCTATTTGCCCCTTTGCCCCTGGACATATCTTCCAGTAAACATGTTCCCTTGAATCATACACATGACTTCTGCTTGGTGTCAAATGAATTTCTGATGTAATTGCCAGGAAGGTCAACCATAGAAAACTGGTTTTACTGTCGTCTTGGTTTTTGCCATGTATGTATGGGGCTGTCGTTCACCGAAGACAGTGCTCTATTTCGGCAGATTCAGAGTGACGTGGATTAATGGGTGGGTAGTGGGTGGATGATGAACAGTTAAGAAAAGTCGGGACATCGTAACTGTCACCCACTTTCCAGGGTAAGTTCCACGTAGACCTTTTGAACCTAGCCTAGCCTTTTGAACCTACCCGCAGGCTGGCGCCAGTCGTCCAGCTGGAGGCGAAAATTAAAAAACATGCTTATTTGCGCGCACTGCTCATCCAAAGGTGTTCAAGTATTTCGACATAAAAACCATCGCCTTTCATCTTCAATGTTTACACTAGAGTGGTGTAAGCCACAAGTTTGTGGCTATATACACCCTTCGATACCGCTTATATCGATGACAGTTGAAACGATTGTAATTTGGTAAAAAGCTGGTGTACTTTACTGTAATATTCGAGCTTCCTTTTGCCTCTTCCTCAAACGTCCACTTTGCTCAACAGATATCTGAGTCACGACAGTCGAAACTTACAGAATGTGAGACCAGCCTTACTACCCGCACTTTGGATGGTTTTTGACTTCAGGACTACTTCTGTCTCATTAACGAACTAACAACTCTACCGATTGTTTCCCAAACTTTTCCGAAAAATGGATAGTGTTTAGTTCGGAGTTCATTTGTGGTGCTTCTTACACGTTAACTTGGAGTGCATTAAGTGCTGTTTGATGTTCTATATGCGCAGGTAAAGATCAAACTTAGACGCAGACATCTTCCTAGAACGACAATGCTACACACAGTAAGTCGAGTAAGCATCATATTGTGTTGTTTCGATTCTCGTCCAATCAGAACCTTGAACGCGATTTTCTGCCATCCTGTGCGTACACTGAATCCATTATTGTAAACATTGGTGACCAAAGATGTCTTACTTAGAGATAGCGAGAAACGATAAGTGCTTGTCAGGTAGGACCCGTCTCCAGTGTCATAAACACACTAGCAGACACATCGACAAACACGGGCTTGCCAGTGTGGATAGCTGGATCGACTGCGCGTGCCAAAACGCGAGTACGTGGAGTTACTACCAATGCCACACGTGCACGTACATGCAAACAAACGCGTTTACGGAGTTTGAACATACGTTTCGGTGCACTCTGCCAAGAGCACCGAATATGACCGATAACTTTTTCGTTGTTTTGGCCATCGGCTGCTAAACGTAAATCGGGTGAAAGTCGATAATCCATAGGAGTGTAATAGGAGTGTGTAATCAGGAAGATACCAAGTTAAGATGTACCTAAGATGATTGTAAACCCCTTACTGTCTTCAGCTCACTTTTACGGAAACGTCGATTGGTAAGAAAATTCACACACAATATGGTTTCCCGTCCCAGTCACGCCACAAGTGCGCATGTACCGGTGTGATAGAACGAATTTAAACTAACAACGACTGATTTGAGTGTTCGTGGAAATGATAATCTAATTCGGATTGAAGTGAACAAGGTTTGTGTATCCTCTTTGGTACTGGGAGCAAAAAATGAATGTTGCAAAACAGGAAAGTAGAACCATAATTCAGTTAACTATTGTGGGAATGATTTCCTCCAGCAATCTGTTAGCTATTCAACCACGCTCAAAAAGAGTTAAAAAAAATCCACTGGAGAAAACAACCAACAGGAAAATGACGGGATGAGGAGATTCATCACAAGCCGTCGTCCGGTAAACTTGCATGCTGTGTCAAGCCCTACGTGGATCCGAACGAGAATCCTGTCGGACTGTTTACGCTGGTATCATTTTAGATCATGCATGAGTACGTGACCTTATCAGGCACTTTTCAAACCCTATTACTTGTTTGTTCATCAAGCCCCTCTCGTGACCGTTTGTTGTTGTACTCTTCAGTCCACCCTGAGCATGGTACGGATGCCGCCGCCAAAAGTGAATCGTTTTCACACCACCAATCGTTTTACGTGTTTGAGCCTAGAACATGCGTGTACACCACGGAACAAATTTGGGGCAAGAGTAGTAGCAACCGTTCATTTTCCTAGTTAGATGCCCTTTAACCTCGGAGAGTTTCACTAATTGGTGTCAGTTGATTCACACAGTGGATGAATCGGACAAACAATCAGTAGCTCAGCATCTACGGTCTTTTCAGTCTATGGAATTCATTCCCCTCCTAAGGAGCCTTGAAATCATTCCCACAGAGGAGTCCAACTTCATTTGAGGCCTACTGATCTAGAAAATCTTACCACATGCCTGGGAGTAAGGGCGGAAAGCTAATAAAGCCAGTCTAAACTCGGGACGAAAATCGGTGGATCTCACAGTGTACACTGGAACGTTTTTCGCCCATTTGTCAGTAAATTTTACGAAATTTTCATTCTTGATTCTCCCTTGCATTCCAAATCGCTGTTTTCTATCCATCCGTAATACTCAGGAAACTGTTCCAGCTCTATGCAGGTTTTATCACCGAATCGAAGAGGTTAACAAGCTTATACCCGTAGCTTTGTGCTAGACAGTATGACAGTCGAATATTATGCGATTATAACAAGGACGCTGTTAAACAAACACAGATCGAAAAAATTATTGGAAATTCCTACGAATTGTCTTCTTTAGTCTGTCGTTGTTCTGATTTAAGATAGACCGAAATTTTCATTCAGAATGGCAAAGTAAAGTTTGACTTCCACAAAAATGCCATCCCAAACCGTAAGCTGTTGTTCATCATTATTCTGACCGCTGTGAACTCTCATTTCTATCATGTATGGACCACCTAGATCGTATTTCCCCTTAGCATCTCAATTTGTATCCCTCTTTTCGCGAGTCCATAGGATATGGCCTTCTTGCTTGACTACAGTCAGCCGAGGTTCTCTTCACCTCGTGTATTTCAAATGTGGAGAATCTCGTAACACTTGTTGAGCACTCTCAAATTCCGAATCCAAAGTACTAAACCTAATCCTGCTTAAGGTATCCATTACGCGTTTATAAGCGGCCATCGCTCTCTTAAAAGGATTTTATAATGGCTCCTGAAATTTTACTTTACGGGATCGGCCGATAGATTGTTCATTAGCAGTTTCGCTGGAACAACTTAACCATTTTATCCTAGCACATCTACCCCTCATTCTGACTCATCTGTATCCAGGATCGTTTATTCTGTTACACGCTTACGATTTACGCACTGTCGTTTAATAAACCCAGTGAGCTGTGATCTGGCGCTTAATTCAGAGCACAATTCGCTAATGGGCGCCAACCACCAACGGCAGTACTTCATTTGTGACCTTGAAATTTCACCGGTTGAAACCGTGGACTTCGCACACAGAAACTTCAGTTCAAGGTCTTCAGTTAAATGGATCATTCAAATGACTTTAATAGCGTAGCATGATGTTCTGGAAGTTCCGCGAGCGTATGCTACTAAAGTGAATCTCCTTCCCTAATATCTCAGTTTCTTTCCACTAATTTCACCACATTTGGTAGACTAGTTAACCCATGAGATCGTTGATATGAGAGCGAGTAACCTAAGTAGGGACTGCGCTAAGTGAGTAATCCTTAGAGAACAACAGTGAAGGAGGAATCCTGAGTAGTGAAAGGCAACATCGCTTATTTTCCAAAACAAGTAAACAGCGCTGAAAAGTGCTTTCGCTCAAGTTTCGAGTGACAGAAACCTCGAGTATTTCCGTCCAAACAACGTAGCAACCATTAAGTGATCACCAATTTGGGAATGCGCAGTCTTCAGAATAAACGACTCAGTAACGCGAAAACCGACTTAAGATGTAAGTTTTGATCTGGTCCTGTGAAAACTCTACATTTGGCAGTGGTAACTGACCAGTTCGGTTATCGGACGTTGCGTGTGTTGACGTATGCCCCACGGCTAACATGTCAGTAATACCTCGCACCCCGGGACACGTTTTGCGTTATAACCCAGAGCATTTGCTTCGGACGGAAAGCTCGATGAAAAACCTTCAATCTCATGGATCGAACAATATAGGCCCCCTATTGACTATTACTTAAGAGGCAGTCAAGATCCTGTCTAAGCTTGGGCAACCCAGCAGTAAATCAACCCTCGTACTTCCTTCGAGTGGCATGCCAGCTATGTACCGAAAGGATTTTAGGGCTGGAAGATTATTTTTAGTTATTTTTAGGTGAGAGCCACACAAAAATTTATGGGTTTTTACATTTTACTCAGGAAGTACGCATGAACGGGGTTCTCGTCTTCAGATTCCGACTTTTACCTCATGTGTATTACTCCCTTTAGTCATAAATGTGTCCGAAAAACACACAAGACCGTTTAGGCGGTGGTACGCCCTCATTACTAACAGAGCCGCAGTATGGTGTACGAACAGTTATTTAACCAATTTGGAGAGCAGATAAATAAAACTATGCGATCAACGACAAAGCGCTTTTATTGTTTGACTGGAATGCGTCTTTTGGATGTAGATTCCATGTAATTCTGGGTGATACTCAGATGAAAAATGAAAATCTCAGTCATCCTTGGGTGGAATCTGGGTGTGGCAATTGGGTTAACATGATCCTGACCTTGAGCAGGATCAAACTGTCACTTAGGAACTTGCAACATTGCTATGGAAAATTGTGTACGACTTTTGGAGCAGTCCAGACAGACAGACAGTCGAGATAAAGCTATTTACAACCTTACAAAAGCTATGGCCAATCAACCCTACTACTCGGGTTGAATGCTAATAGGCAAGAAAACCAGTCACTACCTAGTACACTTCATATAATGAACTAAAAGATGAGGCAAGCTCTTTGGATAAAAAACGGATGAAGGAAGCTGAATCTGGATGGCGTTGATTGATTGATATTGTGGATTCCAGCTGGTCTACTGGACTAAAGTGTAGGAGAAAAGAAGTCGGAATTTTGAAGGATGAATCTGCTGTCTGATTCATTACCCATTTGAGTATTCGCATTCGCGAAAACAGTACAAAGATTCAAAGTAGCCTTTCCGGATGCACTCCTTCTTTTCTCTTCGTTAGTCATGCCAGAAGCCTCCCGTTCGCGTGGAATCATATCCACAGGTGGTCAATAAAACCCTCAAAAAGCAATTCTAAAAAATGCAACAATTTGACATTATCGTAAATGGCAAACTGCGCGAAAATGCCAAAAACCAGTTGTAGTGGTGAAGCGTCATCCATTTTTTAGTGAGCTATCTTGTGACCTCAAGGTCATCTCATCCTGTTTGACCTTGGGAAGTAACTATTACGTAAAATGGGTTTTTGTCCATTTGTGGTAGAAATGAATGAAACCAGGATGGTTAACCTTAAATGAAAGTTCTCGAAATTTGCGTTCCTCATCATCATCGACAGTACAACAGTGTTCACCCGACACCTCATTGCCGTACATAACAGTTTTCGATTGAAGTCCCTCTTTCACTAACGTAAACTTGTTCTCTGAACGTTACAGATTTGCCGACACCAGACTGTATGAGTCCACTGCCCTTCACTTGGCAAGGACTCACCAAAATAGTTGCACCAGGACAGAAGGACTGTTCAAACGAGTTATGCGGATTCCACCACCACCTAAGAACCTCCGTTTTTTTGCTTTTATCCGAGCTAGTTCTTCGACAAAACTGACCATCTTCAAAAGTAGGCAAAAGTTATTTTCAGCCATGAGTAAAAACTTTGAAGTACCTCATCCGGACTTGAAGAGGGAGGCTTTTAGGGTGCTCGGCAATAATTCCATAACCCGAAAATTACAAATGGTTAGCATCCGGTCAGATTTGCTGTCCAAAAATGATCAAACCACTGAAAGCCGTCGCATGCTGGGAATCCATAGGCAGTTTACTTGGAGATGAATGGGGCATTCTGCGCAAACACTTGGCACCCGTGTAAACTCGAGGAATTTAGGTCGACGAGCGAGCGTGCAGAGGCCTGTGGTAAGCCTGTCGTCAGACTAAAAATGATGGTATAAAAATGGACACAGGCACTAGTTACTCGTTCTTCCTCATCCCGGCATCATTTCCTTTAGGTTTCAGCGTAATACCGCATCTCCATCAGCATAGAACTACGCAGGTGTTGCTAGGAGCCGCTTATTAATGCCATAAAAGCGTCACTAGCTAACCCGATGGTATTCCATGAACCCTGAAGTTAACAATGTTATCGTTCCTGAGGTGAAATTGTCAGGCGGGTAGTTAGAACAATGATACAAAGATGAGTGAAAAGCGCGCAGAAAGGCTATGGTGGGTACCAAGAGCAAAAACAGCCATTTGAAGTGACTCCAGATTTGCGTTGAACTCATGATAGGGAAGAAGGTAGTGAACAAAGCTTGTTTTCCCTGGTTGGTCCTATTGACTCATAAGTCACAGATTCACAAAACACCGGAAATCACGTGCAAAGGTTGTACAAAATCCATAGGTACATACCCACTAAAAACAGGGGGATAGGTACACGGGTCAATGGGTCATGGAGTTGCGTAATATCGGACAAGTCTGGAACTGTATTGTTCGCAGGCCGTCTCAAGTTCAGAGTTTGCGCGATTCGTGTTTGGACGCACAGTCTTGGATCACGCAATAGAATTCCAATCGTGCCTGTGATCGATAATAGTCTGAGGCGCAACATTCGTAATCGGTTCAGAAGTACCCGGTATATGACTTTGACGTCGTGCTCTTTTCTATGACTCAAGTGGTGTGATGTAATTGTACTAGAGTTCGGCTTATTCCAACCACCACTTAAAATCACAGGATTATATTCTTGTATTCTGTCTGACAGACGGTACGCCTTTTAATCAACGTATGATAGTCGGCACTTAAATACGGAACCGTAGAAACTGACTGTGGCGTTTGGCAGTTTGTTCTTTAGAGGTAACCCGATAGTGAGGCTATGAGCGAAACCCAACTACAGATAAGCGGCCATGTATCTCAGCATTCTGGCAGTCGGTTCAACAACCGAATCATTTTTGAATGGACGCTTTAAATAAACCCTCGTTATTTCGAGCAAAAGAATCAGAGTCAAAAACAGATGTCTACCAACGGGGAATCGAAACAGCTCAACAACATCAGCACTAGAGGCATTGCTCTTTTTCGTTTTATCCGACAAGAACACCTAGAAAATAGTTCGGACGTCAGTAATACGTTCAGTTTAGCGACAATACGTATTTCCCAAATAAGTGACGAATCCAGGCCAGAGATGTAAGAGTCTATACACACTCTACATAGCGACAGGCTTTCACACTGAAAAATTGAGTTGTACACGCGAAGCATCAATAAATTATAGTCGCAATATTAAGGTGGAGCGAAAGGAAATTGATTCCGTCCTACTTTGATCGAGCAAGATTTATGAGCGGCTAGAAACTTTGAACTTTGAAGTTGCTTTAGTAAACATAATACGTAATGCCTTCCGGTTCAGCAGCCGTATGAAAAACAAATCTCGAATGGGCTGTGACATCATTTTCTCATATTTGAAGGTAAAAGAAATGAGGAAAGTATTTCACACACAGATACAGCCAATCACCACTTAATGCTGCCAAACCAAAAGGTCAGACTAAAACGTGTTCAATTTGCTAGAGGTAACTCGGAGTTCGATTAACTGATTTAGGGTGGATTTATGAATTTTTCGCATTGGATAAATTACTTCTCTCCGCAAGCAAATTTGCGAACGAGACAAGATCGTGTTTTTGAAATCACAGTTTAAAGTACACATAACATTAACGAGAAAGCACTTCTGGAAACTCATTGTGAAATCCACAGAAGGAGGGTTACAAATGGCACTGACAAACAGCTACTGCTAATTCACTAGGCAAAAGTGGGGAGAATCCGTTGAGAAGTTCTTGTACATGAGCGTGATGAATGGTTACCGTCCATGGTAGTGCAGTCGGCAGAGTATCTGTCTGTTAAACGAAAGTTCGGCGCTTCCAGTCCATATTCAGTCGTACAACTTTCTGTTATGCCACACGCACTTGGACTACTAAACTCAAGATGTAACAAATGCTTTTCTACCTCCCTGCCAAATCTCGGTCACATTGTAATGTGAAAGGTCGAATAGGCATTCCTATCATCAGGGTCCTTGTCGTAATAGTATTGTTATTACTGTTGGTAATAGCGGTAGTGGCAGTGCCGTTATTACTATTATTATTAGTAGTAGTAATAGTAGTAGTATTACACCTATTGGTATGCGAGACAAGCTAACCGCCGTGTGTCACCTCTCAAACGGAAAAGTGAACAACTGTTCATTACTATAATATGCGGACAGGTCTCACAACGCAGCCCGCCGAGAATTTAGTCCAGTTTGTGGTATCATTGTCTTACTACAGACAGTCTCAAATAGCAAGACAAATCAGTGGAAGACTAAAATCAAAACTGATGGCTTTTGCGATGAAAATGCTTTTCTTTCTACCACAGGCGTTAATGAACTCGAAAATACATGATCAAAAGAATCGTCACATTGGCAATAAAGTTAAGCAGGTCTGATGTGTTTTGGTGTCATTTCAGTCGTGCTATTCAGCTGACTCGGACTTACAACGATAAACGAAAGACAACAGTATCAACCTATAAGCTAAAATGAATTTTTATGTTTGAGTGGAACTGATTTCAACAGTTTGTTGCAAATCCTCACACAGTGTCCTGCTGAAATCATCTAGCCAGAAATAAGTAGAGCAGAACGGTTCAAAGCATAAGGAAATGAAATGGTTTTTAGGTGATCCCGTTTTATTCAATGTCTAAAGCACCTAAACAGAAATACTGTTTTTTCTGTCGACAAATACTGAAAACACTTTACACGCTAAAGTCTTACTTTTTATAAGTTTAATGAAAGATGGTGTCGACTGAGGAAAACTACTTAACATGATCGCACACCAGAATAAAACCGAACGGAAGTTCCAGCAAGTTTATGGTTATGTTTGATGGTATCTGTTACCCTGTTTGCACAGTGACTGGTTCACATTCAGCCTCTTTATTTTACTCGATATCTGGTTTCAATAGTTTCTCCGTCGTTTAGACGCATCTTGGCCTACTAGATGCCTACTGAAACGTTTGCTACATCATAAAGTGTCCACTGGCATCTAGCTTACCCCAACCTATTAGTCCGCTTTTGTAACTTGGCGAACTGATCACGTATGTCTCCCCAACTGTCATTGTCGTGCGCTGATTCGCCCGTTTTCCAAGGTAAGTAAACTCATAGTTTAAGTCATGCTTCCTAGTTAACTTTAGCCTGACAAATGGGATTCACATGCCAGTGAAAGTTCATTTCACTGTAGTAATTAGCTTCTGTTTCCAATCTTGTGCCGCACAACTTCTGGAAGAACCATTTCCATCAACTTCCAAATACCTTCAATTATACAGCTTTATGAATAATACCATCACGATATTGGTTACCAGAGCTACTGAGCCTGGTTTTAGCCTTATACTCAGTTGATATCAATACCGGCTGGAATCGCAGTGGATACTATAAACCTGTGGTGTAATTTCCGGTTAACTATTCAGATCACAAAAGTGGTTGAACGTGTTCTTCTGAGGGAAGCTCAGACCGTATTGGAAACTCAGTGTAATAGTCTGAGCAAGGTTTCCGTGTCTCCGATCATTAAAACACCTGTGTTCGCTTTTGTCTAATTTAAAAATTGTGAATTAAGAAAACCATTTACAAATCGATATTTTATGTCGGTGGATTTGTTCTTCAAAAGTGGATAGAGTGTCGTAGGTTTTTGTCCGACACATTTCCAATTGGCTATGACAATAATGCACATGGCAGGAAATCGAAAAATTCCAAGTTACACGCGTGTTGGCCACCCAGAAGTGGTAGATTATTGAGATTTGGCTTACGTGGCGATTTTTTTATTGTATGGAATTGTTTACCTCTGTGTCCATTTAAAACCTTTTAAACACTCCATATGCTCGGGCGGCGGTTTAAAAACTGTCATTTAGCTTGATTTTTAAGTTCTTGCATCCAGTGCTTTTCTTCAGCTGGCTATCCTGCATACCCTCCAATAGTGGATTCCCAACAGCCCTAACTCATATTTTCGAATTCTTTTTTCCATGTTGCGGTAAAATACACGATTCTCCAGAAAATAAACTTGGCACAACCATATTCGTTGTGTTTGATTGTTTTTCCACCTAAACGGAATCCAACTAATGTTCTACTAGTCAATTTATTCAACAGGCTTGCAATTACTGCCGTGAACCCACTACCCGCGTAACGGTGGATACTACTGATGAGGCATGCGAGTAGCATGTTTTCTTGTAAATCCGCTTCGCGTCTCTTGAAAAGTGAGATCTATTACGGAATTTGTGGAGTCGCTTTGTAGCATTTGCTTGCATTTGAGTAACAGTCAATGAATATCCAGGAAAGTTCAGGAAGACGCTTTCAAGGAGAAGATGGATATTTAGTTTTGTAAACAAGATGCATATGGGGGTTTTGCTCCTCTGTCCAATAGTCTGTAACTGTTAAGTTGGTGTTTCTCTAGTAACCAACTCCGCAGCGAAGGCCTCCTTCCTTTTCACCCGTAGCCCACCCAGGGATAAAAATTGCCAACGGCCTTGCAAACAGTTACTGCCGCAACCATCACTGATTTTTCATTTCGGGCTCAAAGAGCAAACGGAAACCAGCAACCCAGAAGCAAGAATGCTTCACTATTAGAATTTTAGTTCTTAAGAAATAAAGAAATCAGTATGTTAGAACAGTAGGTGATTATCCCTCAAAAATGTATCGTCACCTGAGCTGGCTGAATCGGATTACCCATGCATGCGGTGGCGCTCGCAGTTCTCCCACATTGTAACAGAACATTTGGATAACTCTGTAAATTCAACATGCAAACACACTAGGCCCAACTCGAAACCTGCCGCACAAAGTCAGGTAGTGGTGATTTTATTTTGTGTATTACAGATAATATTAGTCTTCTTCAAAAAACGTGTCCCGTAAAAGTATTATTGTCCTTGGTGTATGCTCTTTCGTGGCCACGTTTCATCATTCTGCGGGCACTTCCGCACGATTTGGTGTCCAAACTGTGCAAACTGATACCTACACACATCTGGTCTGTAATACATACATGGATAACTTTGTAGACTACACTTAAAATGTCATGTAACAATGGGGCAGAACGAGTTGGCAACGTTTTCGAATGCGTCAGTGAACAAACCCGATCAAAATATAAAAACACGCATATCGAGACATCACAAACACTGACGTAGATACGGTAATTTCCCAGTAGGGTGCATAAGGAATGGTACACATGACCGGCCTTATTCCAAATTACACGTACCTTAAAAAATGAACGTTAAAGCCCACGAATGTAACAGATTTACTCGAAACGCGCCAGTTCGAAATATTTAAGTTACCGAAGTAGCGGGATCTCATGGTCTCGAGAAGTATTCACTATTTAACTGATAAGACTGCGTTCCTAAATGTGCTGTTTGGCATGCATCTGAGTTTAGCGTACTAATGAAAAACGGCGTAGGATAAAAAATCACCCTAACTTTATATGAAATCGCCGACGCTAGGTGTAGTCGAACTAGTTAGACCACCAAACGTCCTATTTAAATAATACGAGTCTTGCATCCTCTTGTTAGTAAATCTGTGGAAAGATCGCACTGGGATTTCGCATTCTATTGCTGCAGAATGCAGTGGACAGCTTTTTAAATCTGAGGCCTACCTCTCAGCGAGACTATTCAGTAGGGGGATTGAGTGCCTTAGCTATTTTTGAAGCTGCGTGCGTGCAGTTACACCGTGCACGTACGCGGAACAACTCTGAAAAAATGTTCATTTCAACACTCATTGGTTAGCAAAATCAAGTTTTTACTTTCTGAACAATGAAAACAAGCAAGCACGTGGTAGCCACCCTGATTTCTGAAACTTGCTGCGGGTCGAAGTTCGTGGGTTCAGTTATTGCTCCACTAAGTATTTTAACATGGTAATGCACAACTTCCATCAGATATTATTCTAAATTAGGTGGAGTGGCACTCCAGAAGTCGGAATACTTACGTACTTACGGACGCACTCAGTATACTCAATTAGTATACTTAAGCGTCTCGTGTCACTCAAAATTGTAGGCCACCTGCAACAACAGTTCCCTAAGGAGACTAATACGCCTGCGCATCGGCCTATTGCGCAGCGGAACAATCATGTGGTGAAACAGCGCCGTGCGAGTATGCCCACACGTCAGTATCACGTCCGATTTCATCGTGCCGGAGAAAGGTCAAATAGGGACACATGCATGTCACGCCCGCCCAATGGCCAAGGCGACATGTGAACTCCGTACATAAGCGCACAGACGCTCATCTATGACCAGCCGAGACAAAGGAACAACCGCACGAGAACCGGTGTGGGTGTGCAGGCGACACACTGGTTGCTTGAGAGCAGATCCACCCTCAAATACGGTCATAAGTGCATCATATAAATCGGACGCTGTAATTACATTAATATACAGTTTTTCTGGCCGCCTTCGTGTCTTCTGACTGTTAACCCGGTAGCATCAGGGAAGGTGAAGGGATACAACAGAGACGCTATTCACTTTTCCCATATATGATTGCACACGGTCAAACAGTTCTTGAAACAATTAACCATTTTTATCAGTCCGTTTGCATATATGGTGCGGTCGCTTGCAATATCACAGAAGTTAATCCTTTTGTTGTGTGTATGACGGACCTAGCAACGCTGATTTTTCAGCCGATTGACGAGGTTTTTCCTAAATTCAAGGAGCTCTCCCAGTTGCGTTCAAATCTAACTGTGATAAGATATATTGGTCGATAGTGAGTGTCCCATTAGGAGAGACAAGCTCCCCGCCCAGTTGATGTCGCTTCTCTCCGGCCTCGTGATACGCAGCCAGAAATCAATACCTTTAAACAGACCACTCCCGACTCCCTACAAAGATGACTGTGGGTATCCCTGGGGAGCAATCTCCCTTCTCAACAGAGATATGGACTCAATGCTCACCCCGTGGTTTTTGTACAAAATGGCACTAAGTAGACAAGTGACCAAGCGCACTACACCAAAATTGCTTCCAGCCCTGCTCTATTGTCAAAATACAATTTTCTTCTACATGAACTGGTATCGCACCAGCTACCGGAGACCTATTTCTTCTTTTTGGTGATATTGATATCCATTTCAATGATTCCGGAGTACTTATCTGGAAATTTTCTAGAAATTTTCAAATGTCAGGACATACGTCAGAAATCCTCCGGGAATTAGAATGAGACGGTTTTACTACTCAATGAACGCGCTAGTATAGGATAGGAATGCGGAAGCTGTTTACTAGTGATGGACCGACTGCATATGAAGACATATTTGGATAATCCACTGCGGTAATACGAGTCCCACACAAACGTCCTTCTTCATTAGACATAGCGAGTAAGGTCTACTGCTGCCGACTGGTTTTTGCCATACTGGGAGACTGTGCGATCAACGGGTCCAATCTGGCTCTATTATAAGCCAAGCCTTAAACAACTTAACACTAACTACGTGTAGCACAGCTATACACACTAAATAGCTTGCTGACGAAAGTGCGTTTGTATAACAGCACAAGTCAGCTAGCAGGGAATAGACTCAGATTAGCCCGCACGCATTTAAGAACCGCGATCCACAGATCCATTCAGTGAAAGAAAGGTGTACGTGAACGGTCTCCCAACGAAGGGCGTTTCATAAACAAATTAAGACATTTTCTGCCGACCGGTCTCTCCAGATATGGAAGAACATCACTGCTGACTGAGAATATTAATAATAGGTCCAAGCTCAGGTTCGACCACAAATGCTTCTCTGATGAAATTCCAGTTGACATTTTCAAGGCAAAAGCTTCTGAGTTTCCACAAGCCGCCGTGGATGAATGGCTGTGTCCAAACTACTAGCTAGGAGGTAGCGGGCCCAGTTAGGGTATAAGTTTTGTGAGATGCGCATAGCTGATGATTCCCAATAAGGGTGAAACAGCCTAGGTGGCTTTTCGACTTTTCAAATTAGACTGGCTCTATATATGGGGCGAACTATCCGTTTGACACTTCCAAAATATCCTCACACTACGCATAATAATGCAAACGTCTTTGGATACGTATACTGCATGGAAGTAAAATACTCTCGGAGCCATGCCAAAATGAACTTTGCTCCACATGTGCTGCGGTGTTATAATATGCGTCCCTTGCCAAGAGGCAAAGTTAACTACAGTATAACGAGCACATTAACAAGGTCAGAATGTAGTTGAAACTTAGCTGATAACTAAACTGAACAGTTCAGCCCAACGGATGACAGTTAAAAATTGTCTCAGCGGATGCAGTAGTAAGAATATAAGTACTCACTTTTTTATCTGAGGAGGTGGCGTTAACTGCTATGGTCCTAATTTGGCTTGTGCGGAACAAATGCTCTTTATATGAGTGAGGATGTGAGGATGGTAATAGTCAGAATATATTCAATCCAGACATCAAAGCTTGAAGGGTTCACTGTTCAGAATAACGGAGCTTTAGGTGGAATAGTTCAACTTCTTAGTAATTGTTCGATTTGTACTGAAGCCATATTGGATTCTTGAACAGCCTTCATTGTAGTGAAGGCTGTTCAAAATTACCCACTAAGATTCATCGGTTAATACAGCCATTGCGAAAACGCATCTCTAGCGAAATCATATCCTTTGAGAAAATAGATGATTGTTTCACGATACAATACAAATACTAGGGTTGTTGCAGAAAACGTCGACAGCCTGGAACCGGTTTCGGTCTTCTGGGCCGCATAACGAATATGCATCCGTGAGTTGTCATTACCAGTCTTATTCCACACTTGACCATCAGTTTAGACATACATATCGTTAACCAGTCATCTGCACGTTACAGTTCATATGAGGCCCAAGTAACACCACAATGGATACACCGTTCTTCAACACCATGTGCCTTTGAAAGGCTACATCTGTCCAGCGACTGTCCAAAATGCAGTACAAAATGCAAAAAACGTACAGTTGGCAGTTCTAAAGGGACACTTAACAGACCTAAAAATTCCTTCTTAGTACGTCTCATATCGGTTTTATGTGGACTGGGTACCTTTCAGCGTGTTCATTTCTTGGACACTGGAGCATCCTGTCTTTCTAGATCATCCCGGTTAAACACTTCTCTTATATTCCCATTTTACTGACAAAACTAAGTAAGTTGTTGTTTTGTAAATGAAAACACATCACCGGTCCTCGTGCAGGGTTCATAAGGTCATATTTAGTTGGTGCTGTCGGTCACTGTTAGGGTATAAGACCGAGTCTGTTCATATTGGCAATAGTACTGAACTGAAAACTTGAGAAAGATTTAGGGGATTTGGATTCCGGGTAACCAAGTATCGATTGTTCAGATACTTGATGCAGTGTCGATGTTGCGTCCCTGTTGCACAGTAAGCCGTGTTCCTTGTTCTCTTGCATGCATGCACACAGTCCGTGTACGGTTTGTCGTGTCCCGAAAATAGGTTTGTTGACCTGATCAGAGTTGACCAATCAAGCACCGCTGACCTTGAGCAATTACCAAGCAAGAAATTGACCATACCAACAGCGTGTCCAAATTCGAGTTGAGTGCACCACCAATTTTATGACACCATGTGTGTGGGCATAAGCTGAAATCAGATCTCATGGCGTTCCATCTGCGAAATGATAGGAAGGTGCCTGGTTTGCAATGTCCATTACTTAAAAAAAACAGTCTGAAAGAACTGGATTGCTTTGGATCTCCTCCAGTCCTCTCACAAGTTATCGGTGCGAGCTCACACGTTCTGTCACCATAAGAATGATCAGGTTTACTCGCTTGTGTCCGATGCTGGTTTTTCTCACACTAAAAATCCACCGAAACATCCTCGCTGGGCTCGTTGAGAACTCATACCACACTCAGTTGAATACCTTACAAAAAAGCAGTCAGTATGATGCTCAAAAGACGTGAAGTCATGACACTGACGTCAACTTCGTCTTCCTTGAATGTGAGCGAGACCGCGAAATTTACACCAGCAAGCAGAGAAAAATGTCCTCTCTTATGCACACGTAATGTTTCGTCAATTAAGTAGCTCGATGCTCATCGGGCATAT
This sequence comes from Clonorchis sinensis, assembly GCA_003604175.2. Classification (NCBI taxonomy): domain Eukaryota; kingdom Metazoa; phylum Platyhelminthes; class Trematoda; order Opisthorchiida; family Opisthorchiidae; genus Clonorchis; species Clonorchis sinensis. The sequence goes on from CM030370.1 coordinate 63,076,544, forward strand.
CATAGAATAGTGGTTTATGTCACGTAGGATCCATGGTCCCAAACATGTTCTGTGATGAAGGCGCTCCCACCGGATAGAATGTTTCTCCACAAACGCTCCCAATGTGCATTCCGATTTTGTTTAAAATCCTGACACCGTGTGTTTGCACAGGCGCATATATTAATTCTATTTACGGACACTACATTTACACGACGTTTTCAGTACTACTCATAGGGTCGAAGAAAATAGTGGTCTGGTATTGCTGGTCTTGCCCCTGTTGGGGCTCATTAGGTAGGCCACGTTCCCGAAGTTCTGTCGAGCTCATATGTGAATAAAACGAAGAATATCATGAACGACAGATTCGGGCTAATGCCAACAGAGTCTCGAGTCACCGATTGCTCAATTTCCATGCTCTTTGATGCTCACCTACAGAGTAAGCTTGATGGACATTCAGGGATTAGGCCTACCTGATGAGCTCCAAGAATGGCGAACCAGTAGAGGACCGTACGGAGTTTTACTTGATCTTGTGAGCTAAATCGAAACAGACTTTGATGCTTTGAGTACCGTAAACTGAAAAATTCAGTGACTTTTGGGCACCGCATTCGGTTGAAGAGTAGCTCAACCAAGAGGCTAGGTTGAATTACAGCTGTGTCACTCGTCAAAATCAATTTAATTTGCAAATGAGTTCGACGTTTAGTTTTACCATTCAATTAGCTGAGAACGGTCTCTTTTGGTGTGGATTTAGATCGCTGTTTGATACTACATGTCAGCTTTTTGTGTTGACAAGCTGTGAATTTATTTGGACCATCGAGTTCGCGATGACTGGGGATCGTCCATAGTTTGGAAAATTTGGAAACGTCATCGTGATCAAGCCCACTGACGCCATACAGGAGTTAGTTCTTCTGGGGATTTGGGAAAGAAGAACATGTTATCGTACAATCCACACCTAATCTGTAAAAATTTTTCGTTTGGTTGGAAAATACCTTTCTTTTGCACCAGAACAAACACTCTGTGCTTCGACTGCATGGTAAGACGTAAGATGTGGCCTTTTGTTCTGACTTCTCCTTTTCCTCTATCTGACATTTTGGCACAGTTTTTTGAAAGTTACTTTTCTCTGTTCCGGTTAAAACTACCTTGCAAAATCTGCGAAACTTCTTCAGCCTCCTACTCCTCCTCTGCCTTATTCGTTCTTTAACCGATTGTCTGGTTTGTCAGTTGGGCCAACATCTTTTGTTTTCCCACCGGTAAACGTACCCATGCACGAACATGTGTTGGCGATCATTTAAGCCGTCTGTCACTGACCCGCCAAATCACAATGGAAGTGGATCACAGTTTGGGGTAAAAAGGTATGTGTGGACCAATTTTTTTCTCTGTTATATTCAGTTGATTTTCAGGATGTCGAAAATGTCACACTTACTTGACCTAATGCATCATTTATAGGCTTCAAGGCAGTGCATTACCGGTCTCGCTCTTCTTGGGGCTCAGCAGATTGACGTTTCCATCATTCTTACGCTCTGCTTGAACACTGGATTGCACGTAAGTGGGGAAATACACTCACTTGTCAGTTAAGTTGGCCTTGATGTCAGCTTATAATCAGTGTACCAAGAATATGCATGTCTCGAATATATACTTCGATACCTCAGAAACCGTGACAGCTAAAATGCAATGTAGCTTTTTTGCAGCACATTCAGATAGAGGATACTATGACCAAGAGTTTCCGCTGGGGTTAAGTCTGGCTTTGATATCGACTTTTATTGTAAATGAGTGAGCGCGCGTTTTCTGCACTGCGGCTAATGAAATGTAACTTGTGTCCGGATGTTTTCAACAGTTTTTGCCGGATGAGTTCGAACTGCACATTTGGTTTGGAATGAATGCTCCAGATATTCTGGGAAATCCCTGACTGGCACGTACCAACACAAAAAATCAGCCCGTGTGTCGATTTTCTCAACCCCGGTCTTCTGAACCACTAAGGACTGGAAGGTTTTCTCCTGCCCTGCTGAACCCGAAGGAAAACCACTAAGGTAGTTTGGCAGGGAGACAGATTCCAAATTAGAAGCGAAAACACTGCTCACATTTGTGAACTGAAGATAGCACCGTGCACAGCCTAAAACTCTGAGTTAGCTAAATTGCCTTTACTTGTTTTTTCAACGGTGATTTAAAGGCTAACAAGCCAATTCAATTACAGTCAAGTGAAGTATGTGAATCAATATTTAACTGGTATGAGTCATGTCTATCTTGATCTTTCTTCTCGGAGAGCAAACTGACCCCTTTATGAATTGGTGAGTGTGTCATCTTCGGTTCTGGGGATTATAGTTGAAAAAATTACGTACCTCTTAAACCGTCTCATCAAAGTGAACGATTCACCTTGGGTGGCCTCCCATACGACCAGTGCTGTATTGTGAGACGGTAACCTGCAATCCTCGAGGAAGGTGTATATGACCACCTGATGAGCCTCAAGAAGGGATAGACCGGTCGTGAACTGTTGAAGAGTTTTTTTAGCGATATTATGAATATTGTACCCTTTTGAGTTAGCATTTTTGTTGTTGATAAAAGTACACTTATATCTCGACCAGTGATCCACCGCCAACATCCATAAATACGGTTAATATATCTGGATTTGATTTAGCATAAGCCTGCTGAAACTTCTTAGACAACCCATGATTGATTTCATTCTTTATGGGGCTCATAAGACAGGGGAAGTCCTTGAGTTTCCATCACATAACCGGAGATTCAACTGGTTTCAGTCGAGTCTCCCGTCAACACCGAATTCGTATGCAAATGAGAATGTGGTTGATGTATTTACCTAAAACCTTACAAGTAGCATCAGTTGGGTTTCAAAAATGCAGCACATCTTAACTAGATTTCTCTGGCCCTTATCTTGAGGAAGAAGAAGCGTTGGAACAACGTTTTTATTACCTGATGTATCTTACTGCTCGGAAATCCAATCTAGGACCAGATAACCGGAAAGCCATGCAGGCAACACTCACGCATTTGCTGCTTCATAGTTTTTTCTTTTCTCGAAACTTTGAATAGACAGGAAACGAAGCGAAGCATTCCTGTACTTCTTTCAACTCTGAAAGCTCAGGTATGCCGTCCGTCTACAGACAATCGGATGCTATACAACAACTTCTGCTCGCTCTTGGTTCTGCAGGATTCAATTTAAAATCGGAGTTTTGAATCCCGCGGCTCGACTTTTGTTGACATGGTTCTCGACTTTCTGCAGTCCTTTCAAAAGGTGTAAGGAAAATAAAACGGTTGTTGGAAGTAAGGGAATATTCGGGAATTCTTCAAATGAGATTTCTTCCTGCAAGTGAAGCCAATCTACGCTGAAAAGACAAAACGCACTGTACAGTTGTTTCATTCTTACTTGGAATCATCAGCAGTGCGCAGCTCCCGAAACTCCAGGGATTCTAGAACCCGCGACCTACCGGCTAAGAATTTGAATTCTCAGCCATTGGGCGAACAGCGTCTGATCAGCACTGTGGTTAATTCGCACACTAAGACAGTATAAATGCACACTGCTGCTGACTGACAATAAATTCGAAACAGCTGTGCAGTGTTCTTTGGACTTTCAGCACATACTGACTTCACTCAACAGGATGAACTCTCAAATGAAAATAAAACAGTACTGCGTCCCTATAGAAGCCACTGATGAAACCAACTGAAAGCTCGAACGCTCTGGCACGTATTGTCATGGTGCGTCTGCATACTAATATGCTGATCAACGGTGTTTGGTTCTAAAAATATAGGCTTTCAGCTTGTAACGATGTTGCTCTCGGAGTGCTGAAAACGGGTTCCATAGTTTTCACATCAAGAATCTCAAGAGCCCGAGAAGAAATGGTCTCCGTAGGGGGGTAGTCGCTCTAGAGACTCGCTCTGTGGGGCGTTTTTTCGCAAATTAGTGCGGAATTTACTTGATTTTACTAATTAATGACCGCATTGTGTAACACTTGAATTGCGGAATCACACACCCTAGCTAGACGGCGAACTCTAAGGAATGTCTTACAGTTGAACCGAGCGATAATCGGCAAACATATGTGACCCGCAAAAATATCCGCCAGCACTGGACTTGGGAAACTTATCAAGTCTACACCATCAGTCTATCGACATGGCTCAAAATGCATATGAATTTAGCATCGGCATTTCAGAGCTTTTGTCAGTCAGTGAGCTGACCAAGTGGGACGTCTAAATCTAAGTTGTTTTCGCGGCAGTGTTTAACTAAAACACTGGTAAAAAAAGACAAAAGACACCGTCAATTTGTACAGAAGTTTGAAGTCTTGCGTAAAATCGATCTATTGAAAGAGGTCCTTCAGGTTGCCAGCCACGCAAATCGAGTGATTGGATATTGCTTTCTTTGCAGACTACCTCACAAAATGAGTTAATAATGCTCAGAGCTGGCCTCGGAGGATTTCCCCCACTTTTTCGTTTCAGGTTTTATTAGGGAAAGGCCGGTTGCTGTGCCCTCGTTCAGCTTCTTCTAAATTTTTGGACGTACTTAGACGGCTAAGAATCTACCAAAAATTCTGTGGTGTCTGACAGTAAGTCCTTCATTTTGTTCAAGAAGCTGGCTTGTTTTATGGGCCTTATCATTTGTCTAGTGGTGGGGTGATTGCATCGGTGTTCTTTCGCAAATCTCCTGGAAGGTTTCGTTCGGTTAGATGAAGACCACAACGACATCCCGGCATGATTTAGCTTTTTTTGAGAAACATCGTTTGGAGTTAACCTACGAGAATGGGAACTTGAGCAGTGTATATTTAGTGGCATACCAGGTTCCATACAGAAAAAAGTCCTGGTGTTTTGTTAACTGTTTGAGTGGAACAGTTCAGATGTAATCTGCCTGGCCAAGGTTGCTTGTGCGTTATTTCTGTGCCGCAAGGATAACGAGTGGGTCACAACACTAATAAGCTAGCCCTAACCGTTGAGCAATTCGTTGTCATCTAAATCTTTGACTGAAGACTACACAAACAGTGTGTACAGTACACGAACAGTATGTCTAGAAGCTTAAAATTATGGGTGAAAGAATCCGCTTGCTGGATGAGCCATCTGGATTATCTTCACCTACTAGCCGAATATTAACAAGACGTTTTCCGATTCTAATCGAGGGAAGGCTTTTGTGGAGGAACTAGACGTATGCTAGCTTTTTGGATGCGGCACAAGTCAACATCTAGTCTCACTGGCAGAAAGTAGCTATTTCTACGGATAATTCACTTGCTGGAGAGCATCTTGGGAAGATTTGCTGCGTAGTGGCTTCCCTACTGAAATGATATCTCGATACGTTCATCAAACATAGTTAGGTCAGCAAACGTGGCTGCGGAATCTCATTTCTAGTGGATTGGTTCTAATATGCTCACATACATCCTCCGTTTCAAATTCATTCTCGATTGATGAACCCGGTCGCAACAGTGAGGTCAGTTACTCGGTACACTCAGTGTTTCCTGCTTGATAGCATAGTTTAGGATGAAGATATGTTGAAGTTCTTCCGCACCTACTGAAACAGAAAATCGGTGGACAAGCTGATTCGATGAACAGTTTTCAACCTCAAATCCATCACTTGTTACCTCAAATATTTTTAGCTAGAAATGTCCCGTTTTCAGGTCTTCAGTCATCAGTCAAAATCTCAAACGCTCAGCAGCTCCCATCGACCTAAGTGAAATTACCGAATTCAGCGGAAAACCACACTGTGGTTGATGCAGAAAAAGTAGGCACGGTTCTATGCGCGCCGGATGCTTATGTGATCCATGCTCGGAAAATAGATTAGTACTGGAGCTACACAAATACTCGCATGCTTCAGCGTCCATAACATGTGACGTAATGTGCCTCAGCGGTTCCACGAGGACAAATGCTGTTGCGAAGGTTTACCTTGTCGATGGATTCCCAAGGACTCGTTTCCAGGATTGCACAAAAGAACACACAAGGAAACCTCAAAGTTGAACGATCTAACCAACTAAACTAAGCAGGTATTTACCTGATTCCGGTTTACGTTGATAACTAAACCACGTAAATATCCCGGTCGCACGAGCTTTATCAGATGAAAGGTCAATGCGCAAGAAAAACCAAGAATGCGGACACAAGGACAAACTTAGAGGTAAGTAACTCGGGGTACACGATAGGTCATACTAGGTAAACTTCAATATTACAGCCGCTCTTGTGTCATTCGCGCCATCGTAGACATAAAAACGACCACGGGACTGACGTTTAATTATCAAATAACAACAAAAGGCCTATTTAACTAAAATCATAAAGTTAAGGATTGACAATATTAGATGGAAGGGGGACAAAATTGTAGCTGAACCGAAATCCTAAAAATTAACCGTTTTCAGTAGTATCCTGGCATAAAACCACAGAGCTATAAAGTGAATGTTTGCTGTAATCTAAGGCTTACTTTGATTAACAAATAGCACAGTAGTTGAAGAAGAAGATATAGGTGCTGCAGCGGAATCCTCATTCGGGTGATTCTCCTGAAGTGGAGATAAACAGAAGTCCGCAATAATCACCGGAAGCCTTGACCAATGAAATAGCAAAGTCAGGCTGTCCGGTACTTATCCAGAGGGTCGGCGGAATTTTGAAGTTAACCGCGAGTTATGGCAAATTGTAACCGTAAGTCCTGTCGCTAAATGAGAATGGATGACAGTCTGTGGAAAACTATAATTCATGGAGCGTTAGGCTTCTACATATGACAGAAATAATTTAGAAAAATGTAAATCCCGCACTTCTGTTATTTGCCAACACCCTGGTGGAATCAACCATGAGGTTGGACCAAGGTGCCCATCACCAACGGTGTGGCTATTCTTGGGATGTGTGGTTTACTGGCTTCTTAAGGGTCCAGACTCAGAGCTCACTTATTGATAGTCACTTTTTCAAAGTCTGACTTTATAGACTAGTATAAAATCCTCCACATTGGTCGGAGCACCTACGTTGGCTTACATTTAGCGTGTGCCCAGTTAGCCCTGTAGTCGAAACATAAGCTTCTGTAGTCAAGCTGACAAAAAGACTCTTTTTAACAGAAATATACTGCTAGTGGTAGGAGTAGTACCACACTTCAAAGTGAATGATGACTCATTTCTAATTGTGTTTCTGTAATAAGAACAGTGGTACTTTTTCAGACTGTCCCTTTTGAGGAGGATGTTACGTTCTGATCGTTTTGTTTACTGCTCTCCATATATCTTGTTAGGACACATTTTGATCCAGGAAATTTTATACTTTTCAACGTCTTATCCCACTTCGTTGGAGTCCATCATCCAGAGGTCAAGTGAACTAAATTTGTAATAATCCTTCAGCAGCTGTGAAAAGTAAAGTGACAGGAACTGGAAATCAATTTTACATAAACATCAGAGTGGGGTCCATATGAATTTCAACGTTTGTTTTATATAGGGTGCGTTGGTGAACTTACCGAAAACATAGTGTTCAACCGCGTGAACTTTAATGGGTTTTTCCGGAAGTATTAGGTAGCTAGCGCGACGGTAGAGAGAAATCGTCTGGGTTCCAATCCCACAGTTCCCGCGTAGGCGAGCATATAATGCTGAATTTGAATTCAGTCCAACAGGGAGCGTCACACTTTAATTCACACACCAGTCCACAGCGAACGTGACAGCCATCGAGAATGGGCTGTTTTCCTACCACGCGCATATACGTATTTCAGAGGAGGATTTACAAAGCTAAGCGGTAGTCTAAGGGCTGTTCTCTTTTTAGGAGGACACATTTTATTTGAAAACACGATACAGTTTTATCTTCTCTGTTTCGGATCATCATCAGTGCGCAGTTCCAAACCCCTGGTAGTTGCCATCAAGGATGAAAACACTGTGCAGCACCGCTTGCCTTTTATTCATAGGCTTAATTCCCTTACAAGACAACGGTTCGTTTGAACTGTAACAACCTGCCGACTACCGACAGACAGCAGTTATGCTACTCAGAAAAGAAAAAAACACGTGGGCACTGCATTTGAGAATTTGCTATTCCATAGGCCAGCCAACATCGGACCACTTGAGGTGAATTTTGTAGGTGAAAATTGATGGATGGATGGCTCCTATTCGATGAGCCCCCAGAAAGGTGAAACCGGTCGTGGGCTGTCAAAGAATTTTCAGCAACCTTATGAGTAGTGTATTACGCATATACCCACATTACTGTTCATCTACCATTAGGTCCCAGCTACTAACCGGAAGGTCCCGGCTAATGTTGCTCCTAGAATTTTGTATGGTTTGACCTTCTGATTATTCTCACGAGGATAAGACAGCCACACAGCGCTTCTCAACTTTTCAGCCTAGACACACTTCACTAAGAAGAAGAAAATTCGACTAAATATTCAACATTACCTTAATACCTGCAAACCATAGCAGTGTTCGACAGCCATCCTAGTGGTCTCATTCACTCCAACCCAAGCAAAAGGAAAGGGTAATTTTACAAACTATCATTCTGTTAACTTCGCAAGAGAGAAGCGGCGGCCCTGTTTGATGAGGTCTTGATGGCCAATGTGGATAGGGCGATGAGTCGAGGCAACAGTTTCTCATAAACCAAGCTGTTCAACCTAGACAACTGCGGCATCACACTGAGACAGCAGAGGAAGGACGGCAGAGAACGGTGTGGAGACTTTTGCACGGTGCACCATTCAAGCAAGTGAGCGTAAAGGAGTGAATTGCTTGTAAGCTAGTCGGGATCAGTCACTGGACACCAATCAGACCTGGGTGAGGCAGAGAGAAATAGGGTGCCGTACTCAGCTGGTGGCTGATTTCCCCAATATTATTGTTGGGAATCCGGGTGGATACGAAAAACTAATCCGAGAAAACTGTGAAAACTAACGGCTCAACTTGCGCTTGCCCAAAATCTTCAAGAGTATTCAATATAGATTAATTTTATGGAAAACCGAATCAGGTAAGTGAGGTTTGTAAGTTCTGGTCATTTCTTGTGTGCAGAAATGAAAGAGGAGTGACTCAGGAAATATACCCGTTTGTTTCAACGAGGGATTCAACTGGATTCCGGTTGAATCACCAATTCATTGTATTCTCCAACTAAGTGTGTCATGCAAGAACCATAGCATGTTTCAATTAATACGATATTTGAGATAACGTTGCGCTATTTCGTCACGGGACACTACTAATAAATCTGCTGGTTTCGCCCTTCCCTGGACTCATCAGGTAGACGAAGTCCCAAATTTTCCGTCAGTTCTATTTTCTGCCTGAACACCCATTTCGTGAAGTACACGTGTTTACAAATTTAGTTGATGTGAAAGAAAGACTTAGTTGAATCCTCGCTTCATCTCTCATTTATTATATGCTTCAACTCCATTGGAGATCAAATCCGTTTAGTGGACAAGCCCCGTAAATTTGAAACAGACTTCGAGTTGAAGGAGTAGAACGTATGCGAGGCAAACATCAGTCAACGAGAGGGCTTTGTTAGTAGTGACCGGGAGAGCACGGATGTCAACAGATATGGGCTGACAAATAGCAAGAGGTCGCTTTCAGATGAACACAAGATCACATTAACGACTGCACTGTGACAATACGCGGTGCTATCGTGCTTGGGCGTAGAGCCCAATCAAACGTAGGAATGACAACAGACGGAAACATTGGGAGTTACTGCAATGAGCAGAGAACTTCTTGAGGGGAAACCTGACGAAAACATCTTGAAAAATAGCTCATGGTTCAAGTTGTGAGATATTTTCTCCCATGTGTTTGAGATTCGGCCTGAGTTGTGGTCTCTCTAGAGAAGAATATACACACAGTAAAAGCAGGGTGCCTTTCAAGTCCAATTTTGAACTTCACCCCATGCCGAGACTACGAAAAGGGAACCAGTATTTGGGGCATAAACGTAACGAATCACTGATGTAGGGACCATGCGTGGAGGATTCTGATAACAGGAAGGAAAATATGTATGCAAGAGTAATGGCCAAGTATGGTATTGTTTCCGGCATAGAAGAAAAAGGGTTGCCTGCTGGTCCTTGTCCACAAAAGAATTTTACCTGGCAACATCTAGATCTGCTTGGGAATTAAGAGTGTCTTTTATACACATTAATTCCAAGTCAAATCTTATAAAACGGTATCGAAATGGCCTTTTTCAGTGAATCCGAATCACCTGACCAGATAAAATTCGTGTGATAAATTGTGGATTCCTTCGTTGCTGTTCCTAATGGTCATTATTCACACGTCAGAGGAAATTGTCATCTGCTTTGTTAAAAGTTGTATTGTAGTCTGCTTTCTGGATTATTTCTGGCAGTGAACTACTGTACCCCTTCAAACTGAAGTTGCACCAGCTCTCGTTGATAAGAGAATCACGTATTCTTCCTGATAAATATATAATCGGCGATTCCCTCCTTGTAAGAATCCTCCTGGTGGGGCCTCTTCAAGCGTCGGAGTCATATCTTTCAGTCTTTGCTTTCAGGCGTAATCGTTCCTGAAAGGAAATAGCTCCTTTTTACAAAGGATTCCGCGGCCATTTGTGTTTTGTCCAGAGAATTGATGTACGTCTTGTTTGTTTTGTCTGTTTGTTTGGTGCATTGTATTGAACTCTTTTCATCAACGGTACAAACCCTAAATCAGGTGATAGCCATTTGCAATCACAACAATAACCGGGTATTGACCAGTCTTAAACACTTAGCCAAGCCTGGCAACTTATAGGCCAGTTGACGCATAAAAATCTGCCTGTATTATCATGTGCTGAGGCTTAGCAGAATCGGAGATGTTTTCATCCGCCTGTCAACTGTCAACAGTTGTTTTCAGCCGCTCGCTGCACAGTACAAAGTTGGTTCATCTTGGTTGTAAAACATCACAACCAGGACGGTTGCTGGGTCGTCAATCGAGCCGCCGGACGGGCCAATCACACCGCTCAAGTGTGAACATGTTTGCACGTTCAGAATTGGAAATTCAGGTGCGTCCAGCCTGCGCTGGTGGGGTGGTTGTAGCACGCTCATCTCGCACGCCAAATGTGCGGAGTCCAAACTCCGGCACGGCCAAGGATATGCACTGCTAAAGAAGTCTGGTATGAGCGAAAGCCGAGTCCAGTGCCTCACCCCTTTAGTATAGATTCGCCAAACTGATTGCGCCAGGAAATGGGGACGACTGTTCAAACGACAGTGATGTGAGCCTGAATCCGCAGATCCCGCAATCACTACATTAATATTTGCTGTGTACCAAACATGCTGTCAACAGGTGGTTCTTTCTGAACACATAACGTGATCAGACTATCAATACACTGTGGTGTGATGAGTGTATGTACTCAGTGGTGCATTGTCAGTGATAAAAGGGCCTTTTCAAGGTTGATGCTTAAGCAACAAATTTGCTAAAGGGAAATACGTAACATCTGAGCATACCCGACTAGAATTTCACATACCGCAATGTTTCCTGAATTGGCTTAGTGTCGATAAATGGGTTAACTTTTGTCTATTTGATCTCTTTACCTACCCATTAACGGTTCCTTTCCCCCAAGCGAAGCAAAACTCCGAAGGAAGAAACACTTGGCAAATCCCGATTTATTCCACATTTTTCTCTCAGTTATAGATGGTCTTTTTTGGATGGAAACAGTGATTGCAAGAAAGAGTAGTAAACCACAAGCGTTGATTTCAGTCCGTGGTAGAATCAGTATTGTGAACCCCATAGAAACACCCTCCGAGGAGTACCACACCCCTTAAACTGATCAGTTTTATCCACCGAATACTAAAATTTGCACACCATTTTGGTTTTATCAAACTAAATCCACTTGGATATATCATTTATGAGGTTCTCGTTCAACTGAATGTACCGCACCAGAATACCTCATGTTTCAGACGGCACGATTTCCGAGTACCGCGATACATGGTCTGGACGTAACACATCACTCATAAGCTTGCTGAAAGATTTTCGACATCCCAAGACCAGCTTCGTTCTTCTCATCAGGCGGGCGCAGTTCCCGCCTTTCTGCTCTACTTGAAACCAAAGTAAGAACAGTTTATGAAATACACTCCTTGTACACTAATTTGGCTTTAATGGAAAACTCAGCTGAGTCCAGGGCTACTTCTGTGTTGAAGCATCGTTCGACTGTATTCCGAGGGCTGGAAAACCGACAGGCCCAGGCTGTCTCAAAGTTCATGAGGAGAGTAGGATAGATAATGTTCGCCTCATGCATAGTCAAAATTCATTTATATCAGATGAAACCCAAGATAACGGAATGCCACCATACGTTACAGACAGTTAAAAACAGTAGCTCTTTACATCTAGACCAAACTACGTGACGATATCGCAGTAGTAAAAATACAGCTTTTCATGTCATTTATTGATGTGTGCACGAGTTTCAATACGGGAACCGGGAGCCATTTCCAAAGTGTCCATTTTGGAATTTGACCCGTGGTCGTCGAAATCAAAGCTACTCGGATCCTAATTAGGGTTCTGTGCTGTAAAAAATTTCAAACCTCTTGTCACAGCCACGGTTACATTACGTACCAGGTAAACGTATTAGTTCCGCTTATGCAAGCCCCGTTGACTAGCAACCACAAACTTGACTTGAGTCAGCGCTAATCGTAGGGGATGGTGGAGCTGTTGACTGCAGGCTTGAAGGTTCCCAATAAAAAGTTGGATGATTCCATGGGTTTGCCACTTGTCGAGAAAGCCCATCCGAGCTACTTGACTCAGAAAAGCGAGAGAGTAGGATTTGATGAGTATCCTTTGACCATAGACAGGGATATTTCGATATCCAGAGGGGGGACGGTAGCACTCAGGGAGGGATGATGTGATGATCAGATGCGCGATAGTTGGACGCTAGAGTCCGTGGCCTTTCGTCAATGACACTCATTGGACCGTTTATGGAACGGAAAAGTGTAAACCAATCCCTAGTGACATTTATCCCAACACCTCTTTAAATGAGGTATACCACACACGTCGAAATGAATGTGTTACCTTGTTCCTCATCATTCAAAGCGTCATCTCGACCAAAGTGGAAACATTGATGCTGGATCCTTTCGTTCCCACCACCACCATGATGATGAGTCGCTTGAAATATCCCGTCGTCTGATTTATTAAGATGACTTCATTCCACGTGGATAGGTGCAGCTGTACAGGTAAAACCACTTATGCGCTAGACTGCAGGTGCTCATATCGGTATTTCTCCCAATTCGTTTAATATGATCGGCTCTCATCATAGTACTCAACAAGTGGACGGGTAAAAATTTTCTGACAGTTAACAGAGTAGAATTAGTCAAATTTGCTTCCTCTGAATCTCAAAGTTAAGACATTGCTGGACATTGTTCCGAATAAGCCACGTGTGTTTGGACGTGTGAACTCAAGCTAGAAGAATTAACGGAACCAATCAGAAAATGACCAGTTATAGGAAAACGCAAATTATAGACGAAGTAGAAGAAATTCGATTATAGACGTTTAGGGGTTTCTTGTCGTTTTTATGGAGGATGCGTTGTGACTTAAATTCGATGGCAGACCTGAACTTTGATCTACATCAATACGTGTGACGTACCTTCTCTATTCCAGCAAAAATCTCTTCCCAGTCCTTTTCGGCAAACATGTTGCCCCCTCCGAACCATGTGGAACGGTTTTCTTACTAATTACTTTACAGCAAACTGATCATTGAAGTAAATTAAAAGAACAGCTTTCCGAATTGCGAAACCCCATGGATTTGTACGCCAGAATCAACAGAGGATGAATTCTAACCTCCTTACACTCCAGACTGCAAGCCTAGAAACTAGAGAAGGTAACACATTCAGGAGTCTTTAAAATACATCGTGGTGGATTTCCAATTACAGCAGAACCTGAGGTCATCAAACAATAACTATACAACATGTACAGATGTAACACGCTACTCATAAAGTTGCTGAAAACTCATTGATTGCCCACAACCGATTTCGACCTTCTTGGGGCTCATCTGGTAAGCGCAGTCCCCTAGTTTGCGTCAACCTTATGTTCCACTTGGACCCGAATTGGACAGATTTCGATAAATACACTCATTTGCATATCAATTTCAGTAGCAACTGAAACATGAGACGACCTGGTGCAACACATTCAGTTGTTCAAGAACATCATAAACGAGAGATCCAGCTGGGTTCCAGGTCAGTCTCTCGTCAAAACCAAACTTGTATGAAAATGGGTGTTTTTATCGAATCTATACTGCATCTTTATTTGAACAAATAAGCTTCAATTCAGTGAAGTTTTGGATGAAGGTCTCTTACTAACTTGTGCATAATTCTGGTTTATCTTAAAACTAGATGCCAAATGACCGAGAAGTATGTTCGATGTTTGCAAGATCTTGTACTGCAGCAATTTGTTACCAGTGCATATTCCAATCCTTTGCGTTACATGATGGACAGCCAGTCTATGAAGATAGACCTCTAACCCACGCTCATTTCTGTGGTTGCAAAAATTACTGGGATTTTGGGGAATAACAGAAATTAAAGTCGTGACGTGAGACTACCTATGAGTAAGCAAACTAGCGGTTAAAATAAAACTGAATTACAAGTCATAATGTGACGAACAGACATAACGCCTAAATTCGGACCCTCAGAGTGGTCCCCCAATCCGGACATTACCATCTGTGTCCAATAGGATTGGTCGAACAATCATCCAATCGGAGATATCCAGTGTGACAGTCCGCTAATGAATTTTGCGTCCATGGTTTGCGGGTTGCTTATGGGCTTTTTGAAGAAGAAACATCCTAGTACTGATGGGTACGACTCAGTGTCACAGTATTGAGCTACATGTGGTACTCGTTTAAATTGCTTGTTCATGACGCCAAATTCTGTAGCTTAAATGAAAGGACTTTTATTGTACGCTTACTTTCTACCTACATCAACTGCTCTCCAACATGTTTAGGGTTTGCTTTCATTGGTTCACTTCGATCACACACTAGCGTTGATGTTATTGTCACACTAATATGTAAACTTCAATTACGCCTACTCGTTGTTTTGTATTCATTCTACAAGCCTCACCGCGAGGTTCCCGTGGCCTGATGGTCTAGGGGTATGATACTCGCTTAGGGTGCGAGTGGTCCCGGGTTCAAATCCCGGTCAGGCCCACTTTTACACCGTTGATTTTTGGAGAGGTTTTGGAGCAGTGTATATACCTGAGTTCCCTAGTTCCATTTGGCAGGATGCAAGCAGTTCAAATAAACGGCATCACGATGTGTAAAGTGGAATGTTGGTTGAGTGGTTTATCCGTTATGGTATCGTGCCAGTTGAGTAATTTATTCGAATACTCGAATACTGCCATTCTAATAGTGGAGCAACGATGTAACTTGGGCAGATCACTGTCAAAAAGCATTTTCGGAGCTGAAAATTCAATTTATTGTTTATCTGAATGATCGTTTTTCGGGGTTGTGTAGTATAGAGTGTCTGCCATTTTGGTTACATCATACGTATTGTTGATTTATGATCCTGTTTAATGAGCGTCGGCTGATGAGCTTTTTCTGTTTCCTATCCGCGGAAATGGTGGTGAACCCCTACCGTTGGAGAGTGTAGTGGTCTGGCTACCCAATAAGTTACTTCACCAGGAGTGTGTGGCAAAGAAATAAAAATAATAACGCTAGGTTGGGTATACAATAATAAAGAGGTCAGATGGAACAGACTCACTAATAATTGTTCTCTTTAAAATAGTTCGTCGTTGGCCCAGGTCAGAGGATAAACAATAATCCAATTATGGTGTGTTTGCATGCTGCATATTTGACGAACACGCCAGGATGGTTTCCAGTCACTGGTGGTTCTACCACAAAGTAGCTGGCTCTGCACTTGTGCATGTACGCCACAGAGTTAACGTGCTGTCCAATCACACACGGCCGACTCACTTCTAGACACAGTAACCTCTGTACACGTCAGCCTCAAGCACCACACCACTATCACCGGCCGGTTCACGAAGGCCATGTTACACCGAGGACAGTGTTCCTCAAAACGCGGCAAGTGAAGTATACGATAACCGCCAAACACGGTTATTGGACGGTTAAATAACCGGGAAACACGCTTATATGGCGGTTCTGATGGTGCAAATAACCACCTAATAACCATATTAGGTTGTTATTAGACGGTTATATAACCGCCATAAAACCGGAAAACTCGTTTTTTTGAACTGCTTGCTGCTAGGACATCATTTTGGTCAATTTATAAGGAGGCATTGATGAGGTACGACCCTACTTATTGGGTTTCCGGTCGTGAGTTTTCTTTCTGTTTCCTATCCACAGAAATTGCTATTAACTCCTCCCTACCTTTAAAGAATCATCATCCCTTTGTGCTTGCATACCGTGCAAACTACAGTTGTCACTTCGATTCTGTTTTGCACCAGCTCTGGCAACGGGCACCCTACGCTACTCTCTGATAACACCGGGCCCATTTCCGTTGATCCCAGCCTTTTACATTACAGATGGTGAGATTGGAAGAAGCTTTAAGAAGTCTGTAGACTAATTCTGAACAGCCCAACGAAGGAGAACCATCATGAAAATACATTTTCACAGCAGACAGTCAAGACATCTCGATTCTTTTAATGGACAGCAGCGGCGTTATCAACGTTGTGCGATCCTTCAACTTACGGTTGGCGATCCATTGTTGAAGTGATGGTGGCTGACTACAACACTCATGTCCCTTCTGCCCTTTCCAAAAGAGAGTGCGATTCGGCCGAGGTCACATTCCAGTGACAGAAACACTTAAAATGGTGATTAGCACACCCATATTTATGGTGCCTGTAAGGGTGTTTGTTGTTTTGGGAAACTGAGAGTGAGTTAGTGGATTGGTCCTAGTAAAAGGTTAAGCGCTATCATCCGAGAGGAATGTTAATAAGAAAAGGAGGGAGAGTCAAAGCACTGATGTTGAGTACTTTGCTTTCGAGCAACAAAATCGTACAGATCTCTAGATTTATTACTTTGCTTTCGATCAACAAAATCGTACAGATCTCTAGATTTATGCGTTGGCACCTCGGGCCTAAACTTACTTGGCAAACCGATGGGCCAGTGCATGTTGTTCTACCCAAATCATGGTCACAAGGAAAGCTTATTCTTATGAGATGTGGATAGCCCGTAAATGTGTTGGAACTTCGAACCCGAGATCCTCAAATTCCAACAGTCCGATCATCAATCACATCCGAATTCATTCGTTCTACTTCACGTATTATGCTTTGCTCCAGTTTTGCCACCTTTCCACTGTTCTTGTTCTTTAGGAAAAACCGAACAGCCACCTTTTTCTGAATGTGTTCATTTGTTGATCAATACAACCTTTGTGCCTGATTTTAAAATAATGGATCCAATCATTTGAGTGTTTAAATGTGTTCGTCTAATCTACACCTGATGAAAGTGTCCACCGGCATCAGTTACAAGGTATTCGCTAGTCAGCTCAAGCATATGCACTTTAAGTAAGCTATGAGCATCTTCAGGCGCAGGTAGTAGACCATCTAGCTTTCATTCAATTTTTCGGGTTTGAATTTAGGACCGAATAACCAGCGACTGTAAACGGTTGTGACCCATTTTTCCGGATTTTCTGGAACTAGCTCACTGAGTTGCGTTTTTGCTAGTGCTTGACGACTTTTGCATGTTGTTCCCAAGCCGGTCTGACAGCAGCTGATCTTCACAAATAAAAGGATTTACGCGACAGAACAGGCTGAAACTTTCAGTGATACATTGAATTTGTCCAGTCAGTGTACGCGCCTCAGCCATATTCTGTCTGAAGCTTGGATTTTATGTTGCGGCATAAACTCCGTAGATTACCGGGGATATTTTCGCTTCTGAGTGTCTTGTTAAGTACTTGAACAGCCGCCAAAATTTCCGCATGATAGTATAAAGAAATAAATTCTACGGTAAACATTGTATTCACCTCGAATTTTTCTGACACGCTACTAGATAGAGAGAGATGAGTTTTGATCTTCTGTCATCTGAATTCATCACGATATGGAATAAACTTGCTTTCTGAACTTGGAATAAGGTGAGTCAATCTATCGTAAATCAGTTGCCTGAGAGGCACGAAATTCAGCTAGAAACACCCTAGACAGATGACTAAGGTGGAAAATTTGGTGATCGCTATTGTGGATAACCAGGAAATGAATCTAAGGCATACAACTCATGTGCTGAATGATGCTCATGGTGAATTATCGATCAAATTAAGGAGAAAACGCGCCTCCTGAGTGACAAACACTCCGTTTTTGTATTGGAGGCATGATTCTAGGCCATTCACTAAAAAAAACTGCAGCACCACACTCGGATCAGAGTTGTTTAAGCTTCAATAGGGTCAGGTACTGACATACGAAGACTCAAGGCAATATCCACAGACTGGTGGAAATTATGTAAAGGCCATCAAATGTCATCCAAGAATTTCCCATTGATCCAAAAAGATATATGTAGAGGAAGAAGCGTGGAACTATGCTGACGATTTCTGTTGGGGCGAAAAGAAAACTTATACTTGCTTCTTCTAATCAGCTGATGAGTACGTCAAGCTCATACTTTCTTCTTCTAATCAGCTGATGAGTACGTCAAAGCTACAGTGTGCCTTTGGGAAGGAACTTAGTATGTAGTTGCTACGGTACGCGCCCTAACCAAACTTCTCAAGGATGAGAAGAGGCACTCGTGTGAATTGTAATCGTCTTTAACGATGAATGATTGGGGTAATGAACCACACCAACTGAAACTTGGAGTGCAGTTATGATGAACAACTTCTATTTTGAATGACCCTGATGGACTAATCTGCTGCCGACACGAGGCACGAAAACAAAAGCGAAACTTCATTTGTCAGGCTTGAGGGCTTTGTTATGTGATTGTCCGGGGTGCGGTTTTCCCATGTGACGAAATTCAATTAAAGACTAGGAATACATGAACTGCAGCGATTTGCACACTGATTTGGTGTGAGATGTCGAAGAACTTTCAGTAACCTCATGAGTAGCGTTCTCTCGGGGATTATGAATATTCTAGGAACCCGGCCCTCATCTCAGATCTTCAAACATGTTAATTCAACAGTACACAGTCTACCTCGTCGAATCGTGATCAGTGTTGCTCAACAGCGAACTCATGGATTAACCCACCAATGGACCGGTGGTGAATCCGACTGAATGATTTTAGAATCCACCGAGGAGAGGAGCTTATGCATATGGCATGTCTTAAACACAGTGCGTAAACTGATGTCACCTGTCCTTTAGAAATGGGTGAGATTGAAAGTATAATCTGCACAAAATTCAACCAAAATCATGCCTGGCAAATGTCTTTTGAATAGAAAATCGTTACATTTCTTGACCGCGCAGTTTCGCATCTGTTGAGCACTTGATTGGAGGTAATTCATCCAGCTACATTCGTTTTCAAACGCAAATGATGATGGGGTTAATCGTCACCCACTTCATGCTGTTTTATCAGCCGGTTTCCTGTCGTAAATTCGAAAGTTTTACTGGTAATTTATTCAGTTAGTCAGGCAACAGATGCGGCAAGTGGGATCTTGATGGGATACTACTCGTAACGCTGCCGTGAACTCTTCGACAGCCTAGAACCGATTTCGCCCTCCTTGGGGCTCATGAAGTAGACTCTCAGAGAAGTAAGAAACTTTCTGAAAGCAGTACCATAATATTGCACTTTCGTTCCATTTATGTGAGCATATTCGAGCCCATCTGTGTTATCCTCTTGAGTTTGGGCAGCTGCAGACTCGATATACCTTTCAGGTTCCTTCGATGTCGACGGTTTTGAACAACTGAAAAGTGGTGAGATCGTGTGAAGAGCACATTGTTCTTTAGACAGAAGACATAGAATCTTTAGGACAACCCCATTCAGAATTCACGATAAACTACCCGTCTTTTCTAATGGTTCTTCCTCGATTAAAGGAAGCTGGATGTTTTGATAATTAAAATACCATCGCCCATAGTTGGCGAGCACAATGGAGCTTATGGTTTCTACTCATAGGCACGATTCAGTAGCAGTGCAGAACGTTCAACGTAATTTGATAGCGGAATTCCCCCAGCACTGCGTGGTCTCCGCTTTGTAGGTACATTCCCTGTTTACCAGTGTTTACCCGCATATCTGACATAGTTCACCCACCGGAAATAGCCCAGGTGGCTGAAAG
The DNA here is from genome assembly GCA_003604175.2 of Clonorchis sinensis. Taxonomy (NCBI): domain Eukaryota; kingdom Metazoa; phylum Platyhelminthes; class Trematoda; order Opisthorchiida; family Opisthorchiidae; genus Clonorchis; species Clonorchis sinensis. The sequence continues at coordinate 63,096,495 of CM030370.1, forward strand.
TTGCAAACTACTGTTAACGACTCTCCACCAGTCTTTTGCCACTGTATTGTTTACTCGCGCATCGTTTGTTCTCTAGGGAATCCCTCATCTACAATACTCATTACACCACCTTTGAGCAATCTCGCTTACACAACCTAACCAACAACATTAAGTGCATGCGATTTGCCTACTGACGCGATCAGCTGTCCGTGGGTACATATGTACCCATTTGACAGCGTACGCACAATCATACTGGGGTGATCTCCAACAGCTGGGACAGCCTATATCACTGTCGCTGGTCCAGTGTTCGAAGAACTGTCATTCCTACGCTTAAATGCTAACGGACCCCTGTAATCTCGCACTCGTACATTCGTGATTTGACCAACTAAGATATGATCATTCACCTGTCTCCAGTTCCCGCGGGATTCTACTTTTTACCACTTTTTGAAACTGAGCAGCTGACTTCACGTCATTCTGTTTATCTTTCTTGCTCTAATGAACTTATAATAGGGAATTTTTGAGGTTTCAATAAGAAATTCGCAACGCAAAACCATTCATAAAGCTACTAAACCGCTCAGCAGTAGCAACACTCTGTATGAACAATGTAATATCGCCTTAAACTGAGTCAGAATGATCAAAATGTAATCAGCATTCCAAATTCAGCGCTACCTACGCATCGTAGCGCTGAGTAAATCAGTCAGCTATGAAATAGGTGAAAATGAACCGAAAAGCGTACTCCTAAAATTTCCATCATGCGAGTACCACTCCGTCATAAGGATCATACTTCAGTTACCCGAAGTTTTCCCCCTCGGAATAGACGGAACTCTATCCTGTGAAGCTTCACTTCAGACGATTGTCCAAAATAGGTTCTGTTACAGCAGAATGGATCACGTAAACGATTAGCAACATGATTGACTAGCCCAAGTTTCTTCTAATGTTTTATGCTTCCTTAACCCCAAAGCTCTGATTGCTCTGGGTACGGGGCGCATTTCTACGGTAGGAACAGAATCGTCATGCTCTCCGTACTCACCATCCATAATCGAATACCCTATAGTACAGTTGCCTGTCTTCGTTTATTGAAACCTGTCATGACCATAGGGCACTCTATCTCGTCCCATGACAAATACAGACTTAAACATTCATCGTTTTTTTAAGTTTGTCAGTACCACCCAGTTGCCCGTTTCATGTGCGTAATCATAGCTGTGTGGATTTTATCTGAACGGGATTAGGGGCAAAGGGGATTCGCTGATGAGTGCACGAGAGTGAGTGATTGGATAAGGACAGGTTAATTCCACGCAGCGGGGTTGTCAATTAATCGGATTGAAACTGATTCAGCTGGCAAGCCGTACATTATCGAAGCAAGAAGCGACACAGACGAACAGTTTTGCTAAAGTGCGACTTCTATATAAAAAAACTGAAGTAAATTCAATCCAACCCCGTCTTGAATGCTCACAAAACCAGAGGCAAGGTTAAAAGTGGTTAACAACTGTTTCGATGTTAGGAGGGAAGCTAGTTGTTGATCATTAGCTGCGGTGGTATAAAAGTAGGTTTTTTCTATCCTTCACATCGACCCTAAGGTCAGGCCCGTTTAAAATGGGATATTTTTTGGAATTTCGCGACAAATGAAAGTGGTCAAGCCCGTTTAAAATGGGGTATTTTTTGGAATTTCGCGACAAATGAAAGAGTTCTTTAAGTCAGCTATCCTGCTGGTACAGTGCTTAACGATCCAGGCTTCTGCGTCTGGTTACTTCATAGCACAGTGTACCAGTGTCAAACAACTTGCGAAGAAACCGGGTTTCTGGTTGACGGAAATGCAAGATAAAGTTCATTGAGGTGAATGAAACTGACGGAGCAGTTACGGACATCTGACTGTTGAAAATAAGCAAAAAGTTGAGTCTTCGTAGCACCAAGATGAAAGCCATCGTCAGAACATAGTAGAATAACGTTTCCTGTCCGAGAACTCTTCTGGAAGTTCAATAAAATAGTATCATGTACCTGAACTCAAGCAACTCAAGTAGAAAAAATATTATTCCGCGAACGTACAGCTTACCAAAGACCCGAAGAACAGCAGCTCGCTGTTCGCGCTGCATCGTCGATTTGCACAGTTCTCTGTATCGTAAAGTTCCCAATGGTTTTGTTGTATTCTTAGAGCATTCGGTGACTTGGCCGCCAAGTACGACTTGGAAAGATACTTTTCTCTGTATACAGATGACTTGCAACTATAGAATGCCCATATGTTTTTACTAGATGCGTCTTCATTATTCTCTATTGCACATTTACAGAATTCAAATGATAACACTCAAGTTTAGGACTTTTCCACAGGATTTTCAATACATCCCTTCGGTGAGCTGTTTTTCATTGCAGCACGATAGTATAGATCCAGTCTAATGGGGCTTTTGCCGTCAGATACATGGAGTCACCATGGTGTGACCCTTGAGCTCGATTTGAGCCGACACATTTATGGTCAGGTCAGAAAACATTATACGCAACACGGTATTATCTCCCTTGAACTCTCTATGCCATAGGTAGATGGCACTTTGTCAGCTTCTCAGTAAGAGCTTGTGATAGCTCAATGGTTCAGACACGGGCTTACTAACTGGAAGATCCGTGGTTTAAATCCAACCTAGGCAACTCAAGTGATCTCTAGGCTTGGGCAAACTGATGGAATCTCAGCCCTCATGCTCCCATCTTGTGGGATAGCAGCGAAGAACGGACAAGATGATACAATTGTTGTTATTTATGTCTCAGCTTGTGATTTAAGAAGAGTTTGGAAGCATTTGGCAGAGCGTTTCATTCTGTTTACTTGTGCAACAGTTGATTTACTGCCTATCCGTTGCGCAGGTGGAATTGTAAGAATTGTTTACTGGAAGCCATCTTGGGTGAGTCAGTATATCAGAGACTCAAGTGCCGCATTTAACCTGGCCTAACCACAACAGCACAGGTCATGCTCCAACAGACGGAGAGAATGCAACTGAGCAGTCGTAGCAACACTTAAGCAACACTTGACAAAAACCGTTCCAGCTGAATCGCATAAAACGTATGGGCTAATAATATTTCTGTTCGCTGCTGGCTGTACCACAGGTAGAATTGAGTTAGTCGAAACACGATTAGCCACCAATTTCGACATTTCTCGAGAGGGCAATTTCCAAAGTAGTTACTTGACTCAGCCACCGTGGATGCAAAAAAAACTAAAGAAAGGTGTCTTCTTGGGTGTAAGGAAATCTAGTGTTCCCATATCAGCACAATTCTTAGGCAAGAGCAAATTTTGCGGCTTGCTGAAAATAATTTATATGCCGGATGTGACTGATTTCTGTTTACGCCAATGGTTCACATCTTCGTCCTTCTCAGGGGAGATTATATTTACCTGTTTTTTCAAACCGGAGCAGGATTTTGCGCAGCTAGACAAGCGAGTCAAGAAAAAGTCAGCCGAGAATACCACGGGAAAGCATGCCGCCGGTTTATCGAGAAACTAAAGGTTATTCAAAGATTATTCTTAAATGGTACCTCTAAAGTAAGGACGCCGAAACATTGTTCTTGATGTTACCAACGGAGCAAATTTACGAGTATTAAATGAAGTAAATGGAATCATAGGTGCTTCGCCATACTAGTAAGGCTTGCATAGTAAAGCCCAGAAAACTAACCACATTTTGAGTAAATGTCCATGTTTAAAGAACGGTAAGGTTGACTGAATACTGACCATAACCTTGTCTGATCGGTAAGTAAACAAATTGTAAGCCAGGTTGTGATAAATCTGAATGATAACTCAAACGTCGTTCCTTCTATTCTCATAATAGAAAAACTTCTGTACGGACGGGTAATGAAATTAGCTCGGGGCTCAGAATGTCTTCATATCACAGTTGTGATGAAACCGTTGGCTGCGAGCTTCTCCGTATTAAGGAACGGTGGGCGTCTGCCTTGAGCAGGGCAGTTGAAACGGACCGAGAGTACCTGCTCCAGCCTATCTGTGCTGTTACCAGAGCTAGCTAGGAGGGAGGCCGAAACGAAACGAAGTCGGACTGGCCAAACATAAAAGTGTTTATGTCTAACTGGAAGTGAGTGAAAATTCACAGTCTGTGGAAAAGCAGACAGGATGAAAACATAAAGAAATTTTACAGTAACGTGGCTCGATCATACCGTTTGCTCAGCTAAGGAACATCTAGATGGACAACTGCTGTTCACAGGACTTGCTTGGTCCAGTTTTGATGAAGCCGAAGATGAGAGCCTAGCCTCAGTGAGGGTTGCTCTTCTCTCCTCACTTATCGACTGCCGATTTCTATGTATGAGGATAGTGCTCCAGACCTCTTTGTGCATGCAAGCTGTGCATCGGGGATAAAAATATCGACATGATTGTGAGGTAACTGTGTAATGCAAAAATCCGTTTGTCCGTACGAAAGAAGTACCTCTGAACAAACAAGTTCTATCTTATGATTTCTAATGCCACAACTGAAGAAAACAGAAGGGAAAGTCATGAAACTCACTAGACTAATTTGGTTTTAAAGGGTGAATCAACTGAATTACAGTTGAATCTCTCGCTTATAATATCCTGTAACTGAATGTGCTGCGTATAGGTCGCCTTATATTAAATATAATATATAATGTATATATGTAATAAAATATATTATATATGTATATACATATTGATACAACATTTGAAATGGCGCAGTTATCTTGACGGAAGACGCTACTAATGACATTGCCCACAAAGTGACTTAGGAGGCATACTGCTCACTACCCTGCACACCACTTGTCTTTTCATTCACTTCCAAATTGTGAAGATAGTTTAACGTTTGATTAACAGAATGTGAACATCCAGCACAGGACTTCTCTAATTCTGAAACGGTAGGTTGATCAAAATAGACCTCACGTGACTTCAAAGTGCAATTCGAAGTTAGATTTATTCAACTTAGCGTAAAGCAACTGGATTTATCACTCCCTTTGTGGAGTGACTTTTGTGACATGACAGAACACCATTAATGCTTATATCTGAAAATGAACATACTTTATAGACTTTCCTCGGCCGGAAATTTAAAAAAAGAGCGAGATGGAAATTTACTCTGCACCATTATGCGTGAAACAAACAGGATTATATTCCTGTGACAAAGAGGTGCTCCCTTTTTAGCATATTGCTAACTTGTAAGCATTTATGAGGCTGAGAAATCTTACCAGTGGGTTCCGTAGTCTAAGAAAGCCTCCCTTTTTAGCATATTGCTAAATTGTAAGCATTTATGAGGCTGAGAAATTTTACCAGTGGGTTCCGTAGTCTAAGAAAGCTTAAGTCTAAACTAGTCCAAGTCAGCCACTTCTGAAAAGTCCAGAAATACACTGAAAAGTAAGACATAAGGATATAAAATCACGGGAACCACACCTACCCGATGAATCCCAAGAAGGGCAAAACTGGTTGTGGGTCACCGAAGAGGATTTAACCATCTCATGAGCAGTGTATTCCACCAGGAGAAATATGCTGAGATATCTCGAGTATCACATCAACTGAAACGTGAGGCGGCCTATTTGCGGCACATTTAGTTAGAAAAATATCATAAACGAGAGATTAAACTTAAGTTAATTTGAGTATCCTGTTAACACCAACATAATCTATAAATGAGTTTACTCATATTCGTTTAGAATCACTGCAGGTGTGTAAAGCAAGAACTCGAGGGTGATTCGGTGTAAATTCAAGTTTATCATCACATTGCCGACCAGCCGCATGCCCATATTTTCAAATCAAATTGACATCTCATCCAAACTTTACCAAAGCTGAAAAGAAAAGAATACTAATAGGTGACTGATTGCTTCTTGAAGGTTTGAATCATGGGATTTTGTTCCTTTTTGCAAACGTTTACGAGAGCTTTTTGTTGCTATCATATCTGTGTTAGTATGCATGTATAATAGCGTGCTATGTTTACAAAGATGATTACTCCATGAACTGCCGATACAAGTGTACTTCTGCAGGAATCCACCTCCCGCCGGGAAGTTTCCAAGATACAACAACATTTTACGCGTCTGTTGAGTCATACTATATATAGTCTACTATTCCAGCACATATCTCGGCCTTTCTCACCTTATCCCCAAGTGTGTTTCGAGTAGTAGTGGGTCCTGTATAGGAAGGCCCATTTTGTCGATGAACACTCTTAGCTAAGCGTTTGAGCTAACGGTCACAAGTCGCTTCGGTTTAATTTATCAGTCTGACACATTCAGCTTCCATAGGAGTTTCAGCCGCTTGCCTGTCTACGGAGGTCAAGTTAAAAGGTGACTCAGAGATGAGGAGTTCTCTAACAAACTGATGTGTTAAACCTTCTTACTAACACACATTCGAGTAGCGTGTCTCAATTTTTGGAAGACTGGAGGACGAGAAAAGTCCCGGTGCGACTAATCGGAGGTACCAGCTCTAGGAAAAGAGGGTCAGTTTAAGGCGATCAGTCTGTTTTCCTGGTTTACAGTTAACTGAACTACATAGTAGACCGGTATTCTGACCTCGATGGACCATACTTTCCGTCCTTTGTCCTGATTGGTGGGTTCTAATATGAAGCTTTCAGCGGAATTTGTAAGCTTCCCTTAATGCTGATTGTCTTTTGTTCAAGGATCTCTTATTCACGGAATTTATTTTGTAATCACTGTAAAAAGTAAACTACGTGATATACAGAAAATGATGTCTCATATGGTATTGGATAGAAACCAGACTACACATAGTGCATACGAAAAGATAAGTATTACTGGACGAGGTCCAAAAGGATAACCTCTTACTTACCGGCACTGCAGGTGTCTGACGACACCACAATTTGGTCCTTTGAGGAATTCCCATAGGGGTTTTCCCAAAGCGCTGACTGACCTCAACTGTTTATTCTGTTAACCAGAAATCTAGCAAGGCAATATGGAACCCGAGTACTGTTGTGGGCAGCGTCCGCGGTAGCCAAGTTCGAAGAACAGTCGTTCGGTAGACGAAGGCTCCTGTCGTGGCATGCTTGACTTCCTTTGCGGTATATGTACTTGGGTTCCTAGTCTAGGCGGAGATATTTGTAGAGGGAGTAGCAGACACCAGACAATATGGTTTTTACCTAGTCATTTACTCTAGTTAGCCCACCGTTTTTACGTGCTAAACTGATTTTGGGGTTTTGCGGGATAGGTATTTTGTTCATATTCACACCACTCTCGTTTGAACGGTCGTCCTCCTGTTCTGGCGTAATTATTCCGATGAGTCCACACCAAAGGGAAGCACTGGACTCGAGTTTCGCTCTTATTAGAGCTCATCAGCAGTGCATATCCAGTGCCGTGCCGGGATTTGAACCCCGGACATCTGACATGCGAGGCGAGCGTGTTACCACTACTCCACCAACGCACGTTGGACGCATCTGGATTTTCACGTCTGAACTGATTTTGATGGTTGGTTAATGTTTATCAATGCATATAACACAAAACGACCACCTTGTTTTACCTCTGCCGGATTTCTGTTTGCTACCAAAAGGTCTAGTTTGCCTTCGAAAACTCCTGATAAACCCGTTCTCATTTTATACTGATAGTGTACCGTGGACTCAGCAATACGGCGGTTCGCTTCCGTGAGGGAAAGAGCACCGGCTGACACAGATTGGCTGTAGAGAGATCTACTTTTTGGAACATGGTTTTTGCAGTTCTCTCTTAATTACTACTCGAAGAAAATGAAGTAAAATCCCAAAGCATTCAGTCCACTTGCATACCAAAAAGAAATTCAGTGTTAAAATTCCGTCTGTATTTCGTCATCCGCATACTGATCAACTTCTCAAGTTCTAATTAGGAACACAATCAATCAACATGCGCAGCAATCAACCCCAATGCAAATGAAATGAGCATCACAACGTCTTATATGCGCATAGGTTTGGCCAATAGTGACTGCCACACTAAACTCTGCCATTTTTGGGTTAAGGATATCGAGCAAGGTTGTGAATGGTGTTCAGGGGTCAGACCGATGACCGGCAGCACCAGTAAATCTTCCGATCAATGGGACAAGCTTTGGGGCTTGATTTTGAACTCTGATCGATCGTTCAACCAACTGAGTCAAATAACGAGGCACGAGTTCCGAGGCGCTTTCTAATAATCACTGATCTGTACGCCAGTTTAATTTTAGTCGTAAATTCAGGTGAACTGACACAAAATTTCTGAGACAGAGAAGTTGGCTCTGTGATGCATCCCACGCCTGAAGTTGGCTTGCCTTGCTGGTAAAAGTAGGAGAAGCTAGAGGACGATTTGTCATAGCTTGCACTCTATGCTTACTGGCTATAGTCCACTGGTCGCCCTTAGACCGCAGTTTAAGAGAGACATCTTCCTTCCTTGCTGTATGCATATCCTCTCACGGGGAACATGGACGGCACTAAATCCTGGTAGGTGGCAAGGAGGTTAAAAATGGTATGGTTTGGTTTGCTTCTTTCACCGGAAAAGAAGCAAGCATACCTTTCCGTCTAGAAACCTCAGGCTTTTTGTCAGAGAGGTCTGGTAAACAATCAGTGGATTTATTGCTGGGCAACGTTTCACTTTTGACGCGAAAGCCTCGTCAGGCCAAGTGAGTAAGTTACCAGGATGATCAAGTTTTAAGGCAGTCTACCGTCAAGTTGAATCACCATTTTTCGGCCTTGCTTTTCCGGTCTAGGAAACCCTAATGGAATATCCCTCTTAGGGTTCGTTCACAGATTTTGTTGGTCTGTTTGCGCTAAAGGGTGCCAGGACGACCTGGTAATTATTCACTTGGCCTGACTAAGCTTTTGTGTCAAAAGCAAAACGTTGTCCAACAGCAAATCCACCGATTGTTCATCAAACCTCTCTGAAACGATGACTGCTTAGTCGTTTCCAAACATTCTCCATGCCCAGACCGCTTCTGAAGGTAGTTGAAATCCATGTTGGATTGCGCTGTTCTGAACATTCAAGGGCACCGTCTGGGTGTTTGGCGATAAAGGTATTTCACCCGGTTCCCTACATAAACCCGTTTGAAACAACTCAAGTTTGCGCGCAGACACCAAGGTTGCAACATGCCTAGCTGTTACACTGTCCTTTCAAATTAATAACAGTCACATATGAACGTTCTGCCTATGGTATGCACGAATTCCTAGCAAATTTCACCTCTTAGGTTTACACAAGGTTCTTTGGATTCATTGGCCAGATAGAATTTTGAGCAGTGTAATTCTCAAACGAGCCAAGGTCAACGGTTTTGGGTGCGTAGTGATGCCAAGCAAGTTGCACTGGATAGGCTTAACAAAACAAATTACCGAAAACCGCATTCCAGAACAGCTCACTTGCGATCAAAAACGGAACTAGAACCGGAGGATGACCGAAATTCTTCTTTTGCAGTACCCTTCCAGTTAGCTTGAAGAGGGGAATGCAATCTGTACAAGCCTGATTAACTATTAAGAACAGTACTTACAAATACTCAGAAACAAGTGCGTCATTCGAAAAGGATATTCAACATCGAGTACTAACTCAACTAAACGGATCCGTTTAACCTCTAGGTGTATACATCTGAACAGGATTTAACTCTCCAGCCACTGATATAACCACTCTAACCCTTCACTCATCCGCAGCCAGTGGGTCGCTCAAGGTTTACCTTTCGCAGTTTCAACCCATACCTGTCCGGACGTACAGTCAAACTACGAGCGAACAGTGCGAGTGTAACGGCGTATACTACTAATGGGTCATGTGAGTAGCCTGTGAACGTGTCGAAGCTCCACCCCTCGTCTAATGGAGGGTGAACTTTATTACGGAACTTGTGGAACTGCTTTTCAGTGTTCGTTTACAACTGTGTACTAGTCAATGAATATTCATGAAAGTTCAAGAAGACGCGTGAAAATGTTCAGTTTTTAAAAACTATGTGAATGTGGGGCGTTTACTTTCCTGTCCAATAGCTTGTAACTGTTTGGTTGGTGTTTGCTAGTAAGTGACCTCGCGGCGGAGGACTTTCATCCTTCCACCGGTAGCTATCCTACTACTGGCTTACCACCTTGTTATCCGTTCTTACCCAAATGGCGCGCCAATGGCATTCCCCCGAAAGCGCTGTTAAAACACTTCACTTAAGGGAACCCCGGTATCCCGCTGGAACTTGAGGGCTTGATATCAGATTCTTAGAGTAAAACGAACAATACCTCTGCTCATCGTTCTACCAACACTCAGAGGCCGGTTAGTGGCATTCAACAGGTTTTGCTTGCACTCCTCAGTTTCTAATGTTTACAGCCGTGGGATCGACCATTTTCAGTCCATGCAAACCAGTTCTTGTGGGTAGGCAACCAGTGGATCATTCATTGTTGACCGGTAGATCCGTTTCAGATTCCAGCAACCCACATACGGCATTTCGCAGTATGATATTTCGAAGTTTACGGAGGAACCCTTAAAAAATATTCGCCAATTTCTCAAACTACTAGGTAAACATGTAATTTTGAGAAACTTTTCAATTTGTGGTGATTCAGACAGTGTGGTTCTGATGCGTTTGACAGCCCGTGCTATTTTCTGCCAGTCTGACAGGTTCACATTTTTGGAGACGCTAACTCTACTACGTCAGATTGCCAGCAGAATCGTACGCGTTGTTTTTATTATCAAACCGGTTTCTTCATTGTGCACAAACGGATTTACGATTCAAGAGGAGCTAAATGGAAGAAAATTTGTTAGCTAAGGGGTGCCAAAGTTTATGAATGTCAATAAGAATGGACATCAGCTGAGTCATTCTCAGATTGTTTTACGGTTGCGCAAAGAAGCTTTCTCACGGACTAATCAATCGTGGCTAGCGTTATAATACTAAAATAGATTGGTAGACCGTAGTATCTCGGATAGAAATCCCAGTAAACAAAAACAACAACAAAAAACAACAGACATGGGGGATGGAAAATGAGCTGACTGCTCATTTGCCAAACGAGTGACCGAAGAACTCAGTTGGCCGGGACCACATGTATGTAGTTGGACTTCAGAATGACTCAACACCTATCTCCCCTGTGTTTCCTTGGCTGCCAACCAACATTAATTAAGTACTTGTCTACTGTTCACCTGTTCATGCTGTGGTGTCCCAAAGCAAGAGATTCTCATGACCCGAAGATCAGACGGTCATGGATGAAATTATTTGCAACTGAAATTTGACGGTTTTCCTAAGCTCCACAAACCAGTCGGATTTCTTTACTCTGCACTGAGAGAAAAAAATGTAAAATGAATAAACGAGCTCTCCCGAAACAAACCATTGAACAGGTTCTTAATGTGCTGGTAAACTTCACATTGCAGTGCATAGAACATCTATCCTTCTCACACAAAGTTGCTCACACTACATTCCTGTTACGCAACCATAAAAAACAGTTTGGATGGATGGCAATATTCGAGTGATTTAGATGTGCTTGTGGTCGCGCCTTTTTAATCTAAACACCAGACAGACGCTAATTGCGAATTAATGATACCGGTGCTCCAAAGCTCTTGTCTGAACGATAAGTATTCAAGCTACTAGGTCACGGGTTCGAAACTCCCTGGAGATGCGCACTGTTGACGATTCCCAAAAGGGATGAAGTGGCTGTACAGAGGTTCGTAGCTTTTCAGCATAGATTGGTTTCATTTGCAAAAGGAAATTACAATTGAAAGTCCCTAACTCTTCTGGATACAAACAAATGGCTAACGGTTTATGTAGCTAAGGCATTCGATGCATCCATTAAGGTGGTATTTTCTTCTTTCGTTGGCCTTGGGTTTCCATTCCAAGGACAGTGATGTGGACATGTCAAGTTTTTTGTGAATGTAGGTAACACTACCTAACCTAGCAGTTAGTTTCCAAAGTTTCGGCACTGTTGTTATGAGGGAATCAACGTTCCCTTAAGAGCTTGAGGTCTACTGAGGGTAGATTATTGCGGGTGAACATATCCGACTGATTCGTAACAGAAGTCAGTATGACGACGTTCCACTTTCTGTCGCCACTTAGCCCACGATGGCCATTCTAACAAGGGAGAGTGGCACAATCAAACTCCCCCATTTGTTTCTCCACACAAAACTAATTATAGGTTTGATGAAAACCGTTCGACCGCCCACTAGCGGTTCCGCCCTTCACAAGGTAGGCGTGCTTCCACGTATCGTCTCAGTCTTATTTCCTGCTGTAAACGATACATTCAACTGAAGAATATTATACACATAATCCCATAGTATCTGTACAACATGCAAGGGGCATTCACATAGATGGAGGTAAATCAACCAATGAAAAGATCGTTACAAAACTCCGATTACTGAGTTTAGCCTAGATGTACTAAGAGAGCTTCAGTCAATTGGATTAACACTATTGTGATCCCTTGGCAGTAAAAATAACAAATTTGCGAGGTGAATTTATTCCATCCACTGCTTTTCACCGCTTGGCGCCTAAAACAACATGAGAAACATAATACACTGCAGTCCACGTCATTTAGCTAGGCCTAAAACAATGTGACTAATCAATAAAACCCAGGTAAAGTGACCACCAAGATATTCGTAGTGCAGAGGTAGGCTTAAAAAGATTAATCAGTATGGCCACAACAGCCCCTGTCACCATTTGCTTCATTCTAATATTTGAAGCGATGGGGTGAGTTCTCCAGTGTTTTGCATTGAGTAGATTCATGGAAATCGAAGATTTGACCGTGGGTCCGATCAAAGTGCTGTCAAGGTCATTTGACACGGTACGGTACGGAGCTTTTTGAGCACTTGCTACTATGCTTGCGTTTCAAGCCCGCGGTCAGTTCTGCCGACCTATGTGTTGCCGCACTTACAAGCACATTGGTAAATATAGTGACTTATGGATAAAAATGACTTAGGCACTTTGACGATGGTAGTGGCATTTCCCATGTGGATTACCTGAGCTTAGTAACAACTCCAGTGCAGGGATGCATTAGTGGCCGTTAAAATGAGCTAAATGCATGACTGTTGGTGTAAGAAATTTACATGAATGTGCATTCATGTGCATTAATCGGCTGGTTGTTTCGGCCTCGGTGAACGTCAGAAAGCAGGAGTTAAGTGAACCTGGCTACCTGTAGCTAAAATGTGTTTGCAAGTCGATAACGGTCAGGACTAACGATTGGATTTTCGGCTGTTATCCGCTTCTGGACCAACAGGAGTATACACTTCTGAGACATCGATTCTGCTCGTGAACTCGGACCTCCGCAGTGATGCACATCCTTTTCAGCATTGAAAGGTGATCCAACTAGATAAGATTATTTAGGGTAATTCCTATAGTGTATGTCAGTACACGTGCAGCTTGAGAACAATTTATATGGGTGAAGCTGATTGGTGCGCCAAGCTCAGAGTCGTCGGTCCAGCACCATCATTTGTGGTGGCTGGACCATGAGCCACGCATACCGAAATATCAGCTAACAAAACTGGGATTGTTCTCTGTACCTATTTCAAGGTGTCCCAAACTGCGAAGTTGCCAACTTGCGACTTGGAAGAAGAGTGTGAAATGGATCACAGAGTTTGGGTGTTTTGGAGCTGTGCGCCTTCCAGGATGTGGTCCTGTGATTCTCCTTGAGCCTGGAGGGAGACAGTACAAGAAATGGCGGCCAGTGAATGTCGCTGGCGGTAGTGCTTTCAGTTTCTTTTCAGAGTGTCTGCTTGATGGTATGAGGGTGTAGGCACGCTAGTGGCTGGTCCCTCCCTCATCCACTCTTCTTTTTTTGACTTCAAGGATTTAAATATAAGCAAATAAACCTTGACGTTGTACGGCAGTGAAACATCCTTGTCAACACTGATTGCTGTCTCTGATGATGATGATGATGACCCTCAAGTGAAGGTTCGCGCACCCTTCTGGGTCCAAAAGCAGATGACAGTAGAAAAACCCAGCACATTTGCCCAATCCTCGGCCCTCACAGTCAGTGATCAGCAAATATATTTTGGCCATAGGTCACCTAGTTGATTTGACCACAGAGTGCACTACTCAAATTGTCCATCGGAACGCACGTATCCTGAACTGCACCTGAGGCAGCAACAATGGCTCAAATGGAACCAACTTTGTGGATCCAAACTGAAAACAGTGTAACACTCGAACCCCCCTGGAGTAAGCATGAGTTCTGAACTATCTTGCCATTGACTGATCAGTTACCGTTCACATAACTTCCCGCTTCCTATTGTTACTAATTTGGTACTTTGGTAGTGATGAGCCAATACAAAATGCGTGCTCTAGCGCTTTTCATCTGTGTTGTCCAGCTTACTCAAGGAGTACGATTGTCTCAGTACCATAAACGACAGACTCATTTGAATTTAAACTGAAACTATCGTCAGAATGAATTTAATTTTCAAACGGGCTTTTATTTAAAGAAACGTAGAGGTTGGTATTCAAGTGTGAAATAAACTTCATGATATTTTGGTATTAGACGTACTTGATGAATTCTAGAAGTGGCGGAGGCTGTTCAGAGTTTTCACCGACCTTATGTTGAGATGTAAGTTAACTTTTTGCATATTGTTCAACTAATACAAGAGGTAGACTATGTACTGTTAACGCGCGTTATGAACAAGAGTTTCAGCTGAAACTGAGTTGGGTTCCCCGTTAACATCAACTAAAATTGCAAGTGACATTATCTTTCCACTTCCATATTGTTCACCTCTCCAGGGATCTTGTGTGACGAATCATCAGTCGACCGGCCAGTTGTCCTTACAATCATGTGCTCTGACGACCACTTGACCTGAACTCCTATGGATGATGGATTTCTTCACACAACACACATGGGAAAGCTGAATGAATTGAGAGTGTATAAGGTAAATCATGTCAGGTAAATCACGACCGGAGTCACACTTCAATTCTCCTAATCTGTCTGCATCAATTAGGCCACCCTTCTCCAACAGAATAGAGACGAACACGCAGATATGTTGGACCTAATGAGCGAACTCAAAAAAAAATCTCCACCACAACTGTGACATCAGCCTACCACTCTATGCTCAGCTGTTTCGCCATCAATAATCTGAATACGATAGAGAATAAGGAAGGGTGAAAGTTGTCGCTGGCAGAGCTGATTTATGGGCGACCGTAACGATCGACGGGACAGTCATTAAATTTTTGAAGAGACGTGAATTCAGCATGTTATGTCTGCTGATTCGCTATCTGCTGTATCTGATTGCTGACCCGCTCCAGTGCCTAATGCCGGGAAAAAAAGACTCAGAGAAGGGAACACAACCGCTATATTCCGAACAAGCGAGCGCGAGAGTGTGAGTACGTGCGAGTGCGAGAATACAACTCAAGCTAGTCATTGGTGGGACACTGTCTAACTTGGTCCAATGCTGCCGCACGCAGTCTGGTCTTGGTATAGGCTGAGACGCGCTGTATATTGCGGGGGCGTTGTCTGACCTTGAGCAGCGCTGACACGCGCTGTCTGGGTTTGATAGAAAGCTGTGAGGCGCTGTATATTGAGGGGGCGTTGTCCGTCTGGTCAAAACCTAGCAGAGCTGAGGGTCTCAGTAGATCTCGGGCATTCAGTAGTTGCTTTCAGGAATCTGACCTTCCTGATACAGCACCAGCAAGGGAGATACAGGAGCGAAGACGTAATTGACTCGAGTTTCTTTCCTAGTGGCGCTCGGTAGTAGTGCACACCCCTGTGTTTAACAAGATCGGAACCCAAGAAATCTGACACAGTATGAGAGTGTGATACCAGTGTCCTAACAGCGCGTGTTTGAAACATCGTTATCACCTCTGAGCAGCCGGGTGTTTTAAAGCTTGAGCGATCTAGCTGATTTGCCCAACACGTAGAAGAGCGATCGAGAACGGAATACAGAGCATGATGTAAATACGAATTCTAAAAATTACGCATCTTCCTAGAACCAATGATGTATTAGGTTCAGTCGATAATTCTGATCAAAACTAATTGTCCAACACCCACGTCGAAGCCAAGTGCATTTCGTGTATGGTACTCGGGTAAGTCGTACACTCCGGTCATCATTAGGAGGAGCAAATAACTTTCACTTTTGCCCAATGTGTTCTGTAAAACAGGTAAAACCCCATATGAGGAGAAACAGGTACTTTGCTTACGCCAAACAAGTCGCAGTGTTGAACAATATGTACTCACACAACGCCCTTGTTGAATGTTCCGACAGCTGAGCGAATGCAGCTGAACCGACACAGTAATTCAATCTTTCGTTTCACCAAGTTATCACGGCCAAATGCAGATTCCTATGTTGTATGAACAGTGAATGCGGCTCATTATGGGTGCTAGTAGGGACTGGTTACGACTAGGAATGTCAAAATTTCTGAATACCAGATAGCTTGACTCGTGAAGTCACTAGGTTTTCGAACCGCTTGAAAAAAATTGTTAGACGTCCACATGTCTACCTTTTCGACCCGGCCGGAATTTGCTTTTACCCATCTCCAGAAGGGGTGATGGTGGAAGTGTCTGGGCAGTTTAATGACAACTTCATCCTTGTAGAACAGAGCATAATATGGTAAGCGTAGGTAGTTTGTGGTCTACTTTACTGAGAATCACATAGACTTTTTCCCAAACTGCTACGTGATGAGGCACTGGGAGTGGACCGTCCAGTTTTCGTTAGTCTTAGCCAAACTACAGGTCAAACCTGTCGGTACAAATAGGCGCTTTTCGCCACTGGACATCATGAGCACCGCAGAAGTCATGCCAATTAGTGCATTACGAACAGCAGTAGTGCTCCTCAGCGGCCAAAGTAGCTTGTATCAGATTTCTTTAAACGATATTCTTGGGGGTTTGAACCAGCCGACATCAGCATCTTATGAAGTTATAAAAGATACTTTCGAAAGCAAATTACGTTATCAGAAGTGAAGACACTTATGATTTCATTTCTCGAAAAATGACTGTCACCCAACGAAAAACAATACGACAAACCTTGTTGTAGTTACAGATAGTGTTTTACACTTTGGGATTCTTTGCCACGATATATCGGTCATTTTCTGTCATTTGTGTGTCACCCAGTGTCAACTAGCTTAAAAAAATCAACGTAAAAATGGGAAATCAAGAAAACTTTCTTAGACAAAAGACTTCCCTGGAATCCCCACCAGCCTGTAACAGCTAATGGAAGACTACATGTAGGATATGAGTTAGAATTTCGTTCTGAATATCCTAACTGAATAGAAAACATTTGAATATACCGTCCGAGATGGAACCGGTTACTTTCTAGGTCAACTTTATTCATTTTGTTTGCGGTGTTGGTATCTTATCTTTTTTGGGTCCCGGAACTACTTCGGGATGCCATACCAGCACACAACCCATAAAGTGTGGAGAGCCCTGAACGAAGAACAATGGGTGCGCCTAACTGCCGGTCTGTTTGACTTTGTGCGCATTGTCTTGCTATCTGGCCTAATTAGTAAGCTGTGTCTGGTAGTTCTGGCATCAGCCTATTGGTACCGTTTGCAAACATAAACAGGGATTGAACACAGGAGGCATGCAGACGTCGGAAACATTTAGGTCAAGAGACATGATTTTGTCTGTGTAGGAGTAGATGCTCGCTGGTTAAGTGCAGAAGATAACATCTTGGCACCATATTACCCGTTGCCAAGGTCAATGGACATCTGGAGAGCAGATATACGCAAATATTATAGGCTACCAGTTTACCATCCGTGACTCTGGGTTTCACGATCAACGGAGCTACTAAAGGACTTAGCCGTCCTTTACAGTGAGCACAAGCTCAGATTTTCATACCCGTACGCTCGACTTGTGCAAATAAACTCAGGCCAAATAAACAGCATCGTCATCTAATTTACTCAAATCCACACTGATTTGGTTTTCACTGGAGATACCCCTGAATCCCAGATGGATCTCTTGTTTATGCTATTTTCCAAGTGAATGTGCTGTATAAAAGCCGTTTCAAGTTCGATGTGGTACGATATTTGAAGTGTCGCAGTATTCACGTTCACATCGCTATACTTTGAACAGTCATTCTCCTGTTCTAGCTCAATTATTCTCCTAAGTCCACACGAAGGAGGGGAAGCGCTGAGTACAAGTTTCGCTCTTATTAGACCTCGTCAGTGGCCCATATCCTTGTTCGTCCCGAAGTCTGAACTCCGGACATCGCAGTGTATTTTCATGAAGAGAAATACCCATAATGCTGCTGAAATGTTGTCGGCCACCCATGACCGGTCTCGCTCATCTTTGGGTTCATCAAGTAGGCGCAGTTGCAGAACACCATAAACAAAAGGATTAGCTAGGGTTCAGGTTAGTCTTCCGTGAAAACCAAACTGATGTGCAAATGAGTGTATCTGGCAAATTTGATGCGATCTGAGTTCAAGTGGAACATGCCAATGTTAGAAAATTGAGGACTGTGCCTACCCGATGGTCGTCCTCACCATTTGCTGGAACGGGTCATGCATCAACAGGGATAAGATAGCGATTAAAAAGCGCTGCCAATCTCGGTCAATCAACACAGGGAGAATGAATGGGCGGAACACATCCGACAACACATAATACACTACTCATAAGGTTGCTGAAAAAAACATCGACAGCCCACGACCGGTTTTGCCCTTCTTTGGGCTCATAATATAGACGCAGTCCCCGAGTTTCCGTCAACCTTATGCTCTGTTTGAACCCAAATTGGACGAAATTAGCGAAATGCACTCATTTGCAGCACATTCAGTTGCTTAGAGGTATCATACACGAGGGATTCAGCTGGGTTCCAGATGAGTCTCCCGCAAAACCAAATTTATTTGCAAATAAGTGCATTTCGCTAATACCAATCGACAATTCTTCTTGAAAAAAACTTATGGTACAAGTTAGGAAAAGATCTTGCTTGTCTGACCCCCTGCTGACTCCTTACCGATAGCTACCATTTTATCCACGATGCGCCACTCGTGCTTACAAAAATAAATAGTAACTTTTTGGTCCTGAGATTCCCTACTGAACCTCTAATACTCACTCCTCGGGGACAGGAACTGCTAAAGTTATCAATCCAAAACTCTTCACCGAGCACTGGAATACCACAATTTTTTCTACGTTCGAACTATAAGTTATAAAATCTTAATAAGCTATAGGTTTGTATTCACATCAAAGGCCTGTACAATGGAACTTGCTGGGTACAGAGTAGAGGGCGTCAGAAAAACCTAAGCATCCAAACGTTAAGTACACTGTTTATTATTCCTAAAGCTATGGGAAGGATTCTTCTTAACGTGCTGTTTTGATACCCGATGCATAAGCAAGCCGAACGGAACAACCTACTAGATTTGCCATCTCATCCTTCCAGTGCCAAGTCTATTTGCTTTTAGCCGCAGAACCCTAATTCTGCCGAACGACTGGTATTCAGTTACTGTGTTGAAATGCTCGCTTAGTTAGAATTCCACCTGATAATTCGTGGCTAATTTTCAATCAGAACATCAGCATACAGTTCGAGAAAATCAAACCAAAAATCTATGCTTCACTGCCATATGCTCACGGTAGTTTCAGTAAGGCTACGTAAGTTGCACGGATTTGTGTAAACTCCCGAAAGTGCCTCCCCGAAAGGAGGAATGCTGGAGAGAAAACAAAAAAAACTCAAAAATGTCAATGAAAAATTCGTTTAGAGGTGTCAGGCTGGTCTTAAGAAAGTAACAGAGGTACACCCGTGCTCGGTGAGCTAAGTGAGACTCCCGTCTATCCTTATCGAACAGCTGATCAAGAGTGTGTCACTGAGGAGCATTCATTTCCTAAAATTGAGTGGTTCTATCCGGGTCAAGTGGTGTTTGCATTTGGTAGTGAGCACTGTTAATGTAACCAAGCAGATTCTTTGTATCCAAAACTGGCCACCTCCATTGAAAACGAGACACTGTTAATTATATTTCACTGAAGCCAGTCTGTGCTGAAGATATTGGAAGCAGTGCAAAGATATGTCGTTTTTGTCAGAATGCATCATTCCACGAACCTCCATTGAGCAGCAGTGATTCTTAGCATTTTCCAGGCCCGTGGTAACCTCAGTATCCAAACCACTCGACTGCACCATCAAAAAAACATTTGCGAAGATAACAGTATTCATCTAATTTCTTCACAATTTTTTTTTCTGAGGCACGCCTCTCCACAGCAGCCGACCAGTTTCCACGGATGACATTTCTCAATAGATAAACTTGCCTCCACAAAGTCGCACCCCTTCGACAAATATATTCACTTGTATAACAATTTGGTTTTCGCGGGACACTCACAGAGAAATTATCTAAATCTCTGGTTTAGATGTTCTTCAACTGAATGGGCTGCACCAGGCCGCCTCACGTTTCAGGTGGTACGATATCGGCTGCTTCTGGCCTTTTGGGTGAACCATTTGCACTATAATCCGACAGTCGATTTTTCCTTCTTGTTACAGCTTCATAGATATGAAAGACTCGAGAGTCTGACTTACTAGGTGTGGTGCAACTGGTCTAGCTTGAGGACGCGGGAAGCAAGCTATAAGCCTGCCAGTTAATGGCGCTTCGCAAAACAGGTACGTTTAAAAGACTCTTGGCTATGTCAGCGGTCATGGCGAGCCGCTAGAAGGCGGGAGTGTACGGATTTAGAGATGACGTTTTCTATCCTGTCTGTCTTCGGAGTAAGACAGCATTACTGCTTCCATAAATTTGAAAACGTTGATCACCGTGAGGGAATACTGCTCATCCTAAACGAGAGATTCAGCTGGGATTCAGGTGACTGCCGTGAAAACCAGATTGGTATGCAAATGAGTGTACTTGTAAATTTGGTGCAATTTAGATGCAAGTAGAACATAAGATTGACAGAAACTCGGGTACAGTGCGCACCTGAAGAGCCCCAAGAAGGGCGAAACCGATCGTGGGCTGTCGGTGAGTTTTTAGCAAACTTATGCGGAGCGTGTTATGTATAGGTAATATTTCATTCTCCATTGAAATTTAGGGACTGAACATAAAAGTGTCCATAACATCTTGTTAAACAAGCATCTATCTGACACAGTTGTATCTCTCAAGAGGATAATATCACGATGGGGTAGGGTCGCAGGGGCATGACAGAGTGAAATCGCACAAGAAGAAAGTGAGCGAGGAGAGCATAGGCAGTTTTGTCATCATTCGCACACTGGTTCCAGCTGTCGTTGACACACCATCACAATATCATTCAAGATGCCTTCCACTGATCCCTTCATTTGGAGAAGTAGATGTGAACTATAGTTACTGAATATGCATAACAAAAGTGAAACACCGATTGCTTACACTAGTTTGACAGCAAACGTTTTGCCGTATGCAGTCGCTAAGTGGAATGGACTGCAAGGCTTGTTTGTCCAAGCACTGACGTAATTTTGTTTACAGAACTTCCACTGCCTCAAATTCCGCTCGACTCAATACAGTGCTCTTGTGATTTAGATGTGGACTCCTGCAGATGCTATCGATATGGGTCACCTTAGTCTAAACGTACCATCAACTTATGTCATTACCAAGATCATCGACAGATCATCATCATCATCATCATCATCATCATCATCATCATCACCATCATCATCATCATCATCATCATCATCATCATCATCATCAGTGTTCGATACTAATGCTTTGCGGCCGTAATTTATATGCACGCAACCTATTCCCAAATCCGTATGCAAATTTGTGTTCTTCAACGGATCCGTTGAAACGCCCAATTCAGAACTCGCCTCTGCTGAAGAATAGAGACAAGCTCGTATCCTGTCTCCTCATTACGGATTAAACGAAAGACCCAAGTTTACCTGTTAACATCTTGCGGACTGAGTTCTCAGTGTAATCAACAGACGTTTTCTCGTCTAAGCAAAAAGGCTCCTCATTCCCGGATATTCTGCTGTTTCCTAGTGATCTTCAGACTGTTGTTCGTTGGCTGGTATCTATACACACAAACCAACCATCACACTCGCTATTTTAATGTACACTGATTTCTCAAGGTACACTCGGCCTGTTCTGAAGATTTGTGACTCCTCAGATGAAGAGACCGTTCAGCTGGCCTGATGGTGAAGGCTGCTGTGCATTATTCAGACCAATAGTCCCTCTTCGACAGTTTCATTTTGGAGATATACTGTAGCGGATTTCGTATCATTACATAAGGTAACGTTTTACCCCAGACTTTCCAGTTTCTTTTTTACTTTAGTACATATGGGATTAGGGGAGGATGGCTTAGTACACAGGTGGTGAGAAGAAACGTTTTGCAGAAACCGGTCTACTGTGTCCATCCCCCTTGAATGACCGCTTTTCACTTGCCAAAGTAATGCTGTCGATGGAGGGAGTCTACAGTTCTATTTAAAACAAAAGCTGACGTACAGCTCCCAGGTGTTTTTTAATAACATTATGTACCCTTTTCCATGGAGGAAACTACTCATAAGGTTGCTGAAAACTCTTCGATAGCCTTCGACCCCCCTACGCCCTTCTTGGGGCTCATCAGATAGGCGCAGTCCCCGAATCTCCACAATCTTGTGTTCCACCTGAATCCAAATTGGACTGAAAGTATGCTGCGATATCTCGAAAATCGTGCCAAATGAAACATGAGGCGGTCTTTGTGCAACACATTCAGTTGAAGAATATCATAAACGAGAGATTCAGCTAGGTCTCTCGTGAGATCCAAAGTGATATGCGAATGAGTGTATTTGCCAAAATTGTGTACCCACAACAACCGTAATTCTAGTAATAATGTGCCACATCAAGTTTGATGCTTCTGTAGACTGTCACCTAGAATAGTGGGATAATGCGCACATTTTGGCTCTCGTGTGAAGATGATACATGTTGTTAGCTCCATACAATCCTTTCTAGCCGAAATGTGAAAAGCTCCGAAGGATTTTCTGATGAACTTGTTGCAGTTTTTCAGCTGAGAGGGAATTGTTACAACGGGCGAGATACTTCACGTTTTGTGAATAGTGAACTTCTGATCCACAGCACAGCACCTCAGTTAACTACACAAAAGGAAGGAAGCCTTCACAATATGTGAGATATTGTTTGATGGTAAATAATCAAGAGGCCTCCAAATAGTTTCCAGCACACTTTGGGACAAAACAAATATCACCGAAGCATTTGTGTTTTATATTAGAAATCGCTGCTAGAATTTGCTAACAGTCTGACGCTTCTATCCCAGTCCTCAATGAGTCAGGCTTGATATCGGAGACAAGATATTGCGTACAATCGAGACAGCTTATTATGAGTACAAACCGTCGTTTTTCGTTATTTCTGGCTTTTCCTCCCTCATTGACAGAAATCATGTTACTGATATGCACAATAATGAATTCTTTGCCAACGGTTCGGGCTGAATTTAGCTCAGCCATTTTATAAACAACGAAGTAAAATCCATGTGGTGCAGACATTCATTTGGTTGAGATCTCGCCATAACATCTCTGCCATTCAGCCATAAATTCAGTCCTGGCTAAGAAATTTCCCACCGTAACACACTGCTCTCTTGACTTCATATTAATTTCAATAGTTGCAGAAAAACAGATTTGGTGAATGAGCGTAAACCTACCTTCTAGTTCGTTGATAACCTCCGCTTGCGCTCACAGTCTAAAACATCAGGCAAAGATCTATTCTCCCTATGATGCTACTGTGTTCAGCAATTACCGTATCCTTTGTCTCAACATGTCTCTTTGCATTCATGGTGGTAAGTCTTCTTTCAGAGGTTTTAAAACCTGAATCCCTCAATGTAATTTATTGCAGCGTAAACTACGCAACTAAGCGCACCACGGTGTTCTGCAAATAGGCATGTCCGGCTCGCAAAATCCCTTCTTCAAAGGTCCATACATCTAGTTGAGGGAAAGAAGTAAACTATCACATCCAGTGGGGCAACACAACTATATCCACAGATAGGAGTGAGAAAAAAGTAGCAAACATTCTATAACGAACAGTTTGGTTTGTAAGCACTAAGTAGGCCAAGAGGAACACCTGAGAAATGTGCGTTATTAATTTAGACCAGTTTAGACCATTTTATCCTCAATTCGTTTTACCCAGGTAAAAATTTCGAGTGCTAAGGATCAGTTAAATGGTTTTGAGTGTTGCTGTTGCAAAACTGCGCATGTTTGTATGAAGTTTCATCTGTGTAGTAGCTTCCTCCCCGTAAGCAAGGCTAGGGTCTCCTTGTTAGGGAGCTTCTCTATCCTACAAGGTCACTTTTTCATATTTTGTTACTTGTAGTCTTTTAATTAAAGAAACATCCTCACACTATCTGAAACCAAGTTTTGGGTTCTTCTGTATATTTTGTGTCCATTGTGGAGCGTGTTGGCACTAACCTTATGCTCGTGTTCTCACTGAAAGTAAAGTAGCTGAGTAGAGTAGTAGACTGAGGTGGCTTCTCCACCCTCACAAACGCTGGGGCGCCAGAATGAAATTTAGGCTCAGTAGACCGTGAGAGTAATCTTGACTTCATAAGACTATTCATTAATACTGTCAGCAAATGTTTTTCGATTTTTCCATTGCCTGTCTAGTGTTGTTTGCATAGGCCTAAACTTCACAGAATTTCAATGCTCAAGCAAGCGTGCTGACGAATAAAACGCAATCAGGTAGTGGATAAGCTCACTTCAGCTGACTAGATACGACAGCCATCAAGGGAGCGGTTGTATCAGGTCTACTGCACTTTTTATACGGTTGTCACACTGGGATTTGCGTAGTTAAAGTGGGCCCAGTTAAAACAAGGAAGCAGTGAACAACTGTCGCACCCTTAATGCGGCTTTTCATCATTATATGCTTTGCTGGGACCGAGTGAGTCAACCGTTTTGGGTCATGTGCCATAAAAATCCGTTGCTCAGTGGTCCGAATTCAAATGCTGTGTTGATGGGGTCTGGTAGCGGTCAGACAGGTAGGTTCAGCGGTTATGTCTGAGAAAGTCTTCGAAAATGGGCATAACTTACATCAGTAAATTTTGTGTCATGTCTCATCTTCCTGGTTGTATTGTGTGCGTCTCGTGAAGCTATGATCTTTGCCCGTAACATACCGTGTCTGTATGGTGAACATGAGTCACACTGATATTTTGTACTACCGCCAACCAGCATCAAGTCAGAATTCATTTTAGACCCGAAGACTTCATAGTATAACTACAGATATACTTGACAACATACAGATTTGGGTGGCATTTGGGAGTAGAATAATTCACTATGTTAATCAGTGCGATCCAGTGGTACAACCACAGCTATTCAAAATAGCACCGCGTCATCAGACGAACGTGACCGTCCTTACATTACCCCTCTATTCATGCAAGTACTAGTTGTCAGTAAGTTAGCGTGAGAGGCGGTCCTGCGACAGCACACCAAACCACCTTAGAATACATTGCGCATGTAGCATTGAAACCCAATGAAGCAATAGACCGCGATTTCTTTTGAGCATTCACCTTCGTAGAACTTTCGAAATCAAGCGGTAAACTTGAATTTCATTGCACTTAATGATTAACGGGAGGTACTTTAAAAAGACCGAGCTATAAGCTCGTTCCGGTTATAGGGCAGTAGGAAACAGCGACTCGGGATTGAGTACCCGACAAGCCTGTGTCGCCTTAATCACAAGCGGCCTGTGACTGCGACCGGCGAACTGAAGTGCGCAGGGCCTATCCATATACCTTGGTAAAGATCTTGATTCATTGGTTTCCGATGGTATTACCACCTGTCCACTCTTGTTTGATCAGCTTTCCTATTCTACTGACGAGACAACTCTTACCAGCCCACAACATAGGAGAGACAATAGACTAGAGTGGAATCTATTCCATAAATCCCGCAACTACTCAGAAGTAATCAGTCAAAATTGTTCAGCTTCTTTCAAGCGTCCGTGACACTGACTGAGAAGTCTGGCATGAGAGCTAACCAATCGAGACCCACTCGAATTGCGGACGTGCTCAGCCGCTTGTACGTGACATTTCGGGCGATGAACTCATTATGCAACTTAAAGTAAAGTCCAGAAGTAACGAACTATCTGGGTTATGTCGGATGAAGAAGGACAGGACAAATGCTCCTAGTTCGAAATGGACCACGGACATCAGCTTGTCTCAAAAGAAAACAGGATCTGTGTGTGGACCGGTGGACGATACAGTTCTGTTTACCAGTACGGGCATTTGTGATCAATTAGCGTGGTTGCTTCGCAAATCAAAATGCCAACTCCAGATGTTAGGTACAGGCCAGCTAGCTAGCCATTGTTGGGTTACAACGCAAGACGTCAGGTACGCATTCACTTTCGCCAACAAAAATGTGGTTTAAAGCTTTTGAGCTTCTGGGAAGTTCAAAAACCCTTTCGCTCCTAGAAACTCGTCTTGCCAGTAAGACAAAGCTTTCAGTGTTTGCGACGACATTTCTATGGTCACTGACCTTTTACTAGATAGGTGTGACTACAAACAGCTTTCCCAAGGTAGGCCCTAGTAAGACCATCACGTGTGCACCGTGTCCAGTTAGCAAAGAAGCTCATTGACAATAGTTGACCAAGCGTTGGCAAAGCACTGTTATTTTGAGTCACATTGAACTAAGGCTTCCGTATCGATTCTTGTTAGTAGTAGTAGCAGGAAAGGTGTGAGCGCTATCATGAGTTGCGGAGAAGGTCAAGATGCGTCCGTCACGCTTCCAACATGTTACACAACTGTGAAAGTGATGATTGAATTTAACATGATTTTTTCTAAATCCTGTTAGAGGTTTTCGGAAATTTTCTGAATGACCGGAATTCCAGTATAGGAGAAGGTGATGTCCAATTGAATAGGATATTTCCTGAACAACTCGTGACATATGAATAACGTCTAGTGATTTGTTTTCTTCCACAGGAACGTTGGTCTACATTAGTTGTACTACTATAGTGTTTCAGATCATCGCTCCCTTGGCTTTAAGTGCATCAGTGGCTGGCATCCTAATCTTCGAAAAGTGATTTTCATCTGTCATTCTCATGTACGGACCACCAATTGGGAGGGGTAATGGAACCTTTCTAGGAGAATGGTCTTTTTCTGAAGGAATACCTCGCCAAGTAACGCATAATTGAAAACAGTTATCTACGCCAGGACACTGATCTCCATTAGGAGATAATTGTTGAAGGGTGTGACTCTCAACACCGTGAGTTGCCAGTTCACTGTTGCATCATGTCGTATCATTACGTGTCTTTTTATAGCCTGTGGCTTCAATGTTTGCATGTTGCACTCTGAACGGCAGAATGATGTCATGCACATAAAGCCAAGGGAGCGGTGATCTGAAATACTGTGTCACAGTTTAGGTAGACCAGCGTTCCTTTGGAAATGATCACTTGTCACGAATCGTTCAAAAAATCTCCTATTCAGGACTCACTTAAGTGGGTGACATAACTTGTTGTTTATGAATAGCCGTAAAAATGTTTTATTCATGGAACTGAAGGTTTGTCAAACGATTCTGCTATTTTAAACTTCAGTTGATGTGAAATTGTGCAAATACCAATACTCGTTGCTTATTATTTGACGAAATTTAACACTGAAGTACCGAAGTTAATTTTCGTTAGATTTTAAAGTCTGAACCAAACATACGTAGTGTTTCAGTTTCACTAAAACTTGCTGACTAACTGCCACGCAACAACTGGGCTACAAAAATTGTGTAATGTTTAGTACACACCTGCTGACTAACTGCCACGCAACAACTGGGTTACAAAAATTGTGTAATGTTTAGTACACACAAAATGACTTTGGCGTGCACGTCAGCATATTCTGTCTGGTTGGAAACTTGAAATTTTAGGCATAAATTGATAGTGTGTTGGAAGAACAATCAAGCCAGTTTAGGATCCTTACTCAGAAGCGTATTTTTAGCTGCCGTCACCCGTTCCAATGGTGCTAGCGACTACGTGACTCTGGTTTTTTGGCGGTGTCGTTGTGAGGTCGGCAAAATAGCTGAATTATTCTCACAGCTGTCAGTTTAACTGGACGATGCTTACACCAGTAGCATTGGAATGGCACTGGACTGTCCATGCGACATCTAAGCCCAACCAGAGTGCCATATTCCATGGTACCAGGAGCGCCGGATTGGTGATTACCACTTTTAATGTGATTGTACCCATGTGCTGTCCAACGAGGTCCAATTAGTCCACCGGAGCATCCATCTGCCGACACAAATTCTACTAGTTCTCAAATGATTGGTGACTTAAGACTAAGCGGAAGTTAGGGGCAGCATAGTTCTACATTGGAACAATGTAGCCAGAACAAAGTGCCGCAATAGACCTCCCAAATGCAACTGTCTCAGCATATTTCCAATGGACCTGGTGAATGGACTGTGCGAATCGTTGAGAGCCGTCTCCGTACCACCAACTATGAGAAACAAACAAAAAAGTAACTATCGTAACTGACAGAGAAAACCTAGCCCATTAGGTTATGCATGCGTTGTCTGTTTTCAATGAACCATTTTGTTCAAGATGTATTTGTCGTATTATGTCCTAACTGCTGTACAACTAGTGTACTTTGTTCAGTACATATGCTATGCAAACAGAATAAAAATGTCTGATGCTTCAGTTCGTTCTTTTTGTTCCTTATGTTGTATTCAGAACAGGTAACCAATCGCTGTTTTAGACTAATTAGCGAATAAACTAGCCGGTTACACCGCGATTTCCATGTCAGACTCTGTGGCTTTCCAAAAGTGGGATCGTTTTCAATCCGACGATCCATATGGATCACGTGACGTTGCAGTTAAGGTAGTAAACTATCTTATTGGAGGTTCATTGGTAATAAAAATACACTTCAGTGGGAGCCACCTTCCTTTTAAGAACAATGCCAAGAAGGAAAACTCGGTTGGCCTTAACCCTCGCAAAAAAAACTCCGAGGGAAATTCCCAAAGGCTTGAAACATTTATTTTTCCAACACAAAAAACACACAAGCTATGTGAATAAATCGTGCAGAAATCTTCATACTCAGATAAAAGAAAGAAGGATGGTAAGCTTGGTCTGACGAAGTTTTCTGTGTCAAAAGAGAAACAGTGCCCAGTTAAAAAATACAAACTGTTTACCAAGCCCTACTGAAAAGATGGAAAGTTGTTTAGAAATCCACCGGCTTGAAATTCTTAAGACTGAAAGAGTGCTTGGACCCGACGATTCGCAATCAAATGACGAAGCAAAACGGAGGCATCGGAAGGGATACTTTTGTAAAGCTGACTGCAGTTTTCCGGATGACGGCCGAATGAAACTGAAGAAAACTGTTTGCGGCTGGCGAGCCGTAGTTTGAAACCCCGAAGTGTGTCAACGAACCCTAGTAAAGAAGACACGTGTGCACTAAGCGATGACTGAGCAAATCTTATTGTCTGAACTACTACACAGTTTCCACAACCAAATCAGTGTCATGGGCAAGACGTCTTTTCCACTGGTTTCGTTGATCAATGATTTCATGCCTATTTCATTATGTTAGGATGCCCCGGTTTCGGAGACGCATATTATTGCGTGTATAAACATGCTGGTACTCGGTACGTAAACATGGGGTCGAGTTTAGCGAAATACGCTCATTTGCAAACAATTTTGGTTTTGCGGGAGACTCATCTGGAACCCAGATGAATCTCTCGTTTATGATGTTTTAAAGCAACTGAATGTGCTGCACCAGCCCCTTCATGTTTTGATTGGTACGATATTAGAGATATCGCGTCACTAATTGGTACGATATTAGAGATATCGCGTCACATATATAGGCGTAATACACTACTCACAAAGTTGTTTGAAAGGATCATAAACGAGAGATTCTGCTGAGTTCCGGGTGAGTCTCTCGCAAAACCAAATGAGTGTATATTGCTAATTTCGTGCAGTTTGGGTTCAAATGGAACATAAGGTTGACGGAAACTCGGGGACTGAGCCTTACTGATGAGCCCCAAGAAGAGTGAAACCAGTCTTTGGCAGCCGATGAATTTTCAGCAACCTTATGAGTAGTGTAGGGTCAAGCTGCTTTCCGTATGCTTTGCTTGGTTCCGAACTTCTGTTTACAAATATTTCAAATCAGTGTACAGTAACACTTCTCTACAGTTATCCCTGACGTATCCGGTCCAAAAAGTGTCAGTCCAGAGTAGTGAATAGTATAGTTAACCTGTGCCTGTGAGTGAGTTTAAATGTTTTAAACATAATTCAAACGATTTTTCTTTAACCCTTCTGTAGAAACGGTGGGGTAGAAACAGGGCTGCAGTAGCAATTGTTAGTAGAAAGGCTCGCTTGTTTCGCAATTCATTTTGTGAGAAAAGAAATGAAGCTTCTGGGAGATCGATTAAAAACGTCATTGTGGATGGGTATTTGCTGCAGAGGACACGTTGTACACGGGGTTACTGCAAATCGGTCCCAGCTGCCTGGCAATTGAAGAAACTTCTCGGACTACTGTACTAAATCAATACAGTTTACTACCACTTTCTTTTGTCTCACAGTAAAACAAAATGACATTTGACATCAGTTTTTCTTTACTCCTGTATGACTCAGAACATTACCATATAGGGCAGTGTTCAATAAAGTTGTGGCACACTATGACCTGATGCACACAGAGCTCCTTAAAAGTCACGTTGCCTAACTGGCATAGAAAGTTAATAAGCCGCTCTAAACTAAACGCAGTAGAGGACCTGCTACGTTCTTTATTAACCATCACCAAAATGTAGCATCATTGCGTACCACTAATCTAGGTGTACTGAGATTCCACACCCACACTGTACCGTACATGAATGATGTTTCCAAATATTTAATAAACGATAATTTATTTTTGGACGCGAGGCATAAGAAAGCTGAAAAAGAGGTAACCTTCAAGAGTTCTGATGTAAGAACATATTGAGATTGTTCCGTCTGGTTCACCCACAGGATGATAAGCTAACAGCAGTGGAATTACGCTATGACTTTTGCCACGATGAAGTCTTTATTCTCCCTCCAATGGTAAACTCAGTTATGACGTAAATCGTACTTTCAACATCAGTGAACATCTCCTTTTTCCATTCGAAGTTTCATTAGCCATAGCCTACCAACCTGGCTCTGTTCCATATGCATTCTAGACAGCCAAGGAGGGCGACATGGCAATCTACGGACGCTAATCTCAAATGGATGTGTTCTTTCTCGGGAAGCTTGTTGACAGGTTATACACCAACCTCGTCAACTTCCGTTTCGCACTAGCATGAAGAGTTTGCGATTAACAGTCAATTTGTTTGCCAGCCTCTCTAGAAATTGGCCATGAAATTGTGCACTAAAGTTTCTGGTGGAGCGAATTCTGTTGCACTGTGCTGCTGCTTAGTCCGGCGTCCTTCAACACAGTTTCCCTGCTTATACTCCATTTCGCCCAAAAGAACTGGTGTTTGCTTAGTTTGAGAGCAAAATTCATCGACGTGTGCAAATCGCAATGAGAAACTTCATGAAAAACCACGTGCGATTAATGGCCTATTGAATTGTGCGAGAATAATAGCGCTCACACACAAATGAGAACCAATGTAGGCGTGTGTGACGTTGCGTTTGCGAGTATCCTGCTTATCACCATTTTGTGCATAGGAGGAGCGCCTTTTCATATGTATGCATAGTGCATTAACGAGAATCAAAAAATTCTGAACGTTATTTCGTGTTCCTAATTTCGGAAAGCCACTTTTCACCTCAGAGAATAACCATAATATTGCACGCCTTGCCCACTGTCGGCTGTTCGTCTTTCACGCACACGAAGACATCCTTGCCAAGCAAGTAAAGTGACGCGCTACAGTCGCGTGACCGACAGGCTCATCAATTAACGCCGCCAATCATCAGTTTTGTCTTGCTATTGGCTCCATTTTGTTCCGGTGCGTAGGTGGATCAAATGAAAGAAAGGTACACTTCGTTCATTGGTTGATGGTAAATAACCCAATTAGGGACGTGTAACCTGAAGGCCACGTTGCAGCCTGCTCCTCGCGCCACACGCTCGCAACAGGTTGCGGTGGAGTTTCGCTCTGCGACTCGTCCGCCATTTGCACCTGCCGGTCCGGTAATTTGGACATCGCGGATCAGGGCGATTCCACCAACTCACACTTGTTGGAATTTTCTGTCCCCTTTGAAATGAACTGTTTTCGGAATCTTTGCCGCACACTAGAGGAAGTATTTTCGACCACGCCACAGACGGAAGAAGAGTTGGATTATGCCTCTGCTACACTGATCCTCGGTGAGTTACCGTTCACATCGTCTTGTGGCTGAACGCTTAAGTGTCGAAGAAGCTACAACTGGATCTTGGTTTCTACTTTTCAAGTAATCAGTAAGAACTGTTCATCTGAAGTCAGTCAGTCAGACAGTTTTTACGTGCAAAATTGATTTAGGGGGTGACGAAACGAAAATGACCGATTGCATGGTGTATCTGATGGATACACATGCATACACAATGCAATAAAATGTAACTGTAGGATCTGTTCTATTGATTGCTTTTCACAAGGCCATTCTTTAATGTACATAGACCCTTCCGAAAGTTACAAATGGGTTATTTCCCTGGTGACCACCAGTGTGAGGATCGCGAATTATGTACAATGAGGCGCATTTTTGCCCTTTAATATCCGACCGGCTAGCAAGGATACCTTATTCGTTTCTTGGGTTGTCCACAAGGCTGGGTGGGATCGAGCCCAAATCTCATGCTTGCAAACCAGCCAGTCGATGTAGATACATTTGTTTACCCGGACAGTTGTTTAGGTTCCGATAGACTGGATCTTGCATCAATTTGTTTGTCAAGGGTAGATTATGCACCACATGCTGCTTTGTGGATCAGGAACGTGAATTATGCGCGCAGGTTTATGAAAGTTGTCAGTGTTTAGCTACTGGTGTCCTCGGGATATTGGCCGGGTCTGGTGGGAACAGTGGGTTAGCAATACTGAGGTACGCTAGGTGGTTCTAAGAAAAAGGAACTCCCAGATGGGCCTCATAGGTCGCGCTTGTTAGGACGTGTACTTCAGGGGAGCGTTCAACCTGCAAAGCTCTTTCTGCCGCGTACTGAACGGTAGCGACCGAGTGGTGAACAGTCTATAACTTGGCAACAAAATGTGAACGCACCACTAAATTAACAACTGCCGCCTCAAGGCTAGGGTGGGTCTAAACTCATGAGCCGTGGATTGCTAGTTACGAGTCTGCTTGGAATGGTTGGAAGGGCGTTATGCCAGACGTTCTATCCGTCTCAGGTTAGTTGCTAGCTATCCGTCTCGTTTAATGTGGGGCTAATGGGCTTCTTTGCAGTGGACTCCCGAAGACCCTGAAAAGCCTCTGAAAGTTTCTTGATGCAGGTGCGACTTTAATTTCTATGACATATCGGACCCACCAGGCTTCTCCATCAGTTTTAAGTTTTTTTAGTGATTGGTGTCGCTCCCAGCCGGACTGCACTCACGGACTTCAAGATTCTTAGGGGATTGAAAAGAGAGCGCCTACTCTTGTTCAGGGTAGGAGTACCATAAAGTGATGAGTAAATAACACTGCGAATGTGAGACTGGTGGTCCAGGATTGCTATTACTGGGGAGCTGATAAGCGTGACCAGGGAGTATAATAATTGGGTAACGGTAAACTAGTTGATGCGGCATTTCCTAAGTTCACTTAAACGTGCTGTCAGCTTCGCAGATACTGTGACAGTAAATCTTGGGTGCAACCTCTGCCGTGTCGTTAATTTGTTTCTGTGGTTGGCTAGGAGCTGGCGGGTGCCAAGTGGCCTGTCGACCTATACGCTGGTGGAGGCTGTTAGAAGAGGGAACAGATGATCGTCCGTATGAGATTCATGTGGTCATTTGCCGTTGCCACAGCGTCGCACACCCATAGGAAGTCGCCCACCTAAGCTGTTATCATCAGGTTCGTGTCTGCGAACCAGATTGTTCACTCCATAGCTTGTTCAGCTGTAGCACCCGTTCGATGCCTAACTGCCGTGCCACCCAAAGGAAGCACGAGGGCTAGGATACTGTCAGGTTGCCCAAGCTTAGACAGGGGAAGTCGAGAGGCAGAGGTCGGGTTCGAACCACAGACCTTCGGGCCAGTAAATTCCCGCTCTAACCACTGAGTCATCCCGCCTTGGCTCAAACTACGATGCCTTAATTATACGCTTTATTCTGTGGCTTCTGCGTCCAAATGGAAGCAGTGGTTAGTCGGTGCCTGTACCTCAACGACAAAGAGGATTGCGTCTTTTCGTGTTCCGGAGATCCTGAATGCATTGTTCACACAGTACAAAGCCTGCTGTTCACCAGGGACGAATCCAATAGAGCCGACCGAGGCGTTGTACTTATTGGCACTCTAACGCCAGCCTGACCTTTTGCTGCAGCTTACTATTCAGAGAACTGTAGTTTGTACAACTGAACGAGTTTAGTGTTCAGAGAACTCAGAGTGGTGGTCGCACTCGTGTCTCTGGGATGAGTTTCGAAGAGACAGTAAACGTTAACGCTGGACTACTCAAGGGTATGGACAAGGGCTGTCTGCCGGTATACCTGCGTACATTAAATTGCCAAATTGAGCATTGCGCGAGGAGCTGATGTACCACCCGGATGTTTTTTGGATCATTAATGTGTAATACGACAGTCTGTAGGTGCGCGTAGATTATCAATGGTGGTACGCTGAATGGCGCCGGGATATTTATGACTGAAGAGAGCGGTTCTATTGCGGGACTCTTCCCGGAACCTTGGTCGATCAAGATAGTGGGAGAAAGGTTCGTAATTTACTGGGAAATGGCGACTGTTTCCAGCCCATATTTCTTTCTGACTGGGGTCAGCACTCCAAAATGCCCAGTTCATCTCTCATCTAGAATGCTCACCAGAGGGTAGTAGGTAGCTCTACTCTATTTTCAGTTCAGGACCAAATTCGAGGAAAGGGTGCCTCGTATGCCATCCGTTGGGGTTTTTAACCGAGGGTTTAGCCGACTCCCTTAGACGAACAACCAGTAGTCCGGTAGTCCGGTTCTAACGCTGGAAACACGCTTTTATCGTTTGGTTCAGGTGACTATGGGTTGGATTTTCTCAGCTCAGGCTTCTCTGAGTGTGAATTCTCTAAGGAATAGCTCGAGAGAAGTTAGGATGGGGCAGACTGGAGTCCTTGACCTGTACCATCGACCACCCGAATGCGTGTGGAGGCCACACGGCGCCCACCAACAGACCAATGTTACTTAACTAGACGATATTTGTTGTGTGCTGCAACTCCTTTGAGTCCTTGACTTCCTGTTGTGATTTCCATTGTGACTTCCATTGTGATCTATCAAAAGACAATAGGTTGAAGCAGTTCTTTTATGGGGATAAAATTGTCATAACTGTGTATATCTGGTTATCTACGAGGTCATGCTAGAATCTTCGTGAAGAGGTGAAAAGCGCCGGGGTACAGACGGTCAGTCCTGATTGGCTCGCCTCCGGATACCCCCCTTCCTTGAGGACGCCATGCGTCCGGCCTCTGTTTTGGTTCGGCTTTTGAGCTGCTGTCGTTTGTTGGCCAGTCCCTGGGGGAGTGGGCATTCTGGTCTGGGATCCGATGCGGATGGCTATGGTCATGTTCTCCACTTCGGGGTTATGTCACGCTTGTTTGGTGTTCCATGCGACGTGGTTCTATTTTAGGGCCACAATCCTCTGTCTCAAGTTGATTCGCTTGGCGTACTCCTGGGATCTGACTTGTGTCGTGTGCTTGACATAGTATTCGATCCGGCGTCCACTGTAGATAGCGCTTACGATATCCTCGAATTAGCATCTGGCCTTCACGTGTCTTCTCTAGTTTTCTTTCTGCCGGTGCCCCTTGACCTTCTGGATAGCAGTGAAACTCTACGTGACCATGGGACTGTGGATTGAAGGACGAGGGCCGCAGATACATTGTTGCAGGCTGTCGGCGAGAACAGACAGGCTTTTCATGCTCATGCCTTGCTTCCGCCTTCTAATGTGCGTCGTAATGTCTAGTGTCGTCGTGAACCTAGAGTTTTTGCCGGATACTTCGTGATGCAATGGCTCGTTGAATTGGTACTTACTGCGTTAGATCTCAGTAAGCAGTGTTGTTGTTATTGTTGTTGCTGTTGTTTTAATTTGACTGGCTCACCTAGCCTTGATCAAGTGGTTGTCGCGTCGGCACGCACCCTGACCAACCACAGCTCCAACGATTACCGAGGGTTTCTGTTGCCACCCTTCGTGGCTGCTTCTCTTAGCAAGAGACCTGGATTCTTTCATCCTGGCAGGCGATGTGAGTACCCCATTCGACTCAACCTGAGACAAGCTTGTGTGCAGACTTTTCGCTCATTGCACAGATAATTGGGAAGAGCTTATTCAGTTGTGCACAGAAAGCAGTCTGTTTTAGTCAGTACATGCTCCCAACGCAAGCACTCACTCCAACTAGATGCAAGCATGTCCTAAGCCCATTTATATGGTGTGGCCCGTTGCTCCACCTGAAGAGTGCCGATCTAAAAAAATTTCGCGAAGAGAGTAAATCCACGACTCGTTCGCAAGGAAATCGCTTTGCAATGGGCTAGAGGTTCCAAAAACAGTTCAGCTGGTCAGTCTTCACCAACGCGAAATTTTCGAAAGATCACCTTCACCCTGGATGGAATACTGATACCGATCCGTGTCAGCAACATTGGATCTCATGTCTACGATGAGGTGGGGCACTCGACTCGGGCGCATTACGTCCTGCACTTTTTAAATGTGGAAAAGCTCTTAAATACCTTCCCGACCTCCTGCAATAGCGATAAAATACCTACTGATTATTGTGTTCGAAAATGAAGCGAGGACAGCGTTCGGCATCCGCTTAATAGCCTTAGTCAGTCAGTCAGTCAACTTACAGAGCGCACTTCGAAGTGTGGTGGTCCCAGCCGCTACGGTTTTGTTCATGGAGGAGGTGGAGAAGGAGATGAATGCCATGCGTTGGGAACGTCGACCCAACCTGTGTACTGACGACAAATCTACCTGTTTGTCCAGCATGATAGTGGTAGTTTTGGATGAATGCCATGCGTTGGGAGCGTCGACCCAATCTGTGTACTGACGACAAATCTATCTGTTTGTCCAGCATGATAGTGGTAGTTTTGATGCTGGACCACAGTTGTCTGCGTATCAGGGTCACTAATCGTTGGCTTGTCTCGTCCCGCGGTCCTCATCCGGGGAGACGGCAGCTACCAACGCAGCTCAGTCGACTAGTAAGGACTTTCATACTTCGTTGCCAAGTCATGGACTGACCGCATCTAAGTTGTCTCTATCCGATACAAGGCTGGGCGCCAAGAGCTCTTTGAGGCAAATGGTCATGTGACATGCCAAGCAAATGGCCTAACATGCGTAACCTGTAGAGTGTGACCAAGTGGTCGATCGAGCGGGAGTGGACTTTTACGAAAACTATCTGACGTACGTTAACTTTGCTGGTCTCCGTAGGCATTGGTGGTCAAACACAGAGAGACTTCAAAGGTCCTCCACGTTTCTGATCCGTAAAGTAGGGCAGATCGTACCATGGTATTGTACGCTCTACCCTTGACAGTCAAGCTGATTCACGTCGGCGCCACATGTCAGAGATTGGCAAACGCTGGCCTGGCCTTCCTGACTTTGACTTTCACCGGTTCGACGAGTTGGCTAGAGATAGCTCTGTGGCTAAGACCCCATCGTACTGACAGTAAGGTCCGTGGTTCGAACCCGATCCCGGCATCTCGACTACTGCTATCTAGGCTTGGGAAACCTGACAGTATCTCGTCCCTCGTGCTTCCTTCGGGTGGTATGGCAGATAGACGCAGGAATGGTGCTACAGCTGAACGAGTACGCCGGGACGTATGTAGCTGTCCAAATAAACTAACCTATCTGCCACATCTGCGAGCATGAGGTTCGGGTTTGATCCGATCCAGTCTCTTAGAAGCACTTTGCAATTTAAAGGTGCAAACGGCTTACCGAACTGTGCTGCCGAATTATTCAGGTTGTTTAGTGTCGTGTGCATATCTAAAGGGTCAGGAGTGCAGAGGACATCCTTGCCGAAATCACTGAATGTGGCGAACTCAGGAGATGGTTTACTGTAGACGCCTAAACGTCCAAGGAAGGAGGCATATAGAGTATTTATAGGAAATAAGACTTCATAAGAGACGGTCGAGTCAAAAGCGGACTTGGGATAGAGAAAGACGATGACTGTTGGCCATCGGAAGGAGTGCCGCATTTCCAGAACTTGTCTCAAAGTGAAGATATGATTGGTGCGACTCCAGAGAGGACAAATCCAGCTTGATTCTCGCGAATCTGACTCTCCTGGTGAAGGATCGATCCTCGGAGGATAATACCGGAAAACAATTAGGAAGCTATGACCACTAAACTTATGCTCCGGGAGGGCGAGATGGCTCAAGTGATTAGAGCGCGAATTTACTGACCGGAAGGCCCGTGCTTCGAACCCGACCCCTGCATCTCAACTTCCCCTGTCTAGGCTTGGAGTATCCCAGCCCTCGTGCTTTCCTCGGGTGGAATGGCAGCTAGGCACCGAAAGGTTGTTACATCTGAGCACTTTTATGCTCCGGTGGTTTTCCTACGGTATTCTTGCATCCTTTTTTATTATGGCAGTCACCGTTGAGGATCTCCATTCTTTTGGAACTCTTTCCTGATCGCAGATATTTTGGAGTAGCCACGACGGCTTTGCCATTATTGGAAAATACAGGGTGAAAAATGTCTGAACCAGTTGCTTTGTCGCATTGAAGCAATGGAATTGCACACCGGACTTTTGTCGACAACGGCGGCCTGATGTTCACGTCCCACTCGGGTCCATTCAGCTTTTCCATATGGTGAGTTGATGGGCCCAGCTGGACTGTTCTTCATAGTTTTCAGCCCGTCGTTCATGATGATGTTTCTGTGAATGAATGAGGTCCCGCCTTTTCCGGAGCTAGTCCCACCAACGTCCGCTCCTCGGACTGGTTGATCAGAATAGCTTGAACAGGGTGAGACTCTTCCCCGTTTCCCGAGCTTTTGCGACCCACCAGCGTTCTCTTCAATCCTTAGGCTCTTCGTTATTTCGAGTTTCGGGGATCTGCACTCTGTTACTGGTATAGTTTTCCTAGCTTTCATCAAAGTTGCTGATCCTAACAAGATCCAGAGTTCATTGAGGTGTGCGAGCGACGTTGGGCAGATGGTTTCAAAAGCGGTGTGCATAGCTTCTTTTACCTTTCTCTAATGGTCATCCAAATCGCCATAACAGCCATCGTACCCGTCGAGTTCTGGAAGCTTCTCAGCCAACTCATGTCGATACTGTTTAGCTACAGAAAGGATTTGCTGGTGATGAACTGGATGGTCTTGCATCAAAGGACGTTTTCCCCAGGGACAGCAAATAGATGCACACTCGTTATCCGAGTAAAATGGCGTGCTTTACAATGAGCGACAGTCTTATGTCGAAGCTCCCTGCAGATAGCTGATTGCCACATGGTCCAACTGAGTTTACGGCTGGTTCTCAGTGTGTGGCCTTTCAGCCATACGGTATGAGTGTTTGTGCTAGCTAGGTGCACGTGGTGTTCAGCGCATAAGTCGTTCCCCATTATCTATGCGGTGATCGTTCACCCTAAATCGGTAGTCAAGGTGAGCTTCCTCAAAACTTAGTCAGCAGAACTGGACATTCATAAGACCTGCCAGAATCGCAGTACGAGAACTTCTCGCTGACCGGAACAACCGTGACAAATCAGGTAGCCGTAGTGTCCAAGGTGCTGCTTGACATCATCCTGCTCAGGTTGGTTGAGCAATAGGAAAAGCAGATCCGCATGAATCGAGCTGGATTTCACTCTGGTACATTGACCAAAGCTTCACCCTGAAATATGCTAGAACAACACCCTTCCTTCCGACAACCCAAAATGACCATTATCGATCCATCGACAATGCAAGGTATCTCTTCTAAATTCTTGCGACTTGTGAAGGTGTTTTACACCAACTAAATACTTCAGTACAAATATTGACCTAGAT
The DNA here is from genome assembly GCA_003604175.2 of Clonorchis sinensis. Lineage (NCBI taxonomy): Eukaryota > Metazoa > Platyhelminthes > Trematoda > Opisthorchiida > Opisthorchiidae > Clonorchis > Clonorchis sinensis. Next base: position 63,136,050 of record CM030370.1, read on the forward strand.
CACCTGGCGGATGCTTTCTCCCGCTCCCAGGTTTCAGTGTGGAGGTTGGTGTATGGGTGAAACAGTTGGTCCGGCTGTGAGCAGTTCTGTGGCGTTCATCTTCACTGGGGATAATGTTATCATTCGCAGACAATTGCTGCACATATCTCATTTGTTCTTAGCGGATTTTTAGCCACGGTCAGTATGCGTCCAACTCTAAACTGTCAGTGGTAGACTTCACCTCCACCGCCTTTAAGAGTTTAGGCTTGCCGAAAAAACGTTGATGGCCGTTCACCTTTGTCATTCTCAATGTATCTTGACCATGTGACACTCCAAATGATGCTTTTTGCGAGATCAGGTGCGTTTGGACCATGCGCCTATGTTTTTGGCAGTTGTAACAAGTCACTTCCCTGACTTGACCTAAGGAACTACCGTGGTGAGCCTGAGATGGCGCTCCCATGTAGGCAACTGGTCTCTTAGGATGCCTAGTCGGACGCTATGGACAGCTCACACAATCGTCTCTAGAGGTACCAACTCCAAACCCACGGGGACGTTGCAGTTTGTGACTTTAAGTTTCCCTTTCGAGTCTCGTGCTTCTCGTTCAAAATATACGGATCTGAGCCCGAAATCGTAAACGGAAGCTGACTCAACAATATTCCTATCTTTTCTAGTTGTGCTCTTCGTTTGTACTTTGCAAGGGTGCCTGACAATGAATTCTTCCACATATTAACCTTTTTCTGCGCAATGAACTGTGACCTGTCTCATTTCGTCTATGTTACCCGGAGGCATGGAATTACAGAGCATATATGCAACTCTTGTTACCGAAAAAATAGGCTGTTTTATCAACAGCTCAACTTCATTGCGCACTGGTGTTTGATGACCCGTGCACATTTTTTGTAAGAATTGTATGTACATAAGTAGGTATACTGTCACTTCCGTACTTTCAACGTCCCGATATGATATGCTGCGTTTGGAATTCTATAGCGTTTTTGAAAGCTTGGAAAGGCACTCAGGTGTGTGTTTAACGCACTCATCACCGATCATAAATGTGAGCCCATTCAAAAGTAAAGTGCGATTCTGCACCAGTCATACGACCTCTTGCGCATTTGCCAATAATAATTAGGCTAGTGTTTCTGCTTTCACTGAGGGTCGGCGGATGTATGTGCGCAAAAATTATTTTCCTGGAAAGCGCTTCTCCTGCGTTGAAGAATCTTTCCTCTTGAAGGCAATAATTTTAATCTCGTATCCACCCATTGCTACCATTGCACAAATTTTCTCTTGAAGGCAATAATTTTAATATCGTATCCACCCATTGCTACCATTGCACAAGGCTGGTTTTTTAAGTAAATACGTGTAAAGCTTTTCAGAACAGATACTCCGCATCGAATTCCATGTAGATCTCCACCTTTGTATGTTATTTCTATTGAATCGTACTCTATTGTGGAAAAACACTCGTTTCGTGAGTTCGGACCACCATGAATGGTTCTCTATGAGGTGGCTGCAGCCCAGTGAAATTTTTCTGCGAATACATTTAGTTTGTGCCTGAATGTAAAAGTTCGTTACTTCCAGACTGAAAGTCGTAAACTCCAGTGCGCTTTCATCGTACCGAAAAATTTGAAGTACCTGTATTTTTATTCGGATCCCACTCAATTTGTGTTGATGTCATAGCCAAAATTTTAAAACAACTTTGTTGTCCGGGCGGATTCCCAGTGTGGTTTCCAAAATACGTATATAGGTTCTCTGGGCTTTAAGAAATGACCAGCCTTGCTTGCTGACGGGTTGTAGAACTATTCCGGCATAGGTAGTCAGTCCATTTTCTTTTCAGGCCGCGATTGTTACAGAATGAGCTTTTGAGAGCTGTAACTTCATAGTGTATCACAATCTTTTGTGTTTGAAGCAAAAGGCCTATTGTGAATTTTATGGTTCACCTGTTGTTCTGGGTCGTGAATAAGCGCCTTAAGAACGTTTTTGTGCAATGGTATCACAAATAACACGAGGATTTGTATGATCGAAGTTCACCTCTGGGGAAGCGCTGCGTCCAGAAACCATTTCAACCATCTTCGGTTTAGGTCTAGTGGGAATGACATTTTGTGTTTAGTCGTTCAAACGGACGGAGGTAGTTAACTTGTGCGTTTCTATCTAAAGCCTTCGGTTTAAATAAATCAGACAGGTTGGCTGGGCGATGTACGGGGTATGCAATATTCCGGAGTCTAGTAGCAATGTCAAAGGCCGGCGAATCTGCATGCTCAATACGCACGTCGGCCGGTGAGCAGTACTGACTCTCGAGCCAAGTCTGCTTATAACCTCCCGTTAGACGGCCAACTAAAATTTCATCAAAGTTCCGAAGGTTGATTTCTTTGCCACTAACAGTTTGGGTACGAAAGGGCCATGAGTAAATGTGTAACGGGTATCCTAATGGTCCCTTGAGGAAATTGAGGAGCAGACCAGACGCAGCCCAATTAGCTTCAGCACGCACCTCACGTTGCGATAAAAATCGTTCAGCTGTAGCACCCTTTCGGTGCCTAACTGCCATGCCACCAGAGGGAGACACGAGGGCTGAGATACTGCCAAGTTGCCAAAGCCTAGACAGGTGAAGTCGAGAGGCAGAGGTCGGGTTCGAACCACGGACCTTCCGGTCAGTAAATTCTCACTCTAACCACTGAGCCATCCCGCGAAAACTGGAATGCCATTCAGATTTATATGATTGGTTATCATACGAAACAGATTTGCCGATCATCATTGGCTGATCCACTGAACGTGTGCGCACACCAGGTAAACCAGAAGCTTTTTGCTTTGAGTCGATTGTGGTGCCACATGCAACAAGCTGTTGCACACGTAAGCTTGAGGGAACAAGACTGATGCTTATATATATATATATATATATATATATATATATGGGGTGTGATTAGGGCAGCCATATCCTATAAATAGGGCTTCCATTTGGAAATTTGATCACAACGCGGTGGGCATCAGTAAAACCTTGTTCCTTTTGCCCTTTATGATACTGATTATTCTGCTCCTGATGAAGGTCACCCACGGTGCCCCAAATTTTGACTTGTAAAACTTTGATCTTAACCTTTAACAGTCAACAAGCTGCAGAGGAAGTTCAGTTTTCTTAGGAGAAGCACAGGCAGATTTCAACTGCATGTTGCCACAATGCTAATCGATATAATTTAGCCAAGATATTCTTCCAGCTTTTAAGTTTATTCATGTTTATGATGTTCCTGCACTCTCAGAGTTTACTTGCCCATCACTCCCTCACTGCTGTTACACTCTTTTTACATTACAGCAGGAATAATCCAAATTTACTCCCGCTCTCCTCTTTATGCGTCACACCGCGCACGGTTGGAGTCCTTTCCAGATCAACAGGCCTCACCCACCGAATCTACACAGTCCGCTTCTGGTCCACCTTCAGCACTCTATCAACGTGCTCAGGCAGTTGTACGCCATCCATCTGCAAACGAATTAGCCTCAGCCGGGTTCTTCCATACTGGATCAGGTGATGAAACTGTCTGCCCAGCTTGTGGTCTTGGGTTAAGGGATTGGCAACCTACTGATCAACCTGAGGCTTGTCATCTGGCCTTTTCGGTTGCAGAACTCAGTTTGGCTACCGAAGATGGGTCTGTCGTGCAACCTGTTCCATCCCTACCGTGCCTGTATCTTGCGGTCCGTCGTCTATTAGCATCCGAACTCCCTTTGGCTCGAAAATCTCTGGCGCCTGCGGGATTCGTCCAGTCCATATGTACACTCCCTGGGGTTATCAGTCCACCAACTATTCGGTCTGCCGAGGATCGATTTCACGAAACGGTTCCAGGGTTCGCTTCACTAGCCGATCGTCTGCGAGCTATCGCTCGGATCATGTCTTCACCTCCGTCACCTCAGGGCTGGCCAATTGAAAACGCTCGAGCTCTCGGCCACTCGGATGACTTGATTGTCCTAGGTCTGTGGCGGCTACAAACGGAGTCGGTCAGTTGGGGATTAGCATGTCCTTCAAATGCCGCGTTACGCTTAGACCCACAGGCTACCGCTGACTTACTTCGTTCGATCCTGCGTCTTCAAGAAAGTTTCGCTGCAAGTCTTAGACAGTACCCTATTTTTGAACCGGGTAGCGACGATGGCGAATTAGATGGAGCTATTGGTGGTGGCAGCGACACCGACCTTACTGCTGAAGATGCCGAAACCGCCGCACTGTCGAGATGTCGCTATCGACGCGTTCAACCTTCTTTGGCAACCACGCCTGAAGATGCAACGTCTTCTCCGTGTCAGTTGACTCTGGCGGCATTCCGATCAAGCGGATTCGTTTACCACGACTGTACCAATTTCTATGTTGGTGGTTCAGCCGATGGCCTACCGAAATGGACACCGCCTCTTCCGCCACCGGACACAAATAGTTTTTCGATCTCCGCTTGAGTTCTTATTCGCTTCACACACTATCAAGAACATTGTTGAGTTCTCTGCCTTTCTTTTCATTTTCATTTTCCCTGCCGACTCCACCAGTTCGCTTATGCAAGATAAATCCATAGGGTTTTATGGAACATTCTCCCCTCATTTTCGAAATGCTGATAATATTCTGCATTTCCATGAACCTTTTTTCAAAGCAGTTTGTTTTCCAGCACGCAGAATTATGAAACTTGTATGGGTTAGACGGAATTGCATTACACTTTCTACTTTTCCTCGTGTTGCTTTTTGACAGACAGATAGTGGGTGCTCCACAGTTGGCTTCATGCTCGTGTGTGTGAAATATAGACAGTCCATATACAGATGACTGTTATCAGTTTATTCATTAGGTTGTTCGTGTACAGGGCACTCGTAACTCAACTCACAAGAATATGCAAGCTTCACCGGTACTACCTGGTAATGCAGTCGCCGAAAGGTAGCTCTGTCACCGGCGCGCCCGCAGCATGATTTTAGCGTGAACTAATTCTTACCACTCACTTGTGTCATTGTTTCCATGGCTCCTTCATATTAGGTCCGCCTTCTTGCATTTTGTTGAAAGTTGGTTGATCAGTTTAGGAACTCTGCTGTGAGTTACTATCTTGCGGATGTCGGGATATGTGTTGCCTTTTTCCTTCTGGTGATAGTTTTGCTGAGGTTTCACTTCCGCTAATAACTTTTTTGGTCGTCACTAAAGGCTGGTTGGAAGTTTGTCTGTTTTCTCCGTTTCGATTAATCATCTTCCCTATTCAACTCAGTTAATCAGTCTGAGTTTGTGGCAGTTGTACCTTGCTTTTGATGCGTATTTTGCTTTGCGTAGCGCATTCTAATTTGTACTCGAACGTGCAGGTTTTGGTAAGGTATCTGGACACTAATCTGAGCAGCTGCTCAGCAGTCTGGTTAGTCCAACAACATCCTGGCATCTGGTGCAAGCATGTAACCATTGTTATGTAAGTGCTAGGGCTCAGATGGTAGCTCGGGCATGGCGCATTTGACTTCATGAAGTTATTTTTCTACGACGCTGTTTCTGGTAACGCACAATTTTTTGCGAGAGCTGTACACGAAAAATCTTTGGTTTAAATTTCAAACTCAACTCCAGAATTATCAATGTTAGCGCTTACCTTATAGTCACGAGAAGTGTTCTTATTTAGGGAGAAGATGACAGGAAGCTAACTGCACTATATTTAAACTTCTAGTTAACATAGTCGTGACCAAGATGCCTGCACCGTGTGACCAGTGGAGTACTTGTATGCTTATAGTGTCAAAGCAAGGCTTTATCAGAAATAAGACTTCTTTGCGGCTTTCACTATCTCGGTGCGACTGGATCTTGTCAACTGCAAGAACCGCTTCCAAACTGACAAAGTTTACCTGAGTAGATCTGCTGCGTTGTGGCCATTACAGTGAACGATCCCTCAGGATTACGAGTACGTGCCAAGAGGTCATGTTGATTCCAGCCAGGGAAGTGCAGATTTCACGGCAGGCAGTTCTGGAATTAACGTATCCTTTTTCGCTGTAAACCAGCGAATAAGATTACGGATGTGGTGTAGATGTTTGACAGGTGCACGAAGTACCTAACTCGATTATCTTAAGCAGAGAAGATCTAGTATCCTAAAGAGGTCGAATTTTCGATCGGTTACACGACGATGCTTGGTGACTTCTCTGCCTTCTAGAGCCTGTCGCGATGGAATGAGCCAAAATGCTGGAAGCTGATGTCTCCTATTGGTGATGAGCTAACTGCTGCGGTCAAGCGTAGGCACAAGTGAACAAACACCAAAGTCAAACTGAACAACACGCCCCTTGGGTGATGGTAGGTCGCCTGTTAGTTGGGTCGAAATTGTGGCTTCATTTGCGGTTAGCTAGTCAGGTAGAATTTGGAAACAACGGTGACTCACTGATGTGCAAATAACGCACTCTTGCGAATCCGGGTGGTCAGGCAAGGTGGGATTGCGTATTCACACGCAGCAGGTGAATGTAGCCCTTCTCTAACCGTAACAGACCACCACTAATGCAACGGGTTGAAGAACATGGACGACCAACACACCAGCCTCTGACACATTTCTACGGCCTAACGTACCTGTTCAGTCCGAGTCGAATAGGTTAGGTTTTTCAACCGTTAACAAGAAAATCTGAAGTGCCCTTAAGTGGCTATACATTCACTGTGACATCATTTGGCCGTCACCGCTTCGCGAAACTGTTGTCGGAGGTGACGTCCTTCAGAAACTACTCTTAATTTGTGGGTGCCTGCCAGAAAACCTCTCTATTCCGCATCTGTCCATGCTAGAAGACGAACTATACTCCAGACCGTGAGGTTCTTGGGGTGTGGGGACAAATTGTGAAAGTATACGATTTCGGATCACGGTATTTCTTATAAGGGCTACTACAATACAATGTATCCATATGAAACGCAGCGCGGTCCTGAGGATAAAATGCCTAATGGTTTGTCTTCCAAAGTCCCAGAACACCCGTACAGTAAGCGTGAGGTTGCTGGGTCGAGCTCATTACCTGGAATCTTTTCGCTCGTTCACTTTTCATCACATTTACTTTGCTGCGTTTACTTGGACTTTATATTACAAGGAATGCGCTAAGTGATGGGACGTACTTTGTCCAAATCGCGATGTGCTTTACTCATGCTACGAGCAGCATGAGCCACAGAATATTCCCATAGATGTTTGGTGTAACACGTCTGACGGGTTATTTTATCCGAGAGGTTTAGATATTTCCTCTCCTATCTGGAACAAAACGAAAGTGCCATTTGGTTTGAGGGGCCGATTACGTGTAGATAAAAAAAGATAGTCGTTCAGCTGTAACACCCTTTCAGTGCCTAGCTGCTATGCCACCCAAAGGAAGCACGAGGATTGGGATACTGCCAGGTTGCCCAAGCCTAGACAGGGGAAGTCGAGAGCCAGAGGTTGGGCTCGAACCACGGACCTTCGGGTCAGTAAATTCGCGCTCTAACTACTGAGCCATCTCGTTCCCAAACTGCACTGATTGATCAGGTCCGTGAGTCAGTAAACAAGTTCCAAACCGCAGTCTCAAGCTGCCTTAAAGCTCGAGTTCGTTCGAATCGCTATCCACGTTGCGATCACTAGAACCAAGTGCCCAATACGACTCGCATAATTTAGTCGAATAACCTGACAGCTCATCACCGGTCTCAACCTTATTGGGGGTCATGAGTTAGGTATAGCCCCTGAGTTCTCGTCAACCGTACTTCCTATTTAGAATCCCGTTTGTACACAAGTGGAATTATCCACTCACTTACGAATTGACTCGGTGTTAACGTGAGATTGAACTAAATATCACCTGAATCTCATGTTTGTGATCAACTGAACATGTTGCACAAAGACCACCTCACATATCAATTGATACGATATTCGAGATACCGATGTGGGCTATCTGTGTTTTCAGCAACCTTATGTACATAGTGTTGGACCGAGAAAAATACTTCGATATCTTGAATATTGTTCCAAATAGGGCAGCCTTTTTGCAGCACATTCGGTTTCTTATTAACGAGGGATTCAGCTGATATTCGGTTGAGTCTTCCGTTGACACCATGTTTCAAGTGTGTGTATGACTAGGTGCGGTTTCTTTCGTCATTCCTCAGTGGCTGATAATTATCCGTAACTTAAGTCGCTTGGTTGCACTTTGGTCAACTATTGACGCTGACCAGCTACCAGGCACACAGTGTAAGATCGAACAGGGCGTTACCGTGTGCGTTCATAACCGCATCCAATCACTTCGCCGTGCAGGTGTGGCGCGGGCTTTCCGCTGTCGAGACAGCCTGACCAGTGCAAACGGTTAGAAAGCAATCGTTTAAAACCTCTGGCCAATTCTGGTGATGGGGAGGACCTTTTGTAGCGCAGTAATAACATTTGGCTGAATAAAAACCAGAAGCAACACTGATCACATTTGTAAGGCAAATTAGTGCACATTTAAATATCAAAAATAGCGGAAATGATTGACCATTCTGGCGTCAAGAAGGACTAAACTCGTTAGTATTATTCTCAGGAAACAGATCGCATCTTCCATTTCGTAACTTGAAAAAAGTGCATTCTTTTGTGGTCACAAACAATCAGCATCAGTTTGGTCGCACATTGTGTGTAAGACCATAATTTGTAATTACTGCTTCAAACGTCATGTGAACTTTTGACTAGCCTTGTGTAATTACATAACGTGAATGGATTCATGTTCGCCATCTGGATTCACTTCAGAGTTTACACGGCTCGTTTATCGTCGCCTTCGTAAAACGAACTCACCGACTACAACCATCGTCTTTCAACTCACCTCGACCTCTGTTCGTACCTCACCATTTCTGAGACGACCTGTACAATGTACCACTCGAACCCGACGACAAAACTAGGAGTTCACACTACCAGCGTGGTTCGGCGTTGGGTCTGATTTAAAACTACCCTAACGACCACATGATAATTTAATCCCCGGGTCACACAACTGTTGTTCCCGGTATCATGGTGAATTTGGTCCATCGGCCACGGGGTATTGTTGCAATCCACACACAGGTGTACGTGTGATATCATTCACCTCGTCTTGTGATGAATATGGTTGCCTGTTTTGCTTCACAATAACTTGAGTGAATTCTTCACATCAGTGACAAAGATCTAACGATATCACGGCGTCAACCTTTTAAAAAATAAATCCAGTCCCCAAACGGATACAACACTGTACGACGCTGAAAACTATTCAGCGGTTCGGAGAAACTAGAGGCGTCTTCTGAACTAGACTTTTAGGGAGACCTCGAATGCATCCGATGATGCAGAATTTTACTATGTATCTTGTCAAAAACAAACTGCATACTGTCAAGCAGTTTCCACATCGAGAGGCTCTGTTCATCGGATCTCGAGGGACGAAAAACTTACACCAACCATGGAACAACTTTTGTGATGCCGAAGCACACAAAACCTCTGAGACAAGTAGTTCTAGTCACCTTATCAAAAAGGATTTGAACCTACTGAAGTGCGTTCTGTGGGGGCTTCATTACAGTGGATTTTCCTGTGAGAACTGCATATAAACTTTGCCGAGGAAGTGTGACATGGTAGCCCCTAGTGCCTTGGAGAAACTCCTGGCATTTTCCATAAGAGTGATGTGTGAAAGGACGTGTGACAATATTTTGAACAGTGACTTCAAGTATATATATCATATTATTGTCCTCCATCTTTGAAAATAAAACTGAAAATCTAATAATGTTACATAGTGTGCTGAATGATAGTGTTTGTCAAAGTGGTTTATCAAAGAGTAAATATTTGGTTAAGGAGTTCTAGTGTACCGAACATTTGATCAGAAGCAAGAAAAAGGAAATCTTTCAGCGCAGGATACGCAAGCTCAAATAGTCGAGTTTTACCCTCAGTGCTGGTACTAAGAAATTACATTTCATGTGAAAAATACGATTCGACGAGTTCGTTCCCATGGATGTCGGTGCCCGCCTTGGTTGGTAATTTCACTACCTCTCCGCAGACAGACCACCACGGTTCTCTCCTTAAAATGCTTTACCAAGGACTGTTGTGTCATTGTTTGGCTTTTTTTCACTGTGCCAGGGCCTGATTGGTCAACAAAATAAATGGCCTGGAGGACAAACTGACTGAAATGTCATCAGTAAACAGTTTTATTTGGAATCTAGAAAAACATTCCCGCTAGAAGATAGATTTTTAATGGTGCTTATATGAATGGCGGTCAGCGTACTTTAGAGATATGGCATGTGTTGATACGCACCCTCCATGGAAAACACTGCGGCTGGTGACACATGTTCAGGTATTTTCTTTTCTTTCGCGATACAGAAGAGAACATTACTCACGAGGGAGCACTTCTGTTCAGTATTTTGTAACGACATTTCCATTGCGGGAAAATTACAATGCATTCACCTCCTCCGGACAGGTCGTCTAAAGAGACAGATCAAAAGTGGTTTCTTTTAAACGCGGTCTCTTTTGTGGGGGACGTAGCTGCTGGAAAAGGCCTCAACAGCCCGGTCAAAGCGGTTTCTTCTGAGGGCTAACCAATAGAAGACAGAAGCTGTAGTAGTTATGTAACTTAGTGTTGAGAATCATGCCTTGACGCTGTTATATCTTACTGTTGTCCCCGCTCCAGTGCCTCAGTGCCGAAAAAAGACTCGCCAGCAAAGAACACAACAGCTGTATTGCAAACAAGAGAGTGCAAAAGTTACAACGGCCTAGCGCTATTTAAAGGGCAGTTTTTGACATTGATCCAGACTGTCTGATCCCTGTTTAGTGAACACCGATCAACATCGACCGTCTTCTATGAAATGCCTGAACATTTATCATAATCGGTCGTGCTTCTGTGGCGTGCCTGAAAACTCATCGGCTTTTTCTGAATTGATCGGGTGATTGACTGGCCTGCATGCTTGCCGGCTTCCCTATTGAGATTTCCAAGTTAAGCCTAGAGGGCTCGACCAAGTGTTCCTTTGGTTCAAGCAGAATCGTCTTGTGTCCTTCTAAAGCCGTTCAGTCGCATTACCCTTTCGGTGCCTAGCTGCCATGCCACCCGAAACAGTAGTGTCCTAATTCGACTTGCCAGATCCCTGTTTGGTTTCGGAACACAAGAAGGCCTGGTGAATGAAGCGTGCACCGTGAGCTGTGTTGGGAGGAAAGTTTGCGCCACTGACATATCTGAATTGGTTGAGAACTGGAAGTGGTCAATCTAGAGTTGTCAGTTTCAAAGCAAATCTGAAGATCGAATGGAAGAGGCTTTGTCTGGGGCAGTCCTCTTTTCGGGTTGGGGGGGGGGCAACGTATTTTGGTCATTTAGTCGGTATTTTTGATGTGTCAGATATTACCAGCGTTGGTCTACCGTGTGCTGCATGCCTATCGTGTTCTATCATCACCATGACTTGTGCACTCCAAAAACTCAGTGTTTCTTGTTTTATCTAGATTTGTTGGTTTTGTTCTTATGGATATTGTATCCGAGACGGTACTTCATCCGTGTTTGTGCGGCGGACTGTCATGCAAAACAGCTCTCTCCTCAGGAATCTCTAGATGATTTTCCGCACCGTGAATGGTAGCATCGGCTTTCGAATCGAATGTTTCATCTTAGACTCTACACTACAACAGTAGGTCGCGTGAGGCTTCAGTTTTGTTTTATCGGAATCGCGATAAAACACAAACCAAGTCGGAGACGGTAAGGTTCGCAGAAATTAGAATAATTGGTTTTACGAACACGAGGACCATCGGATGTCGTGTAAAACCTGAAGTGAATCCAAATGGTGAACATGAATCTGTCGATGCCATGCAATCACGATGGCCAGTCAAAAGTTCACACGGCGTTAGAAACAGTAGACTACAAACTATGGTGGTAAATTTTCAAGATATAGATAGCTCTGGTAAACTGCTTGGTTGTTTGTTTGCAGGGTTTAGCGGTTGGACTGGAAACGTTTCATTACCAGTCGAGGACGTATCGTCAGTCATCCAAGCCCCCACTAACGATGTGCCCCCATTGTTCACGAAACATTTTCCATCCAACTACTAAACTCGGCGAACAGATCAACGACCAATCTATGGCCTCGTACACCACATGTAGAGCCTCATTCCAGTTGATTGCCTGACCGTAAACGAATTCTGGTTTTGTACTTACGGAAGAGAGGATTTGCCACTTTCCCTAACGGTTATAATGGTATCAGGTTTCCTCATCCTTGGCGTTTGGAAGGTCAGACGAATTTACTTTGGTTCGGATGCCTGGACTGGATAGGTCCCGCAGACCGTAAAAGATGGTTGGTTTATCGAGTGCACCTCTCGGTCACTCAATTTTTCTCCGCTCGATGATGTTTGGGATGCTGTTCACTCGTTTTGTGTGCTCTCATGACCCCAAGTGTCCTGACCACTCACGGGCGAGTACCGGTTCGGTAGAAGCAAAACTGATCGTGTAACCACGTGTTGTCTTTGAAGCTCTTTCCATACTCTAATTGCACACATAAGTATGGATGTAGTGAATCGGTTTTCATTTTGGTCTGCTGCGCGGACCACTGATGATGAACCCACAATCACTGTTTACACCATCCAGTTTAGCCTGGAATGCTGGTGATGTTAATACCTCGAATCGGAACCTTTGTTTATACCCTATGGTGGCGCTCAGCATCAAGCCTTGACGAACTCACTTAAGCGCTGGAAAGTTTCTGGCTATTCTGTGGAAACTAATTCAGACGTTCGAGTAGGGGCGAACGAAGCATAGTTCGGGAAAATTGACGTCCTGATTAGGTACGCTCAAGACTTCTACGCTTTGCGGAAAGTTTCAAATTCCTAGTAATCCTTCCGGAGGGTACCACCACGGAGGGCAAGCTTTCTCCCAGAAGGCGGACCCTGGTACAGAAGTTTAAAAGTTGTGTTTCCATAAATTGTTTTTTTAACAAAATTTTCCGTATTCTTTGTTTGAATTCGTCTCTTCGTGTATACGGTGCTGAACATCTCTGTTTCCGACCATGCGTTTCGGTTCTCGTTCCAAATCGAGTTACTTAAGTTAATCGCTTGCACGGACGGTATTCTTACACCAAATACGGTTCCTCTAGGTTCCTTCTTTCATGAGGTACCATCAAAAGAATCTACCTCCATATTCAACTTACTCATATTACATTTAATTTTGTAATCGAATATCGACCAGAATCCGTATTCGATTAATGTTTTCATGACAGAGTGAGCTTCGCAATTTTGTTGCAAACGTTTCGTCACCAGTGACGTCATCGGTATGCGTTTTGGCATCGGGGTGTGTAGGTCCTCGCTTAGCTCAATCACAACGCACCTGCCTGTTTTCGCCTTGCTGGGGGCAGTGTCGCATGGCGGTTAGGAGACATTCTCATTGCTAACCTATTTCTATCGGTGATTTTGTCCTCAACATCCTACAAGGCTTCGTTCAGTAAAACAAGTAAGGAGAAATACACTCGTTCGTAAATTAAGTTGATATTAAACGGGGACTCAGTTGAATCCCGGCTAAATCCATAAACAAAATCTTTCCTCCAATTTTGATGAAACGCTATTGGTTACTAATGGACAGGGTGTTATGAACGATCCACAGGTCAAGTCAATATCAGTGGCTGGTGTAGTATGCACGCTATGGAAGCACAAGGGGAGAGTGATTCTCCGAAGGCTGGCGTTCACGACAATTTCTGCGGATGGAAAACAGAAACAAAGCGCATGAGCCGAAGCCCAGTAAGCAAGGTTGTACATCAGTAATACTTATATATAAATCAGTCAGACTGGCAGACACCGTATACTACACTGGTGACACTACAAGTATGCGCCTGAGATTTCGTCTCGGGTGATTTCAGGCTACACTGAAAAGTCCTGAAGCAATGTTCAGCTATTTCATCCTTGTGCAAATCCCAGGAGGCTCTAGGTGATTCTAATCGGTATTCGACCACGAGTGGCCGGTCGGCAGCACCGATACACTTAGGCCGAATGGTACAAATTCTACTGTGAACCGGAATATCTCAGGTTCGGAACCCTTTTTGAGGTTCGTGATGTGTGCAGTTTTGATGAATCTTAGCAAGGATAAAGCTGTTGTGCACTGCTTTTTGGCTTTTTCAGAATAAACCGCTTGCGTTTTCAGAATAAAATCTAAAGTGAAACTTGCGAAAATCTCCCATTACTTACGAAGTGCACGTTTTATTGGTTTTCGAGTCATGTTTACGGCAATCTTCACTCGCACGCTCCCTTGAATTTTTATGAACTTGAGGACTTACTGGATATTGCCATGTTCGAAAAACGCTGATATTTCTCCCGCCATTTCACTGTCACAGACAACAGTTACTAGGTAAGCCAACATAGAATGACAAGCCTAAACCACAGTATGCGTCATTCGCTCCACTGAACTGACAGATTTTAGGTGTTTTTATCCTAGTGTGAGTAGGCATCTCTTGATGCGATGTCGACATCGCAGCGCGGTCATGCGATGGACCGTTACAGAGAGTGCGCCCAAGTTTGTGTACTACCCGACAGTATTACACAGACGAACATGTAATCCACTAATCTTGGTATTATGATGGCTTAGACTTCAGTGGGTAGCCGTAGACTATCGAAGTGCGAATGATCAGGCTGTCTACGCCAGTTCCATTCCAAACCAACATTGCAATCCAGTCTACCTATGGACTCAGACAGCACAGGAAGCACCGTGTTTAGAGACTTTCCATATGAATTGAACAGTCTACTTTAATTTTGTACTGGCTGTAGTGTCCAGCATATTTTCTCTTCAGAATACCGATACAGACTGGATGTTGAGGTTCCCGATACGGAACTTAGAGTCACGCGGAGATTCGATAATCCCGAATATCAGAAGGAAGAATTGGGTTCGAAAGTCCACGGTGCTACTTACACAAAGGTAAGCAAAATTACACAACTAGTGCACAAATCTGACACTGACCGGCACAGTGCAGCGTCAAGGGCCGCACACCAAACAACGGCGAACAGAATGTTGGCTCTGCAGTGTGGGCTGCGGTCGTCCCTTCCGACGACAGTCTCGTGATTCTGACTGGCGGTGCAGTTACACGGAATTCATGACAGAACAACTCAGGGTAGGCTCGGCAAACGGGGCACGAGCACGCATGGGTAAGTAGGTCAACTGCGCACGTTCACACACATGCTAGTATACCTGTTTCGGACGGGATGGCCTCTGCGGCACGGTGAATGGCGGGTACAGATAAGCAAAACAAATGGAGATCGGAAAGAGTAGGCAAGTGGATGGGAGAATTATCATGAGGTAAAGTTATGTACACTACTGGGGTGGTGGTAGGATAGTCTTTTCCTGAACTTCAGCGGGGCCAGCAGATGTGGAAGATGGTGACTATGGTGCTATTGGTGGCGCTATTAGTTAGTTTCACACAAAACACGCGGACACTTTTGCAAACCAATTTGGTTTTGAGGGATACTCACCTGGAACCCAACTGAATCTCTCGTTTATGATGTTCCGTTTCTACTCAGTTGAAATTTAATTAACTTAATGTAAGCTGTGTGCTTATTACTGGACTTATGGAAACAGCTTACACTCCCATAGGCATTTTACTGGTCAAGTTCTAACTAGCTAAGCTGCTGTTCGTTTGATTCATGACGGCAAATCGAAATTTCCTGGTTTCTCAAATTATAATAAGGTCGTAATCTTATCTTAAGTATTATACTTCGGTAGCTGTTTTCCTGAAACAGTGGAATGTTACTTCATGCTTTCTCGAAGTCTGGATGGATTGGTTTCACTTTCATGTTAACAGTGAATCTGAAACTTTAGACTGCCATTCGGTGAAGATCACAGCTGTACACTGGATAAGGACACTGCCATGGGGACACAACATGAACTGAGAACTGGTGACCGTTTTTTTCTTCTCTGTCAAAATAAACCGGAAACTTTCTTAAAGTAGCTTTTTTCAGTCGCCTGATCAAGACCCCCATTGTTTACCAACCCATTTTGAGGATACTGTGAGGTTTCAGGTGAAATGGAAAGCTTTGAGCCACAGCTAAAGAGGTCTTAACTTGTTCGAACATCAGTTGAGGGTTAAATGCACATTGGAATCCTCTACCTACATTCTATATCCTCCTCGTTGTTTTGCTGGTTGGGGTTGTTCTGTTTTACCTTCCCTTAAGTCTCCAGGAAATTGGAAGACAAACCAAAAAGGCAAACAATTTGCTTTCAGTGAACATGTAAACATGTAAACAAGGGGAGCTTTGCTATTGTTTGGCCAAATAATTCGTGTAATCAGCTTGAGATGTGCAAAGTAGTCCACTCAACACAGTTTGGCGGCTATCTCAAACTTAACCTCACTCGTGACCGTTGTCGTTCGGCTTCTGCAGTTGCCGCGCTGCCAGAGTTTCCGTTTGCCACCAGCCACATATAGCTCTTTTTGGTTGTGTCCTATGGTGTCAACAAGCCTGAACGCCAGCGAGTGTTTTGTGGGACAGGGGAACACTGTAATTCGGCTGGTGAGAATCGCCAGTGACCCTACACAGAAGACCGTATCGCGTAGAAACACTACCAAGTCTGCCTGTATCGTGAACATGACCATAATATCAATGTGCTGCTGCCTTGTACCAGTGATGCAGATTTCCATATGACCGATCGGCCTGGCCTGCTCTCAGGCGTCAAAACACTTAGCCAGGACCCAGGCTGTTACCGTAGTAAACTACGGTCATGCTGGCATTCACAATACCCTCTTCCTACTAAACCTGTTGGCTCCCGCAAACACGTTCCGATCACAATCCCGTTGCACCAGTTTTCCGTCGCCATCCTTCATCTGCCATCTACCGTCAGTGCAGAAAGTCTTGCTGTTTTTAAGAAAAACCATTAGTGTACGCGCCCGAGGGCCGCATTGTTCGCCTCTCCGGAGGACCAAAACACGAATAACCCAGGGGGTGAGCACACCCCATGCATGAATTAGGACGCGGTATTGAGTGCGCACCCTTAGCAGCCCGTAAACGGGGCTGATTGACCACAACAAGTCCATCATAGTAAGGTATGCCTACCGTGTGGTAGCTACACGCACGCTCGGATGGCTTGGCAAACGTTAAGAAAATCCGCCCAGTCAGTGTTGGTGTGACAGCTGACGAGATATGAATAGTAAGCATAATACGTCATAGTGTCGCAAAGCAAAACTGATGCAGCCAGAACCATAGCCGAAACTGATGACAGTGAGTGGGAAGAAATTTGTACTGCGTTGGTCGCCAAAAGTGAACAGATTTTACCTGGTACTAGGTGACGAGTTACAGATAATGTTGTTGTGTGGATATCGATGAGGTTGCAGGTCGGTTTCTCTCAGTTACAGATTAGACACATCCAGTAATAGAAATTCACTTTTGGGGACTTGTGAGGAAGTAGGGATGCGCTGGCAGGGACGGCAGCACAGGCAACGCCTTCCCGTGGACAATTCTTTTGTACAAGTTTCATCACATACCAGATTAGAAATTCCAAGCCGTGTAACACCCAAAATTATGCGCTTTAGGCTCATACAGGAACAATTAATTTAACGATTTGCCCAGTTGAATCAACGGCAATAGATGAAGAATTTCCGCGCTGGCTTCAAGACCAAGGGAGGTTTGTTTTTCAACTTTTTAAAGGATCAGCCAGCTTATTTAGGAACACTAAATTGCGCGCAACTGGGTTTCAGGCCGGCTACAAGCCATATTTTTATACGTCTTCTCATGTTAAACATGAAACAAAGTTGACCGTTTTGGCAGATATTCCATCGCCAGACGCATTGGATCTTTATTCACCTACCGGACAACGTGATCGGCAGGCAACATTATTAATGACGAATCTATATTCCTAGTGACCTTAACATACAGGGGCCTTTGCAGTACGATGCAATCCCATAGCCGGTAGAAAGGAAATTCTGCTTCATCACAATTTGCCCGAAATATACGTGAATATCGGAACAAAGTATTCGGAAGCCAGTCGACTAGAAGGAAAAATTCTTTGCACGACCGTTTGCATGGCTGCAATCAGGCCCTATGGATTACTTTTCTTAGGTATATTCAAACCAGTTGGTCTACAACAGTGGATCAGGTGGTAACCAATCATCATGAACGAATGCGAGATTATTCAAACGAATTAGTTACCCAGACATGGGCCTACGCACAACCAGGATACTGAATATGTACATCACTATGATCATGAGTATCTGGGACGTTTCTTTTTTCGCTACACGTTTTTTAAATGTTTCTAAGAAAATGCTTCAAGAGACTTGGATAATGCCTTTTCCCCTCCAACATAAACAGCCGAGAAAGGAGAACAACAAAATGTATGAATTGTATTTTCATAATGAAATCAATGGCTACCACGTGTCTTCTGTGAGATGGGTCAAGGTACGTACTAAGCAGGCTTTTGTTTGGTTGACAAATGCATAATTCCTAGTGAAAAAATTGCCTAATCGGGCAACGTGGAACTCATTAGCAATTTGTTCAGGTTCAACCTCGGGTGATTTACAGTTGCACAATTTTCCCCACGTGTGTTCTTAAGTGATTCGAAGTCATCATGAACATGACGTAAACCGTACTTAACTGTGGTGTTCCCGAACCTACAGTGGTCTCCGACCCACTATCAAGCACTGTATGTGGAACGCTGAAAAGCCACTTCTTTTTATTATTTTTTTCTTCCCCTGTTAAGCTTAGAAAATTGAAATTTTTAAGATTTTCCTTTAGCAAGCTCTGTCTAATGAACTTGCTGGTAATGTTTGTTCAGTACGCACACAGCCCATGTAAAATTGCGCTACAAGCTGGGGGAGGGTGTAGAACATCCATGAGACCAGTTACTTATACCCAAAGGACAACTACAACTAAGCTGCATTCGACCTGGGCGATGCGTTATGTGCCATGGCAATGACTGCGGGGTTCCCGTTCTTATGTATTAATCACTGGCCAACTATGCTGCATCAAAGCACACTGGATTCATACATGCACTCCCCCTGGGTGTGAGGGATTTTTTCAGGGTTTTTGGTCTAGGGACAGATTTTTCAGTGACCTAAAGCCAAAGTTCCTTTTTTAACCCCACTTGAAATCCGGCTGCGTACCGGAACTTCGGTCTCACTGATCTATCAGACAGCTACTACCTCTGCTGTGCACCTTGAATCGCGTGATCTCCGCCACTGGGTGTAAAGCTGGATGTCGCTGATTTCAAGTTCACCTCGAGAAAAATGTGGATTTTTTGGGCCCTGTTCGTAGAGTTTGTAGATGGATTCTGCCAAGAATTTAGATGTGATCCCATCATACCACCTGCGTTCGTCTATGACATGTGTAGACAATGTGATTACGATGTAGTGTGTGCTTTGTGTCCGATTGCGGATAGCTCCAGACACGTTTTCGAAATTGCCAAATTACAGCCCTCGAGGTTCGCTGGCTTAACTTTGGTCGGCGTTAAGGGTGTACAGTCTTAACACGAGCCGCAGAAACGAGTGGCTTCATGGCCAGTGGGACAGGTAGCTCAATAACAGGCTGGCTGGAATCCGGCGATTTGCGCGTCACTGAACATTTCTACACCTTCCGACCTACCATTCATTCTTCAGCTCACATAAGCTTACCGGGGGCTCATCAGATTCAGACCTCTAGATTAGATTGTTTTAAGGGTTTGTTAGCGCTCTGGTGAAGGCGTCAGCGTTTTGCCCAACACCGAAGAAGATCACGATTATATGTTCACTTAACTAATTCCTCCTTGCTGACTCTTGTACCTCAATCACCACGGGGCACAAACCAATACATGTGCTTCTATTGCACTCCAGTATCCATCGGTTAACCGTCGATAGAGCTGGGTCCGGGCATTTTGGTCATATACTCATGAAATTTCGATGCAATTGTTGGAGTTTTTATTTTCTCGCTATAGCACGAGGCGGCTTCTTGGAGCGCACTTACTGACGATCATTTCTGAGAAATGTGAACTTCACAGACGCCTTGGAAACCCGGTGTTATTATGTCAGCCGTCTGGGTCCCGTTCGCATTCCGACTTTCTCTACATCTAGGGTCGTTACAGTGGCTGCTAATGTCAACTTGCGGGATTTGATATCTCTCAGTAAGTATCCGCGGATCCGTTGGGAGATTGGAAACAGCCGGACTCCCAGCTATGCAGCCACTCATGCCGTGCTTGGAGTCTGAATAAGCACAGTAAGCAAACTCGACTCGGAGGAATTGAAAGTGTTTAGGCACAGTTCTTTGATTACGGTCACCCTCGGTGGTCAAACGCTGGGCACTTACATTGAGTATATCCGCTGTGTAGTCACCAGTATTGTTCACAAACCGATGGCTGTCAGACTTGATCCAATTCTCTCTCCAATTCTGGAAGTCCGAATTTTGAATTTTTGTTTTTCCTATGAATCAGACGACCGCTAACTACAAGTAAACCAAATTTATTTTTGGTTTAACTATGGCGCTTCCAAATTTTTGAATTTGCTGGAAATTAGTCTAATCCATTTGCACGTTTCGGTGCTGTTTCTCATAGCATTTTGTTTAAGTGAGCAAAATTTCAAGGTGACCGATCATCACCGATTAGCATTTTGTTACCGGTTTACGAGATAGGGCGCAAATTCAAACGTTATCATGTTTTAGCTTTCTGTGGTATTCTTTAAAAGTGAGCTAGCATCTAAGAAATATCCCATGCAAATTCCACCCACGTGAATAGGTTGATAACGTTTGTAAGCTTTGTGCTCCCAGACGTAGCAAATGAGATGAGTTCGTTCAGCGAAATGCAGCACAACACAGGTTTTCACGAGGCTCGCCTTCCGTTCAGTATAATAATAAAGAACAACGTGATGCATCGTCCAGTAGTGATGCGAGTGTGATGTGTGTGGATGAGCTTCATTCCAAGATATGCACTACCAGGCAGCTTTATGAGATATCCTCATGTGCATTACAAACACGACGATATATTTCCCATTCCAACCCCTTACCTAGAGTGCGTCATAAACCCCAACTACACTGGCGGGAAATAAGGTTGACTCTTGCAGGCCATCATGATAACTGCAAGCGCTGGCGCCTACCTTGGCAAGTTATAGTAAGTGCTGGGCCCGTGACTATGGGCGGCGCTGGTTGTGAGGCCGGACCTGTGCACCGTGGTCTAAGCCAATGGCAAGTGACGGCCCTTTCTAAAGGACACTGTACATGTTGTCGCTACATATCGCAACTGATAGGACTATACCTATGCTCGAAGTTAGTTATAAGGCATTAGCTATGCGTGATAGCCTAATCCGACGGCCACCGATGGCTCTTCACACCCACACATGTCCGTCTGTCATCCCTACGCCTGGAGAATACACGACCAGCCCTGGCGAATTTTATGTGTTTATTAATTGGTCGCATCCGGAAACATAATGCGTAATAACTTCAGTTTAAGTTATCCTGGTGCCATTTTCAATCTACAGGGATTCTGAAGGGGAAAACGTATGATCACATACCTATCCTAGATAAATTGTTCAGACGTCTTAGTGCCACAAAGACAAGGTTACTACTTGCTCAATTAGTCACACTGTCGATAATGGAACATCAGTATGTACACCGATATTTTGACGTCAAGATTCAGTTGTCATACGCATTATTGGACGCGCTTGCCGCCAGTATACCCTGTAGTTTTATAAAAACACCAGCCCCTCCGTCCCCCACATAACTTGTAAACATCACGCATTCAACCGCAGAGGCACTCTCGCCAAACCGCCTATCGCCTCCGGTACTTGCTTTTGTAAACCGGCTCTTTTGTGGTATTCAACACTACATTATGCTTAAAAAGCTGCATCTTAAACGCACCTAACACGCAGAAGGCCCTTACTAATTACGAAAATCCTTAGGCCTCCTTCGGTGTCTTCTCTGAATATTTGGACTTCAACTAACTCATCGTTCTGGCCAAAACTGTTACCGATATCTGTGATGGTTTTCTAACACCCTGTGCGCCCAAACACCTTCAAGTAAATGACATTACTACCTCTGAAAATACCAGCACGTTAACCGCCCGGGAAACACGAGGTAGCTACGAAGGCACGTACGTTCCAATCATGATTTCACGGATTCACGGATTGATACACAGGATCGAGGCCTTCGCCCAAGTTTCCCGGGTCGGTTTTGCTCTTGTCGATCAGCGGCTGTTGTTCACCTGAAAGACAGAAGTGAAAAAGGGCGTAGCACCGCTCTTTAAGCTCTCAGCGCGGAGAAGTGTGCTTGCCAGCGCGAGGGCTCGCGTAAATAAGTGTCTAATAGTGTTTTGAACTGGGTTCTAGCGGGAGCGTGTACAACCGTCTGAGGAAGGTTACTCCATGCAGCTACTACCCGAAATGCGAAAAAATTTTGCCTAATGGAGGTGTGCGCTCTGAGCTTAAAAATCTTCTTACCATGTCACCGCCGTGTGTTTGCTGGGTCAACGGTGAAAAACCTGCTGACTAAGCCTTGTTCGAACAGAGCCTAAGTAAGAATTAAGTCCCCCCGGGGGCGAAGATACTCCAGGGGAAAGAGGTCTAGCACCGCGAGACGCGTTTCGTAGTCCACGGACTTGAGGCCGGCAACCATCTTCGTAGCAGCTCGCTGGACATGCTCGATGAGGATTACGTCTTTCGTGCGTCCTGAGTAGACAACCGGGTTGGCATATTCAAGGAGCGGTCTGACATTGGTCCCAGAGTATTCGGAAGTCCGTGCGAGTAATACGGGAGAGGGTGCACCGAATCATCCGTAGAGTGACGAATGACTTTTGGGCCGATTTCTCATGATGCAGTGAGAAGGACATGTTCGAAGAGAGCTAAATGCCCAAACCCTTTTTGGCTACCATCCTCGTGATGTCTTCTGATCCGTTCTTAGCATGCATGACAAAGGGGTTCGCTGAATCTCCTCCAAATGACGTATGGACGGACTTTTCGTCATTCAGAAGAAGGTACGGGTCCAACGACTACTGTCTTGCGGGGTCTACATCCATTTGGAAGGTACTGACATTGGAACTCCACGATTTCAAGTCGTCCACAAAATGTGGACACGGACTTGCGACAACGTCTGGAGGGTCGTCGACGTATCTCAGAATCAGCAGTGGTCCAAAAACGGAGCCCCGAGGAACTCCAACGGAGGCCGACGCCGAAGAAGAGTAGATCGAGCCCACTTTCACTCGGAATGATCGGGAACCGTCCATTCACACATCCGACCTTTCAGCTCTTTTGCATGCACGGTTATATAACCAGTTGTGAACTTGCCTGCGCAAAATCTAGCTAATGAAAGCCACTCATTTTCGCATATGTCCAGACCGGTTTGCATCGGACGCATACCGCTAGTCCCTTTACCGGAACGCTAATCCCGTTTGTGAACTCGGCTCTCACTACTGTAGATGGAATCTGCAACCACACACAGCTGCTGGCTATTGTGAACCGCAGGCCAGTGGCAGCATAGAGCAGCCGTGCGACTTCGATGGTCCCAAAAATATAATTGCGCCACGTTGGTCTTAATTTATCACAATTCTTTAGCCAATCATAGATATTCTGCTAACCCTGCCCGTAGTTTGCCATATCTCTACTATTTTCCGATCGAGCGTGCTGCATGCGCCCACAATACTGCCTCACCCCACTTAATTTATGCCAGAAATCCGAAGTACTGGTCACCCTATTGTACTGTCTGCTCGTGATGCACACGAACACACTAATTCTTCCCATGGAACTAGCAAGAACGCAGCATTCCGGCGAAGATAAAAAGCTTTTTGGTGCACCCGATACAGCATGTGGTGAATCTCATGGAAACGTCCCCAAAACTTGCTAGCCGAGACGGATTCTTTGGTTCTGGTTGACAGGCTGCCTGCTGAAGCAACAGGAAACTCCTTCCTGCATAAGCCGCGAACAGCTGGTCCATTTTTAGTTTGCTTGGACAAAGGCGCTCTGATCACGCTTTGTGTACTCTCTCTCAACACCCCTAAGTCCAACCCAGGAGGGAGTGGATGAATCAAGCAACTGCTTCGAAAAATTTGTCACCATCCTCTCGTACACATCATGATGGTTAGTAACGGGCATTAAAATATAAATTTCGCGCAAAACGGAGACGTTGAGTGCGTTAAAACCACGTTAAAAGCTGTGATTGTCCGGAGAATTTTCAAGTTTCTGAATGAATCAAAGTTTCTTTCGTTCGAACTAGGGTTTAGTCGAAATTCTGAATGGGAGAACGCGTTTGCCCAAAATGGAGGTGTCGCACGAATTTCAAAGCATAAAACATGTTCTGAAAATTGCTGCAGCCCACAATAAACTCCCTGACGTGAAATCTAATGGGAAATTTTTTCTGTATATAACTCTGCACCTGGTATTTTCCCTCCTTTGTGAGCGCAGCCCGTTGTTCAGGGTGGACATCACGATAAAAATACTTCCTTATCCCTGCTAATTTGTTCAACGCCGGAAGAACGCATCCTTTTCGTGACACCCTAAAAAACTGATACGATTTCTTAACGTTGCCATAAAGTGTAGGCAGCCCAAATTTGTAGGCGGACTTTTCCATGGCAAACTGCTTGATATCAACGTAGAAACACTAAGGGAACAAAGTCACTGTTTACAAGTACGCTCGAAGCGTGCAGAAATGAGGCCATAAACGAAGGGCTATCTTCCGCCAAAATGAAGCCGATTTGTCAGTTACTTGTTTAACCGAGCGTGCAGACCCTTTCGGTGGTAGTTGTAAATATCCCGCGTATTGAGGACAGTTCTCAATAGATTCAGCGCAAACTTCCGCAATCCAAACCATGGCGTTTGGTATTTAAGAAAAGCAGCGCACCTCCTTCGGTTTATAGGCAATCGATTATACAAAACTGAGTCGGCTCATGACTATGAGCTAGAAGGTAAGAACAATAGAGGGACCTTATGCGTTCTTCGAAATTAGGACCTGAAAACCGGCGCTCCGCATACCGCCTATTAATGCGGAATGCGCACAACTTGTTGCCCTCGACCTGTGCATCACCTCGCCAGATTTCGGGTCCACTTGCAATATCGGATACATGGCAGAAATTCGCCGCTACATTTTGTTCGTTGCACAAATGCCACATAAACTTCCCCGGTACACTCAGTTAACGCTGCCTAAGGGAATGTGAAGCAGTTAACCTAAAGAGCATCCAAGCTCTCGCCAAAAACCCATCTGAAGTAACCTGCGCAATTTTTGAGTCGCCTGTTTACCCAGTAGATAAATGAGTCAAGGGCTTATCGTTCCGCCAATCATGAGTAAAAATTTCATCGGCCCTTCGGTACAGGGGGAAGAGAATGGCGCTATCACAGTCATGCTTGGCCGCGGTTCCCTCATAATTCGTCCGGGACTCTCGCAGGCTCCATATGTTTTCCTCGTCGCCCGTGATCTGGTTGCTATACTGAGCATAAAGTTGTGAATAATAATATGTGGATGATTATGCCACGACTTGCGGCAGCTATTCTATCCGATACATTAAAACCTAACTTTCGGCATCCTAGGCAGCATGCTTTTTTCGAAGATTGATTTTAGTCACCCCACAACTAGGTCTTAAATGCTGAGACACACGTGCCGACTACTGCGGGCCTCTCCGACTGGTCTCTCCGACTTCACCGGAGCGCTGTCCGTTCTGAGAAATGTTGCACTGACTTTCTGTTGTTTCATCGCCCAGCTTTTTGCCTCTCAAACGAGGCCTACTTTTTACCTCGGCGATACGCTAGAATCTTGTAACCCGATAAAACGCCATCGCGCCTATTTATATTCGAGCGTGGTTTGATGACGCGAATTGCCTTTTCATGCTCCATGATGTAGCATTCCTGAAGCACAAACCTTCCGTGATCAGCATTTCCTCCTCAATAATGTCTCGGCAGCAATCGGCCACCCGAGTCATTAGTTTTAGAATGATGTATTGACAGTTTTACGCCGTTGCCGAAAAAGTACGCGGAATCTTCTTCAGTGCCCATCTTGAGCGGTTGGCTGACCACCATGGAGGCCCAGTCTAATCACACTGACCGGAGGTCAAAGTTCCGAAACGCTATTCGTTTTTCACGGGCGTGCAAGGCGTGGAAGACGTTCACACGACCGGATATCACCCACGTTTTAGTAGAGTGGTGAAGCCGTCCTGCTAGTAACACAGATTTCATTGCGCGCTCATCAGAATCATTTATATCAGGGCATCATTCCGTTGGTCGCTCTCACCATTCGTAGCCCCGTTAGATTGGACGGACGCTACACTACTTGTGGATTATTTCTTAGTGTACAATTTAAATTCCAGGCCAGCTTGTCTCATGTAGGTCACGTTTAGCGCTCTAGTTGGCCCTGCAACTTCAGTCTACTATACCAGTTTAAGTCGCACCTCTTGAGGTGCAAAATTGTCGGGCTTGCACAACATTGCGTTCGGCACGCCTCGAGGCCTTGTATGGAGCCATACAGTGAGCGTTACAAAGCAGAGACGAAGGTTCCGTCTCCTTCGAGCGCAGTAACCTTGATGCGGCTTTACTAGGCAAAGTAGGGTTGTGTTCTGTGGCCGCTGAGCCGAGGCTTCTCCAGCAATTCTGACTTCTGATGGCCACACCCAAGCACAGCTCAAAAGAAGTTTCTCCGATCTGCCACACCCCGCAAAGTCCGCAGGATGAGGCACAGTGGAAAGGCCCGTCAAGCTGTGCACTTTTCTATGTTCGTTAATGTTTTTTGCGCATGCCCTTGTTCGTTTCGCCACTTGACACTGCAAATAACCTAAACATGTTGTTCTCGTCCGTACACCTCCCAGACCTGTTGGAAAGGGAGGCCCGTGGTATTGACGCAAAAAGCATCCGTTGTGGGTCCCAAAATCCAGACGGCATCTGGTGGAAGAAAATACATCAGATGCATACGGTCGCGCTAGTTCTTAATTTGCTGGCAAATCTACTCTTCTGTCATGCTGCGACGCCTCGACGTGTTCACGGAACTTCCCATTTCTGAAGAAGCTTTTGCTTTGGTGGCGTCTAACTGAACATCTTGTGAAGCAAAGGCCATTGTACTTTGCATCAAGCTTTCAGGTCAGCTGGCCAAAGTATCTTGTCGCATCGTCTGATATAAATTGACAACTTGACAAATTGACAAATGGTGATAATGATAATAATGTTTATTCCCAACTTGTGGGACATGCCGTCGGGTGGCATCATAAGGTTACAGTCAGAATAAAGGCATGACTAGTGGGGACTGTGGCTACAGGGGGTTTAGGAAAAGAGGACAGCTTCATAGGCGGTGAGCTTTATCTATTGAAGACGTGGTCATCACTAAACCGGCACGAACATGGAAGCTCGTTTTTGGAGAGAACATCGAGCAAGATCAGATCGTTAGGATTTGAAGGTGACGGGCAAAATCAAAACGAGGGAGGGCAAAACAAGAGGCTTTCTGCCTGATATATGACAAGAGAAGTGTAAACTGCGGAAAATGAGGAACCATAACATCAGATCTGGTGAAGCAGCAGAGTTGGTGTAATTGACCGATCAAATTGAACTGAAGCCAAAAACAACCACTGAGGACTCGTGACCTTGGACTGTTGGGCTCATGGCCAGAGTCACAAAGAGCGTAAGTGGTGATAATGAAATGGAGGGATTAGCAAAACGGATAAATGGTAACAGGAATCTCAAAAACACGGTGTTAAGTG
Source organism: Clonorchis sinensis (assembly GCA_003604175.2). Taxonomy (NCBI): domain Eukaryota; kingdom Metazoa; phylum Platyhelminthes; class Trematoda; order Opisthorchiida; family Opisthorchiidae; genus Clonorchis; species Clonorchis sinensis. The sequence continues at coordinate 63,163,476 of CM030370.1, forward strand.
AAACGGCAGAGACTCACTGGCGTCGCTGTTGTGGAGTTGGACATAATAGTTCCTTGGAATAGTGAGATGATGGCAACACACGAGCCGGAACGCCAACTGTATAAAAAGTTGTTGATTTTTTGTGGAGGACACAGACTGAAGGTCCACCGAAATGGCTATATTCAAACGACAGGTTCAGAAGTTTGAAATGAACGTAGCGTAGAGGCAGCTGGGGCCAGGTGAGGAGCATTATTTGTATTTGAAATTAATGGAACGAGTGGGCGAGAGGGTACGGTTGGGAGTTGGAAGGGAACAGTTGCGGGACCTCATCAGGTACTCGCAGTTCTCTGGTTTCCATTATTTGGCTCTCTCGCAAAAGTGAAATTAGTATGCAAATGGGAGCATCCGGCGGAACATAAGGTCCAGATTTTCCTCGATTACAAATTAGTGCCATTCTAAGCTCATGCCACCCGTGTTTGACCGTCGCCAATATTAGGCTGCCCGCCATGTTCAGGTTGCGTTGAGCTGATCGAGGAAATGTTGTACGACCGTGCTTGTGTTGCACCGTGCCCATTTATGCATAACCGCTACACTTTCAAACAGTATCGGTTGACCGCAGCTGATGTACCTCATGCCATTCTTATTAATGTGTTTGTACTGCTGAAAGCAGAAAAGCCCTTCACCGCAGAGTTATTCATTAGAAGGCACCAACAAAACAGTTACAAACTAATAGACGGGGAAGGGAACCTCTCATATGCACTTTTATTTTTAAAAACGGAACATGCTATTCCTTCTTGAACGCGTCTTACTGAAAACCTGACAAAGCAACACAGAGGATTACGAACTGTAAGGTTTATCTGATTATGTTATTTTATGGGAGCGTTTAGCAACATACCCCGGGCAACTAAGAAGAAATTAGATACGATGGACCATGATCTCCTTAAGTTTATTAGGACAAAGCATAAGAGTAATTTAATCAACTGGGTTTACTTGTACTGAAGTGGCTGCTTATTTTGGCGATTTTGCACTACTAACAGGAAAGAGTGTGGCTCATTGCGATTGCTCCCAAGATTGGCATACCCCAACCCATCGGCATGCAAGGCGCCGGCAGTAAATCGTTCAGACGTCACTCCCTTCACTGACACTGACGTTACGCCCGACCAACTATGAATGTCCCTTCGAACTTAGTTCAACAATAACTCTACGGATTATTTCGGTGCACTGCCATGTCACAGTGTCAGCCACCTCACGGATTTTTAGAAAACCTGTTGTGACACGCTTTCCGGTGACTGAGTCCAAAATTGTGCATTAAATGACAGCGATTTAGCATTCCGGAGCTTTGGCGCTTTTCACTAATTTTGGTCTAAGCTGTCTCCTTTTTTCTTCTTATTCAAGGAGACCCCAGAACAAGAGCACAGCTAATTGTCCCCACCTATTTTCTTGATACCCTAAACCTTGCCCTCTGCTTCCGCTCCCAGTCCATCATTGCCGCTTAAGTTCTGCAAAATGACAAAGGCGGGTGATCAGCGGTTGAGACTGTCCCATATGAACCATCTAAAAGTGTACCGTCACAGGAGACGAGCCATGGACATTGCAAAGAACACTTACCATGCAAAGTAAGACCATGGATTAAATATTTTTGTTTTCCAATGCTGCTTACATTCATTAAGACATTCCTTTTACGCATACCTCCTACAGAAGAACAATACTGTTTAACCCTCACTCTAAGGATTCCAAGCACTGAGGACCGACGTTCTGGTTCGCTAAAAATGACTGCAAATTTGTGCATCAGACCAGCCAAAGTAGAGTCCGTTTTCACTCTTGTATTTTGGGGCAAATTTTGGACCACAACGACTGTGAACGACTCCAAAATATCACTGCCCAAACCCCGGACGGAGGAGCACGCAGCGTCACCCTGGATACCCTACTCTCATCTCTGTCCTCCATATTCCCTCCACCATTTCAATTCGTAGATTTTCATTCGCTCAAATGCAGGCTAAGAGCACGTTCCCTACTCATGGGGATCTCATGCCACACCCCTACCTTAACCGCCGGAGACGGTCCCCTCTGTGTGCTTGCATTGCTTCCTACCAATCAAATACCCAGAAATTTTGTCTCACTTGTACTGTTTGTTTGGCTGTATGCATTGGCACCACCCACCATCGAAACTATCACTTACAGCTGAACTCCTTACAACAATGACACCAGTGAGTCTACTTAGTTTTAATGTAAACCACATTTTTGAGACGAAACTTGCCATTTGTCTCCACTTCGAATTCTTCCATCCCCATCGGCGCTCAGTATTCGCACAATGGAGTTGATTTTTCGAAAGCTACGACGTGTCCCTGATGGACTTAAGCATACAGGCAATGGAGTTCGTAGTATAAGTCCAAACTTTTGAGCCACATCTAGGCATCCCGGGGTCCCAGTGACGCTAGGAAAGTATTCTACCAGACGTTTTCCGCCAGAGGTATGTTTGCTTCAGTGGGCGATGAAATTTGGTGAACTGCGAAAATATGAACGTAGGTTAGGATGGTTTTTGGTTTGAGCATGTACGCAACGAAATGCAACATTTCGGCCCAAAAGGTTTTATTCCGCCCGCAAAGGTTTTGCTGCTAATAGCATTGTGCAGCTAATGAGCCCCATCCCCATCTCTCTTCTTGATTTTCATGACCTTGGCCATATATTCAGCTGCCCAAGGCCACTCACTGCAAGTAATGATTTTCAGTTCTAGTTCACGTCAACCGGATTCCTCATTTAAATTGCCGTACATCATGCCAATTGTCCTCGTTTTTTGGTTCCCGCAACCGCATTAACTGTTCACGTAATAAGCACGTATCGTTGGTTGCACCCTCCTCCCTATTGTGTTGTAGCCTACCGCGTTCAGGTTGTAGCAACCCGACCATGCCTCGATTGGCATGTTTCCTACAACCTGCGAAATAAACCCAATAGTAATATCTACGGCTTTGAGACCAAAGCACGGGCAAGAATTTCAAGAGCACTTGTCCTATGTCAACCATAATTTGATGCGTTTGTTACCTAGACAGTCCTTTCAACAGAATGGTGTGAATCCACGAGGATTTCAAGCCATTTTCAGTTGTTCTTTCCGAACCCCAGCCTTACCGATGACTCCGCCCGAATAGATGGCGTCATGGAATTGGCACCTCTGGAACGCAGCAAACACGGTAGTGATTCAAAGCTCCACAGGTGCTAACTTGCTCCTAGTCCAAGAAAGTTCTTCCAAGCCCGGGATTCCATTTTGGACGATACACTGGTGTGAAATTTTTTCCCGGTTTGGCGAACGAAATCAGCCCGAATTCTAGCCAGTTGGCCTAGAGGTTTAAGCAGTATCAAACATACCTAAACAGACATCCACTTGACTTCACCTTGTCCTACTGTTCTCCCATACAAACCTTTTTAATTACCCAGACGTTATACATCTTCAATAAGTTGAGTAGGCCTGCGCACAAATGAGAAGCCTGAGATTCGTGCTTTCAGACGCCAGAAAGACCACCGCTGTCCGCCGTCCCGAAACGAGCTGCTGAAAGTGAAGTAAACAGCTGCCTTTAATCATTAGCGTAAGAAGGAGTGTCTGAAGTGGTATGATATGAAAGGAATACATTTGTACTAGCTGGCCTCTGGAAGCCGTGGCCAGCATAGTTACCGTGGGCCAACTTCAGACGAAGCTTTGTAACTGGATGTCTGGCGCATGCGAATCTATTTTGATAGAGAAAAAATACGTTTGTTGGTGGCCAGTAAAAAGGACAGTTAAGATGTACGGCTTAAGGCAGTGTCATGGCAAACATAACTCTTTGATAGAAGACGAAGGTACAAGAAAGATCTGGGTTGGTAAACACTTGGACGAAATTATGTGGCTTCGGCCGATCGCGGCTGGAGAGGCCGTGCGGGGTACATGCCGAGTACATACCTCATTTAGGTAAAGGAAGTTCAGCACTGTACCAAATAGTCTCAAAAAATATTGTGCAGTTTTCAGTCGCAGCAAGCTTGGCACAGCTTACTGCAATATGAAGATAAAAAGGTAATTGGCAGATAGTTATGGATGTTGGGTTCGAAGTCAATGAAGGTAAGCAAGCACATTGATCTGGGACAATAAGTGAAGATCCATCGCCTAGGAACAGCCCATGTGTGTTTGAGAAGTGGGACGACTTGGCACATGATATAAAGCCTGGAGATGTTTTCTAGGGAAGGATCATACGTAAAGAAAAATGTCACTACTGCTTAGGATTGCGCATATCTTGGAAGCATTATTTTATAGCCAAGGAGCTTTATAATAATAATGCTTTTTATGTCGGAGCGAAATTTTGTTGAGGGAACTTTTCCGAAGAGTGCTGAAGGTATGAATGTTGCGGCAGTGGAGATGCCGGGATGTGAAGCATATGGATGGGGCTAAGACGGCCAATACGGGTAGGCTGGTTGGCGAAGAAGTTTATCACATGAATCTGTTGCGCTTAAGCTAGGGGCTTACGACCTACTGTAACGTTCTGAGGGGCTTAGTGTGTTTTGGAAGTTTGAACAAAAATGGTTTAGCATGCTGAAAAGATGTGACTCGAAAAAAGCAGAGGACAAGGCGGGCCAACTGCGTGACCATAATGGAAGTTTCGGGGCACATTCGTTAATGTGAGTCATCGGCACGGATCCACGTCCACATTCCTGTGTGCTTATATCTAAAAAGTCGGAATGGTTCCTTTGTTTGGAGGCGTAACAAGGATAAAAAGCTTTAAGAAAGTCGAATCTGCAATTTTCCATTGTTGTTTCGGCGTTTTGACGTGTCCAAAGAAGCAGAAACCGACCGTCTTCTCTGTATTCACGAAGCTACTTTGGACATCTTGGAGGCAGGATATAAGATATAGGGTAAGCAAACGCCACGCAGAAAGATATATCAAGCATACGTCCTTACAGAAGAATACTGAGGATTCAAACGAGCTCAAAAACAGAGCCATTGGCTCGAACACCGGAGGTTCGGTTGGCCGACAATCCTCAGCCAGACCGGTGATATGTGGTTTTTCTCAACTCCAGATTAGATCATTTTCGAGTGTCCTTTCAAAGGCCTCTGAATGATCAACTCAGTCCAGTTTGTTATGCCTGCAAAGGGCAGGGCTAGTTCTGTCAGACCGGAGCTAGAGGAAGTAGACCATATCGCATAAGCCGTCGGAAATTGGTAATGTCAGAATGGCCCCAATAACGACTTTTTATTTCACAATGTAAGGGATAATGATAAGAGTTGGGAGACTGTAGTCCGACAGTTTATAAAAGCGTCTATGCCCTTACGTAGGGTAGGTGATTGCCGCTTTTTGGGGTAGTGGGCTAATAAAGATAAAGTTAAAGGTGAGCTTCTGCAAACATTTGTGTATTGTGGGCTGTCATCTCCATTCTATTACACTTAGGCCTCGGTGGCCATAATTGCTTTACCAGGGAGATAACGGCCATGATGATATGCTGATACATGGTCTGGGAGCACACGAATGATGACGCACTCAAAAGCCGCTGGGATATGTTGAAACAGTTAGACCGATGGGTCACTGTTGCGGTGAAGAAGGAAATAAAAGCGGACACCGATGTGGAACAATTTTGAGATTGTGAGGGATTCTTGCCTGTCCATGAGGAGAAGAAGTAAAGGTTCTGGTTTGCGATGCTTGGGAGATTGTTCTTCTACAGAAATATTCCACAGGAGAAGAGGAAAGGCAAGTTAGCGCTGACCTCATGAGAAATTTCTGACAGTTGATAGAGCGCTGGCCTAAGAAGACTTGCTTACTGTCCTCAGTGAGGAAGTTTCCTTGATACCGTCCTTCATGGGATGCGTGACTGTGAAAGCGGAACCCTAAAAGATAACTGGATGTTCATTGCCAGACATATATTATTGGTCAGATGTTGATAGGTCCCAGTAACTATGCCCGTGAGACTGAGCAGAATCCCAGTTGAAAAGAAGTAATATACTCCAGTCACTGCTCTATGCGCAGACTTCCTAGAGTTTGGGACGATGGGAGCAGGCAGGTGATGGGGGCGTGAAGGAATTTGGAAAGGCATGACCAACCTTCTTTGATGGATGTGGGGTGACGGTAGAGAAGACTTCCGCGAGCTTACCTTCGGCCACAATTTGATAATGAATGGGAGCAACTGGAGAGATGAACGTCACCGTTCCAGGTCAGGAATCTTGAGCTGAGGCGCATATATTTCCAGAACAACCGTGGAACAAGGCCAAAACAATGCGCGATGTGACCTGAATCCCGCGCATAAAAGTTGAGCGAAGATTTAAGAGTGAAATTAAATAAGGAGATATCTGTGATGATGAGTGCTACATCTCAGAGGATTTGGCAAGCACATTGGAGTATTTCGTGTTACCTTACTCTGTCCCCCCTCTCGTTCGCTAGGTGAAAGTTGGTACGGTACTAGTGAAAGGAAGAAGGCCTTCGCTGCGGGGTTATCTATTTGAGAACGCCAACTGAACAGTTACAGACTATTTAACAGGGAAGCAAAACTCTCATTTGCATCTCGTTTACAAAACTGAATATCCCCCTTCTCCTTGAACGCGTCTTCCTGAACTTTCTCTGGATATTCATTGACTGCTACTCAACTGCAAGCAAATGCTACAGAGAGACTCCACAAATTCCATAAGAGATCTCACTTTTCAAGAGACGCAAAGCGGATTTACGAGAAGACGTGCTACTCACATGCCTCATCAGTAGTATCCACCGTTACACGGGTAGTGCATAAGCTGGTATGGTACAGCCATAGTTTGGATGTGGGTTGGTCCAGGCCGGGCGCAAGGGAAGGTTGACGACTTGTTGTAAGTGGATGGTTTTGGGGAAACTTAGGAAAAAACATGGTGGAGTAGAGTTCAGTAGACAAGTGAACCAAAAGACGAGGTTGGACAGCAACTGTAGAAGGATTTAACAAGCCAGGGTTGGCGTTGAGGAACAGAACAAAATACGGTAGTTTACTGAAGGGATGACAGAAAGTGAATGGGCTGTGGATAAAGAACTTTTTGCTAAGCTGTAATTGTCATGATAGTTAAAGAGCGGGCGAGAGTTTTGACGAGAGATTGTTGGCTCTTGGACACTAGGATTCAGGCCACCATCTATTTTGGTCGATAAGTAAGCCAGGTTGATCGGCCGTGAAGGTGATGGGAGTACGTTGAAAAATCAGCCGGTGGATAATGAAGTCCTTTGTGTTGGCAATCGGTCAGGTGCTAGGATCGCAAGTTTCGGGTCCGTCAAATGCCAAGTTCCTTTGGCGGGTGTCTGACTAGGTGATGCTGCGAGGCTGCAGAAAGTGTAGTCGTGCGTTGAGGTCATAAATTAGGTTTCAGGAAGGTGTGGTGGGTTGCTATGGTGGTTTTGGGTACTGTCGCTCTTAAGTTGCTTCTTAGAGGTAGTGCCACAAAAGTTCGGCCACTATCCTCAGTTCTACGATAAACCGGGGTCAGAATGTATAGAACTGCCTGAGCTGCCGTGTAACCCGCATGGAAGAAGTGAATGCGACCCCAGTGAGTTGAACGGAAGCTTTGTCGCCTAGCAAGATAAAGCGGAAACACCACTGCAGAAGCGACAAAACGTAGAACAACAGGTGGAATGAAAAACCCATTTTGACGCAGGCAATCGAGATAAATCAAAGTTTAGCGCTTAACTGTACTGGTCAGAAGACCTGCGATTCGAGCCAAATCCTGGAACTATGACTAGCCCGACCGGCTCTGTACAGCCGAGAAGCATCTCTTTCTTAACTGTTCCCTCTAGCTGCATGGCAACCGCGCACCCAAAAGTTTTTGAGCTTCCAAAGCCATTTACCTCTCACTTAGATTATTCGCGGATCCCATTCGAGTAAGAAGAACGCATGTCTCAAGGTGCACGAATATGGTCTGATGTCATTGTCCTGTGAGCGTGATATAGCCAAAAAGTTAAAAGTATGTTCATAATAAGTCGACGCTGCCACCCACAATGCGTCCGGCGAAAAAATCGTATTGTATATTGTGTTGCTAAGCAGAAGATACTTATAGCAATGAAAGCTAAATGGCAACTTCGTCCGAATCTTCGACAATTACAAGTCAGAATCTCTCGCGTGGACCTATTGCACGGAGTCACGGTTCGACACACGACTGAGGTTTTTACCAATCCTTCCAAGGCGGGATTGTTCTTGTCCCTCGGAAGTTTCCATTTGCCTGAAAGGCAGAAGTGATAAAAGGATGTAGCAGCGAAGCGTCGGTGTTGAACACGTATGTCATGCTGTCGACGACGATGACGATGATGATGGTGTAGCTCCCAGCACTAAGCAGTAAGTGTGCCAGTATGGAGACTCACATAAAAGGCACCAAAAGGTGCTTTAAAATATGCTCAAGAAGCAGTGTGAAGAATCCTCAAAGAAAGTTAATTTCATGATCCAGCTATCCGAAATGAGTAAAACTTGTTCAATAAAAGCGTGTACTCTGGGCTAGAAAACCTTACCATGCCCTTGTCATGTGTCACGAGTCAACAGTGAAAAACATGTCGGCTAAGCTCTGTTCAGAGGCATAAGTAAGTGTTAGCTCCCCTCGAGTGAGAGAATACTCTGGAGAGGAGTGTTCAAGTGTTCATAATCAACTAATTCGAAGCCAGAGCCCGTCGACGTGGCAGCTCGTTGGAGACGTCCGATGCGGATTACCTCATTCGTCCATCCTGAGCACATAACTTTGTTGTTAAACGCATGAAACGATGTAACGTATGCCTCATATATTATATGGAAGTTCATGCGAGTAATACGATGGAAGTGGTGCGGAATGATCCACAGAACAACGAGTGCTATTGATTGATTTTTCGTGGCTGATTCGACGCAACTTCTCCCGTTAGCCAAAAAGGGTTTGGGCATTTAGCTCTCTTCGAACATGTCCTTCTCACTGCATCATGAGAAATCGGCCCAAAAGTCATTCGTCACTCTACGGATGATTCGGTGCACCCTCTCCCGTATTACTCGCACGGACTTCCGAATACTCTGGGACCAATGTCAGACCGCTCCTTGAATATGCCAACCCGGTTGTCTACTCAGGACGCACGAAAGACGTAATCCTCATCGAGCATGTCCAGCGAGCTGCTACGAAGATGGTTGCCGGCCTCAAGTCCGTGGACTACGAAACGCGTCTCGCGGTGCTAGACCTCTTTCCCCTGGAGTATCTTCGCCCCCGGGGGGACTTAATTCTTACTTAGGCTCTGTTCGAACAAGGCTTAGTCAGCAGGTTTTTCACCGTTGACCCAGCAAACACACGGCGGTGACATGGTAAGAAGATTTTTAAGCTCAGAGCGCACACCTCCATTAGGCAAAATTTTTTCGCATTTCGGGTAGTAGCTGCATGGAGTAACCTTCCTCAGACGGTTGTACACGCTCCCGCTAGAACCCAGTTCAAAACACTATTAGACACTTAGTTACGCGAGTCCTCGCACTGGCAAGCATACTGCCCCGCCCTTTTTCACTTGTGCTTTTCAGGTGATCGACAGCCGCTGAACGACAAGAACAAAAACGACCCGGGATACCCGGGCGAAAGCCCCAATCCTGTGTACCAATCCGTGAATCCGTGTAATGAGAGTGAGACACCTACGTGATTTTTGGTGTCCATCTTCGTGGTATCTTCCGAAATATTCGCACCACGGATGAAAAAGTCATCCGCAGAATCTTCTCCGGACGAAGCTGTAGCTGCCTATTAGTAAGCGGTCTTCAGATTTGTAGAATGGCGTGGCAATACAATCGACAACTTAACCATAAGTGTTGACATTGACACCGGAGAGTGCTGCGAAAACCCTACAGTCACTAAGTTTGTGAAAGTGTCAGTCTCTAGCTCCACTGCGTCAAAAGCGGCCTCTCCGATTGTGGACACAGTCGTCGACAAGACATCGGCAAACAAAGTGACAAACACGACAGTAACAAACCAGGAGTTCCGTCAGACACCCAGTTGACCACACCGATCGCAGGCGACTCGGGGTCCACAAAAACACCAAGGAAGAGCGACTGCAGCCAAACAAAACACGAAAACTTCACCAAATCAGAAAGCTATTGTTCAGCTTCAAGTTGTAGTCCTCTGCGAAAACAAGCCTCATTGGAGCGTCGCCATAGGCAATAATCATTGTTGCCGCCACCTAACGCAAAGGGCCTTACAGAGACAACTTTCCGATCAGACCGCGCTAAAACCCCCAGGAAACCAAACAAGCGCATGTTCGTCCCGACTTCCTGAGCAACAATATACTTCATCGTACTAGAAGAAATACTAAACAAGCTGCAAGTTGCAGGGGTGGAAATTTTCTCTCACGCGGGGGAAACTAAGCCCCTCAAAGGTGCAGCGCAAACCAAGCTTCCACAGGGAAAAAATAACTGCAAATGAAGAGCGGCTTTCGAAACCACCAAGGCAGTAAACAGGCAATTATGCAGCAGGGGCCGCTTCCGTGCCTTGGACTCAAACAGTGCGTACAGCCAGCAAGTCTGCTAACCTCACTGGGAGCACACCTCTCGGCTCACCGCCTTCGAAGGCAGAAGACGGGGTGTTGAAATGCCTCAGATTTTCAACAAACTTCTTGATATTAAACAATCAAGGTGCCTTGAACAGCCGCCCATAATCGCATTCACAGGAACCTGGCTCACACTAGATAGCTCTGAGGCGGAAATCTCGATAGATGGCCACTCCATTTTTTGAGTTGACCCGGGATGTAAGGGAGTTGGTGGGGTTGCCTTATATACAAATACGGCTCTTCCCATCCCGATTATCTTCTCCGCTACCACTCCTGCGGTTTCCGTGATGCGCTGTGGATCCAAGTCCCACTGCGCGGGGCTGGCCACCTTCTAGGCGTGATCTACTTTTGCCCCTAAAGTTCTCCGGAAGATGACCGCTTACTCACACTGCAGCTACCACTTTGCTCCTCTCTTGCTGGTAGGTGATTTTAATGCTCTCAAGCCCTCCTGGGTGAAACTCCAGCACATCAGTACCGGTGGACACTTTATACCGCGCTTGGACTCAACGTGTCGCCGCATACACCAGACACCACGCAGGTTAACTGCCATCCCCGTTGGACTTGTCTATCACCAACGGAGAACATCCTGGATCAAGTGTTAATTTAAGCATTACTAAGGCATGGTGGCCATTGCGTGATGACGTTTGATTTCCTATGCTACTGGGCCAGGAATCCGGAACCACAAACTTGGATTCGGAACTCTTGCCATACAGACTTTCCAGAAAATGGTAAATTCCTTGAGCACTTAAAACTGGGACCAGTTCATTATAAGACTTATGCAAACCATTGTCCGGGAAATTCACGAGACTGACGCGATATTTGCTCCAAAAATCCAGAGCGCAGTCGGATGGAGGACAACCTACCTAAAAGGATTCAGCGTCCTCTGGAAAAGAAGTCTCATATATTTTTCAAAAAGTTGACTGCAGCAGACACAGCGGATGAGCTGGCGTTTCGCAAAATGCGGAACCACCGTTAATCAGGAATCCGCCAATGGAACCTACGAAAACAAGCCACGATACTGGACCTCTTCCCCTTGGGAAAGAGGAACGGGGGACTCACGAGTGACCCAATACTGGGATCTGAAGTCTACAGAGATTATTATGCAGGCCTTTATTCTGGCAAGCGACCTCGTCAAACTCAATCTTGTCAAGGATGTCTCCAACCCAATTACCCTTCACGGAGGATGACAGTTGCCAACTCTTGCAACGACAAACGCGTTCTGCACTTTCGGCTAGACTCGGTCTGTCTGTGGATCCTGGAAACTTAACGTTCACACTGGCAAGGCCTTTTTGCTTGGTGTTCCCCAGTCATTTGACGAAGGTGACTGTCCCCTTTCTTGGAAGGAAGCGATTGTCACGCCAATCTACAAAACTGGTGATCGACTACCGTCCGGCAGCTACAGGCCTATTGGCCTCACTAGCGTACCGTGAAAGGTGATGGAATGCATTCGGTAGCGGGCCATCTTAACTCACCTCATCAAAAGCAACTTGATATCCCTCGTGCAACACGGATTCCTCTCAAACCGGCGTTGCGTGACGGACACTCGTATTTGTGGACAGCTGAACCCAAGCTAAGGACGAGGGATTCATATCAGATGCAAAGTTTCTCGACCTCTCAAAAGCACTCAGCCAAATCCCACAGGTTCCGCTGCTCCCCAAACTCGAGTCTTATGGGATTCCAGGGAAAACTGTATGCTGGATTCCTCAGGGATTTGTTTTGGGGTCACTTCTGTTTTCGATCTGTGTAAACGACCTTCCAGATGTTCTTTCAAGTGGTCGTTGGACTGGCGTCTTTCTCTGAATGACGAGAAGTACGTCCATATGTCATTCGGAGGGGACTCAGCAAACGCTTTCGTTATGCATGGTGAGAATGGATCGGAAAACATCACGAGCGGGTGCCCAAAAAGTATTTGGGCATCTGGTTACCCTAAATATGTCCCCCTCACTGCACGATGAGAAATCGGCCCAAAAGACAGTAACCGTTCCAAGGAAGATTCGGCACACCTCCGGTATGACTCACATGGACTTCCAGAAACTGTATGGGTCGCACGTCAGACCGCTTTTTGAATATGCCAACAAATTTGTCTACTCGGGCCACAATAAGGAAGCTATCCTTATTGGGTGTGTCCAACGAGCTGCTACGAAAGTGGTTGCCGGCCTCAAGTCCGTGGGCTATGAAAGGTGTCTCGCGATGCTTGACCTCTTTCCCCTAAAGTGTCGTCACTCCGGGGAGACCTACTACTTACTGCTGTCCTGAGTAAACGAAGTCTGAACAACAGCTTTCCACCGTTGACCCAGCAACCAGATAGCGGGTACATGGTACGAAGTTTTTCAAGTTCAGAGTGCACACATTAATTGGGCAAAAACTTTTTTCCATTTCGGGTAGTAGCTGCATGGAATAGCCTTCCTCCGACGGTTGTTCACGCTGCATCTAGTACGAAGTTCAAAGCACTATTATGCGCTTTTTTATGCGAACTCTTACGCTGGCAAGTTTACTGCCTCGCACGGAGAACTTAAAGAACAACGCTACCCCTTTTTTCGCTAGTGACGAGCAGGTGAGCGACAGCCGCCAAACGACAAGAAAAAACCGACCCAGGAAACTTGGGCGAAAGCCCCGATCTTACGTATCAGTTTGTGGATCCACGTATCACTCTATTCGTCGGCCGACTGATGAAGCATTAATTAGATCAGACAGTAAGAGAATTTCACATCAGAATCGATGAGCCTGAGCGGTGCATTAGCATACCATCGAGGAAAGTAAATGGATATCAGGCGATAGTCAAATTCTGGCAATGGCAGGGCATGCACTAGACACTGAGTATGTGATAGAATTAGAAACTGTGGATGTTTTGAGACGGGGTCCGATATTCACACCACAACGGCCGGTGGTCGAGGCGGTGAAAATCGTCAAGCATCACAGCGTGAGTAGAACAGAGCGTATAGAACTGGTAAGCGTGTGGAGAAGGGTTTTAGATCAGTCGAGATGACTCGAGACAGTGTGCAGTTATCAGAAAAATGGTTCAGGTTTAGAAATACCCAATCAAAGCGGAGTAAGATCAAAGCAATCATCCAATTAACAAGAATCCACTTGTCCTGGCATACCTCCGACCGACAAAATCTGTGGACAACCCTCAAGAGGAATGTTTCATTAAGGTGTCCTGGACCGGAAATGCAAGGCCGTAAAAGGTGGGCTCAACATGGAAAAATCTCTTTCAACCACATTTCGCAACTGCCAGCCATCCCCACTAACCAGCAAGTATGATCTTCAGAACTGCATCAAGCAGTGAAAAAGTTCGGTTGGTCATGAGAATTCGCATGGATCGGTTCCCTCACGGTCTTAAAATTCGAACACAGTGGTACTTACTTGGCCTGGCAAGGCTCCTGCATAAAAAATGAAACATGACCCAGCAATAACTCTACCGATTGTTTACCAAACCTCTGTGAAACGATGACCACTTAATCGATTCCCAACATGTTCCAACTGATTAGTTAGCAATGCTTTGTCAATTTGGGCGACGTTTCTTTCAGGATTCTTGGATGAACCTCATCTGACTCCAAAGCTCTGAAGGATTTTGTCTTGTGCAGGAGTTGACGAACATCTTCCTTCACGAATTTGAAGTTGGCCAGAGGCTGTTCGTAATTGGGACTTACCAAGTTTGAATGTGTTGAGGTCTCGGGGACAGAATACAAGTCTGGACAAGCCAGATGCTGTTTTGAGGGCCCACTCAGAACCGCAGCCATATAGAATATCTCGTATCACTCGGTTAAGGGGACAGCACATCTTTTATCCTATACTGTCAAATCCTGATCGGGATCCCAACCTGTCCGCTTTCCTGCTCTGAGTGCCTCAACCAATCAGAGCGTTGGATTGGCTCAACCCCATTCATGTGTTTGTTGACCCCAAGTTCAGCTTACCGTGTTATGATTTACGTGTATATGCATAGTGCTGGCTGTATGAAATGGAATGGAGGGCTGATTGCTTAGCCATCGGGAGACACTGCACACACGCTTTCCGCCACCCTGCTTTTTGAGGGGATTTTTGCTTACTAACGCCTGGAAATACCGATTCCATTTCGCAAGTCTCGTTTCAAGGCTGGTTTTCGTGTCAATTAGATTGAAGCGCTATAAGGATTCTGGTACTTTGTATCCGTGGCACTAACTAGCTGAGTTTGGAATAGAATGGGGGATATATACTCGAAGCCAGAACCCGGAAACCCCAAGCCTCCAGGCAATATCCCCGCCGGTGCTTCTCAAAATTCAAGGACGAGAGAAGTTGGTACGAATGGGTCGCATCACTCTGGAGGAGATCCGCTGTCTGGTCCAACTTTGGAAGCCTTGTCCCGAATCCAAGGAGGGAACCCCCAGGTGATATCAGTTGGTAATCCTTCTGGGTCACGGAGCAATGCCATAGCTGATCAAATATTCAACTCGGTGGCAGTCAACCGCGGGACGAGACCCCAAGATACTGCTAACAACCCTGCCGCGTTGTCATGTGAGTGCTTTCATTTTCCTTTTAAGCTTTATCCCGGATTAAGAGTATTTTGACACCTGGTTGAGTGAGCTCATACCCAAATCCAGTGAACCCTGGGCAAAGTAGGCGATTTTATTTGTACTGCTCGTGCTCAGACTGATCCTTTGAGAAAATTTGCTTTCCACATCCAGACACGTCACAATTGAATTTCATAATTGCAGTAAACCTATTGTGATTTTAGGCTGTGTGATAGAACCAGACGCTACACATTCAACATACATCACATGGTGAACCAGTGAATCACTGGTTTCCAGATAACATAAGATAATCGTTCAGCCGTAACACTTTTTCGGTGTCTATCTGCCATGACACCCGAAGGAAGCACGAAGGCCGGGATATTGCCAGCTTACTCAAGCCAAATTCGAACTAGCGAGCCACCGCCCGTGTGGCGCTGTACCCAACTTGTTAGCTGATGCATGCTAGATGCTCTGGAAAGCATCGTCTCGTTTCTTGAAGGTGTCGACGGATGGACCCCCAACCACTTGGTTGAGAGAGCTGTTCCATAGGTTAACTGTTCAGTTACTTGACTATTATGTGCGAAGTTTAATTTTACACTTTCAATGCATCCCAAAATGCTTCCTCATTTATGTCCTATTTGTAAGCTCTTATTCAACCGTGGGTGTCACTGACAGACCGACTTATCTTTTGTGAACTTCTGAGATCTTGTGCTCTAAAACATTATAGGCCATATAGACCCGAATGTCATAATCTTCATAATGTAATCGACCAAGTATCTTGTCTTGTGAAGCTCTTCAATATAGTTTTAATTGTTTGAGGTATGAGTTCCAAGCTTGATCGCATTACTCAGGATGTGGCTGGGCGAGAACAGTATATTTCACAGTGACGGTTGTCACTGCCCTCTTCAAGACAAGCGTTTCAGGGCGCTGGTGTGCACTACCGTTGGCAATAAATGAGTGGGAACACCAGCATGTTTTATATCTCGCTTAGCGACTTTAACCGTCACGAAGAGACTGGACCTTACCGTGGTGTGGCGGTTTGCGCACCTCAGCGACCCATTGAGCTATACTGGGGAGTGTCCCTGCGACACTTACAGAGTCTCTCATACCAGGTTGGTCAATGGCTAGAGGTCTGACGAACACAGTCTCCTGGTCCTCCAGGTTGGGGGTTGGGACATGTGGCGAATTGTTCTGTAGTAACAGTAATGCATTTGCATTTCCCGCCAAACACCGCTGCCTTGCGGTTAGGCTTTTGAGCCAAAGGCTTTGGTTGAGGAACCTAATCGTCCTCCTGTCTAGGTGTGGGCGCCCTGACAGTATCCTAGCCCACGTACAACCATGAACTGCACACATACAAAAAAAACTCATGCCACATCGGCCGTCGCGTGGTGCCATCAGCCGGGTCGCCTTACTTGCTGCATACAGCAGGGCGGGTAAGCGAAAACAGGCTACTGCTGACGCCTCCCTTCTTTCTCTTTCACATACTTTTTCTTCCCCCTCTCCCCGCCCCATTAATAACTCTCCTCTTGTAGGCCCAGCACTTAGGACTGATGACTCCGTTCGTCTTGCATCGGCTTTGCGTGCAGCATCTGCTCGTCACATGGCGCCGACATCCTCAGGTATCTCCAAATCACTCTTCAAGCCTCGACACTCAGTCTATCTGGCCGCCTTCAATGTGCGCACTCTGAAGCAAGCAGGACAACAAGCTGCTCTTGCTCTCACACTGGACTCGCTTGACATTGATGTGTGCTGTGTCTCGGAAACAAGAATTCAAGATGCAAGCACAGTGATTGAGCTAACCGCCCCATCAGTCTCCACTCGCTTCCGACTGCGCACCTCTGGTGATCCAGAGGCTGCTGCAGCTGGATGTGCAGGGGTTGGTATCGTCCTAAGTCACCGGGCGGAAGTATCCTTGCTTGACTGGATACCTGTTGATAGTCGCCTCTGTGCGGTTCGTCTGGCAACGTCTGTGAAGGAGTCTCACAAGCGGGATGTTGATCGATGTTTGTTTATCGTGTCTGCGTACGCCCCAACTGACTGTAGCTCCGACACCGTCAAAGACAGGTTTTATGACGCCCTGAATGCCCTGCTGCGGCGAGCTAAAAGCTCAGACATCGTGGTGGTTGCTGGAGATTTGAATGCACAAGTGGGCAGGCTTAGCGTATCTGAGACTCAATTAGGAGGTCGACATGGATTGGACTCGGTACGTACGGACAATGGGGAACGATTGCTTCAGCTGTGTGCTGATCGCAGGCTGTTTCTATGCAGTACTAACTTCCGGAATAGCCGAAGTCGTCTGGCCACATGGTGTCCTCCAACGACACGCCGACCACAAACTCAAATCGACCACATCGCCATCAGTTACCGATGGCGCGGATCAGTAACTGACTGCCGGTCGTTTTGGAACACATTTGTGGATTCCGACCACGCGCTCGTCCGGAGTCGCTTCTCCCTACGTTTTCCAGGACCGCGTAAGGTGCGGACAAATCGCTTGGCAACTGAGAGACTGGCAGATCCGGATGTTAGACGAACTTACCAGAATCGTCTTCTAGGGTCTCTTCCAAATGCTCCACCATCAGATGTGAACGCATACTGGGACGAGATTGCCACCTCTTTGCATAGTGCTGGGAATTTTGCCTGTGGCACGGCACCACCAGGCGCACTCAAGCACTGGATATCAGACCGAACGGTGGCACTGCTTAAATCTCGGAGAAATATCCCAGCCGGCCCGGAACATAACTTGGTGCGACGAATTATCAGACGTCAAGTGAAGGTGAGTGTGAAAGCCGACCGCGAAGTGTGGTGGACACAGAAAGCCAAGGAAATGGAAGAGGCCCAGAAATCCGGTAATGCCCGAAGATTATTTCAGTTGATCCGTGCGACCGGTCCCCGGAAACCACCTGTGAGCGAAACTATCAAGGATCGGAATGGAGTGACCATCTCGAATAAAGAAGAACGTCTCGACCGATGGGCCGAATACTTCGAACAACAATTGTCATGGCCACCAGCTGGCGCCCATCTGGAACCCACAGGTGACGTAGAACCCTGGACGGTGAACGTGGAACCACCTACGGCCTCGGAGGTTTATGACTGCATATGTTCTCTCAAGCGCCACCGAACCTCTGGTCCGGATGACCTCCCACCCGCATTGTTCAAAGATGGGGGTGAAATCCTCAGTCAACGCCTGTCTGATCTGTTTGCCTGCATCTGGGAAAAGGAGTCTGTCCCAGACAACTGGGGAGAGTCGGTGATAGTGCCCATTTTCAAAAAAGGGGCTCGTAGTGAGTGTGGCAACCACAGGGGGATCAGCTTGACCCCGGTCGTAACGAGACTGTTGGCGTCACTTGTGCTTCGTCGCCTTACGGTGGCTCGTGAGACACTGTCTCGAGAGCAGCAAGCGGGATTCCGGCCTGGTAGGGGTTGCGTTGACCAAATCTTCACACTTCGTCAGGTGCTAGAACAACGCCATACGTATAAGCGACCCACAATTCTAGTATTCCTGGATTTCCAAGGCGCATTTGACTCGGTTGACCGGTCTGTTCTGCTTGACACGCTTGCCCACCAAGGAATGCCCCGGAAGTTCGTGAACATAATAAGCTCTTTGTATTCCAAGACTTCCGGACGTGTGAGAGTATACGGCGAGCTCTCCAAAAGCTTCCGTACACAAAGTGGCGTCCGTCAGGGATGCCCACTCTCCCCATTCCTGTTTAACTTCGTGATCGATGAAATAATGAGACGAACGCTGGAAGGTCTCCAAAACCCCGGTGTTCAAATAGCCTCTGACGAAAACCTTGTCGATCTGGAATATGCAGATGACATCGTTCTTATCTTTGAAGAGGAGGAGAAGGCGCAGGTGTTTTTAGATGAACTGACCAAAGTCATCCCGTCCTTTGGTATGCACTTTGCACCCAAAAAGTGTAAGGTCATGCTCCTGGACATGCAGTCACTGAACACGCCACTTACAATCCAGGGAGAGGCACTGGAAGTTGTGGAGCGTTTTACATATCTTGGAAGTTGTATTAGTTCTGATTGTAGTGTGACAGATGAGGTAAATGCACGAATCTGCAAGGCTCGGGTCGCGTTTGCTAATTTGAGACACCTATGGCGTCAAAGTGGTGTGTCCCTGAATCTCAAGGGACGTGTGTATCAAGCTACAGTGCGGGCTGTTTTGTTGTATGGCTGTGAGACTTGGCCTGTTCGAGCAGCGGAACTGAGACGTCTTCAGGTGTTCGACAATCGTTGTCTCAGAACCATAGCTCGTGTGGGATGGTGTCGGCGAATCCGTAACGAGGCAGTTAGAAAGCGAGTTTTGGGTTGTGCAACGGGTACTTCCATTGAAGAATGTGTCCAGCACCAGAAGCTGCGTTGGTTGGGACATGTGTTGCGCATGCCTAATCATCGTTTGCCGAAGAGAGTGCTATTTTCCGTGCCCAATTCAGAGTGGCGTAAGCAGAGAGGTGGCCAACCCTTGACCTGGCAGAAGGGTATGAAAGAAATCACGAAACGCTTGGGTGCTGTCGGTGCTACTCGCCTTCCAGGATGGGGACCGCGTGATCCCCAGTGCGCCTGGTTGGAGACGCTGCAAGATATGGCTGCCAACCGATGTCAGTGGCGATCTTGTTGTCAGTTTCTATCCAGATTGCCTGAATGAGTGTTTGGAGGTGTAGGCACCTCGGAATGATTGTAGTAAGGCAGCAATAAGTCCCCTCCCCGTCCATCTTTATTCTTTTTCTTCACAATAAGGCTTTCAAATAAATCATGGTTGTACGGCAGCGAAGCATCGGTGTTCAACACTGATGTCATGCTGTCGATGATGATGATGATGATGATGATGATGATGATGATGATGATGATGATAGTGACTTTAAAACCTCCTATCATGTTTTCCCCATCCATATCTTGGTTAATCGAGATAGTTTCCGATGTAAATCACACTCAGGAACTGCTTTCAGGTCATTCTGCCGTTGCCTCACCTAGTCCCATATCGAGAAGCAACAAGGGTTAACAAATTCCAAGACCAAATGGAAGGTAATTTAAATGCATGGCTGGCTTCATCTTTCTTTGCGAAACGCTACGAAACTACTACTGGTGTTGCCGGCTTTGGGGTTGCATCTGCTGCCTTCACACAAGCAGTCCGGCTACTCGGAAATTCGTCCATGCGGCACTCCATAGGGCCTCAGGCTTAAGAGCAGCAACCAACCTTTCGCAGAATCGAAGGCTTTTTATGACTCTGGCTACTGAACACACACCTCGGTCACTCGACTCCGTTATTTGGTCCATTTCCTAAAGTGGATTAGGGTCATGATTTATCTAGTGTGGGTGGACCCCATCCTGGAAGACGATTAGCACCGACAGTACCCAGACTTTTCGTACTCGTTTTCATACCCATTCCTCAGGCCGAAGGCTGACCACCACTCTACTTGCGCCACTCTGAACTGGGCGCGAGAAGCAGCACTTTTTTCGACAACCGGTGATCTAACACGCGCAATGCATAGCCGAACTGCCGCAGTTTTCGGTGTTAGACACTTTTGTGAAGGGACACATTCTTCATTAATTCGCTTTGGTTGTGCGTCCCATCGGCTTGGATGGCACATTTGGGGGACTAAGACGTCCATTCTTGGTAACGTGGTTTTCTTGTCCATTCTTTACGGGTATCACAATGGCTTCCTTCGAATTACTTGGAACTGTTAGTGCTTTCAAAGCCCTATTGGAAAGTTCGGTTGGTGGCGCCACTGATATCATAAGCTTCAGCAGAACCGACTACGACTGTCTCTGACTTTCAAGGTATATCCGTTCTAACCTGTTTGCCCCACCACAACTCTTCAACTTGTATCTTATTGTCAATCGTGACATTGTCGGCCCAGTTACCCGACATTGTAGGGGGAAGAACGGGTGGCTGGGGTATTCTGCAGGGCTCCATTTCGCGTACCTGCAGTTAGTTATTCCACAACCAGTGTTTTTGACACGAGTTGAAGCAAGTGTGGTGGCTGACTACTGTTCGTCCATGTTCGTGAGATGTCGAATTAATGACGACATCAACCTGGAACTAGTGCAAGTTGGCGTCCTGCACCAATTTCGTTACATCTACAGCTGTGGCAAGGCTCACAGTAGCCCAGCAAAGGCGAAAATCTACTGATCGGAAGGTCCGTTGTTTGATCCAAACTCTGGCGTTTCGATCCGTTCTTAGCTTGAACAACCTGACTATTTCAACCGTTGTGCCTCCGAATCACACGACTTCCATGCACCGAAATACTGCCACAGCTGAGCAAGTTATTTTTGTTATGATTGAAGTGTCCACTTTCTGCTAACGCACATATTTATTTTCGCACACTATTACGCGAACCAAATCAATGAAGAATGGCAGCCTTGTGTTAAGCCACATCTTCGACGGATGATGCGCAGTCGGTCTGTGTCCACTGCGGAGCTATGGATGAACAAAATGAATCGTTTAGCTCCTTCACAATCCTGTGCCACCCGAAAGGAACACGAGCAATAAGATATTGTCAGGTTGCTGAAGCCTAGACAGGAATAGCCGAAAACTGGTGTTAGATTCGAACCATGGACCCTCCGGTCTGTAGTTTGGCTGCTCGACCAGTGAACTGTCTCTAGTTTGGGACCATGGGTGGCAAGCGCTTGTGGTCGCCAACAGGGTCATACTGGGAGGTCCGCCAAATATGGAGGTGGTCGTCTTTATCAATATTTGTTGCGTCATCTCGTTGCACTCCAAGATCCCCTGAAAACAGACGACCAGTGCGCACATTCGCATCTACGGCCATTATAGTCAATTCCAAGGCAGGGTCCCACTAAAAAGCTCACAGAGATAGTGTGTGTTATTCTACTACACACAATGTTGCGATCACAAACGCGTGTTTCCGAATGTGATCAGGTGTCGATTTCCATGTTCCTCACGGTGTTATTAACTTCTATCATCCAATCGATCTCACATAACCGACAGCGTGATAGCAGTTTTCGACACTAATGCTTCGCTGCCCTACAACCATAATTTATTTAGAAGCCTTATTGTGCAGAAAAGAATATAACTGGACGAGGAAGGGACTTAGTGCTAGTTTACTACGATCTTTCCTAGGTGTCTACACCTGCAGACACTCGTTCAGGCAATCTGGATAGAAACGGACGACAACAACAACGCCATTGACATCGGTTATAAGCTATATCTTGCGGCGTCCCCAACCAGGCATAGTGGGGATCATGTGGTCCCCATTCTGCTAGGCGAGTAGCACCGACAGCATCGAAACGTCTCCTAATCTCTTTCCTACCCCTCTGCAAGGTCAAGGGTTTGCCACCTCCCTGCTTCTGCCACTGAATCGGGCACGGAGAACAGCACTCTCTTCGGCACTCTCTTTGGCATGGTTCACCATGCGCAATACATGGCCTAACCAACGCAGCTTCTGGTGCTGAACACATTCTTCAATGCAAGTCCCCGTTGCACAGCCTAAAACTCGCTTTTTAATAGCCTTGTTGCAGTCCGCTGACAACAACTCACACGAGTTATGCTTCTGGGACAACGATTGTCGAAGATGTGAAGACATCTTAGTTCCGCTGTCCGAACAGACGAAGTCTCAGCCGTACAACAGAACAACTCGTACTGTAGCCTGATACACACGTCCATAGAGGTTTGAGGATATATCGCTTTGACGCCATAGGTGCCTCAAACTAGCGAACGCGACCTCAACCTTGCAGGTTCGTTTATTGACCTCATCTCTCACACTACAGTCAGAACTAACACAACTTCCAAGGTAAGTGAAGCACTCTAGAATTTCGATTTCCCTCCCTGGATTGTAAGTGGTCTGTTCATTAACTGCATGCACAGGAGCATGACCTCACATTTATGGGTGCAAAGTGCATACCAAATGACGGGATGACTTTGGTCAGTTCATCCAAAAACATCTGCGCCTTCTCCTCTTTGAAGAGGAGAACGATGTTTACTGCATGTTCCAGGTCAACAAGTTTTTCGTCAGAGGCTATTTGAACACCAGCGTTTTGAAGGCCTTCCAGCGTTTGTCTGATTATTCAATCGATCAACAAATTAAATAGGAATGGAGAGAATGCGTACCCCTGACGGACACCGCTTTGTGTACGGAAGCTTTCGGAGAGCTCTCCGTGTACTCTCACAAGACCGCAAACTTCTGGGACATTCCTTGCTTAGCGAGAATGTTGAAGAGAACAGGTATGTCAAATGAGTCGAATGCATCTTAGAAATCCAGAAATGCTAAAATTGCGGGTGGTCTATACGTATGACGTACGGCGTTGTTTTAGCACCTGACGCAGTGTGAAGGTTTGTTCACTATGTGTGCAAATGATTTCGGTCATTTCAGTAATGCAGCGGAAGGACAGTCTGCGGCCAGAATGTAGTTGAAGCAGTCATTCGCCGTTGACTGTGCGCACGCAGTGTAATCCAGGTCGATCGTTCAATTGGGTCTCGGATGCGCTAGGCCTGCCCACTTGTCAATTCAAATCGCTGACAATCACAACTATATCTGTGCTTCTAGTCCGCCGTAACACGACAGCCAAGGCGTCATAAGGACTATCTTTGATGGTGTCAGAACTCAATGTCAAATTGGGCAACAGGCATCTCTCACTGAAACCCTCTCTATCGGTGTATGTTGTGTCTCCGAAACACGCGTACAAGACTCCACTTCGGTCGTGCTCCTCAAACCGCTTAGGACGAACCCTGACGCAATGGCTCATGGTATCTACGATATGGGAGTTGCACCCTGCCCCAAGGCTAAAAGCGCCTTACTGGACTGGATCCCAGTAAATAGTTGCCTTTCCGCCGTGCGGTTGTCTGACTCAATAAAGATTAACGCAGGTCGATGCGGCAAACGGTATTTGTTTGTCGTATCAGCATACGCCTCAACAGATAGCAGTTCGAAGACTGAGAAGGACGAGTTTTATCAAGATATGTCACGACTGCTTCGATCGGCAAGAAGGACGGATGTAGTAATCCTGGCGGGTGATATGAATGCCCAAGTTGGACAGTTAGGTGGTCAATTTGGAGTCGATGCTGAGCGTACGGATAATGGAGAGCGGCTTCTTCAGTTGTGTGCAGATCATCGTCTGTTCCTGGCTAGTACGAACTTCCAACGCAAACGCTCACACCGAGTTACTTGGAGGCCACCTACCACAAGACAGTCGTGGACTCAATTGGACCATTTGGCTATCAGTCACCGACAGAGAGCCTCAGTTAAGAACTGTCGTCCCTTCTGGGGAACGCAACTTGACTCTGATCGCGCCATCGTACGGGCCAACTTAGCACTTCGCTTTCCACCAGCACTACGCGTACCGAAAGAGAGCAGCTCCGTTCATCAGCTTCGACTAGTTTCAGCAGCTGAAGAGTACCTAACTGATCTGATTTGAAAACTACTATAACGATGATTACTTGAGGGTTCAATTGAGGCAAGTTAAAGAATCAATGCTCTCAGCTTTCAGAACTGCTTGTCCAGCCCATCTGACTCGACTCAATGCTAGATATCTTCGAGATCAGCAGATCTTATTGCTGCCAGAAAGTCCATACCAGCAACTAGCGAATATGATGGCGCACGCAGATCCCTCAAACACCAGATAATCAGGAGCTTGAAGAATGATAGAGAACGCTGGTGGATTTCGAAGGTCCAGGAAATGGAGAAGGCTTTCGCTGCAGGCAACAGCCGCGCCCTGTTTCACCTGATTCGATCAAGGGGTCGAAAGAAGGCAGGTGTCAGTGAGACAGTATGCGAATAAGAGGGAACAGGAATTCACTCCCTCATTCGCCCTCTTGAGCGGTGGGCTGAGCACTTTCAAAAACAATTCATCTGGTCCCCTTCAACACAACCGCTGGAAGAACCAAACAGGCCCGAATGGAACATTGACACTAACCCACCATCAGCAACCGAAATCCAGCGTGAGATTTCAATCCTGAAGCGCGACAAGGCACCTGGCCCCGATGATCTACACCCCGCGCTCTTCAAAGAAGACGGTGAGGTCCTGGTGAACAGTCTGACAACCACACTGCAGAAGATTTGGAACGAAAACGGAATACCATCCGAATAGAGCTCCTCGACCATCATCCCAGTATTCAAAAAGGGTGCAAGAACGTCATGTGAAAACCATCATGGTATCAGCCTGGTATCCATCGCGTCTAAGGTACTCACTGGCATTATTTTGCGCAGGTTGGTGGATTATCGGGACAGACAGATTCGTGAGAATCAAGCTGAGTTTCGCCCCGGTCGAGGATGCATCAACCATATCTTCACCTTTAGACAAATTCTTGAACAGCGCCACTCCTTCAGACGTCACACGTTGGTCGTTTTTCTGGATTTGAAAGCTGCTTTTGATTCTGTCGATCGTCAGCAACCTTGACAGTGTCTGGCGATCAAAGGTGTTTCTTCCAAATTTCTCTCCCTTCTAAGGGCACTGTAAGCGAACTCCTGTGGGTGCGAACGAGTATACGGGAAGCTCTCGCCTGAGTTCACCAGGTCCAACGGTGTAAGACAAGGTTACCCTCTCTCACATTTCTCCTTCAAATTGGTTACTGATGTGCTGTTTGAAATTCCTCTGCCTGCCTCTGAAACCTCAGAAGTCGAAATTCTCCCGGGACGTTCCCTCGCAGACGTTGAGTATGCGGACGATATTGCTCTCCTTGGTTCATATCCTCCTCAAATGCATGCGATTTTAAATAACCTAAATAACTCTGCCGCACGGTTTGGCATGCGCTTCACACCTGCATAGTGTAAAGTACTGCTACAAGACTGGGTGGGATCAAACTCACACCTCATGCTTGTAGGTGAGCCAATCGACGTGGTAGATGAATTTGTTCACCTGGGCAGCTTTATAAGTTCCGGTGGACTGGCTGGAGATGAGATTATTTCTTGAATCTGGAAGGCTAGGATAGCTTTTGCCAATCCTCTACACCTATGGCGCCGACGTGACGTGAGTTTGTTTGTCAAGGGAAGAGTTTACACTGCGGTAGTGCGGTCCATACTGCTTTATGAATCAGAGACGTAGCTCCTACGCGCGGATGACATACGGAAGATGTCAGTTTGATCATCGGTGTCTCCGCAGCATTGGTCAGGTCTGGCGAGAACATCGGATTAGCAGTGGATTAGCAGGTAAGCCAGATGGTCTTGGGAAGAAGGAACTCTCCTGCGATAGATGAATTACTCACGCTTCATAGGTTGCGCTGGTTGGGACATGTACTCCGCATGCCAGAAGACCATCTGCCTCAGAGAGCTTTTTTTCCCAGCCATGTGCTGAGTGGAAGCGACCAAGAATGGAAATGTATGACCTGGTAACGAAGTACGAAAACACTAACCAGTAAACCTAGTCGGGTGGACAACTGCTGCCTCCCTGGATAGGGACCCCGGGACTCAAATTACCAGTGGTTACTTACAGTGGCAGAAACGGCCCAATCGCGCAGTCAGTGGCGCTCGTGCATCAAAGCTATCGCTTTCAATGCGTAGCTACCTAATTTCCGAACGAATTGAACATGCTTAGTGGCCTTGAGCGCAAGCAAAAACGATAAACAGACAACGACCAACTACCTGCTTGAGACGTTGCCAGACGAACAGCACAGAGGTAATTTTCAACAGGTGTCCAGTGAATCAAGGACTATTCATCGCGGTGACTTAGGACGATGCCTACACCTGCATATCCTCCCACAATGACCTCTGGATCGCCAGAGCCCGAAGCGAGTGGAGAGTGATCGCCCAGTTAGCCTGCACCACTGTGCTTGGATATTGAATCTTTGTTTCAATAGGATGTGCCTCGTCGATGCATATAGGCTCTTTATCAGTGACATACACACGAAAGTTACACATTCTTACTGGGATCTGAGCAGACATTTGATTGGTTTCTTCTCTTCATTTTGAGAGTTTCCTGTGATCCTGTCTTCTCAGATGCCTATCCTTAACTTACGGGCTCGAAGCATACCGACACCCAAAAACGCGTGTCTATGATGTAATCAGCATCACGAACAGCTCATCAAAGGCACCGTTCAGAATTTCGGGACAGAATTAGGTCAACTCA
Organism: Clonorchis sinensis; assembly: GCA_003604175.2. Lineage (NCBI taxonomy): Eukaryota > Metazoa > Platyhelminthes > Trematoda > Opisthorchiida > Opisthorchiidae > Clonorchis > Clonorchis sinensis. Next base: position 63,190,447 of record CM030370.1, read on the forward strand.
TGATAACCATAAAAACGTTTATGGTGAATACAAGAAGTTGTCCAACGTAGGACCGTGCTAGTGTATGCGGAGGAATTCCCCAATCAAGAAGAATAAAGCTGGTCGTTAAGGTCCTTCAAGTGGATAAGCGCATTTACTAACGGGAGAACAGAAGCATCTCGAACCGATGACGAAGCGTATTATTCACCATTACTCAGTAAAAAGCCGGTTGGTGAACTTATAGAAATTCCAACCGATGGAGAGCAGGATCAACAAAAGTCTTGTAAAAGGCCTAGTTAAGATCCCCTTCACGGACAGCTAACGGGAATCCCTTAAATCGCTTCTTGCTGTGACCTCGAAAGATGGGTTAATTTCACCTGCAGCTTTTCTTGGGTTAGTGTGAGATCTGGGACAATGCAGGTGGTTGATGTGGAGAAGTTTTTTGTCGTAGTTGGGTGTGATCTTGGATCTACCATTACCGTACTATAATTTAAGTAATTGGTCCTTCTGTAATGGCAAGAAACAGATCGGTACACTAATTAGCTCGCTGGAAAGATCCGAGTTCTGCTCGAACTAGACAGTTTCACAATTCCTTCGGTTGGAATGGTAGCTGTGTACGCCACAATGATACTGCGGTTTGCGCAAATAAGAACGAAGTAGCCCTGCGCGAGAGATTTACACGAGGTGACTTGACTGTGTTGTATTAAAGAATCACAAGCTCCTCAGGTAGCTTAAACCACTACACAGGTACAACGAATCATACACAGTCCTGTATTTCGAGGATTCAGAATAGAGCATGTAGCAATTTTTGACTGAAATGAGATTCAAACGGGCTCTAGCCAGCACCGAACTCTCCATCTTGAGAGGATGAGCACCGTGCGCGCAATAGGTCCACGTAGATCCGACGGGATGCTGATATTTAAGTGATTTTTGTAAGGTGGTCTAACGATAGGTATTTGTAATTAAGACGAGCTCGCTCTGATCTGCCGTAGAAAATTCACAATGCTTCTCACGGAATGAAGTGAAACCTCACGCTATTGAAAAAAAAACAGGATAGTTTGACGAATTACCCACGAAGTAAACCGAAATACTTGCGTGCAGCGAACTTCTTGCATTGACAATGGAATAAACTAGCGACGAAATACTGGAAGCCTTTTGCTGATGGAAGACCATAATGTGTATCCTTATCTGCATTGGACGCATAAGAACGTCCTGCTTCTTTTAGCCTGTCTTCGTATTCAAACTTCAACCGCTTGGTCCGAACAGCCAAACTGGAATTCGAAGAGTTTTCATCAAGGTATACCTTGCGAATGTGGTCATGAAAAGGATTTTTCCCGAATTGCCATCCATCCCACTGCGCTTCACTTCTCGGTTATTAACTTTGGCCCTGACAGCCTAGGAGAGTCTTGAATGTCATGATTACACCGTTCCAAAATTAGCGTTGTCAGACCTATGAACATATGCAGATAAACACTCAGTTGCAAATTAATCCGTTGTTAACGGTAGACAGATTAATTACAGTCGAATCCCTCGTTGATAGTAATCTTCAAGGGAATTTTTTGATATTACACCATTAATAAGGTTAGTGAAAACTCGTGGATAGTCTCACCATATCACGGAAAATACTCCGATAGCTTGAATTTCATTCAGACTAAAACTCGACGCGACCTTTATGCGGTGTAGACGGTTGGAGGATAACAAACTAGAAATCCGACCGAGATTCAGTTGGATCTCCTGTGAAGACCAGATTAATTTGCAAATGTGCTTATCTGCACAACGTACAGCTTATCACCGAAACGTTTTGAAGGACAATTGAACGATTGTACTCGATCTCGTGAGGAAAAATATAAGATATGCCTGGATAAGAGAGATCTAACTCCGTCATCCAGGCTTCTAGAAAATGGTGTTGGTCGAGGATGTTTTATATCTTCAATTTGGATTTTGTTAAAGGATTAACCACGGGTGCCAGCTCTTATGCAGGTCAAGCAGATTTCTTGAGGCACCATTATTACGAAACGATCATCATAACGAAGACCACATCCGAGTAGGAAACGTTGCCTTAAAGGAAGTTAATCAAGACACACTTTTGCATGAGTAAAAGAATCCAACGCCGAAAAATTTGACTCTCTGACTTCTCATGGTTCCCTTCACAACAGGAGAACCCCCTGGATAACTCAGGTTTGTCGGTGATCCATTGAAGTGACTGGAACTTCAGATATAGCCATGACGGAAACACCTAAGGAGAGCTGTCATATGAGGCGTAACGATCCCTCGTAGCGTCAAGGCGTATACTACTGATTAGGCATGCGAGTAGTCAATGGTCGTGTGGAAGCTCCGCCCCGCATCTAATGAAAGATGAAGTTTATTACGGAACTAGTGGAATTGTCCTGCAATGTTCTTTTACGCATAGGGATGTTCAGTTTTAAAAACTAGGTGCATTTGAGACGTCTACTTCCCTGTCCAATAGCTTGTAGCTGCTTAGTTGGGGTTTCCTAATAAACGACTTCGAAGAGTAGGGTTTTCCTCCTTTCAATTAGTATGAGCAGTGGTACTTCAGACTGGTCCGCGGTACTCTGCCTCACCATCGTCATCACTCACAGCAGCACCAGAGAACATCAGTGCTTCATTGTCATACATACATGTTTATTTCCCTGCACATAGCCCTATAACGTAAACATGGGAAGAAGGACATTGAGGCGGACCTAGGTCTAGTCTACCACAAACATCCAGAGTGTCTACATTCTCAACATTCAGTCAGACAATCTGGATTGAAACCGACAGCACCAGATGCCACTGATGTCGCGTAGACGCCATATTTTTCATGCTCACTAGGCAATCGCGCAGAAAGTCGCCTTGGCTTCAACTTGGAAGGCGAACACTGACAACAGCCTCCGAACTTTTTGTAGGATCTTTCATTCCCTTCTAGGTTTAGGCTACCCCGAATCAGGCATGAAAAACAGCGCAATTTCAGCTAGATGACAACTTGGTATGCGCGGAAAATGAGCAACATGTCGTAGCTTGCAGTGTTCGATGCAATCCTTAAGTTAAGTACCTTATGCTTCAGCAAAGACCCGTTTCCTGATCCTCGCATTGAGAATTCGTTGATTCCAACCGATTCTAGCTATTTTCCTAAAATGTGCAAATGTCCCAGATCCTCCACCCGAAGTTACCAAGTTCGGCAGCCGTGCAACGATGCAGCCCTCACTAGTCTGATACACGCGTCCTTTGAGACCTAGTGCTATTTCCTACCCATGCAACTTTGGGGCTGGAAGACGGGAATTTTGTGTACAGCTATACGAAGGCTGTCAGTGTTTGACCGTCGGTGTCTCCCGAGCGGAACGTCATCATCATTGTAGGCATCACTGACTGTAATAAGCCAGTGATAAATATTGGTGCTTAACTGCCATGCAACCATGATGGAAGGCCTGGGTAATGAGTTGAGAGAAAAGTGAGAGGTAGACATTTTGTGCGAGGAAGCCCTATTACTTTAAGGAAGACGATCAAGGGTAAGTAGCCTACACTTTGAACAACATTAAAACAAACATCTATGCATCGTATCGAATCACGTTTCCAACAATTTGCAGGCGTGATCATGTGGGACCCAGCCAGCAAGGCGTGAAGATCCCATAGCCTTGTTTTCATGGATTTACTACTGGTACGTTGATGTCAATAATAGTGATGATCACATTTCTCCCTGTGAGATGACGGCAGTGTTTTGGGTTTTCGAGAAGGGTTGATTTACTTAATCCTCACCTAGACCGGTTTTCGTTATTCGGTCAATTCAGTCGCATTGTCGCGCTACCTTTCAGAATACCACGTGACTTTTTAACCACTCATTTCTAAAAACCAACTGTTGTTTTCCATCTCAGGTGCGCTCTCAAACGAACTTTTGGCTACAGCTCACTTGAGTGGCCAGTTTACTGCGGCACAGTTAAACGCTCTTGTCGCTGCTTGTCAGCAACAACAACAACAGCTGCAACGCTCTTCTGGTACTGCAGGGAATCCGCACGCCTCTAGTATACCGTTTGCCCAGACGTTGGTATCTGCATCTGGTATCAAACCTCCACCCTCCTCAACACCGTCTTTGAGTTCCACTGGTTCTGGAGCCGGGAGCGTTGGTGGGAGTTCTCATGCTAGCCGTTCTCTTCCCTCACATATAGTTCAAGCAACCCCATTGTCTACCTCACATGGCCACCATCAGAAACGCCCATCGAGCGGCCAAGCTCCGTTCCAGTCTGGTCACGGTCCTCAATCCGGTCTGAATACAATTGGAGGTCAGTTTCCGGGATTCCACACTTTTTAGCACTTAGCACTAACTCTTTGACGACTTGTGCTCTATTTTTTGTGAATGAGGTGCATGACGTAGACTTGCAGAACGTTTCCAAGCATCTAACGATATTTCTCTTTCCGTAAATTTATGAATGTATTAATTGGCCACCATTGAATGGGTGCTTAACGTATTTCGGCCCTCGATCTGAATGGAGCAGAATGGGTACAACTCACCCCATTTCGTTTCAGATCTTGGGTGTATCAGCATTTTATCTTTCCGATAGGTGTTCATCCCTGAACGCACATTGTCGTAACTAGTAGAAGGGAGATTACACACTCCCCTCGGTTTCCCAGTTTGCTTTTCTAATCGCGTTTACCTGAATCGGTTATGTCGGTTACTCGTATGAAAATTACATCCATTCATACGTAACTGGAGGCTAAAGGCAACTAATTTTGGAGTTGTTCAACACCTTTTCCAAATGGACAGTTGAAGTGACTGGCTCTACTACGTTTCCAATGCTTATCCAATATTAGCTGGAATGCTGTTACCCTGTTACCCTTCACTATCACTCCTCAATCTCTCTTTCCGTTTCCGTACCATCTTTTGTGTTTTTTATTGTAGGTCGTCCACCGTCAGCTTCACAGCCTGCCCAGCTGCAGCGTAACTCTCTAACTGGTCAGCCCAATTTCTCACACTTACATCACTCCGGACACCATAATCCGCCTCATCACAGCCACCTGGATCAGAATGCCGCCACAGCTATTGGTGGTCAGAACTCTTTGTCTGGATGTCGTCCCCAGCCTGCACATCATAGCCAGTCAGGTGCAACTGCATCCTCTTCACCGGGCCCAGTGGCAGTTGGATATCAGGTTCGTTATTGCGTTTTTTTGTCTTTACCGCTTCATCGGTAATCTAGCTGTCTTAAATATGGAAAAAAATTGATTTGGATTCTCCCGCCCCACCTTAGTTACGTATGATGCTCTCTGCTTCCTATAGGGTCGTCGTTCCCAACTGGCTCCTCCCAGTACCCATTCTAGCAAACGATCGCGAGTCGCTAGTAACCTACCATCTTCGCCGCAACAACAGCAGCACTCACTCTCACAGCACGGCCTCTCTTCGCTGCCCGCTACGACGCACGTTGCAACCTCCACCATTGCTACTGGAATGGAGGCCTTTATGAATACTGTTGCGGCTACCAAGGCAATGGCCAATCTGAATCCTGCCGCTGCTGCTGCTGGATTCCTTAACCCTGCTCTCTATGGCTCAGCTAGTGAGGCAGCGGCTGTTGCTGCTGCTTTTTCACCTCTGTTTACAGCTGCCATATCCGGAGGTTCAGCTGCCACTGCACCCTCTCCGAATAATCTCGGTGCTTTTCCAACTACCCATTATCCCGGACAGCACCAACGAACTCCAAGTACCACCAGTGGTAACACTGCAGCCGCAGCTGCGGCGGCTGCATTACAACAGGATCAACAGCACTTGCTACCACCCTCCGTAGCCTATTCGAACCCTCTTCTGACAGGGTCACTTTTAAATTCAATGAATCATGCTAGAAACACGTATCCCCATATCACAGCAACTACACTGGCTCATAATGCAACGCCAAGTGGATCGCACCAATCCGGAAGCCATCCGTCATCTGCCCATTTATCAACTAAACCAGGTCACTCAGCCAGTCTGCTTCCAATGGCTTCTCGTCTGCCGTCTGGACACTTAAATCATCCTCACCACTATTTAGCAGGTCATCCTGCCCCACACAGTTTTCACAGTCCTCCTCACAATGTACCGCAAGGCGGTTCAACCCCTCATCACCTCTTGCCTCAGGGGAGTGGCGTATTACGGCAGCAAACCAAGGAACCGGCTTATCATCCCCAAGTGGAAGCGATTTCTCCCGCCCCGGAGGAGTCTCGTCTTTCCGATGCCCAGGATGCCAAAATCCATCGCGAACGCGAAGAACTCAGTCGTCAGTTGATGAACGTTGAGGCTGATCTGAATAAACAACGGGCGCATCAACGCTTACTAGATGAGCGTGAGGCCCGATTGACCAGTCGCTTGGCTTCGACTGGTTCCTCTACCAAGTCAGTGGAGTCGAAGGCCCTTGGCGTAGAGGGTCAACAATCTCCCAAATCAGATCTGGCCCCCACAGTTGATTTGACGACTGACTTGGAGCGTGCATATGAGAACCCAATACAGGCAAGTTGAGCATTTATTTTGGTTGCATCAAGGTTATTTGGTTTTTTGTATATTAACTCAGTACATAAGACAGGTAACTGTACTTAACTTTAGGTTTTCATATAAACCGGTAGGAGCAGGTCATAGTCTTTTTCAGGGGTTATCTACAGGGGCGGAACTCGAGTCCAATGCTTCCACGCTCTGGTTTGGACTAACCAGGTTGATCACGGCACTAAGGAGGCAAGACTGTTCAAACTAGAGTGATGTGAATGCAAGGTCCGATTGGATTGCTACTCTATAGGTATTGCTCTTCGGCTGCAGTAACGTTTGACTAAGGAAAGGCGAAAGGCCGAAGAACAAGGATTACTCAACAAACTACCTGATAGCTGTTTGAATAATGTTATGTTTGAAGCTTTGAGGTTCGCTCTGGCTTTTTAAGGGAAGAATGTGTTAATATTCTTGGTCGCTGTTCAGCTCGATTTTTGTTATCGGTCGGCATCTTATATTGTCAAGTAAAGTAACCCTTCTTGCACGAAACTGCTTGGAAAGGCACTTTTACTGTCCATGGTGACTTCGGTTCCTTCATTGTAGCTTGTTTTCTCTCCCCGTACATATGGTTCAACGCTCAGTAGGAATTATTCCGGTCTGCTAATACAGACGAAGCTCATGGTAAATGGGAGGCACGTTTCGTGCGGGTTTTTTGTGTGAATTAGTTTTTCGGGACATTTTCCGCAGTTTCCCTTGGTTTATGATGACGTTCGGTTTTGTCGGGATTATCGGTGTGAAAAGGATCCCAATTAGATCCTTAGACCATTTCACATACACTGACAGCGCTGTCGATTGCAGCAGTCACTGGTAGTTGATTCTCGCACATTTTAGCATGGTTTGGTTTCCTACTCCGGAGTTATGGGACTGACTGCCATAAAATGCTTAACAGAGTGCGGGTGATCAGCACCCACATATGGGTTGGACTGGCGTGTTCTTTCTAGCGGAAGGCTGGCCACTCGCTGCTTTCAAATCCTAGTCTTGTACGGTTCATAGCGCAATCCAGTTGGATTGAGTGTGTCCTTAAGTCTGGACTGTGTTACCGTATTCTGATGTCCTCTCCCCGCACACACACACACACACACACACACACACACACACACACACACACACACCTCTTATTGAATGTCATGGTGGCAGTTCTCGTGGTGAATAGCCGGAAGCTGTACGACGATGCCCTGTAATGTTATCAAAGCTCATGTTCATATTGTGGTCACTTTCAGAACACCATTGATTGTTCGTAAATCGCATGTTTGTGCATATGAGTTTGTGTCATTGCACAGTGCTGTCAAACTTGACCGGTCAGCTGGATCACAATGACAGCCGAACAACTATACATACACGAAGGTTTTCAAATAGTTGTGGAAGCCAAATTTACGATCCAATGAAAGTACACTAAGTTTCTGGGTAGTTGGCCGAATGATTTTTTTAGTTATGGGAAAACTTTGTTGCACGTTATGTTCTGATATTCTCTTTGAAGGCTTTAACGAAAGACATTTTAAGATTTGACTATACAGTGGAAAGGAAATTCAATGACTCCAAGTCCAGGGAAGTAGAAATTTTCTCGGTTGACTTGCTCACCGACATCGCGCATGTGGGTAGCATCGTCCTTCTCAGATCTCCATCCTTTCAGGTCTCAAAATCTTTTAGAAAGAATGATGGATCTCTACAGAATGCGCTTTGCACCTCTTGTTAGGGCTCATTGGGAGTGCATCTCTCTGGCTGGACATCTAACACGCCAAGCGAATATGTTACTACCATTCCACCTGGATTATCACGTCTTAACAGGGTTGGGTTGGTCTGCCCAACATCCCGAATAGCGACTCACTAACTGTCCTAGTTTTTAAAACCCTGTCTCGCATGTTTTTTTGCCATATGAAAATACACTCTTATTGTATCACACTCTTATTATATCGCCGTTCTTATTGGTTTGTTTGGTAACTGGGTTAACTGTACCCTATTCACTAAACTGTTGAATACAACCTATCATGCATCTGTTTTAAGGCATTCATCGCGGAGAATCGTAAGCGAACCCGACAACATCACCTCATCTTCACGCGTCTGTGCGGTCCACACGTGAAAGCTCATCCCTATGCGCTACCCTTGTATCGTCAGCCGTCAGATTTACCGTACCTGTGTGCGATTCGAACAGATTTTCGGCAGCGATTCCGTTTAAAGTTGGTCAACTATTTGCGTCGCCGGAAAAAAGCCGAAGAAGCTCGTGTCAAGTATCTGGCGCAACAGTACGCACATCATTCAGTGGTAAGTCTTCTAAGGTAACTACACCGTATTTGTTCGTCGAGTGTTTTTCAGCCGTGGACTCTCGCAAAGCGTCTTTCTGCCTTTCAACGTGAGACCTTTAAGGTTGCTTCACTTAAAAAGCTTGATTATTTTTTAGATTCATCTGGATACGTAACCAGCCTTCAGGTTATCGCCCACCTACCTTCCGACGTAAACTGTGGCACACTTGCCACTTATAGTAGTAAGGCCGTGAGTTACGTGGGTCATGTGACAAGACTGTACCGCGTGCACGAAAACTGCAGACTCTCCTTATCTAACATTTGCTTATTCAGTAGTTGCAAATCCAGTTAATTATAAGACTGTACCGTACTTTTAATGCAGTCTCTTCACCATCTCTAAGACGCTCAACGACCCTTCGAGTTATCAAACCAAAAATAGTTCATTCAGAATTTCATGGGCGGGGGGGGGACTCGAATCGCTCGAAATTTCCGACAGGCGACTAGGTGAATCCCTCAAAAGAGACTAAAGAGATAACTGGGTGTTTGATCTCCCCTACGACAGCCCTTTTTGGCGGAGATTCATGCACTGGCCATTATGTGGGGATGTTTTACTTGCGGAATCTCCAGGGTAGTGGCTTCTCTTCAGAGGGTCCCGTTTTGGTAATTATTGTAGTGACTTAGACTTTGTGTCGGCCTCTTTCATTGCTGACGAACTGACACCGATGATTCCCCGGGTGCGTGGCCTCTAAAAGTTCTCAGGAATTCAGAGCCATCTAGTCTTCAGACCTGTTAATCAGAACATAGTTGTTTTTTGCTAGTCGACGAACGAATGGCGCTAATTTTTTTTTACTTCCAAATTAGTGCGTCACGCCCGAATCGTCGGGGTTATGCCGGCTCGAATTAAGTAGGCTCATCGTTTTCTGAACTGAACTGTAGCGCCCCGAGAAGGCTTGCGCAAAGGAACGACTCTGGCACAGCTGATATAAGGGGAAAGATCAACGTTCGGTGTTCTAATAGAGCAATCGACCTTCAGTCGCGCGGACGCTCTACCACGTAAGCAACCAAGACGCTGCCTCATGTCACACTTGTGTACCTGGATTTCAAATTGACGCGTCAATCCCCCTTTCACTGGATTAACACCCGAAAACCATCAACCCCATTAGTTTGCCCCTAATGCTAGGTGCTATGGCGGGCATCAATTCAAATCTCTAATGTGAATCCTCCGGTGTTTTACCTTTCTTTCATGTTATGTGTACTTGTGTTTTTATCGAAATCCACCAAATCATTTCCTACTTTATGTTTTGACAGGTTAAGCCTACGTGTGACCTGTCTGATTCGTCAATGCATCGAGACGGTCGTAGCAGTTTTTTTAAGCTATTTCACTTCCTAGTGGGTATCAAAGTTTCCCGTCCAACGCACACAGTGCTGGGCTTGCCACTCTATTTGCAATATGTTTTAAAAGAACATTCTATTATTTTTGTTCATCTCCTTTTTTCATCCTAGATATTCACGAAGAAGATGGAAAAGTTATTGAATAGTACCAAACAACGTCACCGAGAGCTGCGGTACCGCGATATTTTTGAAAAGATGCATCCAGAAGTGAAAAAGAATCGCGAAGACCGGGAAGTGAGCCTCACTGATGGCGTTCGTCCCGTGGTCACGGAGGACCGTAAGTCTATGTGGCCGTTACTTGCTCGTCTGCGGTACTCGGCTCTGCGATAGGTCGCGTTTCGCACGGTAGCTGTCAGTAGACTACTATCCGTCCATAAAGTTCAGTATCACCTTTATTTTTTTACGTCTCCGCTACACTTTTCTCGCCGCTGATGACTTTTCTTTACTTCATGCGGAAAGCTATATGGGTTGTCACCTATAACGCTGCGCCAAAAGTGGGTTCACTCAAACCAAACTGTAGCTGGAATAGATGGCCTTACAGTCATTAACCGGACTGATAATGTCAGTGGCCTAAATTGGGTGACCCAGATGCTTTTTGTCACACTAGTTTTTCCAACTGCTTTGCAACCGTTTGCTTTTCGATATTCAATTCTCTGCCACCAGCCACCTGCCAGCCAGATTATTATCTCAAAAAGGTATCCTCATAGCCCACAAGCCGAATTCCACTTTAAGGAAACTGATCACAAGACTGAAGAACAACCAAGAAAGAGCCACGAGGAACAATAGGACATACCAAATCAACTGCAACAAGTTCTACGTTGGACAAACAGGGAGGAAATTATGCACACGAATAAAGGAGCACAACGCTGCCATCTGGAGACATGATTCCCTATCCTTGAAGTGCATACATGAAGACAAAGGTGGCCACAAATTCAACCTGGAAAACGCCAAAAATTGATATAAGGAGACACGAGACACGGAAGGAAATCACTGGAAGCATTGTACGGTGGATTCGATCAACCGATCCATCAAGCTATATCCAATTCACGCACTACTGCGTGCAAAGTACCAACATAAACCGAAATACTCAAGGAGAGCTGAATATCGGATTAACAAACCAAGAAACTAAAAACCCCTTGGAGTCGGATCAACAAAGATCGCAAGCCGGAACCCAGAAGGGTCAAGGACAGCGGTCACTCCAGCATCGACCAGAGTACGAGGGCAGGGGAGGCCAAGCTCAAAAGTCACATGGTCATCGATCAATCAGAACCCAGGGTAACAAAGCAACCGATGGAGCCGCCCGACCGAACAGTTAACCGTGATCGAAGGTCATCCCTGGCTAGCAGCACGTATCTTAACACACGCAGCACCACCCAACGCACAACCACCGACTCATGGTTACGCACCCTGACAACGTACTGATGATGTCACCTCGACTGGCGATGAAATGTTCGCAATCAAATTGTCCAGCTCAGTATTAGAACATTTTCAAAATGCTGTTTCTTCTTCATATCCTATCCGTGTCTTTCATAGCAGTAACTGCATGCGCAATCTTTGGCTTCGTATGCTCTTGTCGTTCTCGTGGTTCCTGGCGAACAGTTTGACTTCTTGTGCTCCTGTTTATCTGTCCAATTATGAAAACACCGACCTGACCGTAGCCATGTGCATGTTAACGTGCGTGCAGATATTGACGCGTGCATGGTATAGTAGACATTGCTTGTGTGCATATACGTGGCGATCGGTTTGACGTATGTGCCTGCATGTTGATCAACCGACTTTCAAACCAGTGCACTTCAACGTGCTGAAGGAGGTACCTAAGTGGTTAAGGCGCGAACGGAAGGTCCGTGGTTCTCAGCATCTCGGCTGCTCCTGTCTAGGCTTGGGCAACCTGACACCCTCGTGCTTCCCTCTGGTGGTATAGTGGCTAGGCACCGAAAGGTTGTTACACCTGAATGGTTATTTGATTTTTAACGTATTAAGAAACATGTGCGCGGAATTTTTGAAAACAATTGGTCTTCCCTCCATCTGCATGCGCGCTCAATGACTACCCATTTGACTGAATGCCCGCTCGGTTGAGCAACAAGGAAGCGCGTCAATCAGTGATGGGGTAACCAGTTGAGCAACTCAGTCACCTCGTTTTTAAAAAAAATGTGACCTGTGTCCTTGTGTTCTGTTTCAGTGGGTTATTCAACACATCGTTGGATGGTTGTTTCGCTTTTGTTACAACCCATCAGCACCAGCCACACTGAGGCCGAACCACGGTGCAGTGTTTTTACTTACCAAGATATTAATGATCTGTCAGGCTCGGGACGATGGTGGTTAGTTGGCGAAATAGATATCCACTGCTTCTTTGAGGCCAAATAGATAAGTCACTCGATTTTTTCTCTATAACAGGAGTAATGCGGCATAAAACTAAGTTCAGCAGCCTCATTTACAGGAAAAGCGCGTCGCCCATTGCGTTCTTGTACGAGGGTTCCGGGACAACAGGTTCTCCCCAACTGCTTACTTAACTACTCAAACCAAACTACGTGGCATTTAAATGTTCACTACACACGTATTTTGGAGGACTGTGCACTAAATAAACAAAAACAGCTATCTGCTATATATATATATATATATATATATATGCATAAGTTGTGGGATGGCTCAGTCAGGCTCCAGCTGGCTCACTGTTTGTGGTGCAAGTCTACTGATAGGAAGGTTCTTAGTTCTAACCCACCTTTATCTTCTCGAGTGCCCGTGTCCAGGTTTTGGAAACTGGTGTAATTTCGGATACTACTGATGAGGTACGCGAGTAGTATGTGGTTTTCTCGCCTCGCGTCCACTGGAAGGTGGGGTTTATTACGGAACTTGTGGAACCGCTGTGCAGTGTCCGTGTACAATTGCGTGATAGTCAATGAATATCCACGAAAAATCAAGTAGGCGCGTGGGGATGGTCAGTTTTTAAAAACAATTTGCATATGAGACGTTTACGTTCCTGTCCAATAGTTTGCCACTGTTTAGTCGGTGTTTGATAATAACTAACTCCGAGGCGAAGGGCCTTCCTCCTTACGCTGGTAATATCTCAGATGTGGTGCTTTCTTCAGTTTGCCTGTCAGCTATGCACTGACAGGGTATCAAATTGAATGGTTTCCATTTGTATTTGTAGCTATCAGACGAATCAGTGGTCAGTGACACCACTTCCTTCCGGACCTACCATCGACATGCTAAAATCAGTCCCATTTACCTAACCTGGCGAGACTTCTAGATATAGCACATGAGCCAGACCGTCAGTAATTTTTCAGTCACCACGGTGGTAGTGTTAGTTCCGATCCTATGACGTGGAGAACATAATGTGCAGATAACCAGTTGTGCACGTGATCGAATGTTTGAATATAACCAACACGGAGCTAAGTGTGATCGCCACGCTTGGGGAACCAGCGAAACGCCACAATCAACGCATCCAGTGTTGCATAGACTGTCAATGTAATCATTGTGATAGCAATATCGGGTTTATAAGCAGGCCAGATCTTTGGACAACAAGGGACGCTGAATTACCAAATAAACCACTCTACTCATCCACATGCCTATTCACGTGATGCCCTTATGAATGTACAATGTAAGTCCAGCCACATTGGTTTGCACCGTAGTTGCTTACTTGTGCGGTGCTAAGGTCATCGGGTTTGTCTACAATGGTTTGGGTGATAATGGCCACAAGGCGGACGATAATATGAACTGTTGTGAGGGGTGGCTTCTGAAAGCCATCATTACCGGATAAGCTAACCATATCCACATAGAATTCTCATATCTCATTGGTGATCATGTATGGTTTTCCTTCTTTGGACGAATTGGAGCCTTTAAGTCTTTTCTCGTAGCTAATCAGGGTTCGTATTGGAAGATTCTGTTATAATGAACTGGCTCTGCAGGGAAAATGTTTTCTGCGTCGACTTCTTTTGTTCTCTGTTTTCATTGTGAAATGATTATTGTATACAATTGGGGTTTTACGGGATAGGTATTTTGTTCATTTTCACACCACTCGTTTGAACGGTCGTCCTCCTGTTCTGGCGTAATTATTCCGATGAGTCCACACCAAAGGGAAGCACTGGACTCGAGTTTCGCTCTTATTAGAGCTCATCAGCAGTGCATATCCAGTGGTCGTGCCGGGGTTTGAACCCCGGACATTTGGCATGCGAGGCGAGCGTGTTATCACTACTCCACCAACGCACGTTGGACGCATCTGAATTTTCACATCTGAACAGACGAACGTGTTCACACTTGAGCGATGTGATTGGTGTGCCCAACCCATCGATTATTGTATACGTTTTCTATACTTGGTTGTAACAGGTGGGCTTTTCCTCTCGGTGATGGTTTTAGAGTAGGCCGAATCGTTTTGCTTAGCACCGTTGGATATTCAGTGTGGCGTCACTTGTCGGTTCGCAACTTGGAGTGAGTGCGATTAATAATGCCTGTCTCACTCCGGTCCGCGCCTCATAAGACGACCGAGCTCATGATATCTCGAGCACCCTTCCTCATCTACAGGGCATCCTTAACATTAATCGTTAACTAGGATGATATGGGGGAGCATAGAGTATGCTTGATGCTGTATGTGTGAGCCTGCGGGGTTTCCTAAGTTTCGATCCCCGATACTCAACATAAGTATGCTATTCAACTCCAGGTCTACCAAACTAACATCAGACGCATAGATTTTGTCATTAACCGTACACCTTTGCTGACAAGTGGACATCTTCCCCAATTCAGACACATTACACAGCTTTCGGAAGCGGAGGTTTTGGCTTAAAATGAATGGTCTGACATGTTGACGCGCTTGGACCATCGACCTAGAATACGGAAGTGCGAATTTCCTTTCCGAACTAGTTCAGTGACCTACTGACTTTTCATCATAACGGTGAGCAGTCAGTCTGCTGACAAATCAAGCAATGCGCTTCTAAACACACCTCTCTGGTGAACTAACCATAATTGCAAATGTATACTTGATTCAATCCAAGGCCGTGACATTATTGACACTCAATACGTCACATCCATTACTGTCGATCTCATACTGAAGTTCATCGTCAAACAATACCCAGATGTTTCGGCTTGATTTAGCACTGGAATTCATCTTTTGGCCGCTTTTGTTACGCCGCATTGTTATATCTTATACCCAAACGTGTACTACGATTTGTTGGAAAAGGTTGTTTTCTTCTTGAAGGACTCATTTTGGAGGAATGCTAATAGGTGCCCAAAATGGGACCAGATTTACTTAGTAACACCTCACTGTTGTGGTCGAGACAAGCTATTCTCGGGGTGTTTGTTCATCTGAACACTAGAACTACCAGTAAGGTCGACCCTATTACAACCGTTGTGGTATTAGCAGTAGTAGTAGCGGGGTGTCACGCTTTCTCCTAACTTCTCCCCACTTCTTTGCTTTCCGTACATTCCTCCGCTCATGCTGCTCTCCCTTTCCCACATGTGTTTTCATGCCTGTCAAAATTAAGCAATTCCAGTGCTTGGCATTAGTTTTTCGGCCAGCTTTTCTCAATGATGCTCGTATTCATAGATCCTGCAAAAAACTCATGAACATGGTGGCATTTGGGTGAAGTACATTCGTTTGTAAATGGGGAACCCAAATGAATCTCAGCTGAACCTCTCGCTTATGTTATTCTTCAACCTCATATGTCTGCACGAAGTCCGCCTCTTGTTTCAGTTGGTACGATATTCAAGATATTGAAGCGTAGCTTCTTTATACTGAATTTGGCAATGAGTGAATTTCACCTATTTGCGTACAATTTTTTGTTGACGGAAACTCAGGGACTATGTCCATCTGGTGAGCCTCAGGAAAGGCAAAAGGACATTTTCAGTAGCTTCGTGAGTAGTGTGCTAGCTGAAAGTTACGTTTTTCAGTTTCACATTATGTTTGACACACGTAGTCCCTCGATTGGTTCAGCCGGATTCCTGTTTGAGCATTATCGTCTTTAGTCTAGTCCCACTTATCTGGCCTCATTGATTCACTGTGGAAATGTACTAGTGACCTCTTTCCCGCCAAGTGGTTCCTGCAGGTCTTCTGTGATATTTCATCTGATGTGCCTTCGACCATATCTTGGGACCTGTCGCTCTCTTAACGACTATAATTGGAAAATTTCTCAAAGTATCAGTTTTGTTCTCCGTGATTGCAACTTGTTAGTCATCTACGCGTTTTCAATATTCTATCTGAAATGACAATTTCCGATGGTAGGGACCTACCCTTTCGTGTCTGTGGTTTGAAAGAGCTTCTTTTCCTGCTTTCCATTCACTCTTAGTTGAATCGTCCTGTCAGTCCTCAAATGGCACGCTTGTTGATGGAACTCAAACACCGGTTTACGATCCGGTGGAAGAGATGAATAAGATGAAGGTAAGTGACCAGCAATATTGGTTAGATCCTACGAAAACATCACATCGCTGTTTCGTCCTAAGGAAATCCACTCCTTTTTAGGGGTATGCGTAGTGTTTTACTAAAGTTGAATTAAACTTTTCACTGGATGTGCTTTTTCACTTTAAATTTTCAGACGCTTCATTTCCTGCGTTAACCATTTTCATGGCTAGACAGCCGAATATTTGACAAGCATCTCGTGACTTTTCCTTTCCCTGTCTGAGTAACGATTGACACTCCCATCCTTCCACTTTCAGGAATATGCTATTGATCCACCCATGCCACTGGCCCCATGGCAACGCCGCTATCGATTCATTTATCAATCTGGCCTGGTCACCGACTGTCGAGCTCAGTTGCAAGAGGAGCATGATTTATCAAAATGGACCGATGATGAGAAGCAGATCTTCCGAGAACGCTTTTTGGCTACTCCCAAAAACTTCCCTAGTATTGCAAGCTACTTGGAGGGGAAAACGGTAGCCGAGTGCATTCATTATTATTATTTATCGAAGAAGACCGAGCGATATAAGCAGCTGTTGAAAAAACACAACGCTCGTCGTCGCCGAGCTGTGCCATCGGACCGCGGCGGTGGCGGAAACAACAACTCCAGCGGTGGCTCCAATTCCAACCAGAACTTTCCCGCACCGTCTTCATCTGGGTCGTTCTCAACAGGTTCGTTAAACGGGAATCTCGGTTCGTCGCACCAGCCTCCACCTACATCCGGTGGTGGATCCGGCAACGGGGATCTAAACACCGCACCGTCAGATACAGTCCGGGTAATTTTGTTTCCCACACTTTTTTTTAGCCCTGACAATTAGAGGGAGCAATTCAGTATACTGATGCCTTCTTGACCCAGTAAACCTTCGATATATTTGGCGATGGTTACATGCGGAAGCACTAACGAAGTAGTTTTGATGGGTTAAACGAGAATAATTTGACTTTTCTACGTTCATGCTTCCGATTTCCTCGGTCTAGGCAATTATAGACTCAACTTGGAACTTCAAAGGAATTTTCTAAGCCAACAGTCAGCCTTGTTCTAGAGTTTTCACTACTAGATTTGCCTAAATAACGTCCTGGAAGCTGAAATTGGATGTGATCATAATAGGTTTTTCCGGTATTATTTATCAATAGCTGTCGTTTGTAAGTAACACACTGCTCATATGGTTGTTGAAAACCCGTCGGACCATCATAAACCAGAGATTCAGCTGGATTCGTGTGTAAATGAGCGTTTTGTCGATATCATCAATGGCATTGATGGCTTGGCCAAGATAAGAGCGACTGTCAGCACTGGAACGCCTGGGGCGGTAATATATCTATCCTCCCTGTATGGCACAGTTAGTCTCTCATTAGTCTCTCAGTTGGTCTCTCCTTACTTCATGTTTGATCCTGATCAACCGTTCGAACTGAGTAGTTCTTCATTCCATATAATATTGCCTTCCCACACACATCAGGCTAAATCAGGAGATAAAAAACGAGAACTTGGGCAGCTCGCACCGGTTTGCACCACTTTGGGACGCCATTACGTTGGTAGGGTGAGCACCGAAGATCGGGGTTTAACTTTAGTTCTAACACTCATAATGAAAGTTTTGCACTTTCTTAGCAAGCCTTCTAAATTGATCCTGCTGACCATCAAAATACGGAGAAACTGCCGCGCTTCCCTAAAGCATCTCATGCTGCATGAAGATGTGTAGCCGTTGGACAACGACTGAGTGGCACGGTCTTGCTGATCGATAGCAGTCCGATTTTGATCGCCGAAAGGAATTTTTAGAATCCGTCCGGCTGCCTGTCTCTAAGACGTATCTGCACGCCAATTAGACATCCAGCCTTTCCGGGTTAACTCCGCTTTAAAAACGCTCATTGGTGACACTGATTGGGTCGACTCATCTTTTCGTCCTAGTTGTCTCAACAAGTACGAGCTAAGTTGTGGATTAAGCGTAACTTAAGCACGCATCAAATCACCAGTAGGATCATTCGCAATAGGACCCACTCAACCCCGCACTGACGATGTCACCTCGATTAATGATGAGATGTTCGCAATCCAACTTCCAAGCTTGGCGAACTGACCAACAACCAATCATTTGGATTTTCCGGTCGTGTTGGCAAACGCATCCGTAGTCTCAAGAAAGCAAAATTTACGCTTCCGCAGGTATCGGTAAAATAGCCTCATCTGAAGCTCAATCCACAGGACCAGTTCGATAGCGCGGGTGTTTTAGGTTATTTTGAGCACGTGCTAAATTTCTAGGCGTTTTGATTCAATTTTGACTAGAGGTAGAACCTCAATCCTCCGGTTTCATAGCTCGTCGTATCTTAAGAAAACAGTTTGCTAGCCGTATTGGAAGTCTCGTTTAGTTTTCAGGTCCATTGTTAGTGTTCGGATACACATGGATCCGAATGCTCCCTCGAACAAGCATAAAACAACACATTTTCTCCATGTGAAGAAAGTTGAACTGACACATTTGAATCTGATTGCTCTTCAGGATCTCTTCATATTCTCCTGAAGTTCAACATTTCCAGTACTTGTGAATGTACATTGAAGCTAAGATGGGTTTCACTGTATTGATGGTAAACTGCTTCATTTGGGTCATTGCTTCTGCATAGCGAAATAACACAAACGCGACGTCAGAATGAAATGGTTCAAAAGATAACTGTTGAGCATAGCTGGTAAGGGTTCCTGAGTGAAGGCCCTGACGCGAGACGTGTTTTCTTTGCAATTTAACTGCACTTCCCATGTTCCGTGATTGTATGTGCACTTGTAAAGTTCGGTTGTCTTGCTGCCCTGTGCGTGTGTGTGTGTGTGCTGTGACGAGTTACATTATTATTTATTGTGTGCAATGTGAAAAGAGGGGTGCCATTCCTGTTTGACAGTTGTACAAACGAAAAATGCTTGACCTGATGTGGGTGAAGGTAGTAAGCCTGGCACGAGATGCAGGTGGTAGCCGTATAAACAAAATGGATGGGAAACTGCAGTGTACTTATCAGTCAAGGTTTCAAGCAAGACAGGATTTTGTCACGTGGTTTGTGTGATTTTGGAACAAACGGGGCGCGTCATCTGGTGAGTGCAGATGTACCAAACAAATCAAGCGAAGTTGGTTGAAGGAACAAGAGGGACAGCTACTCTTTCGGATGAAGCTCAAAATTGGCATTTCCCTAACTACTAATCGGCTATTTGTCTGTTTACACCCGAGTGAGGAAATTTCAATATGGCCGCCTCTCTTTGCACTGTATTTTTTTGAGAGGCTTATTTTTCTAGTATAGAGAACTTCTACCCGTATCGAACGAGATCTAATGTTCACTGTCCAGTTACGAGTAGGGGCGAGCTGACCATTAGGCAAGGATGAGCTGACACTTTCCTCTGGCTAAACAACTATTGGGAAATGGCACATCCTTAATGGAACTTCGGAAATTCCAGAGATTCCATCTGTATGTTGGAATCAAACGGAAACTTCTTGGATTGGTCATTGGTTCTGTTTTTGTAAGCCGCTTTTAGGTGTTACGAAGAACACAGGACGATAATGTGTACTAATAAGCCCAACATCAATGAAAAGTTATCGTGCATTCCGGATAAAAGTCAACGCACTAGTGACCGTAACGAATGAGCACAACTTTCGTAAAGTAAGGTACATTGATAAACTCGCGCATAATGGTATGTGAATGTTCACACGTGAATTGCAGACGTTTTCCGCATCTAGAAATGGGCTACGTCTAGTTGTATAAATCAATTTATCAGCTATAAACTGTGTGCCATAGGCACATTGGTTCCAGCTGCTACAGTTTCGATCACCGGAAAACGGGAAAGTGGAACGTACAACCAAGCCTTGGAGGCGAAGGCATGTTCAGTTTGTTCGGAAATTGGGTAGTTACGCATTGAAGGTGATAGCTTTGATGTACGAGCGCCAGTGACTGCCCCATTGGGCTAGTTCCGCCAATGTTGTTAACCAGTGGTAATTTGAGTCCGATTCAGGGAGGCGGCAGTTACCCACCCGACTATGTTTATTGGTTAGTGTTTTCGTACTTCGTTGCCAGGTCATACGTTGTCCACCCTTGGTCGCTTCCAATCAGCATAGGGTTGGGAACAAAGAACTCTCTGAGGCAGACGGTCTTCTAGCATGCGGAGTACATGTCCCAACCAGCGCAGCCTATGAAGCCCGAGTAATTCATCTATCGCGGGAGAGTTCCTTCTTCCTAAGACCAACTGACGTACCTCAGCATTACTAATCCGATGTTCCCACCAGACCTGACGAATGCTGCGGAGACATCGATGATCAAACACTGACATCTTCCGTACGTCCTCTGCACGTAGGGGCCATGTCTCTGATCCATAAAGCAGTATGGATCGAACCACCGCACTGTAAACTCTTCCCTTGACAGACAAGCTCACGTCACGTCGGCGCCACAGGTGTCGGAGGTTGGCAAAAGCTGCCCTGGCCTTTCCGATTCGAGAAATGATCTCATCTCCAGCCAGTCCACCGGAACTTATACAGCTGCCCAGGTAAACAAATTTATCTACCACGTCGATTGGCTCACCTGCAAGCATGAGGTGCGGGTTTGATCCCACCCAGTCTTGTAGCAGCACTTTACACTTTGCGGGTGTGAAGCGCATGCCAAACCGTGCGGCAGAGTTAGTTAGGTTATTTAAGATCATTTGCATTTCGGAAGGGTCTGAACCAAGGAGAGCAATATCGTCCGCATACTCAATGTCTGCGAGGGAACGTCCCGGGAGCATTTCGACTCCCGAGGTTTCAGAGGCAGGCAGAGAAATTTCAAGCAGCATGTCAATAACAAAGTTGAAAAGGAAAGGGGAAAGAGGACAGCCTTGTCTTACACCACTGGACGTGGTGAACTCAGGCGAGAGCTTCCCGTATACTCGTACGCGCCCACAGGAGTCCGCATACAGTGCCTTGATAAGAGATAGAAATTTGGAAGGGACACCTTTGATCGCCAGACACTGCCAAAGTTGCTGACGATCGACAGAATCAAAGGCAGCTTTCAAATCCAGAAAAACGACCAACGTGGGACGTCTGAAGGAGTGGCGCTGTTCAAGAATTTGTCTAAAGGTGAAGATATGGTTGATGCATCCTCGACCGGGGCGAAACTCAGCTTGATTCTCACGAATCTGTCTGTCCCGATAATCCACCAACCTGCGCAAAATAATGCCAGTGAGTACCTTAGACGCGATGGATACCAGGCTGATACCATGATGGTTTTCACATGACGTTCTTGCACCCTTTTTGAATACTGGGATGATGGTCGAGGAGCTCTATTCGGATGGTATTCCGTTTTCGTTCCAAATCTTCTGCAGTGTGGTTGTCAGACTGTTCACCAGGACCTCACCGTCTTCTTTGAAGAGCGCGGGGTGTAGATCATCGGGGCCAGGTGCCTTGTCGCGCTTCAGGATTGAAATCTCACGCTGGATTTCGGTTGCTGATGGTGGGTTAGTGTCAATGTTCCATTCGGGCCTGTTTGGTTCTTCCAGCGGTTGTGTTGAAGGGGACCAGGTGAATTGTTTTTGAAAGTGCTCAGCCCACCGCTCAAGAGGGCGAATGAGGGAGTGAATTCCTGTTCCCTCTTATTCGCATACTGTCTCACTGACACCTGCCTTCTTTCGACCCCTTGATCGAATCAGGTGAACCATGGCGCGGCTGTTGCCTGCAGCGAAAGCCTTCTCCATTTCCTGGACCTTCGAAATCCACCAGCGTTCTCTATCATTCTTCAAGCTCCTGATTATCTGGTGTTTGAGGGATCTGCGTGCGCCATCATATTCGCTAGTTGCTGGTATGGACTTTCTGGCAGCAATAAGATCTGCTGATCTGGAAGATATCTAGCGTTGAGTCGAGTCAGATGGGCTGGACAAGCAGTTCTGAAAGCTGAGAGCATTGATTCTTTAACTTGCCTCAATTGAACCCTCAAGTAATCATCGTTATAGTAGTTTTCAAATCAGATCAGTTTGGTACTCTTCAGCTGCTGAAACTAGTCGAACTTGATGAATGGAGCTGCTCTCTTTCGGTACGCGTAGTGCTGGTGGAAAGCGAAGTGCTAAGTTGGCCCGTACGATGGCGCGATCAGAGTCAAGTTGCGTTCCCCAGAAGGAACGACAGTCCTTAACTGAGGCTCTCTGTCGGTAACCGATAGCCAAATGGTCCAATTGAGTCCACAACCGTCTTGATGTTGGTGACCTCCAAATAACCCGATGTAAGCTTTTGTTTAGGAATTTCTTACTGGCCAGGAACAGATGATGATCCTGACACAACTGAAGAAGCCGCTCTCCATTATCCGTACGCTCAGCATCGACTCCAAATTGACCACCTAGTTGTGCTTCTTGCGGACTTAGTCGTCCAACTTGGAAATTTATATCACCCGCCGGGATTACTATATCTGTCCTTGCCGACCGAAGCAGTCGTGTGAGATCTCTAGTTCAAAGTTCTCGCGTTTGGTCTACCCAACTAATGAGATGGAAACATCTGAACAATAGAAAGCATGAAATGGGAAGCCACTGTGTTAGAGTTTTCCCCTGCAAATGTGTCCGCGTCGAGATGAACCGAGATGTCTGGTCGGGTTGAGAATACATCGTGTATCTGCCCGGATTTGGCCGACGGCGGACACCCAGCCACGTCTGCGTCATCGGATCATAAACCCACAAGATTTCCAAATTACTTAAAACAAGGGCAACGACTGTGTTCTCTTGGAGTTCTGTCGAAAAGTACGTGACAGCCAGGCGTAAAGCGCAGCATAGTGCATCACTGATAGTACATCGAATGACTCCACCTTGCTTATGACCCCTAGTTGATGTTTAGGTCATTTTTGACCCTTTCTTGTATTTGAGCCTTGTTGAAATGTGATTCGATAGTTTTAACTCCTCACGGTAAACAGACCCTTGAGATGAATCGAACAAAATTTTGTTAGAAATAATTGTAGAAGCAGCAGTATCTTTCCAATATTTCGGATCAGTATTGACTCTAGATAGGAAGATTCATTAGCCTACCTCGTCCAGCGTAATTCCTTCATTAGCCCGAGCATATTACGGAATTCGGCGTTCTGTTGATTGTTGTTTGGCTTTCGGATCCGTGATTCGCGATTGATTACAGTTGGTAAACAGCCTTCAAGGCACAGTATTTGAAACTAACGCTGACTGTTTGGTGAATGGAGGCTTTAAAAATTTACCCACCAATAGGAACCAACGAAGCACCTCATCTTGGCTATTTATACGCACAACTTTTCTACCTACGAGCCATTTGCTATGCAGACCGCGTCAACTGGATACCTTTGCTTTACAAAATGGAAAATGAATTATTTGGATCGTCGGGAGTGTGGCCAAAAAGTATCCATTTTTATGTGAATTTGGTTCCACTGGATCAGAGTACATGGTGATTTGCGACTGCAATCACCGCAGGTAACTTTGCCACACTGACCCTCACACACTCATACATGTCTGCATTGTCGTACCACAACAATAGGTCTGCTAAGTCGCTTGATGAAGAGATGACGATTGCCTTGCTTCGAAATTCTGTCTTGTAGCGCACAGACGTGGACGCAATGTCTGTAACACGTGAACCACCGCAAAACTACATTGCACTGTAGACACTAACAGTGCACCAAGTAACACAGACTGACACTCGAATCCAAAAAAACAATAATGGATTGAGTAGAGCGAAACGAAGGACGTACTACAGCTGGGGAATAATGACGACACCGTAAGCGTTGAAGGTGTGGGACTATTCTTCTGAAACCTCCAGCTGGAAAGCACTGTCCGCAACTCTATACGATGCCGGTCGCTGTGCTTGCGGAACGGCCCAACCAACTACATATGATCACTGAATCTCGAGCAGCACCCTCGAATTCGAAAAGAAAGCCTTCAGGGGTAATTCTCTTCCGGCCCACAGCTACCATTCCACCACAGATAAATACTAGGGATGAGCTATTGCCACAGTACACAAGCCTAGACAGGGACAGTTGGGATGCAACAGTTTGGTTTGAACCATGGATGTTCCGGTCAGTAAGTTCGCACCTTGACCACTGAGCTACCTCAAACTCAAGCAGCACTGTAAAATTGCTAGAACCTCGGACATGTATCCCTCCCGATTGGGACTACAATACAACTCGACGAACGTTAGGTGAGAGATAATATCTGCGCAGACTAAGAAGCTTATTCGATCCAGGAAGCTGAGGAGCTGGATGAAGCGAGAAATCTTGTGAGTGTACGAACCCGCGACGGTTTCTCAAGTACGCGAGTGTTTTTCCTCTATCAAGTGCCACTCTAGAGATTGATGTGAACTCCTCAGTCAGGACTTGTCTAAGTTGCTTGCTTTATCTGTTTGAAAGAGACCGTCCTAGCCAACTGGGATGAGTCAGTCGGAGCGCCTATTTTCAAATAGGGTGCTCGCACTGAACGTAGCACTAACAGAATAAGTATCTTAATATCCGTGCACTATTTGTATTCACGTACTTGTGGACGCGTCAACGTGTTTGTGAAGTCAGTAAGTCAATTTTTGAGCTCAAAAACGGAGCTCCGAAGTGCAGCTGCACTGACTCCAGGACTTCAGTGCGACGCACTGGTAGTTGGGAGACACTGTAAGTATCTCGGGGGTTGCATTAGCTCTGACATTATTCAGGTAAATTGACATGTTTGTACGGTAGTGAAGCTCCCCGTGTCAATGATGATGATGTTCCTGGCCAGTGCAATGAAACTTATAATGCAATTGGCAGGCGGAAAAACTGAATTTCTAAATCACATTTTTGCACACTAATTTGTTACGACTGTTTTCAGTACCAGACAGAAACACTCCCACACTGTCACTAGTTTTCTGTGTATTCTGTCAACTAATGCTTTCGTGACCTTCACCCGGTCAAATGTGGGCTCAGTTTTGACCGCAAGATATCAGAATATCACTTCGTATTTTTTCCTGACGTATGTAGTGACTTGCGGGCTGATAAACAGTCTTTAAAAAAAGGGTAAAATGGCTATATGTCATTTTGCATCCTCCCGTGTATTCTTGGCTTTCCCAAAGATGCATGGAGGTTCTGTTGAGACGTCAGGCAATATCCAGTCCAATTGTGTTATTGCGACAAACTCCCATCTAAAGAGGAAGGTTTGTCGCTTTGTCTTTTCTGGTTACAAGTTAAGAGAATTTGTAGCCAGTGGTCCAGTTCAGTTCAGCTTATCTGCTGTCAGTCATTTGTCAAGAGTACGCGGGTTCCAGCTACTGTCGGAAAATGGAAGGTCAGGAGGACACATCGTAATCAGTTGATTGATGTCGGGTTATTTCAGTTGTCTGGTGGAGCCGAAAGCATTGAGGTTGATAGCTTTGATGCAGGAGCGCCGCTAGCTGCGTGAATGAACTGTCTGTCGGTGTCACTAACCATTATTGGATCCAGTCACATGGCCTCCATCCAGTGGGGCGGCAGATGTCAACACGAGTTTACCAGTTAGTGCTTTTGTACTCCCTCAGTCTTTTCCGATCAGCACAGGACTGGGCAAAACCTGCTCGACGACTTAGGCGTCCCCCTGATATCAAATCAAATCAAATCGTTCAGCTGTAGCACCCTTTCGGTGCCTAACTGCCATGCCACCCGAGGGAAGCACGAGGGCTGGGATACTGCCAGGTTGCCCAAGCCTAGACAGGTGAAGTCGAGAGGCAGAGGCAGGGTTCGAACCACGGACCTTCCGGTCAGTACGCTCGCGCTCTAACCGCTGAGCTATCTCGTCCCCCTGATATGCGAAGTATTTGTTTCCACCAGCCTAACCTACGTAGCCTAATTATCTCGTCCAGTGTGGGGAAACTCCTTTTTCCTTATACCATCTGGCCTACCTCAGCACTGCCCACCTGATATTTTCACTATACCCAGTCAGTACTTCGGGAACGTCGATGGTCGAGCACCGACAGTCTTCGTAAAGCGTAAAGCCCGCTTTTCTGACCCATAAATAATCGCGGATCGCACGGTCGCAGTTCCTATTCTCTGCACCTGTACGCGCCCATAAGGATAAAGATTTATGATCACGAGACATCTCTATAGTTTCTGGCGATCGAAAGAGTCAAAAGCAGCTCTGGGATCGAGAGCAGCTGTTTTTAAAGTGTCGCACTTCGCAAACACCTATCTCAAACTAAGGTTGATGCATCCTTGGCCAGGACAAAACCAAGCTTGGCTCTGCGAATTCGTCACACAGTGATCGTTCTTTCTGCGCAACATAACAGCAGGGGGCATGGTATTCGTGCGCCATTTTCAGGGGCTGGACTTACGACCGAAGCACACCAGTCAATTGGTATTCTGCCTTTCTTCCAGGTTGTTTGTAGTAGGGTCGTCAAACTGCCAACAGGAACTCGCCACCTTTGGAAAATGTGGGGTAAAACTCTCCGGGATGTGCGCCGAGTCTATTACAATCCATATTTTCACTGCCCAAGAAATCTTTCCTATATTTGTGAGGAACGGATACCCTATTGCTGAGCCTGGTTGATTCCACTCTTACAAACGCACCTCCCCATCAGATATCTGGCTTTCTTGGGTCAAATTTTGGGCGAGAATCTTATCATGTTCTACTTGCTGAATAATGCGCTCATACCCTTGGAGTACTGTTAGGTACATTTGTGTCTTCCAAATCCGTACGTAGGTTTAAAACAAAATCTGGCCATTTGCCTTGGTGACCTCAAGTGAGTTTTTTCTGACCTTATGGTGCCAGACAGCGTTCACTTTTGACTTAGCCTTTGGAACATACTAAAGTAGACCTATGCTTCAACGGGTCGTCGTAAATCAGATTAATGTGCGCCCGGCTGCCTGACTGCAGCTTTTCATTGAAGGTCCTACAGACATATAAGATACAATGTAAAGTGAAATGCAGTCACCGTTGTGCTACTGTTGAATGTGGCAGTCGTATTCACTGATCCTTTCGACGTTGATGAACTCGGATATCCATAGAACGTCTAGCCCGCTCCGCTATGGAATGGGAACGATGGGGGCTGTTTGCCATGGCTAACTATCTGTCACCATCGCCTATCCTAGACCAACTTTAATAATCACTCGTTCGCCTAAATCTGCGTAGCCAGTGACTTGCAATCAGTCATGATATTACGGTCCCCAGAGTGGAGTCCACGGAAACACTCCGCCATGCTTCTTTAAGCTTTCATACATCTGGAGAGGCTACCCCATCTCCTTGGAGTGTTTACGATTTAGTTTCGCGATCCGATTCCAGTTAAAAGACTATGAAACTCTTGTTCTGTAGAAAAATACGTTCCACGTTTCAGGGATCGCATGGTAAGTTTGAAGAACGTGGGTTTTAGTTGCCGGCCAATACACCAATGACTTCCAAAATTCTCGCAGAACTAGATGAGCAAACTCAAACTCAAATTAGGTATTTTTGGGCATCATTTCTTCTTACAGTGTAAATGATAACATTCTTCCTAATTCTACTGAATTCACTTCCCAATTTGAAAATGATTGACGAACACCATTAATAAACCACCTACTGGTTATGATGATTTAGCTCGTGTGTGCTAGGCGAGACAGAATAATCGTAGACGGCGACACAACGGCATTAAACACTGACGCTTAATGTGGAGAGCAGGTGAGTAGGGACATAATGCAAAAAAATCTGGAGCCCTTAGGGAACACAACGAGAATAAAGCTGTCTACGTTCCTGGATAGCTTTGAGATAAACAAGCTCAGTAAGACCCCACTGATTGCATCCACTATGCGACCTCTTCTAACCGCACCAAACACATGCCCAGCGCAGAAGGATAGACCAATTTCAGTTTGACACACGGGCTAGGGAGTGGCAGCTCGCCACTGGAGTCACTTACATGCTATGTCCTGTAGGCCTTCCGAGCGCACTCAACAAAAAATCACATCGGTCCCACTCAGAATTCCACAACACACCGTTTGACTGTAATCTCTTTCATTTTGCCTTGCGATATCGTAGTTGGTCCACCGCTAAAGTTTCGAATGGAAATCGGCAATCAATGGGGATTGTTTCCAAGGTAAACCTGAATAGGCACCAATAGGCGAAACCAAAATGCGAGTAGATAATCTCCAAAGTGGATATCGATTTCTGGAACACAAATTCCCTCTTACTCAAGAAAGCCTGTTTTCCGGATTGTTGGCGCAACCAGTGAACAACAAAAGGTGATCCTTGAGTGCCATGGAAGTGCAAGATGTTGCAAGGTTTTATCACAATCAGATTTTAAATGTTCAAATAAACTTGGATGAATTTGAACATGAGTTGTGATTTCACTATGTTTGCTTTGAAAAAATGCGCTGAGAACATATAAGGAACCACAGACGATGTTAACAGACGCTTTTCGATCAACAGAATTTCACAGCCATACAGCACCGAGGCGAAATCCAATACCCATTTTAAAGCTAGAGATATTTTGTTCGAGGTCTTATATTTAGGGGATATGCTAAGCGGACGGCTATTTCGCCCTTTAAAAAATGTGAGTCCTGTAAGCTTAACTTTCGGTGCATCCACTGTTGAGACCCATATATCTCTGAAGAGAGCCCGCTGTTTTGAAAAACAATAAAATCTAATAAATCACCTACGAAGTAAAATTGAAGTGACTTCTCTAACTCTACAATGAACTCTCTTAATAAAATGCTTGCCTATTGGATATGAACAGTACGTATAGTAACCTGCAGTATACTCATTTGAGCTTGCGCTTTTCGTAAACCTCGTGGTATAATCCAAAAACCTTAACTAGAACGTAGAAGGGGGTAATCAGAATGCGATAATTCAAACGCGATCAGAAAAAAATGAGTCTTTCGGAAGTGTTTTCTGTGATCAGCCTCTCGGCTGAATGATCCCCATGCGAGTGCTATAGGACACAATTGTCCATTGTTTTAAAGGTTTCGGTACTGAAGCACTGTGAAATAAATTCATTTTTCTTCCTCTCTCGCAAACAGACTGGACTTTTCCCGTAATTTACATGTCCACTTACTAAACACTGCTCTCCACCTAAGGTGAAAAGGTTTTTGACCATTTTCAAAGCTGTTTCTTGAATAAAGAGAGCGTGTTATGTAGATTTTCGCCTACATCGTTCAGCGATAACACCCTTCCGGTGCCTAGCTGCCATGCCACCCGAGGGAAGCACGAGGGCTGGGATACTGCCAGGTTGCCCAAGCCTAGACAGGGGAAGTCGAGAGGCAGAGGTCGGGTTCGAACCACGGACCTTCCGGTCAGTAAGTTCGCTTGCACAGTCTTGCCCCCTTCGCCTACATACAGGGAGCCTTTTAGACTTTTTCGCTTGCAATGACGGTTTATGCCATAAACCGATGGCTGGTCCGTTGAGTCGGATGTTTCCACCGCTTGCGTAAGTGCAATCGAGCGCGCCGATCTTATCCATCAGAAGTGAGTGTCAGGTGCATTTTACTGTATAGTATACCCCCTCAGTGGAAAAGTACATTCGGCCATTGACATTGACAACAATCAACCTGGCAGTTAATCCATGTATGCAACGATTGAACACGAACATCTAGCTCCAGCTTCTTGAGAGTGTGGTAGGTATTGTTTGTTTAGTTTGCGCGAATGTTATAGGATCTCGGTGTTGAGCGGCTCAAGGTAAGCCTTTATCGTCACTGTCGGTGAATGGACTATAGGTTGTCGAAGTCAACTGACCTGAAATGTTGTCTAAAGTTCGCTCAGAAGGCCGGAAGAAAACAGGAATTAAGAGCAGAAAACAGATGATTAAGAGGGTGTGTACTACAAGGTGGCTGCTGAAGAGTTGCACATCTGGTCAGTTTGATCAGATTGGAAGAAGTTAAAACCTGTTGCAGTCAGAACGCATATGGGCTACGTTCGCACAAGCATCCTGCTTGTTAAAAATGTCTTATCCGCCGGACGTATATTTAATCTATGAGAAACATTCTGCTGTCACACAGAACAAGGCACTTGGTGGCCATATACATGACCATGACCATGTGCGTGCGCCTTGGATGCGTTGTGTAAGCTTGGCACACAATCCTGTGCGTACACCATCGGTTTCATAGGTCTGCCTATTACTGTCCAATTTGACAATTGTGGATCATCAGTTGGGCCTAGGGATGGTCTTAGAATAAACCCCTTCTG
This sequence comes from Clonorchis sinensis, assembly GCA_003604175.2. Classification (NCBI taxonomy): domain Eukaryota; kingdom Metazoa; phylum Platyhelminthes; class Trematoda; order Opisthorchiida; family Opisthorchiidae; genus Clonorchis; species Clonorchis sinensis. The sequence continues at coordinate 63,220,974 of CM030370.1, forward strand.
TCCACTCTTCGGTGTTATTTCCTCAGGTTTTCACCGGGTAAGTGCGGCTCACGGCATTTCACCCGAAGGTCCTTCGGCGAAGTTCAGTATAAATCCGGAAGCGGATAGCAGCCCACTGTGTGTTGCGGGCAACCAGCATTTGTGATTCACAACTCATGACTACTTAGACCGGTTTGTTCCATTCAGTGATCGATCTTCGCAGATTTCTGTTAATTACCTGACCCATTACTAGTAATTTCCGCCACCTGTTTGACGATAGGGTTTTTTCAGACTCTGATCGAGCTGATGAGCTCCAATTAGTGCGGAAATTTTGTGAAACGAAATTCTCTGGAACTGCTCACATTCCTGTTATAAACCATGTGCTTATTATTTTCTAATCTCGCTCGAATCGCCAGACAGGACACAACTCATCTATTCCTTTAAAGTAGAGCAGATGGGTTAACTTGGTAAACGTGCAACGAATAATCAAGACAACTATTTGACTCTTCGTGGTTGATCTACTTCTGACCGCTTGGAGGCTTGTTCGTTGAAAATCTTTCTGGGGCGTGATGATCGGCACAATCAAGCGAATTAGCTGTGGTTCAAAAGAAGGCGTAGTCTGATCGGTCAGAATGTGGGTCAGTCAGCGTTGAGTCTTTGTAGCTTGGTACATGTTGCCCCACCATGAAGATTCTAGCGCGACCTTGTGGATACTCACGTGATTGTCCCATAAATATATTTGTGCTAATGTCACTTTGTCCCAAAAACGATGCTGCCTCAAGCTATCGTGCCCTTGAACGATCAGACCAAGAAACAGTAAAGTCGTTGCAAAACCGCAATAGAAACCAAGGTGGTAACAGCCATAATACAGGAGAGGTGCATGCGAATCAACACTCAAAACCCGACCACAATTTATCACTGTGCTGCTTGTTTGTAATTCCTCTATTAAGTCTAATGTTCTCCAGCAAAAGCGATTGCCCATTCTTGACAGAAACTCACCAAAAGCATCTTTGTTGTGCATGAGAATGGGACTTCGAAGTCATATTGTTACGTAGGTTTGTTGCGATGCGCTTGAGAGTGATGTGCTTGGGGATTTGTACTCTGACGCTGGGCTGTTTTCTTACCAGCTGGGCTATTGCACGCGATTTATTACGCACTTGCGTATTGAAATGGTGTTAACGGGAGGTACAACTAGATACCGGGCGAATCTATCTTTGTTTCATATCGAGACATAATGGTGCATATTGGCAATAAAAATACTGTTCTTTGATTCTGGGTCATGCTGTCAATGTTTTACATTTTTTTATTACTTACTTTCATCCATTACTTCCCCCGTCAAAATAAGGCGCGGGAGCAATAATTTTCATTTCGAACCTACACTACTTGGAATTTATCCAGCAGTATGGAGTAAAACGCTAATACGAAGAGATGACCGACTTTTCCATCGTCCTTTCGATCATAACAGCTGCGTACTGAAAGTGATTCCACATCTGAATGGTCTGATTCGATTTGTAACTATATTGAGTTAAACTACTGGTTACTTTGTGGTTATGTACATCAACTGTTGCTGTTCTAATTAGGATGGGTTCGGATCAGTTCGCTTACTCTTGCCGACGATATGCTAACGGTGGAAAGACCAACCGATGGGAGGTGTTGGCTCGAACACCAATGCTTCACACCAATATAACAAAGTAGGAAGTGATGAAACCACATTCGTGAATTAAATGAAACACAATTTTATGCCCCGGCAGGAAAAAACGGTTGCAACCAAAATACTAGCTTCCATATTCGTGTTATACATTCATCGTTATACTTTGCACACAATATTTCGAAATACAACATTTAATTAGCTGTTTAGGGTCAGCATTACAGGCACGCTTTGGCTATACAATGATAGGCAACAGGTGCGTCTGGAATCTGACTCGACTTGGAATAATGCCCACCTGTATCTACTGTTTACTGACATCCTGGACTTCATCCAATTCAATGAGCTCGTGGCGCAATAATGTTCCTCGATCGACGATTCTGATATAAGTAACTACTGTTTTGAGGGGCCAAGGAAACTGCTTTTGGAATTGGAAGACAGCGGCTCATTTCCGGGGCGAAGAAGAGGTTCTGCAATGATAAATCTAATGGAAAACTCACTAAGACTGGTTGATGTGGACCCTCACGGAGATTTGTTGGTTTTTTTCCTCACATCTCTCAAAATTCATCCAGGCTTTTGTGTTTCGTGTACAGAGGATTGTTTGAAGTTTCTTAGCTGGAGTTTGTTATGACGCTGTTGTGCTCTGCTACTTCACTGACCTGTGCACACTTTTAGATCGTTACTGGAATGATGGTCTGGAATTTGGTTAATTTGATCCGGTTTTATGTTTGTGTGACGTTTGTGTCCCGTCTTCAGGCTGTGATTGCTTTATTGCCAGAATAACATTTATATGTTTAATTTTACAACAGTAACTTTTGTGACCGACTTTAGTGCATACGGTTATTTTATTTCCTGATTATTTGTTGTGTAATCTAACCAAATCCCGGCACACGTTCCTCAGCTGCGTACATAAACTACCAATACAAAGTAATGTTTCTATGGCTAGGGGTATTACAACCAAAGTCGTGGGGCGCACCGTTCTCTTGCTCTTAGACTCCAACTCGTTTGTTAGTTCTGACTTGTATCTAGGGTTTGCATGTGACAGTTTTGCTCGTTTAAAACCAAAGAGAAATTTATTTCCAGGAAACGGAGCATCAGAAAATGTCGGGAAGACAGCGTGATACATCCTCCATCACCGGTGGTCGTTCGCGACCTGGTAGAGGCCGACCTGGAACCAGTGGACGGCAACCGCCAACTACTTCGGCTGATGACTTTCTTTCCACGACGACGACATCTTGTTCGCAATCTGCTGGGACCGCGTCTGGGAAGGCGCAGTCCAACTTTGGAGACAAGGTTCTCGACCCATTGTTATCTGCCGTTCCCTCTATGGAGACAGATGGGGATGTGCTCCGTAAGTTTGGGTATTCAATCAGGCTTCTTACATCTATCTTGCACCAGAGTCGGTAATTAACTGGTTGGCATCCTCTCTTGGCTGTGCATTTCAGGGGAAGCTGACAATGGCGTACAGCATGCTATGCCGACCGCAGCACAAACAAACACAAGCGAAAGTGTTCCGTCGGACGCCATGCTAGGCACTGAACAGCAACCTATCAAGGTTCGTCGTTTGTCTCTGTCCTGTCCATTCCTTCTTACTGACCAATTATTAAATGTCCTGACTGAAGCACCCATTCACCGTTCTCACCATCCCAAATTCACTTATAGGCACAGCTTCCATCGGACACTGCGGATACGGTTACAAGTGGAGCACGCAGTGCATCGCCGACACCGGCGCCGACATCGGCCCACTCAGTGTCTTCGCGTCGAAGTCCCACCACCACCCTAATCCCTTCTTCCTTGTCATCCACTACCGATCAGGGGGGAATGACTTGCATCAAAGATCTCATCCATTTTGCGATAGAGAAAAACTTGACACAAGTAAGCCTCTGTCTTTGCGGCATAACCATTAAGTTTCATCTCACCACTGTTCGTGTAAACAGTCGTGCGTAGGCCAGTCTTCCTCTGCATTTTATCTTCACTCAACCGTTGTAGTCGATGGTATTTGGCACGGAAAGATGTTATAATGCTATGTTCGGGTGGGAAACCTTGTCCTCAAGAGTATTCTTCGACTTTTCTGTATCTCCTTCGTAAACATCCAACATCTCCATCTTTTGTGTAGACGAACTTAACTTAGCCTCGACTCGCTGGCGATTCGCGACATACTTTAATGATGAAACATTTGATAAGGCGCTACTCAACCAGATTTTCACTTGAATTATTTCGATTCCTACCGGCATGCATTTCGCTAAATGCTGACGTGTCCATCCAATCTGGTCTTTGGAAACTTCAAACATAAAGTCAGGTATTCTAGCATTGTAGGTAGTCTTGTGTGATGTGTACCGATGAAATGCATCGAGTCGATGATGTAATGTAGTGCCACCGGCGGTAAAGCAAGCAACACATGCTGTAACTTGGATATGAGTAGGCAATCTTTTGGTCCAGTCAGTGATGAATGGATCTGGAAAAATGTAACCGACGGACTGGTCCCACCCTTTTAAATCTTGTCAGGAGTACGTGGATGGGTCGGTCACCTGTAGCCTTGATCAAGCCGTTTCGGGGCTGTCGTCCACCAAGCTACGCGCCCATCACCCGGTTTACACAGTAAACTAACTCGACTTTGAGTTCATTTCACCTAAAACTGCTCACCAAGGGATCACTTCACCGACTTCTCTACGCTTATCTAGTGGATCACAGTTGGGACCGAAGTCCTCGTGTGGACCAGCTTCCCGGGGTCTGATCACATAGTTTTGGTGATCACCCGTTAATTCCAAGGTTCATATCGGGGTGATTATCGTGCCATCTATGATGGTAGATGACCATCTAGAGAAAACAACCTTCTGTTCCTCATTAATCAGCATTTCTGCATTAGTTTGTCATATTCAGCGCTGTTGAAAAACGGTTACTAGTTGTCCTAGAACGAGTACCTTATGTGCAGAAGGGGTACGTATCTTTCCCTTGTTAGTTTAGAAGCAATGTATCCATAGTGTCATCAGTCTATAGCAGTTCAAGGCTGTATGGAGGGCCCGTTTACGCTAGCGCCAAACGGAAATTCCACCGAATAATATACTAACTTTCAGGTGGTCATCGTTTTCGCGGACAAACTTTACAGAGCGCTGTCAGAGTGATCCCTCAGTGCAACAGTATCACTTATGGATCGTCCTATTGCCTTTTGTTTTACCCGCATTTTGTGTGCCTTTCACTAGAAATATATATATATATATATATATATATGTATATATATATATATAATGAGGGAATAGTCGACATCCGAATAGGGTGTGTCGCTCAACACTTGTCAGACCACTAACCCTCTGGGTATATTTGGAGAATTACAGGCGGTTTTTGTTAGGCCGAACGCGCCGCTTCATACAATCCCTTGGTGCCGACGTCGACCGAGGAAATAACACCAACGGACACACGTACACAGGCTTCTTGCCATGTGTCAAAAAGCCACCGACAGGAGTTGTTTGTTTATCATCGAGGTATGGGAGCCACCCGTCAGTCCCCTGAGAGTTCGGTGTAATAGCGCGCCTTCCCGATCAGAGAACCATCTAAATGTTACCCCTTCCCCATCAATGCACCACCAAGGTGATACTGGGCAACCTGGTACCACCAGGTAGTGGTGTTGTCCTTAGTATGATTATGTCGTACGGGCGCCGATTATAAAATGGAACAGTTACCTCAGTTCTACTGATTCACGTTCAGTAGGTAGACTCGTCGGCACGTTGACAATCCACAAGACTGATCCTGCCAATGCTCATCCGCTTATGGCGTAAGTCCACGTGTTCAAGGCTGGACTACAAGGAATGAATCACCTCCTAATATTTTGTTCGTTTAGCTGCATCGATACGTGTTGTGCCTCCGTTTCTCGCAATTACATGGACAGCTATCCTTCAGGCCATCCTTTTTGGTGCTAGGTTTCCCCATTGTCTGATATGTAAGTTAAAATTTTCCAACCTTGCCTGGAGACCGTTCTAAAATCGAAATTTCGGATGCCCCCGATTCCGAACCCCATTCCAAATCTGACCGCAGGCAAGTTGTTTTAAGATGCGAATCTCGGCTGTTCGTTTCAAGCGTTATGGTTTCTCATTAGACAACATTCGACTCCAGAAGTGTTTCCTCTTTGTTGAACTTCGGTTTTCCGTCTGTGCGTTTGATCCAAAGGATTTTATGCAAACATTGCAAGTGAACTCGGTCGACAATACACACCTATCGCGTATGTAGTTTCCATGTTTCGCCCTTTTGACAGTAGAGAAGCAGCACAACTCTGCGACACACTGCAGTCTTGGTATCTTCGCTCCAGACGAGTTCCTCAAGGCGGCCAAATGCTGTGCTGCCCTTTGCAGTTAATGATTCTATTTTCTTATCAGGCATCAGGTCTGTGGGTACTGCTCTGTCAAAGTAGCAGGATTCCGTATGGTTTTCAATCTCACGAACAGTTAACTGCATACCTGGTGTTTTATGTTGTTCCTCTGGGCTGACTGACAAACGACAAGTGTTTCAGAACTCAAAAAGAAGACGTAATTCTCCGCAAACAGCAGCATAGGAACTTTGGCCCCTCGCGGCAGTCCTCCGGCCAGGGAACGCGTCGGAACATATCTATAACCATCCAACCCGTATGGAATTGATCTGCCACTTTCACACTACCGGAACACCCCTGCGCTGATGGATTTTGATTGCATACAGACCACGATGTTTGCAGCCACAGAGGAATCAGCGAGAGATATTCACCATTTTGTAGAGATAAGTCATCCAGGATACCCGACACACCAATCAAACCATACCTCTCCTGGTGGGCACGCCTTGTCGGATGTTTGTCGATAGCCACAAGCGTAGATTGCTTCGGCCGCCGTCCGTTGATAGCCTGAAACCAGCGTCTAGTCGTCTCCCCTAGATAAAGAAACAATGGTCGCTCACTCCTGTTAAAACTTTAGTTCTCAACCTTTATAAGAGTATCTTCGTTACCAAGTGGTTACGTGTCAGCCTCTTTGGAATACGAAGAACCCAAGCCAGGCCAACTAAGCCGGAACACCCACCCGAGCGTTAGGACCTTGTGTTCCGCAAATTTCAGATTCATTTTCTTATGAAATCAATGTACTGTCAAGGTGAGATTTTTTGAAACCAGAGACGGGTGCATTACGCCTGATTTGTTTTAAATTGTAGTATACATAACATTTGCATATGTCGTCTTACATTGTTAGCAACAGTTGGGGGTGGACATCGCAACTCATAGCCCGGACCACGCCATTTTACTTTTGTCCATTAGCTTCGTACTTTGGTGATGGTCTGATCTATTTCGTTGACATCCTGTCTTTCTAGGACATTTACGTATAGTAATTTTTATGATGAACCATGCAGTCAGTTACATGTGGACCAGTACCATCTCCGAATACATTCGAGATCATCTCATGAAGGTCATACGAGCGAATTGAAAACCGCACGAAATTGACGGCTCTACACAGGCTCTCTATAAGGGCCCCTTCAAGGGAATTTTTGTAGTTTCTGAGGAGAACAATTGATCTAAAGTGTCTTCAATCTTTGCCAATGGGCGTCCTGGGAACGAAATGGCTCAAGTGGTTAGAGCGCGAATCTACTGACCGGAAGGTCCGTGGTTTGAAACCGGCCTCTGTCTCTCGACTTCCCCTATCTAGGCTTGGGCAACCGGGCAATATCCTGACCCTCGTGCTTCCTTCGGGCAGCATGACAGCTAGGCACCGAAAGGGTGCTACAGCTGAACGGGCTTCCTGAACTGTAGTTGTTCTATATTGGCACCGGCAATTGTATAAGGCAGTATTACTCTGTTTGAGGGTCTGTTCACGTAGCGCAAATTCTGACAGACATCTATTTTTAACTCATACACCGCAGTAACAATGCGCTTGGTGTGTCTTAAAAGTATACGCTCCACTTGGAAGACGTTAGCTTCAAGTGACTTTAAGGAAGGACGTGAAAGCGACTACAGAATTAGTGACGCTACCTTTCAGGTTACGGTCCACTTGCCAGTTCCACGCTAATTGCTCATAACATCGCTGATCGTTTCCATTTAGTGTACTTGTCGTTTCTTTTCCTTGATCATGCCTATTTTTTCAGCCCTGGACTGGCAGGAATGTCCACCTTCCGTCTGATTCCGACAGAAACACTGGTTTAGCACCTCCGCCACCCAACACTCCCGTTTGCTCTCCAGGCAAGTAATCACGTCCGTTTCTTGTAGTTGTATTATATTCATCTGTCACTGTGTCTTAGCTGTGTCAATTGTTTCTTCGCTGCGTTAAGTTGTTTCATACTATGTGAGTTTCCAGTGCTCTCGTTTACTCTTCTGACGCCAAAACGTTGGAACAATTTCATTTACCTTAGCGCTTGTCCACGCTTTAGTTGGGTGTATGGTAACAATCCGAGTGGTCTGCGAATTTACAGCACCCTTTTCTGGTAGAAGCTCGCTTATGTAGCGACCGTATACTGGCACCTTTTGTGACGCTTCATAGAATTCAAGGACCACTCTTCACATAGTTCTGACCGCATTCCCTGTGAACAAGGTCTGTCTTTTACTAAATGAGCTACTGTGTTCACTAACTTTTTTCTGGCCACCGCACCAATGGCAGTGGCTCGTAATCTGCCTCCCTTTCGGCATTTCACAATTGGTTATCTCCTCTTCCAACCCACTGGAAGGTATTGTTAGTAAGTGGCGGAAAATCTGAATATCGATTATTAATTTTCGAGGTCGTTGTGGATGTGAAGTATAATGGATCTCAATGTGATCACAACAGGTTCACTGATTTTGAAGATATCGAAAAGCGTTTGTTTCTGTCCAGTTATGGTTGGTCAATGTTTTAAGACTATTCCTTCAATTATGTTGCTGACACTGAACCGTTTAATCGAACTTTGTTCTTTTAACATTACCTTTTCTTTGGGGATGGATGCGAATTCGTATTGAATAGAATTTTCCTGATATCCACATTTCTACTGTCGATTTTTCACTCGAAACTTTTATGGGAGATCAAATGATACGGATGAATTTCTTTGAAATAAGCCAAAAAGAACCACTATGCTACTCGTCTATAGCTGACAACACTTGATGTCCAGCCCACTCCCGGTCGCATAGGCTGTTGGCAGGTACGGTTTAACGTGTGCTCGAGGATGATAAAGGTGTCAGTGCAGGATCCGCTGTACCGTTTTTGGTCCCCTCATAGTACTTCGGTGAAAAAACGCACTTCATAAAAATGGGCCAAAACACAGCTAATCATTCGCAGTAGGAACGTCCATCAATGTAGATTGACCGACCCATAGCTGTCTTGATTGCTAGAACGTGTTGTTATCCTTGTAGGAACGGCTGCACGGCCCATTACCAACCCGAGGACTGAATTTTGTTCTGTTGCTGAGGTTGAAAGTCTAGTCCACCACAGACCGCCCGTCGATGGGACGTCAGAACTTCCCAAAGCCGGAGATCGTTTGTCCCACAAGTTATCCGATTCTGTGAATGAACAAATTAATCATCATTTTCCATCCGCCCCAACAGCAGATATTTATGCAGTGGCTGCTCAAATTGCAGCAGCAACCGGAAATTCCTCAGAATTGGTAAGTGCTCTGCAATTTCTTTGTCTTTTTCCGAACTGTGAACCATTCGAACTATCACACAATGAACCATGCGGAACTGTTCTTCGCCCAACCCACCGTCGCTCTTCATTCGATGTATTATTCCTATCATTTTGCCTACTCATTAGTAGTCTGGAACGAAACGGATATCGATGTCGGGTTTGATGTCAAGGTGCCCATGATTACGGCCCCCTGGTACCTAAGAGACAGTAAGACAGAAAGCTTGCATCCGCGCAGTCAGCCGAACTAATGATAAAAATGAGAGGAGTAATATTGTTCAACTAAGGATATTCCTTCCGAGCAGTATTACTGGTTGTTCCAACTACAAAGCCGTTCTTAAGAAAGCGGATCAGCCGAACAGCTTAGTGTTTGTAGCGAGATGGAGGCGGCAATCGCCTGATGTACAACGTCGCCATACTTATAAATATTCAGCAAACGAGAAAATTATTTTAAGAATGGCAACGACCGGAAAAGATGACTCTGCTAGCCCGTATGGTTAGGAGATTTTTGGGTGTATTATGGCACGCAAACGCAACACGCCAATCATGACCCCTTTTTGCAAAGAATGGTCGTGGGAATTGCTAAGGTTTTCGAAATCAGATATGGATAACTCAAACTTTCGAAATTGGTGCACATGCAACCCACATGAACTCAGCAGTTGAAGGATACCGCTGCTTGAAAAGAGTTGGTTTTCAGTAGCTTGCCTTCTTTAACGAGAACATCCAAAGTGAATGGAAGTGATAACACCAGTCGGATAATCATCTGGATCTAAGTAGAGTAACTTTTCATCACTATGGATCACGATACGACCCGTCCCCATCTTCAAATGAATTAATTTCATTTACGTTTTCCGCTGTCCGGCAAATCATGTGTACTACATTCCTTTAGTGCGGGATATGTACAAACGGTAGAAGCGAGTTATTCGGAACGCCCATGGGGTCAATTTTGTTAAGAGTGCACTACCTGTCACCGATCTGTTCAACTCTACTAGGTTTTGCCATCCATTGCTTTTATAAAGCCGTTTAAAATCTCGTCAGCATCATAAACGAGAGAGTTGTTCCATTCTCATGTTACTGTCACCATAGTTTGCAAATGAGTCTTCTTTCCCAATTGACTTGGATAGGCTCGATCTAAACCGATGTTCCTCAGTTTTGTAGACCTTATCACCGAACTTGATAGACAGTTTTAGGAGGTGAATTACACTGTACCCGCGGCCTTTGCAAACTTCGTTTGGTGCCCAGGTGCAAGTGATGGCAATCAGTTCCTGCCTCCCATCACTGTGTCGGTGTACAGTACTTGTTTCAGTCGACTGTTGTTCAACCTAGTGAATATGTGCTGGCAGAAAAATGTGGTGCTCATAACTTTTTCCAGGATAACGATCAATGGTTGCAGTTGCAACCATTGGTGTAGTGAAATCCTTGGATATGTGCTAACGAGACCGGTCAGTTGCGGTGGTTGAAGAATGTCTCCATTCAACTGTACACCCCAGTTAGGTACATTCGAGAGCAACAACATCTGCATAGCCATACGGGGCTCTACCTAAACACCTTCTTAAGCAAGTTCAGGCGGGAGTCCGTTGTAACGGAAAAATCTTGGTTCACATTGAATGGAAGGTTGAAAAATATTTTTCTTATGAGTGTTACGTTTTACAACTAGGAAATCCTGTCTGTAGGTGTTGACAGATTAACAGAATGTTTTACATTCACTTACTGCCTTCTAACAATTTCAGGCTAACGCTATGTACGTTGCCGCCGCTGCTGCCGCCGCAGCAACTGTAGCTGTTACCGGCAGCGCAGGTAGTGCTACTAATCCCACCGCTGATCGGTCAATGCAGCGTGGAAGTCCATTGCTAACACAGTTCCTACGTTCGTCCTCTCCCGAAAATATGTCTCACTCTGGGAACAAGCTACTATTGTCCGGGAATTCGGATTGTCGGCAAAGTAACCGATCCTCCCAGCTTGCCTCTTCCCCGGCGAATTGGACTGGTCCTTCTTCTCCCACGACTTCAGAACGCAATCCATCTAGCAAGGCTATCCTGATCGGAGACTTTTTGACGGCACAGCAATTGGGAACGGAGGATCCGAGTGTGACGGTTTCTACGTCTGTTCATTTGGGTGAGTATATATATATATATATATATAACATAAACAGTAATGTACGTGGCGTTATAGGGTCTGACAAAGTTGGCTTCTTCCTTTTTATATATGAGAAACATATCACTTTCATACCGGCGTTCCAGAAGTATTGTGCACTGTCAATATCTCATCTAATGGTGATGAGTAAGGATTTGTAAATTATCTGCCAGGCTTGGTAAACAGAGCAACGGCCATCACCGAATCCGTCTGTAAACCCTAAAGAGGAAGCGAGGCATCAGTGTTGAACACTGATGTCGTGCTGTCCATGGTGATGCTGAAAGAGAAATCCGAATATACGCCTATCAAACTGCAGCTGGCCTGGATATCCAATACATAGCTCCTCACTAATTCTAGTTATTATATATCTACTCATGGCTTCCAATTCCGTATTCACAACCGACTTCCGATTATCACTGTTTGACAATCCGCATTAGTGACCTTAGTAGAATTGCTACCCCACCCCCACCGTTTTTCAAATATTGTCCTCCATGTTTTCTCGTGTGTCCAGACCGTACCGCTCCTGCTCCCAGTACATCTCATTCGCGTTGCATCGATCCGAGTACGCTTCCACTCCCGATTGGACATTCCACTGTTCGTAATAGCATTATTTCTCCCAATTTGGACCGTCTATCATCACGTGGTGGCCCTCCGCATTTACCAGCTGGTGAGTGATCGAAGCAGTTGCGTGAATGTCCGTTCATGAATGTATAGGATCCCCACTCTTACACAGTGTCGTGATTAATTCACTAGTGATGTCCCCTTTATCTTATTCTTACTCCAGACAGTTTTCTCTAATGAACTCCTGATTCTCGGTACTTGTGAACACTGTCAGTTTTCCAACATCCTACTTTTCGAGTATTTCCATGCTATGGTTTTTGAAAGTAAATTGATAACCGGAAAGTGAGGGAGTGTGGGAGATACGGTCAAACCTTGTAGGCGATGGCATTTTCAGTTAGTTCGGGAATTGGGTAGCTACGCATTGAAGGCGACAGCTTCCACGAATGAGCCCCACTGATTGCGTCATTGGGTTGTTTCTGCCAGTGTCATTAACCAGTGGCGAGCTGAATCTAGGGGTCCCCATCCAGAGAGGCGGAAGTTACCCACCCGATTAGGTTTATTGGTTAGTGTTTTCGTACTTCGTTGCCAGGTCATACATTGTCCACTCTTGGTCGCTTCCAATCAGCATAGGGCTGGGGAAAAAGAACTCTCCGGGGCAGATGGTCTTCTAGCATGCGGAGTACATGTCCCAACCAGCGCAGCCTATGAAGCGTGAGTAATTCATCTATCGCAGGAGAGTTCCTTCTTCCCAAGACCAACTGGCGTACCTCAGCACTGCTAATCCGATGTTCTGACCAGACCTGACCAATGCTGCGGAGACACTGATGATCAAACACTGACATCTTCCGTATTTCATCTGCGCGTAGGGGCTATGTCTCTGATCCATAAAGCAGTATGGATCTCACGACCGCAGTGTAAACTATTCGCTTGACAGACAAACTCATGTCACGTCGGCGCCATAGATGTAGGTGATTGGCAAAAGCTACCCTGATCTTTCCGATTACAGAAATACTGTTATCTCCAGCCAGTCCACCGGAACTTACACAGCTGCCCAGGTAAACAAATTTATCTACCACGTCGATTGGCTCAACTGCAAGCATGAGGTGTGAGTTTGATCCCACCCAGTCTTGTAGCAGTACTTTACACTTTGCAGGTGTGAAGCGCATGCCAAACCGTGCGGCAGAGTTATCGAGGTTATTTAAAATCGCATGCATTTGAGGAGGATATGAACCAAGGAGAGCAATATTGTCCGCATACTCAATGTCTGCGAGGGAACGTCCCGGGAGCATTTCGACTCCCGAGATTTCAGAGGCAGGCAGAGAAATTTCAAGCAGCATATCAATAACAAAGTTGAAAAGGAAAGGAGAAAGAGCACGGCCTTGTCTTACACCACTGGACTTGGTGAATTCAGGCGAGAGCTTCACGTATGCTCGGACGCGCTCACAGGAGTTCGCATACCGATACCTTGGATCGCCTGTTTCTGACAATCGACAGAATCAAGATCAGCCTTCAAATCCAGAAAAACGACCAACGTGGGACGTCTGAAGGAGTGGCGGTGTTCAAGGATTTGTCTCAAGGTGAAGATATGGTCAACATCCTCGATCAGGGCGAAACCCAGCTTGGTTCTCACGAATCTGTCTCTCCCAATAATCCGTCAACGTGCGCAGAATAATGCCAGAGAGCACCTTAGATGCGATGGATACCAGACTGATACCACGATGGTTTTCACTTGACTTTCTTGCGCCCTCTTTGAAAAGTGGGTTGACGGTCGAAAGGAGCTCCATTTGTCTGGTATTGTGTTTCCGTCCCCTAATCTTCTGCAGTATGGTTGCCAGACTGTTCACCAGGACCTCGCTACATTGGTGGGAGATTGCGCGATGCGGACCATCCAGGCCAAGTGCGTTTTCGCATTTGAGGATTAATATCTCCCTCAGGGTTCTTACAGTGGTTGTGATGAAGGTGACCAGGTGAACTGTTCTTCTGAGTGCTCAGGCCGCCGCTCAAGACGACGATTGAAGGAGTGAATTACCATTCCTTCTTTTTCGCATACTGTGTCACTGACACCTGCCTCCTTTCGACGGGTTGATCAAATCAGCTGAAACAGGGCGTGGCTGTTGCCTGCAGCGAAAGCCTTCTCCATCTCCTGGACCTTGAAAATCCACCAACGTTCTCTGTCATTCTTCAAGCTCTGTTTGATGGATCTGCGTGTGCCATCACAGTCGCTAGTTGCTGGTATAGCCCTTTTGCCAGCAATAAGATCTGATCTCGGATGTATCCGGTGTTCATTTAGTCGAGTCAGATGGCCTGGATACAGTTCTGAAAGCTGAAAGTGTAACTTTTTTAACTCGCCTCCATTGGACCTGCAAGCAATGTTCGTCATTTGCGTGACTAGCTTTCTAGCCAGCTTAGCTCGATACTCTTGAGCTACTGAAACTTGTTGAAGTTGATGAGGGGATCTCTTCTCTGCTTTGGCACGCGTAGTACTGGCGGAAAGCGAAGTGCTAAGCGGGCCCGCACGATGGCGTGATCAGAGTCAAGTTGCGTTCCCCAGAGGTCCATTGAAGTATGCAAGCTCCTCCACCACGCTGTTTGGGAGCCAGATCAAGACGAGATTTGCAAGGGAGGTGAGTCCACTTTTTATGCCCATTAGACTTTGAGTAAATTTACATCACGACGGATATGCTTAAAGAATTAGTTGGTAGTCGACCGGATGGATGTTGATCAGTTCGATGAGTTTCGGAATTCCGACTCCAAATAGACCACCTAACTGCGCTTCTTGCGTCCAACTTGGGAATTTATATCACCCGCCAGGATTACTCTATCCGTTCTCCTTGTCGACCGAAGCAGTCATGGCAGATCTTGATAAAACTCGTCCTTCTCAGTCTCAGAAATATAGTCTATTGGAGTGTATACCGCTACGACAAATAAACACCATTCGCCGCATCGACCTGCATTGATTTTAATTGAGCCAGACAACCGCTCAGCGCATAGACGACTGTTTATTGGGATCCAGTCCAGTTAAGCGTTTTCCATCTTGGGGCTGAGTGCACCTCCCATCGCAGATACCACGACGCATTTCGTCAGAACCGCCAGTTACCTGAATGGTCCTTAGCGGCTTGAAGAGCACGACCGAAGTGGGGTCTGGTATGCGTTTCGGAGACACAACATACGTCGACAGCAAGTTTTCAGCGAGAGATGCCTGTTGCCCAATTTGACATAGAGTACGGACATTGAAGGCTGCAACGTGGGTCAGATCTCTTTAGATGAGTAAGTGATTATTTTGGTTTATTTTTCTGGACGACGACTGAGACACGGCACAGCGGTTATGGTGGGACTTGCAGATAGGTTGGTGGCGTTGTGTCGTTCGACGGGTGGGGAAGGGGTGTAGGGAAAGGCCGGTGAGCGGAGAGCTGCAAGAGCATGTGATACTTCCCGGTTGCCCAAGCCGAGGAATGCAGTTTGGTTGAGGTAACTAACCTTGTACCTTTGACCCAAAAGTCTGACCCACAAGGCAGTGAGGATGTAGGGGTTTGTTCGGGGACCCTGCCCCCAGCCTCTGATTCAAATTCTGAACCGCGTGTCAGCGGTTGTTATGGTTTTCTTGGGAGACCCTTCCCGGAGCCAATGACTCAACAGTCTAACCCACTTGACTGCAGAGGCCGGCCTTGCCCAGTGATGCAGGGAGTAACGCTTTACTTCTAATGAAGCTGCGCACAGCAGGTGCCTTTTAAGCAGTACCGTACTCTGGTTTTACAAGTATTCGGACCATACTGAATAATGCGCCAGTGGCCACGGTCAACCGTTGGGCGACCGGAGTGTGCAGTTTTAAAGGCCGACCTTTCCTAACCCATCCCCCGGGGGAAGGCATTATCGCTGCCTCCATAAATATGGACGTGCTGGTCACTTGGGGAAAACACCTTTCTGCCTTCACACTCCTATCGGAGAGAACAGTACGACTTTACCTCCAGACCGCCTCGTATTACGATTACTGGCAGTACGGGAACTCGCTGTAGGAGATCTAACCGGCTTCCAAGCCTCGGTTTGTCCCTGATTTTCAGGCGTTTTTGTTCACTCTTTGACGCACTCTAATCCACTCTTTCCAACGAATGTGTACAGTTCGGGAATCGCCATGCAGCACATTGTTCTAGACACTACGATCGGCTTCCATGGTAAGCATTCTCGAGTATATATGGATTTTCTTATCATGTAGATTTTTTCATTTGTTATCTCGTAGTTTCCATGCTTCAAGTTTTGAGCACAATAATCTGATGATTCGTCTGCCTCTATCTCCCAATCTTTTCACAGAAGAACACACCCCTTCATTGTCTGCGGAGCGAGCAGCATGGTTCGCCTTTCATGCCCAGACAGCGATTGCTGCAGCCGCGGCAGCAGCCGCAGCTGCTGCACGAACTGAAGCTGCCTCATCAATACCGTTACAACCATTCGTCGCGCAACCCGCTTCTCCCGTTGTTCTTCCGCCGCTACCCCATTGCTCTTATTCCCCACTCTCGCCGAGTCCTCCAAAAGTAAGCTAGTTCACTGTCCTCCTGTTCATTCGGTTAAATCAGGCATTTGTAAAATAGTTGCCAAGGCCAAGTGGGTTCCATCTACTGCAGTTCCGGTCCCCGGTTGTCTCGTCGTCTACCAATCAGTTGGCCAGCCTACAAGCCTGAGGTTTGGGTTTGGTGTACCTCAATCTTGTAGCAGCAGTTTACACCTTGCTGGTGTGAAACTTATACCGAATCCTGCGTCAGAAATATCCACCCTATTTAAAATCTAAATGTTTTGTTTGAATGTCTTATTTAAACTGTCTTATACCTTTTAAGTAAGGCTGCATCGTCTGCGTACTGAATGTCTGTGAATGAGTTCCCCGGAACATCTGGACTCACGAAGTTTCGAGCGGCACATGGATATATCAAAGTAGGATAGGAATGGTGAGTGAGATCAACCCACCGGACGTAGTGACCGAAGCACGCCGTACATTTGTACGAGCGCGCAGTTGTTGGTGTAAAGCGCCTTTATGAAAGCTGAAAATTTAGAAGTGACATTTTTTATCACCTGAATAGTTTCGGCCGACCGAAGTAGTTCATAGTGGATTTCAGATCGCGGAAAACTACCATTGTTGGACACTTAGAGTTGTGGCGCCATTCAAGAACCTGTTCAAAAAAGTTAGGCCAATGCTTCCTTGGCCAGGTTGAAACACAGCTTGATTGTCGCGAATTCATCTCCGTGTAGTCGGTTAACCTGGTCAAGATAATGGCAGAGAGTATCTCGGGTACTGTCGTTACCAGGTTGGTGCAACGATGGTTTTCAAGTGATCTTGTGTGTCCGTTTTGGGGAATTGAATTGTCTTTGCATCCCCCATTCTCCATTCTGTTTCCATTCTTAATCGTTTTTAGCATTGTCTTCGGACTGCTAACCAGGGCTTCACCACTTTCAAGAAGTGCTGAGTGCAAATCATCTTGAGAGGCTACCAGGACAACATCTCGCACTGGATTTATGTTGCTGATGGGGAGGGGGCCTGGTGTCAAATTCGCATTCAAGTTCTTTGGGTTCCCTAAGGGTTGCGTTAACATTCAGCTGAGTTGTTAGTGAAGGTTTTCAACCCGTTTACGAAGGTGACGATCCTGCATATGGGTTGCTGTTTCATGTTTTTCGTATGCCTGACACCAGGCTCCCAGTTTCAGCTGAAATAGAGCGCGACGGCCTCCTATAACAAAAGGAGACTTCCTTAGTCTCCTGAGCTTTCGAAATCCAATAATGCCGTCATCCTTTATACTCTTGATTATCCTATATTTGATTGAACTAAGTGTGTTACCTTGGTCGCTTGTTGCTGGTTTAGTTTTTGGGACATCAATAAGAGTCACTGATGTTGACGCCATCCAGAGTTCATTTGACCGTATCAGGATGATTCTGGTAGATTTGCTTTACCTCAGGATCCACGGTTTTCTGTTTCTAGATGAGCTATACACATTTCCAGTGCCTTTGACAAGCGCAAAGAAAACTAGCAACGAACACGTGCATGACTCGAGTGTACGTGAATGTTTCAAAACAAGTGGCAATCAGTGACTGATCCGGTTCATGTTTAACGGATAACGATGTGGTAACTTCGCGATTAGGGTTTACGCTTATGTGGAGGACATCACATAGACATGTGAACTGTGTTGTTTCGGAAGTTGGTGCTCTAAGACGCTCTAAGATCGTCAAGCAGCTGCATCAGATGTCAACCGTTGTCCTTTCACACCATACCCTAGCAACGACCACTCAGCTAGGCTTCAGCAGCAGTAGGCTTTCGAATTTGTCTCCGGTAACCACGGTAAATGCACCTGAAGAATTTTACTAACCGTCTTGGGGATAAGGAGCAACAATCATCTGTTCGGTTATGAGATTATTCCATGAGCGTTTCTAGGTGAGCCGCGCAGAAGCGACTATTGCTGACTATGCAGTCATGCATTTCCTTCCAGATATGGCATGGCCAGCCGTACTATAGAAGCAGAAGCGAGCGGAAACTGGCGGAACGTTTTGACAACTAAACTTGGATTTCGGTTTCGGATCAGCAGCACGCATTGAAAATTGAGTCCGGTATCACAGCGGAAACTGTCTGTTTAGAGTGCGAACACCACATTGAAAATTGAGTCCGGTATCAGAGCGGAAACTGTCTGTTTAGAGTGCGAACAATAAAAGTAGTTAGATGAATCAGGTATCGGGCTTTGAGGACTGATTTCGAGCTGCCTACGCCCGTGTTTCGTGCGCGACGCATAAATTTTCGACCCGTTGGCCGGGAGGGTGCACTAGCATTTCGGCGACCCGGGCTCGCACCCAACACAAACGCTTGATAATTTGTACACATGTGGTCCCAAAAGCAAAAACTTGACTAATGACGGGGCTTTCATCCATTATGGATGGCTATGCGATGAGCTTACCATCAATGCGGAAAATAAATATGTGGAAGAGAAATAAAGTGCCAGCAGTTGCCTGTTTTTGGTTATCTACCCCAGTATGTGCAACAGGTAAGGCGACACTTCGAGGAGGCCGATATAACTTAAACTTATGTTCTCAGGCCTGCTAGCATGTCTACGTAAAGATTGGAGCTCTCAAACACAGCCTCTCCACAAGGTGTAAGGCTATCAGGGAAACGGGTCGCCGTAGATTTTTCATCCTCTATCCTGGAAGGCCAGGAGACTGTCAGTCTGATTACTCATCCTAGACCGACCCGGTGTGAGACTGCGAGTTTTACACTTGAGACCATCCAATGTGGTTCAGTTGGCCACGAAGGTTCAAAAGGCGGGGTGGTTCAGTGTCTTCCTGACGGCTCTAAAACTGCCAGGTATAAGTAGGACAGCTAACCTTCGTCAGCACGAAGCTTCGGTTTGCAGAGAGAAGATGAGGTAGAATACGAAACTCTTTGTGCGGTTTGATTCCGAATATTGTTCACAACCGGGTATTGTTTAAGACTAACACATTCTTATTTGACCAGATATGAATCCTTTGATACACAAGCTACCACGCCAAGAGAACATACCGGCCTGTAAACAATTTAAGTTAAGAATTATTCTTTTCCTTCTGAGCTACTTCCAGGTTATTTTCGTCAGTGTGAGCTGGCCAGCCGCTCGTGGCCAACCGGCTAAGTGTTCACACTACTAGCCAGGATTTCGAGGTTTCGAAACTCCCTGAGGTTTTGTGAGCTGCGCACTGCTGATGATTCCCAATATGGATGAAGCAGTTTCGTGTGTGAGTGTGATCTGTTCGATCATCAAAAACACTGGTTTGTCAATGTCAACGAAAATCGACTGTCTTTTGACCCGATCCCAAGCGTCATCCCAAGGGGTAATGTAAGACGACAACCACTTGTAATTTGCTTAGCTTCTTGTTGAATTCAGTCGCGCCAAAAAATGTTGAACGTGAAACCGAAGTACCTGCGTAGGTTGTGAAAAAATCTGCGGCTACAGCCCACTTTGCCGCTACGAGAGCCATTATCTCATTGAGAACAACTGATATACGCTCACTTCATATATGACCGAGAAATGGTTGGGATTAGGGTGATTGCTTCAGCTAACTGATTTGAATGAATGCCTTTTGTAACGAGTCCGGACAATAACAGAAAACCTTTATTGTTATTTTCTGAGGAACGTAGGAAAAGACTCAACGAAGAACTTCCTTTATTTGACCAGCTTCGCTTCCGGGGGTCCACCGGTAGTGAGTTGCGGTAGGAATGTACGGTTTAAACGATCCAGTATTATCTTTTGTACTTACCTGTTTCATTCCAGCCATGTTTCAGACTACGTCTGCTCCAATTACGATATTGTTCTTTCTCATACTTGCTGAAGTCAGATGTTGCAATTTTGTTCGAAGCTCTAATATGTTCTCCCTCGCATCTTTCGTTTTCATTATCCAGACCGATATCACAGGAACCCCGGGTAAAACGTCTCCCGTCTCCTCAACCTGGCGATCCCAGGCCGATTGCAGTTCAGCTAAAATTCCTGACGATCAAAGCGCTCAGCTCGCCACATTCATATCGAATGCACAACGCCGATATTGTGAAGAGGTGGAGATCTATGCCAAAAGGGACCGTTCGGATTCCATGCGTACCTTAACGAGTAGTGAAGCTTCTCGGTTTGTAGGTGCACTGAAAAGTGCTCGCCAGTTGCAACACCAACAACCGCAACATGCAGCTCAGGCTAATCCACTGGACCCGGTGATTAGTCCTACAAAAACAGAATCAGGAACATCTAGTTCGGTCCTCAAGAGACCTCGATCGTCAGAAACAATCGAGGATTTATCGACCACTGTACGTCGTGGCATTATCTTTTTACTTTCACATTTGTCGGTATAAATGACCTCGAATTAGTCATAAATCATTGTTGCATGCTTTTACTTCATACCCTTTTATTTCATTTACCATTAAGGCCATGAAGACCTTTGGCGGTATCTGACCAATGCAGTCTTAGATACCAGTGCCGCACTCTTTTTGATTTACTCTTCAATATCCACCATGATTCCTCTTTTACCTATCCGTTATTTGAAGATATATCTCTTCCAGTTTCCTCACATTCTATGCTCAGTGGCTACGCTACTAGATTTGTAACACAAGTGTAGAAAGACCTCGAGAAAGACTTCGAGTCCTACGCGTTCTGTGTAGCGAGCTAGACAGTCGGAGGTACAATCAGATTCTCCCAAGTTACTGTCCGACAGGACGATGTGTTCAGTATACTTTGAGTCCGCCACCAACGTTTGGTGTCTTGTATGATCGTTCCAGTCAACTGCCGTAGCACAAAACGTCCCATCTCTAGTTTTCATGCATCAGTTCACCAAAATCACGATTATTCGTAACGTTGACGTGAAAGTTGAAGCTTAATCTGGATGCCCTTTTAGTGAACCATGAAAAGCTTTGGTTGGGCCACATTCCAGTCGATCCTTGCGGATTCGGCACGTCGACGTCCATTGTAATAAAGCAACCGTAGCTTTTTCCCCGGGTGCGTTAATTCAACTTCCAAAGTTACTCGATCGAGCCACTGAAAAAAAAACACTTGGCACTTGACCGACACTCATGAGAGATTAGGTGGCTTTCGGGGTCAGCGCTTGCACACCCGTCACTGTAGCCAGCATAAAGCACAGGCCAGTGGTCTTAATGGGTTAGAATTGCGGACCCTTTTCACTCACGTATTGGTAACGGGGAGTACATGCAAGGACTCTTACGGGTCATGTCTCCAACATCTCCCTGCTTTTTCCGAAATGTACCTCTGGTCTTTCAGCCGTCGAGTGTGGCCTGAAAGGCAACACGTCACCACCACCGGATTTCAAAGCAGCATTTTTTGCCTAGTCTAATTGGGCTGTTTTTGCTTGTCGCTGTTGATTTCGAATGCGAGTGTAGCTGATTCTCCGAGACAATCAATAAACTGCTGACTCAACACCCCCTCCACGTGAAAGCAGTATTATATCAGTGGACAAAGCTGGTACTGAACCTATTTGGATATTGTTCCCTCCGCCATACGTCTCCGTTTCACGATCTGGCTCGTCTCGTGCATGTTGTGATCGGACAGAAATAATTATTTAAATGAATTTACCACAAATCCCGTCACATGATATCATTTTAGAAGCCAAGGTCTGTGTTTGGTTCTCATTTAGTACGGTCCACTCAGATGTTATGATGTTAACGGGCCCTTTGGGCTATAAAAATTTGTTGGACCAAGTCATTTTTTGGTATTTTTACCCAGAGCTTGCATGTATCTGATAGTGAGGGCGGGTGTCGAACTACTGCCTAGGCCAAGACGGGAACGTCAGAGAAGTCGGGATTGGAATTTAATCCCGAAAATTGATATGTAGAGCTCGTGTATCCGCGCATAGCGTGTTTACGTTAGAGCAGATTCATATTTCGTATTGCAGCATGATTCAATCACTCATTGCCAATCGACTTCTTATTGATGCATAAATGTTTCCATTGACGCTATTATTGTGTTCATCTATCCGTCTTATCTCTTAATTCGGGGACCTTGCCATCCTCCCGGTTTTCCCCTTAGAAACGCGCTCACCTTTTACCCAGTGCACAATGCCTTGGACCCCCTTCTCCTGAAAAAACGGAATCAAAATTGCATGACCAGAGCCCGCCAACTCAAAGACCACGAATATTTGTTTGCGATGAACTTCCTAATGACAGTAGTATGGATCCTCTGTTTCCAACAAGCGCACACGTCTTCAGACGTCGGGGTTATACCGAATCCCAAATTAATCGACGCCGGTCTCTTCCCGAGGTGTCTCAAGTCGAATCTGTTCCGGGAGACTCGAATCAGCAACCAACCGTTTCCACTCAGAAGGACTTGGTAGCTCCTAAGCCCTTGAATCCTGTAACCTACATTGACGCGCTTATACACAGTCATCTGAATCGCGTACGTACCCGTCTTTTGCTTTCCCCATGTTTATTTTATAGTTTGTACCTTCCCTCTCCGATACACACACACACTCGGCAGCCTTTCGTATTGTGACGTTTCATATTCCATTTTTTTATAGTCGTCTACCAGGAATGCGGATGACACTAACAGCTCCGTTGCTTCCAATCGCAATAGCCCCAAACTGACTTCATCAGGATTCGGAACCAGAGGCAGTGGCGTAGCAGACTTGTCCAATGGGACAGCACCATCCACTGGTGGGGATACCGCGCAACAAAAGTTACCTGGTTTCTCGCGCTCTGGTAGCACGAACACACTAGAGGAACAAATCAACAAGGTGTGTCCAGAATCTCGTCTAAATACGGTCAAACAGACACAGCCATAGTTCCCCATTTCGGACCATATATCTTGCATTTTTTGATGCTTTGGTGATCTTGATCCGCCAACTGTATTTGTTAACGACTTCCTACTTGCCAATTTCCCTGTGCTCCAACTTTGCACGAGTTCACACAGTGTTTGAACTATTTCCGTACTGGACTCAACATATAGTTTACTGCTGTGCAGCAAAAACCCCGCGGCAAGTATATTTGCAGGTGTTTGTCTGTCCGTGGTGTTCGAGGATCACTTTTTAATTGTTTTAGCTAATACATTGATGATGAGGCTTTCACTAAAGGTGATAACCTTCCACTTCTTATTTCCCTCTCCTTCAAGGCCATCACTGAAGAAATACGTGCTCAAATCCATCCCAATAATCTTAATTCTGTTGTCTCGAACTCCCCCGCGGTACCCGGAATATCCACCTCTATTTCTTTCCCAATGAGCTCAACCAATCCAATAACAACAGTAGCAGGTGAGATATTCGGTTACATAGAGTTCCACTTTGCGACTAGTTACTGAGATGGTCAAATCGACACCATGAATATCATGAATCTCAGTTGTCCGAAGAAAGTCAGAGATCGAGACAGCCCATTGGCCAACACTATCATGATTCCTCATACCGTTTCCAAATTGTGCCTCACTTGTGTGCCCAAATGGTATTTGTTTTGAGCGATTTTTAGGCGAGGATTACTGAGACAGATTTTCATAGGGTTCCATTGACTCATTGAAGTGACTGAAGCCAGCCATTGGTTACTGCCGCTTTAATTTGGTGTGTAGTTGACTTTTAGTAGAATATCCCACCTGTAGTTCTCAATCTGGATAAGATTTCGCTCTAGAGTGTGATTTCACTGTTGCAATGATGTGGTGTAGAGGTTACTGGTTCATGGACTCAAGTTTCCGCAACTATTGTGGATGTTGTTTGAGACACGCAGTATTCATATTGCGGTAGTCATTATTCTCTCATCGGTCGTTTCCGCTCCAGCGTAGCAATTCTGTTGGTCATAGTCCACAGATATATGGGCAGTAATGCAGTAATTCCTCGCTCTGACAAGTTCTCCGTGCGGGCGAAATCCTTCGGTAATCTAACAAAACCAGTGCTCATGCGGACCAACGCTCAGTTGGAAACAAAGCAACCACCTTACGTGCAACGGGCCTCCAACTCGTTTTGCTCTCTAGGCAAATCCAAGTGGACTGAGTTCCTGTCGTCCAAAGCCAACTTACAACCACGGATGCTAAGCTTGTAGCTAGAATCCGCACACAATTTGCCACCCGTAAAGTGAAGCGACCATCGTCAGAGACAGCCACATTAGTGTTGACACCGACAATTCACTGCCAACGTCTAAATATATTTACAGCCTTAAAGTGAAAAGAAGACTAGATTAGCTGAGGGGGGATCCAGGACTAACCTATCACAAGCATTAGGAGGTGCCTACACTTCCCAGCGCTCAATCAGACAATCCGGGGTGTAAATCAGTCTCATTTGTATCCTCGTTCTGGACTGGACCTTTAGCGCCTAAAACAGGTGGGGGAGGGGATGGTCTCGGGTTGTGTGCTAGAAACGACACATGGAACTCAAAAGTTTTGGTACCACTTCATTAAGTTTTCTTTTCAGTATGCAAGGTCTCTGAGCAGTTTCAAGCCATTTTTAAGTTTGTCCCTCTAATGGTCTGAGGATGAGGATATTTGTGGATAGGTTTCATCACTGACAGTCTAGGAGACGCGTTTCTACGAATCTGGTTTTCATCCGTTTGAAGAACAAGATTGTATGTTAAAACTTGAAAACTGCTGATACTTATTGAGGTTGCAATGACACGTATACCATGACAGTAATTACCAGGCCGCTTTCATTAAAAGGCGCTGAACTCGCTATCCAGGCGTCTGAGTTGCATCTGCTGTTGTGTTCTAGACTTTCTTCTCTAATTAAGAAAAACTTTCTGTCCTACGGAACGATTCAGTCCCTGAGTAGACTTACTCAACAACGTCCTAGCGACAGTTCTATAAAAACTAACGGTGAATTCTGCTCACCAGGCCAGTAATTTGTGCTTCACTTCTCTTTTCTTTGCTGGCACTTGGACTTTTAGTTAAATTAGCCTCTCCACATATGGACCTGTTCTCAAGTATCATGACTTTGGCTTTTTCACAACTTTCATTTGTAGAAACCGTTTCCTCAGTGCCACCTATTGTTCCGTTGAAGAAACGCGACCGTGGTTGTTCTCTGTCTGCTGTAGCCCATCCTACCAAGTTGTCTGCTACTCTGGAGCCATTGGACACACCGAGACGACATTCTAATCCCACAGGTTTGTCGTATGCAACCAGTGAGCGTGATAACACGCTGGTCGTCCACTCAGTCGACCCAAACGATAGTAATGGTAATAAAGCAACAAGCGATACAGTTACAGCGAAATGGCTGACAATCAGTCGACAGAATGGTACGAGGCTTCCCTTGGACCTTCAGCACATCACAGCAAAACCGAACGCGATCGATCTAAAAGTTGACGTCACACCTCCTAAGTTTTGTCTTCCAGCAACTTCGCCTAACTCAGCTGCTGTATCAACATCACCAGTTTGTCCAAAAAATTCCACCATGATGCGTTGCGTGACCCCTCAGAAATCTACCGCGGGAAATCGTGACGACCCCCCACCCTCACCCTGTTCCTCTGTCGGCGATCTGGATTCTCCGGGAAGTTTGCATATCGATTTGGCTGTAGGTTTGGTTTTTGTCATTTTAATTCTGGTGTTATGCTCACGCGGGTAGATCTGTTTGAAGTGGATAACTGTGCGACTGACTAGACGCTTGTGCCTAGCCTACTCTTCGTGTCACTTGTGATAGCTTCCTTTTTCGTGGACTGACTCCTGATTCCAGAATTTTTACCGGGGTCGTTCGTGTAAAGCCATTGCGACCTACTTCTTCCCCCTCTAAATTTTGCGATCTTCAAGCCTATAGAGTTTTGGTCGTTCGCGTTCTTCATGTCCATACTCATCGTTTCAGATATCATATGACTCGTTGATCGACCGGCCCACAGATGTCGATTCACATTAAAAATGTTCGGAAAATCGTGGTGGGAAGGCAACGATGATTCGAAGGCGAAACTCACGAAGTACTGGCAGAGATTCGCTGCAGACCTTGGAAAAACGATGTATTTAAACAACCAAACGTAAAAGACGTTTTCATAACAGAACACATCGCTCATAAGTATAATGAAAACCCTTTGACGATGCACGGTTGGTTTCACCCTCGATGCTCCTTGGTTGGGAGCAATCTTTTGTTCTACTTGAACACCATACTTCTACGTAATTGGCGAACTAGACTCGTTTGCAAACTAAGCTGGCGTTAACGGGAGACTCAAGTGAATGCCAGCCAAAATGATTTTTATGTTTGTTTTCATATAAGTAGCCAAATGTACACTAATCTTGGTTTGGCCTTAGTGGCGTTTCGCACCCCCATTGCGTATATTACTGCGGGTTTGCACGGTTTATCTGTTCAGTAACTGCCTGAGCTTGAATAGGTGTCTTTCAAGTTTAGACGTTGTAAGTTAAGGGGAGGTTGTAGTTGTGTAAGACTAGCTGGTGGCCGTCACACTTTTGCGCACCTGAGATATTCAACTAAATTCAATGAGTTTGTTCAGGTTACTCTTCCAATTCGGGATATCAATATTGTTACGGGCTTTCATGCATAGTTCACACTAGTATTTTACTAACATTTTATCATTCGTCATATTTGCATTGCTTTGTTTCAATGTTACAGGAGATTGTAAGTGTTTACATCCATACCGCCTGAAAATCCAAACAAGAACACTATCGCTTGTCCAACTGAGTTTTCGATATCCAACAACACCCTTCTCTCAGGCCATGTTTTCTATTGTGACTGTAACGACCAGTTGCTATTACGGATATAACTAGAGCTCCGTCTGTGTCTTGATCAAGGCCTTCTACGTGTTGCACTTCTCCGTTTCGCTGTCACCTATCTGTGTACTGTTAGCGTGCCTATCATAAAAACGTATGTATTTCTTCAACCGATACATTGGTTTTCATGGCAGGCCATCGTTAACCGCGATTTCCAAAGACTTCAGATCGGTCTAGCAGTCATTGACGTGAGGTACTTTACTCACTAGAAACCACTCCGAGTCGCTGATAAGTTACCCGCAAAGAGGAAACGCAGGTTTATCTTTTACTGAGTGCAGTTTTCTTTAATCCTTCTCTGCCTTTCCCAATACTTTGGTGCGTTTTTTTCTCCACAAGGCAGAAAAAGATCGGTCAAAACTTTTCCCCACTGATCACTCATTTTCAAACAACCGCTTGATTCCGCATTTAAATTGTGGTTCTATATCTTTTAGGCCTCGGACTTTCAACCTCCTATTATGAAGGACCTGGATTCGAGCGCACGTCAGCCGCCACACAAACGGTCTCCAGTTTCCTCAGAAACTAACAACAGCCCTTGTAAGGATTCCGCTCCTGGAAGAACAAGCACTTCGCACGTGGAGGGTAACAAACCCATAACGGAATACTTGGATCATCCCCCGGTGCATCCCGAACTAACTGCTTGATTCTGTGAAAGAAGAGTCGTTGTTTCCCACCCGCTTTACTGCTGTAATCATTCGTCTTCGAAGCCAGTGTTGAACGCTGCATTTCCTTACCCCCTTGTTGACCTGGGGCAGACTCATTAACCGCTCGTTGTCTCTTCCAGTTAAGTATTTTGGCCCTAGTTAGCTAGCTATTCATATGGGGATGCAACGTCCCCTTCCATGATTCTGCCGAGATTTTGTGTCACAGGTCTTTCGCATCTTCTGCGATGTATGGTTTCGGCCATTTACGTAGCGTTACTCACTGCTCTGTTGTATCCTATCCATCTAGTGTCGCAGTAGGGATGTATTCTTTCAACAGCCCTCCGTTCTGTGCAGGTGATTCCCTTTCCTTCACGTGCTGTATTAACCACATCCCTATCTTTTTACCTGTCTGCTGCTATCCCAATGTGCGTGCGCCTTCTTCCGGTCGAGTCCCTCATACTACCGTCACTACAACTGTCTATGCTTTGTATATTACTTATCTGCTTTTTTCCTTCCCGTGCGGGTTCAAAAAGTGTCCTCCCTCTCACATTGTCTTGGATTGCTTCCGTTTCGGTTCATACATTCATCGATTCCTATTTGGTGGCGTAGTTCTAGTTCGCGCACTCCGTGTGTACTCTCCTTTCAAAGTGCTGCTATATGCGCGTGCTTAATAATCAGCTTTATCTCCCACCCACTGACATTGTGTCGCACTGAGAGAGTGCGGTTTCATCAACGTTCGGAAACAACGCACCCTGATATGGTTGTATTAGCCCCGTGTCGCAAACAGTGCTTTGCTGTCTGCGGTGTTTTAGCTCGCGTGCGCTCTCAGTACAGAGGAGGGAGGACTTGCCGCATCACATGCACTCGTGTGTCTGCTCCGATCTTTAGCCTGCCTGTCTTTGTTTCTAACACAATGGCTATGTGCTCTGGTCATTCCGAAGACTCGTGCTATTAAATCTACCTCAACAAATAGTTTATTTCATTGTGCTTCCGTGATCAGATCACTGTACATTATCAGTTCCTAAATGGAAGCAGTTACGTTTCATCAAGGCTTTTTGTGGGTCACTTGAATATATGCTTGACTTTATATTGTCCATGTGCAGAGATCCGATTTTTACCGATAACCTTAGAGGTACGTGTATCCTGGCCTAAATTACAATATTGCCATGTGGGCACGTGTATGTTCAGTAACTCATTATGGTAATAAAACAGTCTGGCTAAGGTCACCCCAGTGGATCCGTGCGAGCATCGGGTGTGCCTTCTTTAATTCATATTATGGTGACAATACTATGAGAAATGTTCGGAAGAGTTAGGTATAGTGAACTGAGTCCAACAATCATCATGCTTGTTCTGACGCCTGGTACATCAAGAAAAAACATTTTGGCCCCCGAAATTGCTGTCATGTATGTCCGTTCAGTTTTGATTCATCACGAAGTGATAGGTTTGGAGGAGGCGTAGTTTTGCCAGCTATTGCTTACTCCAAGAGGAACCTCCCTTCGAGAGACAGTTTTGGCACCTGGAAACTTGCCCCTGTTTTAGTCTTTCTTCTTAGGAATTAGCCCCTCCCCACAACCGAAGACGAAGCACGTTCTGGACACAGTTTCCCTATGCTGCTGACCCAAGTTTTTGTGTTGAATTCAATGAATGCATTGAATGTTAACCGTCCAGGCGTACTAGAAGACTGCGTGACTGACTCAGCCACAGTTCAGTCCGAGATGTAGACACTGCCTCGCTTGGTGGAACGTCCCAGTTCGAACACCGACTGGTGTTCACGAGGTTGGAACATAAGAGGGAACGAGTTCTCGATAATTGCCATTGTTTCTGTTGCTGCACCAGACTACCTCTCGTTTCTGTGGTTTCACTTTGTGGAAGCACTCCCACCCCGGGATGATTAGAATATCCCATCACATATCGATGAGGACCATTTAAGACAAGCAAAATTGCATTAAGAAGGCGTAAATAGCTCGCGATACGGGTGTTACTTACCTTCACCTCCAGAGAACTCCATAGATGAGACATTTTAGTATCCTCAGGTGTCTCGTCAACGGGAGATTAGTATCTCTCTCTACTAAGGGAATCGAGTTTTTCACGCGATGTGTCATTGTAATCTGTAAACTTTGGTGAAATCACAACACTACCCCAAAATTGTGCGTAGGCTGACGTACGGTTCATCAAAATTATCCCATAAACTAATGATCATAGTGACAGCAGCTATAATAGGAGTTCCTTCAAAAAAGCCGTCAGGAATTGCGGGAAAGGCGACTGTAACATGTGAAGGCATGGATACCCGCGGATCAAAATCGAGGAACGCTTATCGAGAAATACACTGATTTGCAAATCAATTTGGTTTTTGCAAGAGACTCACCTGGAACCCAGCTGAATCTCCCGTTTGTGATGTTTTCAGAGGAACGCTCAGCCTACAGCCTTAATGGATTCAATCTTGGGAGAGATTGTCACACTCGTCCATCTAATTGGGAGACTGTGTGCAGACGTATATTCCCTTCTATCTAGGCAAGATTTTAAACACTGGTTGTTCAGTTTCTGTTAGTGATTTGTTCTATAAATCAACTGGCTTCAAGGGTTTGCTACTATTCCTATCCTAAAAGTCTGTTCGATTGTGCCATGCCGTTATAGACCACGTCTCTCGAGCGATCACCGCTTTCTTTTTTGATCTGAGCCCTCATTCTAGTTTACTTTGACGTGCTCCCGTTTTGGCATTCACGATTTACACCGAATTCACATTGTTGGTGTCTTCCGCTATGTCATTACCGCATGAGAAACGAACTTAGTTGAGCATACTAGCTGGTACGACACGGGGGTAAATAGATTCAGACTGTGTAACGACTAAGGCGTGTGACCGAACGGAACTAAATCTTAGGTCAATGTACTGAGTATCGAACACAACCCTTGGTGAAATTGATGAATCAGTAATTCCAAGAAATCCTGTCTACGGTGGGTTGTTAAAACAACAGCATGTTGGAAGCAATAGGTTTTTGGGTTTTGGTGAGAGCACGAGAGGGAGTTCCCGTTGCAACGTACTGTTAGATGATGCAGCTAAAAATGGTCCTGTCATGGACTCCATGGGTGGATGAGTTTCAACTATCAGGTGAAGACAGCTGTATTCTCTGCCGCACAAACTGTTATCCAGTTGTACTTTTTCCAGTAGGCGCAGAGTCACAATATAATCTGAGTGAACGTTGACGTTAATGAAGAGTCATTTTCGGGTACTTTCGTCATTTCCTGCTTTTACGTATCAGCTGCCACCATTCCATGGGGCAACGATGTTCGTCAGCTCATTTCTTCAGACGAATGTTTGTCATAGGCTCTTGGAGCGAAAGACGCAGAAATCATAGGATGTGATGCCTAGCAGAAAGGTCACGACACTATTGTGCTTTTCGACCCCACAATGCAGAAGCTTTAAACCTGGTGTCCCGTCAGCGTACCGTACGAATTGGGTGCTGATGGTTGAGTGGAAAAATTATGCAGTAGTTGGAAGACGACTACCAATAACAAGCAACAAAACTACAACACATGGCGCTGTATTCACCCCCTGACCATACCTAAGTGGTTTTATCCATCTTTGGATGAAAAATCCCCTTGCCCTGCTCCCTATTTTTCGAGAGATCAAGTCGAAGTTGTTCTGATTCTTTTTTAAAGGGGTTGACTATCAAAATATGCTGCAACCGACTGGTTAAAAGTGGTTTCAAAACGACGTCCGAAGCTTTTTACTACTGATTCGACTCGAGTGGTGGTCTGTGAGTTTATCTCCTCCCTCAGATTGTGGAGTATTTATATTCCCTTGAACCTTGAGGCACAGCTAGATTATAGTACCAGTGCTATTCTTGGACGGCGGTAGATCATTGTCTTCTGTCTTTGGATTGTTTGAATTTATTTAAGAGAAAATGTGTTAGGGCCAAGTGAGACAACCAACTATTGTAACTCTATCGAAAAAGACGCTTACAAAGCGTGTGTTTCAGTCACAGCCTTACACCAGTCATAGCATGTTTACTTGCTTCAATACTACTTTGGCACGTAAAATACGAATCCGTGAAAACCTCATGGGGCTTTGATCCGGGCAGAGGATGCAATGACTGCATCTTCAGTTATGTCAAGTGCTTAGGCACATCGATGACCCACAGTGACTGTTTATATCCACCTCTCCAGAGTCTTCGAGTTTGGAAGCAGGTACGTTCTGTATACGCTTAGCCAAAGATGAGCGCTTCTGAGGATTCGAAACACACCCTGTGCCCTTTTTTATAAAGCCTCTGGTCATGAGCCTTCCAGAGAATTTTGAAAGAGTGGAATTTGTCAAGGTTTCCCTCTCTCCCTTTTGTTCAACTTTGTCATCCCTATCTTTATAAACTATACAGTTCATGGATTCCTAATTGTTGGCATTGAAATCACACTTAGAGAAACCGGTAGACTTGGGCTACCCGATCAACAATTTTTCGTCGTTTGGCGATCATCAATCCGCCCAGCGTACTAGAGGCTCGAAAATAGGCCTTTACGTTTAGCACCTTCAAAGTGTAGTTTTCTCGGGCTTTTAAGTCCTCCTGTGACCCTTCAAAACTTCGGAGTATTTGTTGGCCAGGTTACTTATCTGGTCACTTGCATAAGTTGAAGCTATATTTTGGCACAGAAAGTCAATGCAAGTTCGTCAAGGAGTGAACAGTATTCGTGAACTTGTCAGTCATGATGTTCTAAATGGGTTTCATCAGCAAAGTGAACATGTGTGCAAGGCTTTTATAAGGTTAATGATGGTAGTTTGAGGCGATTTGGTAATTTTCAGCTGAGTTTTTAAGAGTAGTCTGAAGTTGCGGTTGTGAAACATAGTCCCTTCGGCACGAGGAACTTGGATGTTTGGTCATCAATGGCCCTGCGAAAAATCAGATTAGCTTGCTGCAACCTGTTCACCATAAGTTTGTCTCTAAGCTAGGACTTGGCAACGAATCAAGTATAATACAGCATCAAATAAAGAATGTAGGTTTGCGCTGATTTAGGCCTGTAATGCGCTGGCCTCACCACCGTCTATCAAAGAGAGTGCTGTTTTCTATTCCAAACCCTTACTAAAGAAATTTTCGCGGGAGACAGGCCATAATGTGGCAACCTGGAACCGAAGCAGCTGCAGTCGAGCAGATTCCTATGTGTCTCTTTTGCCCTCCTAGTAAGGGATTGTAGCTACACGTCGTTGAAAGCCCTATAAGATGTGGTACATGACCGATCCTGGCAATACTCATGCTGTCACCTAGCTACTGTTGTGTGTACTGGGTTCATTCTGGATAGGGTTTGTAAGAGATGCTTGGCTAGTCCCGCTTCCTCAAACGTGATGTTCAGATGGGTTTATTTCATTACTACTGGAGGGTTTGGGCACCTGGCTGTCGATCGTCTGCCCTATTCACACGGGACTTTGCACTAAATCAACACCGTTCTCACTTGTGACTCTGTCGCGGCCCTTTCCCATAGCTGATTGATACTCAAGCTCCAGTATTGCCTTCTTGTGTACTATTATCGCGTGTGTTAATGGCGAAGGTTTCGTTTCCTCCGCAAGTCATGACACTCTAAAATGTAAGTAGACATTCTTTAGTTTAACTTGTGAAAAGAAGTATCCACTTGACTCACAAACGTTTCCAGTGAATTTGTTTTATTATGGTGAACTATTTCCATAATCCCAATGGGTTTGTTACAATGGGCCCCTACCGTATTCAATAATAGCTTACAAATGTTATCAGGCTCGGACTGTAGGTCAAAGTGCCAAACTATAACAATAGTATCTACGTGTAATCATTCGTTCGCTTGTGTCAAACACCTCATTTTGGCTGCACGAAGCGTCTGTGAGACAGGATACACAAACGGTCCTGTCTTTCTGTGTCGTGAAACAAATAATATAATATCAAGCGCGGCCGAATTATGCCTTTCAGAGACTGATTATTCCATGGGGATGTCTTCGAAATCGTATTACAGAGAAAAAACCCCCCGTGCCATTTAGCAAGCACTTTTAGGTCGATCACTGACAGATTCACGACGTTATTAATTGCCACTGCCTTTGGAATCCTGTACGGATCTCACAAGTAGATTTTTGGAGGTTTCTCATGTTAACCCTGAAATGGCCTTGGTCAACCATTAATCCAACTGCATCATCAAAATCAACACTGACTAAGTCCATCTTACTGAATGAACCCATCTGACCTATTTATCCGTGACTTATCCGTATACTTAAAACGCATATGACTGCATTTAATTTCTTGTTGTTTTCAACCTGATTGAAACTCAGTAAATCTGGCTTTGTTCCGATACAGTGAGTATCTCTAACCCTTGGCGTAAACCAATGTCCCCAACCAAATTTCGGTTTATACTAAGCATTCCTTACTATTATAAGGCTTTTCTATGATTCTCTTGTTATTCGCTTTTGATAGCCCATACAGACTTGAGACATTTGAACTCATATGCACTTAACCAAATAACAGTTCAGGTCAGGGATTGACTATTGCAACTTCCGTAGCTAATGTCTACTTGAAGAGCCTCAAAAGGGACGAACTCGGTAGCGGGCTATCTGCGGATTCGGAGCAAGTGCCCTACACTACTTCTGTGAAGCAAAGGACTTGGTACCTCTTTCCCGATATTACTAGGCCTGACAAATCATAATAACATCTCTACCTGACTTTGCGAGCAACTTGAGTTCATTTTTACAAATAGTTCCTACCAATCGATCAGCTTTAACCCGGCCTCAGTAAGCTAATTCGGTGCCTGCGCTCTCGTTTGATCCCCACAGTCTAACAAAAACGCGAATGCCCAACCGACTCGAATCATTTTCGCGAGGCTTATCAAACGGGTTATGTTTTCAAAAACCTCACCTGTCTGGAAGAAATGGCTGCCTTCATTGACTCTTTTAAGTCACGGCGTGGGCACAGACAAAACCACTACTATGAGCACCTAATCGACTGTAATTTTTATTTTCGTATGTGTTGCCCAATCGAAACCATCCATGTCCGAGCTGTTGGATTTTCATCGCCTCTTCTATAACGGCTCCTGACAGCAGAACAGAGTTCTCAGAAGAAGATTAATCATGAACGTTTACCTCATCTCAATTATTTTTCCTCATTTTATCCCGAAACATAGGTAATACCTCATGCTACAATCCAACCTGGACAAAACACATCATATCTGTATCATTCTAGGTTTTAGGAACTTCCTGTTGCCGTTTCAACCCCACTGGAAATTTGTTATCATCTTTATCTTTTTTGTCGCTGCACCATACTCCCACCGTTTTGATGAACTGAAAGGAAAAACCATGTTTAGTTTGTCGTATGCCCAAACCTTTCTCAAAATGTTGTGGACCATCCAGGTGGATCCTAATCAATTTAAATTTGGTAAGCGCTTCGGTGAACTCTGATTATAGGTTTGAGGTTGACTTACTCATCCTCATCCTTATGTAGTAACCTTTACAAAGTGATTTTGAACCACTAATTTGTTAAAGTTGACTTTCGAAAGTGACGTTTTTGTTAGCCATCTACTTCAAACGCTAATTTATTTATTCTACACTCGTAGGTAATGAACAGTTGTGAGTTGTAGTTCCAAGTACTCATTTGCTGGAGCTTCACCCCTCTAGGCTCATAAAGCTTTCTTTGAGTTACTTTTGACTTGATCGACACCGGACCCAAACAGTAAAAAGTGCTGAAAACCACTCACTTCAAGTGGTGTGGATAGGTTAAAACGAATCCTCCAAACACTGGCCTGTGGCTCCCAGTAGTTAAAAAAAATAGAAGAGTTGTGGTGGTGCATAAAGATCTGTGTGGTGGTAATCAGCTGGGTGAAACAAGGATCCAAAACAACTATCTACTTAGTACGTAAAGTCTTCTATTCCTTTCCGTAGAACGTCTCTTCTAAGTAACTGGGTCGAGCAGGTAATTTCGCTCCCGTTCTATTCTCACTGGAATAAATTAGGATTATTGCTGCCTATACACAAAGGCTTGTCAACGCTCAGGAAGCTGTGGAATACCCTTTCCACCAGGTATAGCAGCATAGCACCATGGTTAATGAACTGATGGACAAATTGGGATTTTTAAGCTTCATGTTCCCTTCATTATACTAGGACCGTCATTGATCGTGATCGGTTGTCATCCTTTTGAGCTAGGGCTTATTCATTGCTACACCTTATCAACCGGAACATACTTGAGGTGAGGCACGAAAATCACTGCGACTGGCGGACTCATGACCTTTTGACAGTATGCATTTTTATGAGCAAAAAACATATCAAGCACACTTTCCATACTCAATACGTAAGCCGCAACCCACACCAGCACACTATTTGTCGTCTTAGAATCTTGGGAAAACTAAGTAAGCTCAGTGTTCTGCTCATCTTTTCGCATAATATGGCAGGGCACACCTACGAGTGTGTGAAGTAACCTTCCAAAATCATGTATCAACCTGGACAGATGCCTAGAGTGTGAATGTGTCCCTATATAAACTGCGGTTAAATGCCATTCAGGAGATATTAGTGCGAGTATGGGAAAGTGCCAGGAATCACCGAACGCAGGTCTCCAGAAGTCCTACTGTGTTCGCTCAAGGTACATTTTGCCATGAGGGGTCAAGTAAGGTGATGATCTGGGCAAATCAGCTTAGAACCGAGACAGTGATCCGTAAAATCATGCCTCAAACCAAAAAGAATAAGAGACCACTTTGTAGCCTCCAATTTTTAGGGTGGATAGTTCGAGGTGCATCGTTTTGACGTCAATCTAGGCCGTGAAGATGTGGGTGAGAAACAGCATGATTACTGAAAGGCTCGGATATGTCATTGAGGCTGTCCAATGAAACGAAGGGTCCTCCAAGGACGAGTGAAAATTTCGTCAAAATAAAAGTATAACCTCATGAGAGTGGACTACGCTATGGGCCTGAGAGTGAAGTCGATAACCCAAATAGATTTGATTGCCCAAGCTAACATATGAGAACAATGAAGGTGGCGAATAAAGCTTGTTTTCTGTGATTGTTCCCCCTGGCTGGTACACCACAAGTTTATACGGTACCAGAAATCACGTGAAAAGGTTAAAATCGGGGGCACATACACTTTAGAGCAATAGAAATCAAAGCAAGGGGGTTTGAATAAGGGGTAGGTCAATGGGTCACGGGATCAGGTAAGTGACGTCAATGTCAGACAGGCTTGTCATACCGGATTTTTCACAGACCAGTTCAAGTTCAGGCAATTAAATATATGCTCCCTCCATTGTTTAGAGGAAGAACTAAAGTTAATGGGACGCACATTCCTGCAGAAAAGATATCCTGAAAGGTTCGTACTCAAGACTATGGAATCCGCTAAGCCCAAACCTAAACAATGTTCTGTTGAGAAGAATACCGTTTACATGAGGCGCTAATTCAAAGGTGACTCGGTCGCTGAACTAATTACTAGAAGGCTTAGAAACTCTGTTGATACGACATACTTGGTTGCTAATCTGCGTTTGAGCTTCAACTCCAGTCTCACTATCAGTTTCCGCCTGAAGGACAGATTACCACGTTCTGCCACCAGCTTTTGTGTGTACTCACTTGTATGCTCGTGTCGAGCATCATACGTCGATCGTACGACGAGGCATTTGTCAGCCAGAATACGAGAACACAATCCCGTGTCTCTGAGTGGTAGCTGGAAGAAACCAACCTCAAGTGCGATTGCATCACATTTCGCCGAAATTAGTCATGTCATGGACAAAGAGCAAGCCTTCACTATCATATATCGGGTACCTCTGAACCGATCACGACTGGTACGATCCAGACTACTATCGATCGCAGAGACGATTGGAATCCGACTGCTGGATCCACAAATTTGCGTCCAAAAGAAACTTGTGTGACCCCTGAACTTGAACTGGCCTGCGAAAACTCCGGTCCGACAAGCCTGTCTGACACTGACTTCACTTACCTGATTCCGTGACCCACTGACCTATCCCTCATTCAAACCCCCTTCCTTTGATTTCTATTGCTCTAAAGTGTATGTAACCCTGATTTTACCCTTTTTTACGTGATTTCTGGTAGCATATAAATTTGTGATGTAGTAGCCGAGAGGAACAATCATAAAAAACAGGCTTTGTTCGCTACATTCATTATTCTCATAAATTCCACGGATATATTCAACCACCTGAGCTAACTTAGTGTGAAGATAGACAGATAGGCTTGTGGTTCACTGATCGCTTGCTTTCGGTTAAGGTTTCATGAACCTATAGAATATTCGCATGGCTTTTACGGCCACAACTTATTTTCACCTACCTACCCACTTTCTCCAATACTGAAACAAGTGAGTCCAAATCCGGATAGCTATTGGAAGCTTATGGACTTCTGAACTTGTGAAAGATGCAGTCCCCTCCACACCCTCTTTTCCCTTCTCTAGACTCTAAACTCTGTGCAGTGGTGGTCAGTGGGGGCGTGCGTTTATCTCGAAAAGTTAAATTGTTTCTAGAACTACCAAGAGCGACTGGAACAAGACCATTATTCATTGATGGTAGCTGTGTACTGCCATCTGCCTTCAATTCAGCATTGTCAAATACCACTTTTCCTTTGCGTTTATTACTCTCCAAATCAAAGCAGAGCAAACGATGTGCTTTCGTTGGTAAAACCCATCTCCTTTCCTATGGTCTTGTAGTAGTGCACTCAACAATCTCGAGCATCCTGATTGAAAGCTTATCGTTGGAACTCATTGTTACCAGTTTGTGCTTCCAAGCAAGCTTGCTCACCTTATTCTCTAATGCAGCTAAATTGTGCTCAGCCATGAAACCTCCTCATCTCTGCGTATTCTAAATTGTGGGATAATTATGAAGCTGGCCACCTCACCTGACATTTTTGTTGAAATTGTAGACGGCCTTCAACTTGGACAGACACCAGCGATCATACACCATCCTCAGCAGCTTTTTGTTCGTTTTTCCAGGCATCTCCCTTTGGTCTTTATAATATGTATCCTTGTGGATTTGTAAGAAACCACCCGGTTCTCATTACCATGCATATGTACTTTCGTCTTGTTCTTGCTCAGACAGCAATCAGCAAAGTGCTTCAAACTCATCCAAATGAACTGTCGATCAGTGAGTTCGGAGAGCCTGTTGTGCAAGTTACGATCGATGAAGAGTCAGCAGTAACCTTCAAACCTACTGTTCGAAACAGTTTCGCCTGTCCGCATCAGTCAAGGGGGAAATAGTACGTCCATAATATCACTTAGACTGGCCTTGAACTTAATAGTAGTAGATGACGACCTTCACGGTGTGGATTACCGGTGAATGGTTCACCAGGATTCTGAACTTGGTAAACCTGGACTGTCAACTTTCTCCTCGATAGTAAACAACCGTCCTCTAATAGGGACCCCTCTACCTGAAAGAAACGACACTCAGGATCAAACGGAATTGCGAATAATTAAAGAAAGTCCAGTTCTCTAAATTATCTTCATTCCGCTTGCTATAGAGCTAAAAATGCTGAAACATAGCAACGAAACGTTGACTCGTGTTTCAACTTAATCCCCGTATTACCCACCTATGTTTGGACAGATGGGTGATTTAACGGACGCCGTGCATTTTACTAAAGTAAGACGGAGACAATGAACCACAAGGTTTTAGCGATTGTACGTTATGACACATTTGGCAGGGTCACCATGTCAGAAGGCAAGTAGGTAAGCAATTTTGCTCAAGGAGTGATGGACCGTGCAAGAAAATGACTCTCTGAGGAAGTAGACTAGATATACTACCAGTGGTTTGTTCAGGTTTAATTCAAGACCCTCCAAGTTACAGAAAAATTGTCTCGAAAAGAGGACTGAAAATTGCTGCCGACAGCTGATAGGTCAGGATAGTTGGCCGGAAAAACCTGACAACAGCCAAACCATTTGGTTTGAACTGTTGAGTCAAAGAGCTCCAGATGAGGCCAGCCGGAATGTGAGTAGCACAGCTCTGTCTAGACTACTGACCAAACGACGTTCTCACTTTGTATGAATCTGTACCGGTGGTTTCTTAATACTTGGAACCGCTACGAATTTTATTGGACCATGGAATTTTCCACTGTTCTCCTTTGAGGCACTAGCAATGGCTGGAAGCTATTGCGGATTTTTCACTATAAACCGTGCTAATCAGTATCCAATTAAGAGGCTACAACAGAAGTAAAAAATATCGGCAGTATATTCACCTGTTGATTTTGCTACCTGTTACACTCCTCTGTATTCCGTTAGTGAATAGAATACAAACTTCTCTGCAAATCAATTTGGTTTTTGCGAGAGACTCACCTGGAACCCAGCTGAATCTCTCGCAAAAACCAAATTGATTTGCAGAGAAGTTTGTATTCTATTCACTAACGGAATACAGAGGAGTGTAACAGGTAGCAAAATCAACAGGTGAATATACTGCCGATATTTTTTACTTCTGTTGTAGCCTCTTAATTGGATACTGATTAGCACGGTTTATAGTGAAAAATCCGCAATAGCTTCCAGCAAACTTATCGTAACCTTGAACTACTTTGGCTTTGCGCTGGTCTGATCCGCTGAACAGGCAGTAATTTCAAGCAAGCAATTTTTCAGATGCCCCATAATGTTGTTCCTTTTTTGTGAGCACTGCATATCTCCGGCACAGCTCAAGTTCAGTGAAGTAACAGTAACAGCATTTCACACCACCCCAGCAGGCAACAGAACAGTTTAGGATTTTCATCTGCATTAATTAATAATTACTCATTAAATCAGTGGACAGCTGCGTCGAACATGACCAAAACATGCCTTCATCTGAACTGAAATTATGGAAACCAGGAACGTCACGTTAACCATAGTTTAGTGCGTTTTGAAGTGTTATAGTGACCATTCTGACTTTCTTTCGGAATAAAAGCTGTTGAACAACCCAATACCGATTTTCCTCTCTCCCTCTCTCTTTCTCTCTGGTGCTCATCAGACAGATCTAATTCAAAAATACCCGCCAAACCTGTTTCAAACTTGGTTACCAAATATGAAGATAAGGAATCATTTGTAAGTTGAAAGAGTGTTAGCAGGAATTTCATCTGATTTTCGCGTTTGGGACATTTTTAGCTGAATCTGTTATCAAAACATCCTACGTTGCAAGCAAAAGTTCATCTCCACATGTTCGCAATTCGGTGTTGAACTACGAAATAGGATTAATGAAACTTTACGGACTAGGCTTGCCTGACCAAACACAACGATGGCAAGATCTGTAGTAGACTATCCATGAGTTTTAAGCAAACTCTCCAAACTGCCCCTTTTCCCAGTAGTGTTGTAAACACTAAGTAAAACTTCTCGATAATTGGGTACTATTTGGAGAAATGCTTCCCACCAAAAAAGTAGTAATACTTTTTCGGAAAAGTGAATGAGACCTTACAGCAGTGCTCTGAAGAGTTCTATGCTCTGGCACTAGGTTAGTTCTACTGTGGGTTTCATTTTCGTTTTGACAAATATATCGTTAGTATCCAAACGTTTCTTAAGGGGTGCGGTTTTGTCCAAGTTACGTTCAGTGATTCGCGAGTTGCGATGATTTTCTGAAATTCATAACCCAAATGTTCAAGTCGATTCTGTATCCTGTTTATCAACGACAACTAAAACTCTAAAGTACTCTTTCTGTCTGACACGTGTCATTGTCTTCCTTGCGCTCACCATACAGACTCACGTGCGTCTCGTTATTTGCATCTTTATCAACCCATGTGATAGTATTTCGCGGCAAAGGTACCTATCCGAAATTTGTGTGATCTACCCCAGGACATTTCTGTCACGTATCCATTTTAATGAGAAACAACTGAGTAGTTAGGCTCGTCTAGTGAGAGCAAAGATGATGATGATGAGGATGGTAACTTCCGTTCATTTCATGGATGAATATTTACGAATGTCGTAACCACTGAGATAAAATTCAACCCATCTACTAGTTGATCACGTTTTAATCCTCAGTTCGGAGGGATAGACAATCGATAGTTCGTGACTCCATTCCTGCTCACATGACACTGAACAAGCTGAAAACAGCCCTGCAGATATATGTATATCAGTAATGACTTCATGGAAATATACCTATCAAAAGACTACTTGGGTTAAACACCAGAGGCGGGTACTTCGGGATTCACATACAATGAGATCCGGATGAGAATGTGACACTTATATGACTGTGTCACCTTGGAATAGTTGAGCTTTTACAATAAACACTTTCAGGCACAGTTCAGACGCTTTGGCTGTATGTACCCCTCGGTGAGTAAATTATGGGATATCGCATAATCATGAGGTGCACAATCAAAGCCAGAATCTCATCTCCTTTCCTCCATGAGGTGATTAAATATGTACAAGCTGACGCAAGGCACCTTGTCACTAAGGCAGTTCTCGCTCTGACAACGGAGGCCGAATAAGGAACTTTTGAAGCACCAACTGCTTTGGTGGATTCTTCTAAGGGGGAATGACCTGAGCAAATAATTATCCACACAAGCTATTAAATAATGTGTCGGATAAGGAAAAGCAGCCTAATCCTCCAATGAAGAAGTCAGCCGTCAACGACGGTAAAGTGATCAAAACAGATTAGAACCACTAAAATTGGAAATGAGGATAGGAAAACAGGGAGTAACCATTCTGATGCATACTGACACATTGGTGGATGGATTCAGTACGTTTAATTACGAGATGGGGCTGATTGCCTACAAGAGGGGCAGGAAAGAAGACGATTCCGTACATTCTAAGACAAATATTCTATCATTCAATATCATGGGACTTCTGTGGTGGGAAACAAGACGTCGAAACAAATCAAACTGAGCGACCAAATTGATGTGAATGTTTAATTTTGCGCAAATGGCTAACACGCATTCAGATTATTTCAGCCAAAGCACTTAAAATTAAAGTAAATTAGTAAGCCTTCATTGTATAAGAGCTACTTCCGTTGGTGTGCTGCATCACTTGACAGGATGGGTCCGGTAAAACAGAGAGGTCTTCATCAAAGGCTTTCCACTGTCCACAGAGTTATTTTTGAAAATTTTGTTGAGAAAAGACATTTTTGTCACCCAATTTTTTAAAAGACCAAAAAACGTGGTCTGAACAGGATAGCGGTCATCGCTGCAATCTGAACTACAGTTTTCTTTCCCAACTTGGTAATGTTTTGAATCACTGGTGCCATTTGTTTTGGGTTTGGCTGTATAAACTTCAGAATCACTGCTCCGTCCGAAACCATGCAGACGCATGAATACGGCGTCAGAACGCCCTAATGAACGTCCCCACTCGGTTTA
The DNA here is from genome assembly GCA_003604175.2 of Clonorchis sinensis. NCBI lineage: Eukaryota > Metazoa > Platyhelminthes > Trematoda > Opisthorchiida > Opisthorchiidae > Clonorchis > Clonorchis sinensis. Next base: position 63,263,875 of record CM030370.1, read on the forward strand.
TAAAGTCCTTAAAAGTTTTCTAAGGAATCTACTTCACCCCGATACGAACAGCTACACTGAATCATCAGGCGCGGCAGTCATTCACTGACTCCAGCTCGGTTTAAACTTTCTGACTTTGTTTGCGCTACTAAAACGGTTGATAGAGCACGCTTCTGTTTCTTGAAACCAGGTTTTCTATACCTTTCTAACAGATATATGAGTCATGGTTATCCTGCGCTTATGTTATATGCTTTGATTTAATCCCTAATGACGACATTTAAGCTGAATGCTCCATCCAAAAAGTGGCGATGCCTAGCGGCTAAACTCAATTCGAATCCGTCAACAGTATCACTCAGTTTGTGGCCTATCAGGTGCCCGCATTTTATGAATCTTCGTCGGCATCATCTTCCAATTGAACACCTAAGTGGCATTTCGTGGTATCAAATCTTCTGGCGAGGTACATTTGTAAAAAAATACTTTGGCATCTTTCCTACTCGTAGAAGTGAATCTCGGGGCTTCTTTAAGGTACCAAGTATTCTGGTGCACATGAATTTAAAGTGCCACAGGATTAGAGATTCAGTTGGCTAGCTTTTTCACCACCAGCTTAGTTTAACAAAGATTATCTAACTTTCCATAGTTCAGAGAGTATTTATTCCTTCAGCGCGCACCCAGCTTCCAAACCTGGCTCGCTAATGCTTTATAACTGAAGGCAACATAGTTTATTTAATCACTCCTGATGTGGCCGATCTCCGTTGGTACAGCGAAAGAACACGTGGATAAAAAGTAGCTTAGCTCAGATTGTTGACAGCTGGTAGTGCAACTTTTCTAGTATTGGTTATGAGCTAACGCCAACTGCGATTACAATAGTAATAATAATGATAATTGTTCTCCCGCAACATCCGTTTTTTCCAACTGATAAACCAGTCGAAGGAAGGAAGAGAGCTTAGCTACCGTCAGGTTGCCCAAGTCAGAAAAGGATCAGTCGAGATGCGAGGGTTGGAGTTGGAACCACCCAGCTAGCGGGTTTGCACATCAACCACCATACTATGTTGCGCTCAACTACCTCCGTAAAAAATATGGTTGGCCATATTCACTTCATGGAATCTGTCATAAATTACGGATTTTTCTATAGAATTCAGTCATTAGTCTTAACTTCCTAAGATTTTTTCTTACCATCGGATTGTGAGCTCTGGAAATTAATTGGCCTCGAGGTCCATCTGAGAAAATTCTGGTTTGAATTTTTTGGGCCTTTTATCTAAAACTAGAGAAACTTCTTAAAGATGATGATTTTTTGTCCAAAGTTGACTTACAACCTTCAAAAAGACATTAAATAGTCGTTAACATCTTAGAAGTTTTGTAAATACTGCGTTGAATGTCACAATATCCCTACGACCGCGCAGTACCGCATCCTGATACTCAACAGTTTTCGGATTCCGGGATGGATGCTAAAAATGACAGAGTTAAGTGCACTTCAACAAACCGCTCATACTCATTCTCGCTGGTCGCTGGTGTACTCGGCTTCTATGTATCGATAAATGAATCACAGTTTACTGTGAAAATAGGGGCCTAATGTGCCATATTCGGGTACCGTGAACACCTTCACCAAGATGTATAAACATGTAAGCTTATTTTACGTCGCCCTTCTGGACTGAAACATACTCATGAGACTTGGAGTAGACTTCCACATGCTCGGAATCGCATCTCCGAAGTGGCTCCTAGACTCTCACCGGGACAACTTCCCACGTTATAGGCCTTACGCAACCGTTAGTCAGCTTTCTTGGCTCTTATCACATCTGCAGTTGAGGGCGACTAAAGTTAGACCCGCTTGAAATGCCGTACAAAAAACAAGGACACATAAGTGGGCTGCCTGAATGAGAAACGAAGGAAAATTAGTCCAACACGAGAGCTATGCATGAATATCACCGTCTTGAATTTGCGATTTGTGCAGTTATTCACTGGCTCAAAGATACTTTTCGTAATTTATTTATTGCAAATCTATTGCACTCATCTGGAATCCACTGTTGTGCAGAGATTTCGTAAAAATAGCAGTCAGTCAAGGTTATTTATCGCCCTCGGGTCAGATCAGCCGTCCTCGAATAGTTGGTTTGAGCTTGTTTATGAAAATAATACCCGTTTTATTCAGCATGCACACAGTATATAGTTCAGCAACCAACGTGGTTATTCTCGGTGTGTATAAGATCAATGGAAAATCCTAACATGAAGCCCAGCTAATTTATTATCGTAGACAGTCAAGCTTTTATATTTGCGAACTAATGGCAAACACACTTTTTGTGCGGATATGAGTAAAATGTCACTTTCTTACCAGGTTCCCTGTGAGCACTCTTAACTCTCTGGTTTATCCATTACTATATTTTGTTGCGGAATTTCAAATTCTGTCGCATCAAATATCTGTTTTACGTGTGTTCTGCTCAGAGAAAGGATAATTTCACCGGATGTGCAAAACTTCATTCTAAGAAGTCGTCACTTGAGGAGCCAGTCAATACGTGACCACATGATGTGGTTTCCGTTATTGAATAATGAGTGACGCTAGGTTTTGTCTAAGCAAGGGCTATTCAGACTGTTGATCGGCCGCTCGTGGACAAACCGTTAGGTGCTCACCACGTGGCCGGAAGGTCGCGGATTCAAAACTCTGAGTGCCGTGAGATTCGCACTGCGAATGATTACCAACAAGGACGAAAGAGCTGTACAGTACTCCTTGATTTTCCAGCATAGATTGTCTTTATTGACAGGATGAAACCGCTATTACCTATTACCAAATCTCCTCACATCGACATAAATTGAATAGTCCACCAGAAAGTTTCATCGTACATTGTACCACTTGGCGATACCCCACGATGCGTAGCCCGTTAGACAGAAAAATAGCAGGCAGAGATATCTGGGCCACTATTTGACGTTTTTTTAATGCTATGCGGATGTGAGTCAGAAAGAAGAACATTTGGGGCGAAAAATGTCACAGGCGGGGTGGCTTTTTCTAAATTCTTCTGGGAAGTATTGTGAATTACATGAAACGTTATAAAATATATCATTTTCATAACTGCGTTAATTCCATTTTTCCTATATATTTAATAACTGGTTAAGAACGGCGATATAAACAATTGCGATGCAGGGATAACTGTGCAAATTCAGTACCGACGTTTCTGACCTTGTCATTCGTAAAAACCATATAAAAACTAGACAATCGAAGTGGTAGGATAACTAGAGCCATCGTGCTGCCACTTCGCAGAAAGATGAAACATTCCCAAGAAATTCTCTCCACTGTTTGAACCCGCCAGCCTCATTCTGATCGACATCTGGGTGCCGTTAGACCAGACTGAAATGAAACGTAATCTTCCACTCATATCCATTCCATACACAGTAAAGTTACAAGAGAAATGTATCATCAGTTGAGCAGTATACAGAATAACTAAGGCAGATTTACTAACGCTGAACTGCGCAACAGCCACGGTGCCTCCCAGCTATGGCTTGCTTCACAGCATCAGCAACCACAGATCGGTAAGGGATGGATGCCCGATGTGAAACCTATCAGTTTGGTGAAAAAAATTTCTGCGGCTTGGCGCGATCAACTTCTGGTAAACGATATGAAAAGCAAATGGCCTTTTGGGCTGAGCATCCCCACTTCATTCCAGAAAAGACCGAAACGTGTGATACTGTAACGGCTTTTTCACCCTTCCCGTTTCCTGTTTCTTGTGTCTCCTCCACCCTATATTAAATGGCTAGTTATGGTATGATCCGTTCTGTGATGGAAAGCACAGAAGCATTACAACAACTCAATCCACTGGGTTTTTTGGGCTCACCTACAATTCTGAGTCTAAGAACGTGTTTGGAGCCGCGAATGCATCATCTGCAACTCTGGCAGAAAGCACTGAAAACAAACAAGACTACTGTTACACGCACACAAGTTGTAGTGTGTCGTCAGCAATGCCGTATTTCAGTAAAAGTAACAGGGTTAATCGCGCTTAACAGTGGCAACACACGCCTGATCACCAGTTTGCCGTACAGAGCAGAGAAGACCCGGTGATATAAGAATAACAGAGAAATTAGCATCATGTTTGTAACGATAATTGCTAAGTAATCTGTAGGCAGAATGGACTTGGCCAAAAACGGAGTAGTTAGGATATCCGAATCTAGGGTTTATTCTCACGCCCCAAAACCACTGAATTATTCGTTGGGAGAAAAATCTCCCCAGGCACTCAGATGGGCACTATTAGTCAATGCACTAGCTATCTACTGAAAAGTTGACCAAACGCATAGGAGGCGATTAAGTCACTTCTAGTCAGACGTTTATAAACGCATATTTTATTACTTATGTAATAGGCCCTTTGAATGTGCTTTTCTGGGTTGCGGATTGTAAAGTTAAAAACAGAAATTAATGATGCATGGAACATCTAGTTTAGCACAAGCATTTCAGCAGCCCGTAATTTCGCGAGAAATGTGGCGGTGTTATTTAGGCCGTAGGCATGGAATCATTGAAATCCGCATTGAAGTCGTCGTCTGAAGGACATTTGACTTGGGTCAAAAAGTCGGGTTTGGTAAACTTCAGAGTCCTGCGGTCATGATCCTATCAGTAAACTAATTTGTATCATATTATAGACCTATTCGTAAAGAATCCTCTAATTGTGTTATTAAGCCTTTAGGATAATAAGCTTTCAGTGCTACACATTCACCATTTGGCAAGAAACTCTCGGGCAACAAACACTTTCTGGATCTACAAAACTTATGTAAAAATGGCCCTATACACTTAACATCGTTGTGAACCAATATTCCTTGTCTGCCATCCACTCAGGTTGAGGAATAAACCATAGAGGTGGGCTGGATCAACAGGCAATTGCTTGGAATTGTTGGTTTACAATTTCTTCGGCAAGAAAAAACAACGGGTTGCCACATCTTTTTATAACTTTGCTGTTTTAGTAAAGTCCATATCATATTCGCTTTGTTCTGTGGGACATCTATGAACAATGTCAATGAACTAGATAATGAGCATGTATTCGTTAGGTCCGTCCAGGTTGTCTAGAAGACAACCAGTTTGCTCACTGGGCTAAAAAATGTGTGTGCAGGCAATTACCCTCTCGCAAACGAGATCAACGGCTATTGTGCCTTCCCTGTTGCCCTCTCTGTTCCAAAAACATTGAGAAATTACGTTGGCCAAGTAATCAGTTGCCAACCCTTGAATAAAAATCAACAGCAACAGCTCTAGTACCCACTGAATCTCTTGCTGTAGCTCCTGACTGCTAGCTCCAACGGATGTGGAACGTGCGAATTTTTCAAAGATTGGGCGGATAACGCTCAACAATACACAGAAAATGCAACACTGTGATGAAAGCTGCTACCAGCAACGATATTTTGACGTAAAAAAACATGCCAGCTGAAAAGCGAAACAATGTTATGTGTGGTCTACAGGACTAACCAATAGTTTGAATGCGAAGACGCTGCTTTATGCCAGCCTAAACGATGCAACAAATAACTGATAGAAGAGTGTTGGTGGGTGCCGGTGGGTAATTGCTGCGTAACTTCCGATTCACAGAAGCACTGTAAAGTTCGTGTTCTTTCAAAACTATACTTGTCTATAAAATGTAACCGAGTGATTCTGGTGCCAGCCAAGCAGTTACTTTGAAATACTGAAGTAATTTACTCAGGCGTCTCTTGAATGACTGTTGCCACGCAAACACATAAAAAGTAGGATTTTCAAAATTGTTCTCCATTTCAACAAGCGTTGCTATTTGAAAACACCATAAACGAGAGACTCTGCTGGGTTTCAAGAGAGTAAAAACCAAATCGGTATGCAAACGAGTGGATTTCGCGTGGGTGAGTTGATTCCTTATGACCTGTTAGGAGGTTCAAAAAGACCACAAATGGGTCTTATCTTAAGTAGTACTGCATTAGAACCATTAAAATGCATTTTTCGACTTTGTGCTGGATTATGCGCTCAGTTAAAGGTACTTTATCTATATGACTTTGTCTCATTGGCTACAAAATGAAAGCATCATTATGAAGTAAAGACTCATATAAAAACTGGTGCTGTTGCCGTTTGCATCTTCTGCTACTGCGCACCAAAAAGCAATCACAGCTAGTTGGTGGTCGTGATGGCCATCTCAGCATAGCAGCTTATTAGGAAGCAACACTGGTCGCATGGCTTACAGACTCACGAAATATTAAATGAACTAGTATCTGAAGTATCACCGAATAATGTCAGGAGAAAGTATGAGTAAAACACTTGCCATTAAATGTATTTAGGCCCATTATTTGTTATCATTGCTAAACTACTTAATCTTCTGGGACAGTACGATGTCTCTTCTCTGCACAATACCACAAATAGATGAAATTTTGTGACTCACGATTTGGAATACAAAACGTAACAGTATCAATCTGAATTATCAAACCTTGACCAGTTACCAGGGCAATATTCTGGTAAACTTATTTTTATTTCAAATGACATGTTTCACAAATCTCACACTAAAGTAAGAAAAACCCTCTTAAAACTCATCAAGATCCGCTACCTAAATGAGATTGCAGGTGTACACATCGTTGGTCCGCACTAGAGACTTCCAGCCAAATTCCTCAGTGATAGTGAATCCATCCTATGAGACAGTGAGACAATGAAAGAACGTACAACTGCAAAGACAACTCCCAGAACGCCAGTTTATTGACTGGCTGACCATCTCGATGTCCTCAATCGGTTTAGTTCTGATTGTCAAACCACTCTTAAAATTCACGCCTGAAAAACCTGTACCAACTATTTGAACTATCCAAAACAAACACAACGCTGGGCAACCAAAAAGAAAGTAGTCGATTACAAATGACTAAAGGTTCCAACCAACTCCTTTGTGAAAAAGTGGCGAACAAAATGCAAGTGACTTGAGTCACGCACTATGAAAGTGCAAGCTCGTCTACAGAAGCATTACACACAAATTTACTAGAAAAACTCCGTGACAATTACAGATGAAAATGAACCGTAATGTGTAGTTGTCCCTTATCAGCAACGGGGAGTATCAGTGCTAGAGTAGATACCCGTACACGTAGAAGTATTCCACAAACTGGTCAGATTTGAATAGAAGGCAACCTATAGCCGCCCGATAGTCTGCTAGGCTGTAAAACCACCGACGCAATACACGACGATAAGATCCAGTAAGACAAACACATTCCTAAGTTTAGATTGCCATCCAGAGGCCAAAAAATGGAAGAATACCCCGCTTAACTTAACATGATGGGTTCAGTTGTGTCATCCACGGAAAAAACCTAGTAACCATACGTCGAAGTATACTACAACAGTTCGAAACCTGTGACTTAGAGACCAGTGCCAAAAGCAGCAATACATTTGATAATATCACCACAAATGCATCAACGGAGGTATCAAAGGAGACCAAATCGCCCTGATAAAAAGGGCTGATTTGGTTACCAGACCCAAGCAAAAGCTTGATAAGTAGGCTTAATGCGTGATACTTGCCCTCCATTAATTACAGCTCACAGTTTATCATCTGCAACAACAAGCATCCACACAGTTAGCAAAACACAGTTATTTACGTAGATTTACCTTAACGCACTTCCCACACTGTTATCCCTAGTAGTTTTATGTAAATTTTAGATTTTTGTGTCTACGTCCTTTGTTGTACCCTTTACGTGCAATTTTCCTATTGAGACGGACCTAAATAGCAAAGCTTTTTAAAGGGCAAGTTTGGTTGGCATTTGTCAGTCGATGTACTAAAGTAAAGACTGCATTTACTTTCTGAATGATTTCTAGTGAGCATGTAACTACTCATATTTATTAACAAAGTGTTCAGCCACGTTCTTGGGGGGAATTTTAACAAAAATGTGCAAAGGCACATATTTTGGCATGATAACCTCTTTCAGAGGTTATTATGGGTCTAACCTTTAAAAATTGGCATTTGTATTCATTTTTGAGTTCATTATGCCGCAGCGGCAAGTAATAAATAGATTTTTGACACCAAGGTAGACAGGTCAAACAGAAATTGCGCGTTTGTTAATGGCCTTTTGAACACCTGGGAAGTATAAGTGAGACAAGGCTTATGTTAGTCTTACTTTTTCCACATGCAGTACTCACATGTACCCTCACATTCTTTTTAAAAAACAAGAATATTAATATTCCACATCCGGTGTGCTTTTTTCAGCCACAAGGTTTTATCACTGCAATTTAAAAAGGCTATATTAGCAAAGTATAGAATTAACAAACACACTATCCGACACTCATCTGAGATCATAGAACAGTAAATGGCAGATGTATCCATCAGAAAATAGGGTCTGCCTACATTGCGCCTATATGCTAGGTTTAAGCTTATTTTAAATTTTGAGCCCTACAATCACCTATCTTCGATTAATTCCAAATCATTTGGACTGACATTACTGAACTTGTTCAATAGAAGAAGTTTACTTAGATAGTTCATGCAAGGCTTTTAGAAGGTGCCTAACAACAATAACCGACGTGGTTTGTTTGTGTGTTATGTGCTATCCTGTTGGAGCTTAGGACAGGTGTTCGCGCCATTACCCGTTTTGGAATAAAGAACACAAAACTGTGCAACTCCCAGGTAACCATTGAAGTGGCTGTAAAGAGTCTCAGCTTTTTCATGCAATACGTTCCAGAATATCAGATGCTAGCAACTTATTTTACCGTGTTTACCAACTCATAAGTCATCAACTCACGTTGTCTACATATCACACAGTGAAACAAGCAATTCTTGGAGACTGCAAAGTTGATTTTGATGTCATTCAGGCTTGCGATTTACTTTTGGCACACGTGCCTAACGATACCGTTACTAGTCAGCAGCCGTCCAATAAAATGTTAGGCTGCAGGTGTTTTGCTTTGCCTTTGCTTTGCCTTTGCTTTGCATGTCTGAATAAAGTCTGTGACCCCAAACAATCACCAAGCTGTAGCAAACTTTAGTGTTTAGCTTCCGTTTCACTCGGCATATGCACGAGGGCTAAGGCGTTACCAGATTTCTTAAGCCTAGACAGAAGCAGTCAAGAAGCTAAGGCTGGTTTTGAACCACTTACCTTCAGTCATTAAATTTTCACCTTAATCACTGAGGTATCTTGAGCTATAAATCAACAGAAACCCAATAAAAGGTCCCAAGTTTATCCCTTAATCATCTAACACTTTATGAATTTTAATTTGGGAAAGACAAGGAACCGTATCACTGTACTCTTTAGCGCGTCCTTAAATAGTGTTGCAGAAAAACACACCATTATTGTTTTTAATAAAAATCACGCAAAACCTTTGTCGCACTTTGAACATTAGTTATTTTAAAAATTAACGCGTCGACAATCAGTAAATAACTGGCCAGACACCAAATTACCAAAAGTTTTATAAGGAAATTTTATAGATTTTGGTCTTAACATTTGTTATTTTTTAATTAAATGTAGCTGAAATTTTGTATATTGACAAAAACATTGAACTATTTAAACTGAGCCGACAGTTTTAGGGATGCTGCAGGCCTACTCGTTTTTTAAAACATTTATCAATTACAGGCAAGCACTACTATTCACCCTTTTAGATAAAATATAATGTTCTACTGCCAGAATGCCTTTTACAAGCTAACATAAATAAGGACCGTAGCCTAAAAGGGTTTTACTTTCGTACCCGTTAACTTTCGTTGGAAATTAAGATGCAGAGAAAATAAAATTCGACCATATTATTTATATTTCTAAGATTATTTTTATTTGAAAACTGTCTGATAATGTGCCACAAGGGACCCGATAGTTACAATTGCAAAAACACCTACTGTTTTACTTGCGCTCTTGTTGATTTCCTGACCTTTTTCGCTTTTATTTTCAACAGCAATTGTTGCATCCACTCGCTTGATTCAATACACCTTTTAAACAATGTTAAACTTAATACTCTTTTTCTGTAAAATATTTTTGGTACCAGCAATGGTAACAAGTTTTTCTGCACGGAGCTTTACCTTGTCAAAATTTCCAAAACTTGTCTTTCTACGTTTGAAAGACATACTGATGCAACGGAAGAAAAATGAAATTGTATGCCAGCCACAATATGCGTTTTACATGTCCTAACTTGGTCTGGTTGTTCAAAAAAGTTTAATAACAATAGAGTTATTTATTGGTGACTGTGAATAACTTTGCTGTAAGAATGCCCATGGAGGTGGTGCTGTCGTTAATACTTCAAAATATAAAACCCTATCTACTATGTACACAGAAGTAAAGCTTTTAATTTAATAATTATCCGTGCCGTCATCAGCACTAACAGTAATATTGTGCGTGTTTACTTTTGCCAGAGATTTATGTCAATCTGCTCACAGGGTTCTTTAATGTATGAAAATAGAAACGATAGGATTAGTGCGTTTCACCTTTTCCATAGGTCACATCTGTGTAGAATGTTGCCGTCTTCTAAGCAGGACTTAATTTGACTTGAGTGTTTATTCACCTAAGAATAATATTTAACATGAACATATAAACATAAACCTTTGTGGATGGATGGCCATTCATTTCTTGTTCATACGAACAACAGTAAGGTATAATCCCTCGCGATATGTATTCTAGGACTTGTAATGTAAATGTACGGTATAATATCTAATGTGCTTCGTGCTGCCGCCATACAAGTTCAGTGGAATGCTTACTGAACATACCTTCATAAGACGTATGGTTTATTCATTTTTATGCTCGGGGAATCATGGCATAGGAACAACAGGCGGCACAAATGTTAGGTAAACCAAACTTTGGAGATAGTATCAACTTAAAAGGTTGGAAGTGCGTCTAGAATACGCAACACGTCTACGCCTGAATATTTGCACGAAAAGCACCACCGCTTCATACACCAGGGGGCTAATTGTATGGCAACGTCTATAAATAGAATTCACTTTAAGGTTTTGGGTTCTTGTTTTCCTAGAACGTCGTTCATAAGTAAATGAGATTGGTTTGAAACGGGGGTGATTACCTACAAAGTGCTATAAAACTGATAGGGTAACTCGTGTGCCAAAATATGATATTCCGTAGCTAGAGAAATGAGCGCATTATCTTAACATGTTTTATCGGCTTTTATCTTATTTCACTGCTGGTTGCAGCATGTCTCACTCGAAATGCAGATTTTTCCATAATTGCTCCCAGAGTTTTAAATGAATTCCAAATGGGTAGAAATTATGCAAATTATTATTGGTAGAAATGGTAACAAAAAAGAGATGAAACAACGTTATCAGTTATTTGACCAAAACTCAACCAATGGAGTATCAAAATTTTGGGCATCAAGGCACGTTGGTAGGTTAGTGGTATGTCGAAACAACTGTAGTTCTAATTGCAATTTCCTGTGCTTTAGTTTCAAAATTGTTTGCTCAATGAAGAATAGTTCTTCTTTTAACGTCATTTCATTTTTAGAGCTCTGGGAATTCATTTGGTTCGGTTCAGTTTGAATGTGCCCCGAATTCTTAAAGTCCGTTTCATCATGAGGCAAGTTTGTTTTGTTTATACCAATGACAGCACCCAAATCCTTTGGTACATATCCAGAACTGGTATTTAAACTCCACAAGTCCCTCCTCACTTGAGATGTAGCCAGTTCTGTTTGATCCTTCTCAGGAAGTGGAACCTCGGCAGAGGGGACTGATGGAATGGGGATTCCTAGAGCCATAAGCTCTCTGGAAAGGAGTTGGGCATATTTTGATAGCAGAGAAAACATGGTGTCACTCTCGATATCCATTCGCGTGTGATTCATTTGCTCGAATGTTTTAGGCTGGTTTGTCAAGTCAAAATAAGGAATTATTGGAGGATGCACAAATACCTGAGGCCGAGGAAACGAATTATGACATCCAGGATTTTCTAATTCAGAAGAGTTGACATTATCTGAATCCATTTGTGCATTCGAGTCTGTTGTTACCCAACTTCGGTCTTCGGAGAAATCACTCAAAGCAGTGGCTCCATCGCTGCTGTCACAAACCGACTGCTCGTTTCCAGAGACACCATCAGCGTGCTTCTGACGGTCTCCTACGTTATATGTTTCCGAATCAATTGTTATGGTGCGGTTAGACCGTTTTTCCTCCATAAACTTGGCGTATTCAGCATCTTCCTTCTCTGGCGTGTATGAGGTTGCAATGTTTTGTCTAAACTGGCAGATTTCCATGAAGATTCTTTCCAAATATCCACGGTTACCACCTAAATTTTTTGTCAACGACGGTGAAAACGGGCCACCTTGACGGTTAAGGGAAGAACTCACCGCCAAGCGCTGCTTCGCACGACTCTTTGTCCGCTTCCACCAATTTCTGAGCTGGAGGGCACTCTTTGGTGTTTCATTTGGTGCTTCTTGACGGAGTTTCCTTGCCACGTGTTGCCAAAACAATGTCTTCCTGTGTTTCGTTTCTGAATGACTGTTTGGTGATTCTACGATGTTCGGATAACGTAGAACTTCTTTCAGCAGGAACTCGAGTTCAGGTCGGGTATATCGGTCCGAATGGCAACTGGGAGCAGACGGCGCACCCGCAACATCCATTGGATTGGAAACAAATGACACTTTTGAAAATTCACTCAAATCAAGGTCATGAAAACTGAAATCCCACCTCACCCTCACGTTCACTCAGTCGAAACTTTTGTGGATAACAAATGTTATAGGCATTTAGTTTTGTTGCGCCTGTGGTAACTCTGGTCAGTTTCTGCTAATTGTGCTTCTCGCTTTCATCGTTGTCGTTACGTATAACAAATCTTGCCATCCGAGAGTGTTCCACAGGCTGACCCTTATGCGACATATGCAATTTTCGTCAAACCGTTGTGTGTTGAAAGGAAATTCGTTTGCCTCAAAATGTTGCATTCCTCTGTACGTATTTCCAGACCGAAACCCCCAAGACTGTCTTAGTTTTGTTGGAGTTTGTTTTAAATAATATTCCGTCATACTTTCCGGAGCGCATTCAATTCTAAAGTTGCACTGCTACGACCTGTCAAATTTGTGTGCTTGGCATCACAGTTTGTTGGTAAGTTGGTGGATGTCTGATTTTAGTCCTATACGCCATCTGAGAGAGCTTTAAATGAATACATGGGGTAACTACGCGGTATTTGTGCGCGCAGCTGACCAAAACACCAATGCTGTTCTGCGCTACAAATTGGTGTAGTACGAATGTGGCAGGCAACCTCCAAACAAACCTAATGTCGGGGGATCGGAAAAAGCTAGCAAGTTCGTGGCATCTGCTCATGCTAATGATCCACCGGTTTCCCAATCCACTTTTATATGGGGAGGCAGGGAATCTATCTGCCAGTCTTCCCTTATCATCTCGGGCAGCATTATAGTGCGACTAAGATTTGTGCGGCCCGCTTCCTGTTACCGACGGCTAATCAACAAGAGTTGGGCGTCTGGGGACCTTGCTGAAATATGGAACGCGGACATATAGATTGCGGTGGTTTGAAGCCGATAGATTCGGCAGGGTCCTTACCAATCAGGACATCTACAACTACCACCGGAAGCATCCACCAGCTCCGTTGAGTAAGCAACTGATTGTTCGGTCCTAATGTGGCAGGCGATAAGCCCCCGGTCCTGGAAATGCTTCGCGAGTCCGAATGGGTACTTTCATTGCAGTCGGTCGAAGGGCAGTTCAGCCACATGTGCTTCGCCAAATGACATCAGTTAACGAAGTCCCCGAGTTTCCCAGATGTCTTAAAGATCAATGAAACACCCGATGAACCAAATTGGGTGAGTCGACGGTTAGAATCGTGTCCAGCTGTGATGTCATTTACAATTTCCTTAGTCGTAAATCTATCAGGATGCACGGTTGTTGCATACAGCAACCGTGTATTTCGGTCGCAGCAACTCCCTGCCAACAGGCGGCATATCTCACTGCACGTTTCATCTAGATGATACTGCAAGGTAGGTTTTCTACCCACCATAGTTTTAGCACACAGACTCCACCCTGATCTACAAACGGTATACCACTCCGTATCTCTTACCCCCGCCGCTGCATATCATCCGCAAATGGGATATACACCTACAATTTGGGATAGTCTATTTTGCAATGTGACCAACAATCTTCAGAAGGACGTCAGCGGTTGCCTGAAGAGGCGAGGTGCACCACTCTGACAATCTTGAGCAGAAGGTGCCCCGGCCCGCTGAATGACGAACGTTAGATGCAAGACGAGATGCGAACTTCACATAATTGTGACCCAAATCAAATCCTGAAGGGCGACGACTCCATTCCAAATGTGGTCTGTCGAACGACTAAGTGTGCATCTTCCCCCGTTTTGAGGCAGTTGGAATCACGACCCCCAAAGATACACTAGCGTCCCATTAGAACTACCAAACGGAGGTGAGTCTGCGTTCGATAACCTATAGTTTCTGGTGCAAGCCCCAAATGCGCGGCCGAAATCCGTGCTGGTAAATGCATGCGCCTCTTTCACCAGGCGCTGTGGCTCCATCGTATTTGTTTGCTCCCAGTATTTACGGGCCAGTCCGTTTCGAGCAGCAAGAAATGTCATTTACTAGATGTTACCTCGGATCACTTACCCATCCGCAAAATTTGGTGGTGTAATTGTAACCCACCAGGTCAATGACTAACCCTCACACTTGTTCCCAAGCCGCCGCCGTAACCTTTCCGTGGCCCAGGAAACAGCCGAAACCTGGGTGGATAAACCTCAGCTGCTGAAACCCGGAAAAGCACGAAACGTCAATAAGCAGTGGAGTGTTTAGGGGGAAGCCGGTTGCACCTATGTTCAACATGTGTGACGGAGGACATTCCCCGCTCATCGAGGATAGTGGACCCACAAAAATGGCTGTTTCGGGAGGCCGAATTCGGTTTTTGGGAGTTTTTTACCTGCCAACAAGTCTTACTGGCCTCCGATGGCCAAAAGACCGCCTGTCATATTACATCGACTGGTAGGAGGATGAATTTTGCCCTCTGCGCAATATAGACATGCAGGCTTGTCTCCACGTTGTGTGGGCATTTGAGCCCTTACTGTTGTGATCTAGCCCCAGGTCTCACCTGAAGGAACACGGACTTGGTTAACAAACGGCCCGCTAGAGTCCATTCTATGATGCTGACTTGGACTGAAGCGCAAGTGCCCAGCACATTCTGCACCGAAAGTCTGCGTGTCTTTACACTTTCGGCTCCACAGAGGAGAAAATTTCAAGTCGCGAGGTTGCTGTTTGTTGCGAAAACTAATGCGTTCGGGCGCCAGATTAAGGTAAGCGGCGGTGATGACTTCATCTGAAGCATACAAAATGAGAGCGCTTGCCAGCCCTGGTAAGGGCCATTTACCTGCCGACCGCTGCAACCTCGGTGTCGCCGTCGAGCTACAACCTCGCTTTGGCAAAGTAAGTGGCTACCTTAGTCTAGCTGGTCGACTAATTTGTCCACATCCAGCTTAGGCCTTGATTGAATTCCGGCCGGCTCGTTCTTTACTGAGGAATCCTGCAGTTTAGGTAATTTTCGTGCTTCTTTCGGACTAACATTAGCTGGACATCAACTTCAAAATACAAAGCAGGGCAATAAACCTTTAAAAATGACACCGTGTAAGCACGGCTCTACTAGACATCATTTATCTTGTTATTGGGCGCCCACGCTTTAGTGATATTTCGATTTTACTGGATATCAATAGCGCACTTGACACCACAAACCAAGGAAGCCGTACCCTTCCTACAAACAGGTATGTGGTCACCAAGAGGTCTAAATAGTTAACTGTTCATCCGGACCATTCACTTTTCTCAGCTGAGATGGATGGGCGCGTTTTAGTCGTGCACGCGAGCCAGGTTTGCCCATCAGTCCGCTGTGCTTGGCGTAATTTGCGTCTCACCAGTTCATAAGGAATCGCGGACCCCAAACCGCATGCTAGTTATGCATAGCAGCTAGGTCCTCTTTGCTGCGTTATGCGAGAAATGATAGCCTAGTTCAGCGATTTGAATTAGGAGTTACAGACTTGTATTTTAATAAAGACAGAATCTGATGGTTGGCGTTATAATTAATGGCCCACGACATGCATCCTTAGCCTATCTTTAGGCCATCTGCCAACCCAGTCTATTATTTTTTCCATTTTTAATGAAAGCCTCTGCCGCCAGCAAGCATACCCTGAATGCTTCCAGGGGAGATATCAAGCAGCTTAACAGAAGGCTCAGCCTACGGGCATAGGCCATACAAAATTTATGGCAATGCTTACGCCATTTATCAACTTAACCTAATGTTGTGAGCACAATTTTTATGTTAAACAAAACGCTCTTTAAAACTCTACGAGTTTTCAAAAGTCAATGAGTGCTTCTATCAAGCGGTCGGAATAACGTTTCTCGAGGTACAGTGTTACACGCTTCCTCATCCGATTAATGGAGCAAAGAATGCCAGAAAAGCATCGGTACGGGAGTGACCTGCCCATAAATGTTGCGTCATCGAGGGTATTTTAGGCTGTAGTAAGTTCCAAAAATCACGATGGCTAAGTAACTGCAACGTTTGTCTACTTTGAGCGAATCACGTCTTTTCTGCGGGCTGAGATGTTACATTTCGTCCAAAACTGCTATGCATTTCTAGAAAATTGTTGATCTCACGCGAACAAATCATCCGAACGGAGAAGTTGCAGAAAAACGCATTCAACATAGGGACTTTTGACCATAAAATGGTTACCTCGAAACCATTATAGTTTCCGAGTCATCATTTTCATGTGCCGGGCACCGAACGGCGTTTCACTACGTTCACTGGGCACGTGCATTAGTCGGATGCCAGTGGGGTATAAGCATGCGGTGAATGTGTCGTTTTGGAAAGCCGTTACGATTGGCCGGCATATGCTACTGTTCCAAGCGTCAGTGGCCGTAGGGTGGTGCTTTTAGTCAGGGTGAAGCATGTGCGCACGTGTAGGATCTTAAGACGTCCACAGCATGACATTCCTTAAAAAGCGATAAGAGAGGGCAGAAACAGGGGACTTTTGAAAAAAAATTGAACCATCTTCTGAATCTTTGCGGCGTGAGCCATCGTTATGTCAAACAGCGTCTCACTAGATGAACGAAATCGCTTAATTTTTATGTAATTTATCGCCACAGACTGCGATGGTCAATAAACAGCAAAATGTAACCCGAATTCGTCGTGTAATACAGAGCAGATTCATTGTCACGACAAGTTGTAAGTGGGGTTTTCTGAGAGTTTCATACAGTTGACTTTGGAGGGAAATAGTGCAGTAAATGTACATGGGTGTGTAAAAGGACTATGGTTTGACAAGCGTGCTTTGATTCAACCCTCAGATGCTTGCACGCATTTGGGCAAGAACACATGTCGGAAAATTTTTCACCCTTTTTTCGAAACGCTTCACCCTTATAGCTGCGGACACCCCAGCTGGTAAGTTGTTCTGCTAATTGTTAATGTTACTAATTTTAATAGCATTATAAGGTAAAGGTTCATGTTTAATCCTCTGCCCTAACCCATACCACTAGGACGTTTTTTCTTCAGACTCAGTTAGTCTTTTGTCTCAATAAACACACTCCTCGCGTCTTCAGCTTCTGTACTTAAGCCTAGTTTTTTGAGCATATACAAGGTCAGAAATGAGATGGCCGTGATTGCATCCAACTAGTAGGTGATACTCTTAAGCAGTCCTGCCATCCATCAAATAAACCTCAACCTGGTCTACTAAACATCACTGACACGATATCACGACTCCCATCCTCCTTTGAGAACCCGGTAAAATCTACCACATTATGATGCATCGCACCATCTACGGCAACAAGTCCCTGGAGCCAAGAATTGAAGCACGTGAAACTCTGCTCCTCTGTGATGGCTGAAGAGTGCCACGGCTCACCTCTGACTGTTGACATCTCAACAGCTGTCCCACCTGTTCCACTTGTAATCCCCTATATGTTACTATCTCACCTTCCGCAGGAGGTGATGAGGTAAGTGTCTGAGTGGTTGTAAACTCGCGTGCCCGTTCATCGATACATCAGGAAACCGCTGGGTGATTCCTGAGCATGAAATCACGTCTAAATACGTGCCTTTACGTACAGACCTGTTTAGCCACGTGCACGCAATACATTTGTGTACATACGTAGATGTTCTCCAGGTAACTGCGCATGTAATACTGGCGCGGGTCTGGCTTAAGGAAGTTATTTTCAACAGAGGTTTTCAAAACCAATAGGCATAACGTATGCAAACGAGATTACGGATGGCAGGCAATAATCTTATGTGCTTTATACTATATTTGGTTTGACAACACAGATTTCTATACAGCTTGGTCACCTTGGACCGACCAAATGCGAAAACTTTTGACCACCTTTTGTTCATTGCTTCCAATTATTACAACCACTGACCATCAATTAGGGTAGAGAGATTCAAGTATACTACAAGTGTGTAAAAAGCAGAACCTACTGCAAGTTTTATAGGGGACTTACAGAGCTTTACAAAACACTTTGCGAAAGTTTTCCAAATTTTCGCTTGGAAATCATTTGGTCTTTTGTGCGAAAGACGTCCGTACACAGTATTCTGTAGATACTCCGGAAGGCTCACGGCTAACATCATCGTGAAAGGCTGTTGCCACCTTCATATTATTTGGGGTTGCACTGCCTTTAGTCCACCTCATCGGCCAGATATAAAACATGTTCGTATCTCTTGTTTCCCGAAGTAAGCATATAGATAAAATTTAAGGATTTTATTATTTGCTGAGTACCAGCAGTCACGGGTAACGCCTTTTGGTTGTTTTTACTATGCAGCAATCGCTACCTGAAGCTGACAGCAGTGACTCAGTGAATGGCGAACCATACACTTACCTTTCTGATCAGTTCACGCAGCAGCTTTTAGTTGAACTACAGTCTCTGTTTATTCTAAGTCTTTATCCTTCCTGTGACTGCTCAGGTTTCTGGACTAAAGTATTGTATTTTATACAAAGTCGACTCCATATTAGCTGTTTTTCTCTATTAACAGTTTTCATGGCTCGATTTATTCACATCCACTACTGGATTTACTGTTGAACATTTTGTCTAACTTTGAACTGCACAACATTTTTCCCGTTTGATTTGTCCGATTGCACGTTGCCGTTTCTATGCCATCCCGTGTCATTAAATGCCCAAGTTTTAATATAGCCAAACACAGTCGACCTTGTTACAACGTGTGTCACCGACTGTGGAACCAGGGGCAGTGGATTCATCGTTGAAAGTAAATCGGATAAAGTAATCGCCTGACAGGCCACAATTTAAGCGTCAAAGTTGTGGAGGCAGTCACTCCCATTCAAAGGACTGCTGGTTCATGCAAGCTGGTTGTCATCGGTGTGGAAGATGTTGTTGCCTCCCAAAAATGTGTCATTCAGCCCCAATATTCTTTATTGATGCTGTTACAAATTAAGTTGCAGGGTCACAAACACACTTCACGCAACTTCTGCCTCCAAACGTATTCAGACGCATGTGAAAAATGCATCAACATCTTTTGGACCAGATAAGAGTGGCGCGTTACATTATGCAATGAAGAATCTTTGCAAGAAAATTTAAGGGTGACTTACCCCTCATTAGGCCCCTGTTTGGCTTAAAAACTAACAAGAGGAGAGGTGGAATTTTAGAACCAAGATATGTGAACGTATCACATAAAGTGTGACGATCAACAAAACTACATATATCTTTGAAAGGAATTGCCCAAATCAACTAGGGTACATACGAAAAAAGGATACTGTATACGCTATGAGAGTTCGGAATACAGGGCTAGCGCCTAAAGGCTTTTTCGCCATGCACCACTTGTTGGTTGAAGCTGACAGCAGCGCTTCGGGAACAGGTGGTCATTACTCTTACATTCACATTCCCTCCTAGATTGTACTATTGTCCAACTGACGAATGACCCCAAAAAATCTAGTTAATCATCCCGGAAGTTCCACTCCCGTCAGGTTTTGTGTTTCATTTTCCTTACCACGTCACGTCTCTGCGTAATGAATGTTTCTCAGTCTTTGGCACTATGATGGCTTATATTGACAGACCCAGACAGTCATTGATCGTCAGGATACTAAGTGCACCTCCACCTTCATCCTGTCCCATTCAATCACTTGCTGTTACCTGTTTACGTTAGTTTAGTTACTTTACGTTAGTTTAGTTACGTTTAGATTTTCCCTCTATTCTTGGACTTACTCCCGTCTGCTGCCTCTCAAAACTCATTAGGCCTTAACGGTCTCATCCCATTTCCTCTTCTTTCTAAGCCTCGATCTTCGGCTACACCCGATTCGGACGTCCTATGTGGCTGTTATTCAGTTCATCTGATCTGTGCTTTACACCGCAGGGATCCCTATCCGGACCAAGAAATAACTCCGGTCCTACAATGGCTTTGTTCTACGTCAGCGGATTCCCTGGATCAAAATACCCCCAAGAAAAATTCCGCTACCCACAGAATAGCACATCCCATCCCAATCACCTCAAAAACAACGTCCGTCACGGGGTTGTCAAAAAATGAAGCATGTCAGTGCAATGATGTCACGGCACTACCATATCGGTTTGATAGCATACCCGCAACTATTCACTGCCTACCTTTGGTGATGCCCTCGCCCGCTCGTGCCCTTGCCTACATCTGGGAACAAACTCTTCACCTGCCTCTAGCTGCCTCCGGGACCCGTTCATTCTAAACCGCTAAACCTTCCCTTCGGATGTGAACATCTCGCTGACTCTTGTTCTAAGCTCCTCACAAAGTCCCCTATTTTCCATGCAGTTCGCGTTCCGTCTAACGCGTTGGCACCAACTCCCTCCAACAAGGAACGTTTACACCAGACCCCACTCCAGCAGTGACCCAAGTGAGCCTCCACAGTTTTAATGTGCACCGTGACTACGAGATTCCTGCTACCGTGGATGAGTTTTGCTGAGTCCTCTATTCCGTTGTCCCCACTTGCGCTTTTTATGACCCTAGTCATAAGCCTAACAGTCCGAGGCGAAATGGGCCTCGTCGATGGTTTTAGATTTGAGTTCAAATTGGCCGGCCAGATCGTGACAATCCAACTGCCGCACCAGATTCGTTTTTCGTAGTTTGAAAGTTTTTCATCGTGAACCAAACAGGATGACTCTTTTTGAACGTCTCTCTTTCTAGTTTTGCCCACCACCTTCAAACCTTACCTTTTTGATCTAATCTCAGCTTGATATATTTTCTCAGAGGCAAGATAAACTCTTGGTAACTGTGTTTCGTTCCCATGCCGGTTTAGGCATGACCAAGTCCACATCGGGTAAATCCCACCCTTTGTGACACTGTCCGTTTTTCGCGCGATCCCCAGTATCTGGAACCCCTCCCAGGCGTGCTGGCCGAGCCTTAGATGCACACCCGAAATTGCTCTGAACCCATACTTCGGAGGAAGAAAACTTTAACTTAAAGTTTCAGCATTTGATGGTGTTTATTCGGTTCCTTAAGATATTTCCGTATAAGCGCAGTTTTTTTGAAGTTGTTTAAACGTACTCAAGGTCCATCATGGGCGCGGAATTTATATTTTAATGGCTGCCAGCGGCTTCGCGTGGTGTACCTCTGATGACGGTAGGGAATTTGTGGGAGAGCCGGTTTCTTCACGTGTTTTATTTTGCATCGCGTTTGGAAATAATCTCGAAACGACAAGGACGATAATTTCGCCCTCTATGTCGCCGCAAACTCAAAATTAAGCAGCTTTTAACGACCTGTGTATGAAAAAGTCTCCTATCATTGTGACACACGTCCTGCAAAACCAAGCCAAGGAATCCGTCACAGCTAGTAAGTTTTTCGTTTCTTTATGGCGGTCAGTACATGCTATATCAGGCGCGAGGCTATACCGAATCATCGATAGTGACGTTGGTAGAATTAGTGCGTTTATGGACAGAACAAGCATACAGCACAATAAATTGGCCAGTGCTCTCAAGTTTTGGCACAAATTAAAGGGATTGAGGCCACCTTGCGGGTGCACGTAACACCCTCAACCGGTAAATATTGTGGATGTGGTGAACTACTGGCAAACCATCAGACTGGGTATGTTAGTCGCGGTACCGTCATCGCAACGCCGTGCTTTGGACTGTGGACAGCCCCGTACATGAAGATCTTGGGTGAGTCGTTTAGAGTTGTCATTGTAGTTACGATTCGCCACGGAATCATCACAAATTGAGACCGGCATGGATTAAAGGTATTCTTGGGTCCATTGAGGGCGCAGGGTGTTTGATATCTGTCATTCAGATAAGGTAATAAGACATCCGTGACTACATCCGGCACACAAAATAGGAAAAGTCTCAGAAAGACTTCTGGAAGGCACCATGACGTGAGTTAGACTGCGGCACGAAATAACAAGTGGCCAAATGTGGTCACAATTCCTGGCAACTAGCGTCTTCTGGGCCCCGGTTTTCAAATATCTGGGGAAAACCTTGTCGATGTGGAGCATGCGGACACCGTTATCATCTTCAACGAGGAGGAAAAGATGCAGTTGTTTTTGAATGAACTGACAAAGTCATCCCGTCCTTTGGGATGCACCCTGCACTCACAGTGTAAAGTAATAATAATAATGTTTATTCACAACCGGTGGGTAGCGTGATCATAAGATTACGTTCAGAATGAAGCAAGAGTTTGTTCGTAGTTGTAGCTAATGGGCTGAGTTGACGAGAAGGTATAGTCAAGAGTAGGAAGGGCTTAGTTGCGGATGTGCTATCAAACTGAGTATGGCAGTGCCGTGTCGTCATTGCACTGACATACTTAGGTTTCTGGACAGCCCCGTAACAGACGTCATGTTTGAGATGATTGGGCCGGGATGTGCAATTCTGTGAGCAGCGGGGTTTTTGAGTTGGCCAGGGGAATTTGCAGAGGTAGGACGAAGCCAATGTAAGATCGCAGGTATTTTTCTGGTCCGTTTGGGGATCTTCGGGGATGTAAATCACTGACCAGCTGGGGTGTATAACAGCAAACAGGGCGTCCAAACCGGGTATTGCCAGGTATTGATCAGACTTGACAGCAAGTACTTGCCCACTCAATAGGTCTTCGTTACCTCTGTATTCATAGGTGCACGTACAATGACTCACGTTTTCCCTGGATCCCAGGCTCAAGTCTATACCACTTGGTTTACGGCTGACACATATACACCCTCTTTAGCTTTAACTTCGTTGCGCTCAAGAATGCGTATGGTTGCCGAATACCGCTATTGAATAATCCATGTACACATGCGACTAATTGAGCAATTGGTGGGTTTGCCCTTATAACAGTAAGACTGCAGCCTCAGCCTGGACATTCATTTGGAATTGTGGAAAAAGGAATTTAGTAAGCACTTGGTGAGTTGGCCACTACAACTTTGTTTAATTATGTTTTAAATTATGCGTATGGAGTGTGTACGAATGGTGATTGCTTATACATTTTCCTTTCAGAAATCCTGTCGAGTAAAAGCGGCTTCCTGAAACTGAGAACTGGATTGACCACACATTACGTTTGTACCGATACAACCAATAAATAGAAACATGATTTTTAAAAGGTAGTTGTGTATTTTTAGGCATGGGGTTGACACACGGATGACATGTACAGATATAAAGGACCGCCGTTGGTCGTTGGATTGGTTTATTATGTATAGTTGGGGCGTTAGTCATTTACGAGCATGCGTACAGGGCTCTTCAGTTACTATAAGTAGCCACGGTAGGCGACGTCAGTACGGTTATAAGCGTGACGATTGAAAACGCGTACAGTTATGATTATGAAAGACCGTCATTAAGCAGTAAATTAGGTCGCCGTGTATAGGTGAGGCCTCATAATCAGCGTCACACATGGACACGGGCCTAGCAGTTACGATAAGTAGCGAAGGTAGGCGATATTGAGTACAGTTATGAGTGTGACGGGTCGTCATTAGCCGTTGGATTAGGCTATCGTGTATAGGTGTGGCCTCATAATCAGCGCCGCACATTGACACGGACCTAGCATGCTGCAGTGACGATAAGTAGTCGAGGTGAATGACAACGATTACCGTTATCATGATGTCCGCTTCATGACGTATTCCGCCTATGGTGAGTAATATTCCTGATAGAAATGATACCATTGTGTTAGTAATTTGCCGAAGATTACCTCCTGACGCTGTATTGTCCACGGACTAGTTATGCATAGCTGGAAAAATCATCCACAGAGATGGCCCCCGCATCTCCATGCACAATTCATGCTGTTTTTTACAATGTTATACTTAATGGAAACTGAGCTCCATAAGAAAAAGTGTTGTGATGAAGTACGCTGAACAAAATTATCTCGTCCGTTAAATCTGGGTGGGTATAAAGCAAGCAAACGTTGACGACCGACTTTCCTGGGTGGAATTTGCATAGGATATTCTGTAGATGTTACTTTATTCTTAAAGAACGCCAAAATATGGTAAAAGTGGGATTTCATGTTTATCTCTCGTAAACCGGTAGCAAAATGTGAATCGGCGATGGTCCGTGACCTTGAAATTTCGCTCACTTGAACAAAATGTTATGAGTAACATATCCTGCAAGTGTAAATGGATTAGACTAAATCCATACAATTCACAACCTCGAAAACCCTACAGTTCAGGCAGAAATAATTTGGGTGTGCTAGTGAGCGGCGTCATTAACGAGATCTGACTGTAACCGTATGATTACGCCCGAAGGTATGCCACCCACTAGTTGAGAATAAATGAGTAATGAAGTAGTAGTAGTAGTAATAGTAGTGAAAGTAGTAGCAGGCATTGTCGGCGAGCTGAACCACCTCCTCGTGGTGCCGACTGGGTAGCCTGGACGCCAGTCTGGGTGAGCTAAGAGTTCAGCAACTCCAGACAGGGCTAACCACCCTGTTTGGTTTCAATGTGCTGGTTACTTTCGACAATGTACACTACAAAACATCTGGCGCCTCCGCACCAGTTCCAACCAGTACACAGGAGAGACTCGTGGGGCTCACGTGTGAGGAATGTGGCAAGTGGTGTAAATCGAAAGCTGGCTTGGTAGCCCACCATCGAGTTCACGACAATGATAGTGTTGGTACGAACATGGTCGCCCAATTGGCCTGTGCTTTGTTCCCGCCTTTTTCGACGAAGATTGGCCTGAGTCAACATCGCCGGCACGCACACCCCACCCAGCATAATGCAGATAAGCTCAGCCGAGTGAAGCATTCCGGTGCCCGCTGGTCCCAACAAGAGTCACAATCGCTCTTGCGCCTGGCTAACAATTTATATCCGTCTTGTGAAACGCAAACCGCGCTGTTCGCGAGACTGGAGCAGTATTTTCCTGGTCGATCGGCTATCAGCATCAAAACCAGGTTACGGGTGCTTAACTGGCAAGCACAACAGGACGAATCATCATCTGGTGGACCTGACCAAACCATCGGTCAAATAGCGGCCTACTCGTCAGAAGCCGATGACTATAGCGTCTGGTTTAAACAAACCGTGGATTGCGCCGTGTCACTCTTAGAATCCCATGCTGACAGTTCACTTGCTAGTGTTGACCTTCTGGCATTTGCCCGAGGGTTGCAGTCTGGCATCATGACACCGGAACAAGTCCTCTCGCTTCTGGACCTCCACGCCTCCAGGACATTTCCACACACCTGGAAAACCGTATCCCGACGCCGTCGTCAGTTAGCCCATCGGATGCCGGTCAACCGAAAGCAGATCCGCCGAGCCAACTACGCCGCCATCCAGACCCTATACCACCAAAGACGGAAAGATGCAGCGTCTGCTGTGCTCGATGGGTCATGGAAAGATCTGTACAAAGGCAACTGCGGCCTACCTCCAGACGCCGAGCAGTACTGGAAACAGGTGCTCTCAGCCCCAAAACACGTGGACAGCCGGCCCAGTCGCGTAGTAGTACCATCCGATTGGAGCTTGATTGAGCCCATCACAGGAGAGGAAGTCGGCCGTACGGTCCGTTCAATGGGCAATTCGTCCCCAGGCCTGGACAAGCTCACACCCAGGATGCTCCGCCGGTTCAATGCGAACGTACTTGCTGGGTACTTCAACTTACTCTTACTAGCTGGGGGTTGTCCCCACACCTGTGTCGTGCTCGTATTACTCTAGTTCCGAAGGTCCCTAATCCGACTTCACCGGATCAACTGAGACCGATCTCCGTATCATCCATTCTTGTCCGATGCTTTCACAAGGTGCTTGCTGATCGCTGGAGTCGTAGATTGCAACTGCCTTCACTCCAGTTTGCATTTCTACATCGGGACGGCTGTTTGGAAGCTACATCGCTGTTACATGCCCTGCTTCGTCACTCTTCAGCGACTGCTTCTAACCTCAGCTTGGCGTTCGTCGATATCTCGAAAGCATTTGATTCGGTTTCGCATGACACAATCGTCAGATCTGCCGAGGCGTTTGGAGCACCGTCACCTCTAGTTCGATACATCGCACAGTCCTATGAGAATGCTGTAGCAGTTTTCCCCAGTTCCGAGGTTCACTGCCACAGAGGTGTGAGGCAAGGAGATCCACTCTCCCCATTATTGTTCATCATGGCAATGGATGAGGTTCTTGGATTGTCGATGCCGCAACTGGGATACCAGTTCCATGACACCCTAGTAGATGGTTTTGCCTTCGCTGACGACTGGGTCGTGTGTGCAGAAAGTCAAGCTCGCCTCAAAGAGAAGCTTGAAGCTGCCGCGGTTGAGTTGGGAAGAGCTGGTATGAAGATAAACGCCCGGAAGACGAAAGCGATGGTGATCTGTGGGGACAGGAAACATCGGGCGACAGCAGTCTCAGTCGAACCATTTTGCTTCGCCGAGGAACTCATCACTCCTCTGGGTCCGACAGACACAGTAACATATTTGGGCATCCCCTTTACTTTCAAGGGAAAGGAGTCTTCAACCATCGACAGCATCTGCTCAAACTGCTCGACGAGGTGACGCGTGCCCCGTTGAAGCCGCATCAAAGAATGGAGATCACAAGGAACTACCTGATACCGAGGCTGACATATTCGCTCGTGCTTGGCCAAGTCCACCGAAACACGCTCAAAAGGTTGGACAACTACATCAGGCAATCTATTCGCGGCTGGCTACGTCTACCGAAGGATACCCCGATCAGCTACATCCATGCCGGTAAACAACATGGGGGACTTGGTATCCCAAGTCTGAGTGCAACAATCCCGATGCAGCGGAGAGTGCGTATGGAAAAGCTGCTTTCTACTCAGTGCCGTGTACTACGCAATGTGGTCAACGATTCCGCATTTGGCAAGGTTGTTCGGGATCTCAGCCTTCCGATCCGTGTCCATGGTTCATGCGTAAACACCAAGGAAGAGCTGGTGGCTGCTTGGGGTGATAGCCTGCACAACAGCGTTGACGGTCGCGGTTTACGAGAGTTGGTCGCTTCGCCTCTTTCTAATCGATGGCTTGTATTTCCAGAAAGAGTGTTTCCTCGGATATTTATCCGCGGTATCCAGCTCCGATGCAACCTGCTCAGGACGAGAGTTAGAAGCGCTCGACATGGTCACGGTGGCCAGACGATCTTATGTCGTGGAAACTGTGGCCAACCAGAGAGTTTGCAACCGGAGAGTTTGGTGCATATTTTGCAGTCCTCCTGGATTACGCATGACGTCAGATGTGCTCGTCATAATCGGGTTGCAAGGGAACTCGCAAAACGCCTTCGTCGCCTGGGATACATCGTCTTCGAGGAGTTGAGAGCATCTACTTCGACGTCTTTCATCAAGCCTGACCTGGTCGCTCTTCGGAAGCGCCAAGCAACTGTAATAGTCGTCAGCATACTCTCGGATGGGCGCGGAGTGACTGTGTGGAATGAGAAAAGGCAGACGTATGGTGCTGATGAGTTTTCCTCGCTATAATCTCAGCCCAACGTGCAATTGGTTGTGATGTCCACTTTTTGGTCCACCAACCGATGATCCTGTCTTATCAAGGGACCTGCTTCCCCAATCCGCCAAAGCTGTTATTGGACCGGGACTTCCTATGTTGACAGTCACTGACTTGTGCTTGCTCGCCATTGTGGGCTTTGATACTAATAAACTGAGCGCCTATGAATACGGAGAGAAGAGTGTAGAGATCAGTGGCGGTGTAACGGCGTATACTACTGATGAGTTTTTGTCAGGTCGGAAACAATATTGTTGACCGCCACTCTAGGTTCCGTATCGGTTGTTCGAGTGAGCTTGATTATGACAGTTTCATCTCCTGATTAGCTCTGCATTAACTTGTCGACATACCAAACTTTTTGCTTATCTGACTGGAACGTTGGCGGCATGACTTGGAATGAGGCGTTACTCTCTTTTATCTCTTATTCTCCCGTGACCCATTCGCATTCATCGCCTGCATTCACTTTTTGTCTGTGACCATGCTCTTTAATAATAACAGATTAAGTAAGCTAAGCCATGTCTCAGTACCCCCTGAGCTTTTGTCTCTTACTCGCATTTAGGGAGAAGTAATTTTAAATTCAAAGATTGACAATTTTTGGTGAAAAGCCGAAGATATAGTTTCCACCGGGCACATGACCGCGTTTCATGAGGGCTTGATTATTGTCCTGCTTGAATAGTCTACTTCCCCGAATTCAACGTGAATGAATGGTTCAACGTTAGGCGTTTACGAAGCGCGCTGCAACATTTTCGCCAATAGTAAAACCGAACAGCACAGCTAAGTCCGTGGTGACTAAAAAGGTCGGCCAATGCTAACACACTCATGAAACACTAACCTCACCTAAAATTGAAACGGTTTACGCAAAAATTAGTGACTGCAAGTATTTTTCAAAACTGGATTAGGCTCATGCCTACCAGCATTTAGAACTAGCGGAGTTAGCAAACCCCATTACTACCACCAGTGCTCATGGGGAAATGTTTGTTTTTAATCGCCTTCCTTTATAAATCCGCTCTGATCTATCCGATCTATTTATTATAAGCACTCATCTACCTGGACGGTATTCTAATAACCGTATATATTATTGAGAAGCTCTTAAAATCGTTGAAGCTGGTGCTTGATCGTTTAAAGCTTTGTGGACTATGAACCGAAAAGAAATTTGCGGCTTTGGCTGATCATTTGGACTATCTGAGATTAACCCCTCTGGCGGATAAAACAGTTCTAGTATTGGAAGCATCTCAGCCAGGGAATCAACATGAACGGAGATCTTTCTCAGGGATGGTCAATTACTATGCAAGGTTTATTCCGCTAGCTACCACACTTTACATCTGCTGAACTACCTCCTATCTCGGGGATTATTTTGGATTTTGAGCCATGCAAACTAGAAGGTGATTCAACAGGCAAAATGTCCTTCCGAGTTCTCCAGAGCCTGCTCAGCTCAATCAAATAAGGTCCACAGTTGCCCGCGATGTTAAACTTGATGGGGTGGGGTCCGTGGTATCGCCAAAGAGTGGATAAGGAATTCTACAATCATTCACTCACGTTTCAGAAGTTTTCAGCTTGCAAGGAGGAAGTATACGCAAATTGACGAAAGGCATCGGTGGTTTCATCCAGAGTGACTCGTTTTCAGCACTAACTTTCCGGGCATATGTTTGGTCAAAATACGGGACACAAGCTTTTAACTAGGGTTCTTAGACAAGATACACCAGTGCCTCAAATGACATGGCCTAGTGTGAAGTGTTGCGCATTAAAAATTGCCAGCTTTAGATATCTTTTGCAGTACGTTCTTGGACGGGCAATTTTTACTACAAATGTCTTAAATTGTTCGAAGTTCCGAAATGTGTCGTTTGTCGCGCCAAAGCCAGTGGCGTTCCTTGGACCGAATGAGCTGGGTCGATGACCTGTTTATCAATGACACAGATATGCGAGGAAAAACAGAAATGATTCAGATTTATCAAGCGCGCTTCGGTTCCATGCGTGATTTCCGTGAACTACCATTGCTCCACAAAATCGAGTGTTACGGGATTCAAGGGGGAATTCTACGCTTGGTTAGGGCGGCGCTATCAGACAGAATATTCCGAGTGAAAATAGGCTCCACCTACTCCACTCCGTTGCCGGTCTCCATTGAAGTTCCTCAGGGCTACGTTTTGGGACCACTGCTGTTCTTGATCTACGCCTACGATCTTCCAGACGACCTTTCAAGTCCATGTCCTACTTTTGTGAACAACTACAAATTCTGTAGTCCAAATGTTAGTGCCATCCAAAGGAATATACACGCCGAAAAGTAGTAGTCTTTGGACTGACACCTTCCCCTGAATGACGAAAAGTGCGTCCATATGTCATTCGGGGGAAACTATAATAATAATTATAATAATAATAACAACGTTTATTCCCAACTTGTGGGCGGCATGCCGTCAGGCACGATCATAAAGTTACAGTCAGAATAAAGGCATGACTGGCGGGGGCTGTGAGTACAGAGGGTTTTGGGTGGGGAAAGGGGACAGCGTTATAGGCGGTGAGCTTTATCCAATGTAAACGTGGTCACCACCAAACCGGCACGAGCAGAGTTGCGGTCCATTGAGGTCCATCCAGGAGTCCCGAAGGAAACATTGCTCACATTAGCAAAAAATTTCTACCGGAATTTTTTTTCCAGTCGCTTAACGAAGGCAGCATTTCCTCTACTTGGAAGGAAATGACTGTCATGCCAGGCTACAAACCTGGTGACCGCTTATCTCCCAGTACTCTTAGCCTCTAGCATACAATGCGAGGTGATGGGACCCATTCTGAAGCGGGTCATTTTGAATCACCTCGGTGCCACCTCAGCACCTCACGGATACCTTCCTAGCCATTCCTTCATGACGAACATGCTCGTTTTCATGGAGTGTCTAACATAACCCAAAAATGAAGTATGCCCCATTTTTGACCGCTCAAACGTATTCCGTCGAACACTACCCGTTACATTGCTCCACAAACTCGAGTCTCATGGGATTCAAGGAGAAATTCTACACTGGACTAAAGCCCTCCTTCCCAGTAGAACGTTCCGGTGAAAGTAGGATCGAATTACACATCTTTTCGCACCGTCCTCCGTTAGAATTCTTCAAAGCCCCGTCTTGGGCTCACTCCTCTTTCTAATCGACGTCAACGACCATCCAGATGCGCTTTCAGTTTATATCTACTTTTTGTGGATAATTTGAAGACCTGGAGCTCCAATTCCGGCTCACTTTAAATGGATGTCGACGCCGCAAGGCAGCGGTCACTGGATTGGCACCTTCCTCTGAATGACAAAAAATGCGTCCGAATCACGTTTGAAGATTCAGCAAACGCTTTTTTCATACATGATGAGAATAGACCAGAAGATCTCTTGAGGATAAGTTCCAAAGAGGATTTGGGTATCTGGATGTCTTCAGCTTTATACTTCCTGCCGTGAAATTTTGGCTCAAAAGACATTCGCCATTCTACGTATGATTCGGCGCACCTTCTCCCGTATTACTTGCATGGGCTTCCAAATACTCTATGGGGCCTATGTTTGACCGCTTCCTGAATATGCCAACCGAGTTGCCTATTCAGGACGCAATAAGGACGTAATTGTCAATGAGCGTATCCAACAAGCTGCTGAGAAAATGGTTGCCGGCCATAAATATGGATTAAGGAACGCGTCTCGCGGTCTTTCAGGCGAACGGCAGTCGCTGACGTTGACCCAGAGGAAACATAATACTTGTTTATGCCCTGTTTAAACGAGGTTTTGCTAACAGGTGGTTTACCGTGGACCCAACTAACACACAGTGAGTATATGGTAAGAAATTTTTCAAGCTCGGCACGATTTTATTGGCCAAAAATTTTTCCCATTCCGAATAGTTGCTGAGTGGAATGGCATTCTCCCGACGGTTGCCCACGCTTCTTTTAGTGCCCAGTTCAAAGCAACACTGGACGCGTTTTATGCAAGTCCCCGCGCTGATACTCTTATTACCCCCCGCTGAGAGCTTACAGTGCTACACTTTTTTTCGCTTGTGCCTTTCAGGCGAACGGCAGTCGCTGAACGACAAAAACAAAACCGACTCGGGAAATTTGGACGTAAGCCTTGATTCTGTGTATCAATCCGTGGATCCGTGAACTAAGAGGAAGAATGGATGTTTACTGTTGTGTGCAAGAACCATCATTCCAAAACGCCCGAAAACTTTACCTTAATTACATTCAGTTTACCCGGGTAACACGCAAACGAATGCTTTAGCCCGGTTTAACAATTTGGTACATGCCAGCAAAATATGGCTCCGCTGGCAGCAGCACCTCCATCATCATTGCTGTGGGCATCAGGGCCGTGGAGCCAAATACACGAAGTGTATTGTGGCTCTGTTGATGGCTATATGGTCCTTGTGGGGGTTGGCGCGTATTCCAACTCATATTAGCTGTGCCCACGAGAACCGTATCTAGCGTGTCGACCGTATCTACTCTAAGCAGCAGCGTTGCATTTTGCTTGTACCGGTTACGGTTTTTTACGACAGTTGCACGGTGCTTACTGGTTTGAAATTTTAACTGTCCTAAAAACCAATGGGATAAAACATGTTTCAGCAACAAATTGCAATCCCGTATCTAAGGATTTCTCCGTAATATCAGTGACTAAGTTGAAGAACGGATTGGTGGAATTCAAGTCCTCCAAAAGCAAGCTTGGGAACGCTTTAACCGTAATATGTTGTAGGACCAATCGCCCTAGGAATTACCATTTGGACGAGGAGTTTGAACGCGTTTGGATCTGTTAAGGTCAGTATTGATGGTTAAGGTAAAACGGCGGCGGTCTTTGATGAAGCAAAACGCAGATAAACATGATCGAACTCGACCCTTACAAAGGAAGGAAGGAACTTTCACACCTGACTTTGCTCCAACAGCGACACAAGTGAGCCACTCAAGTTTTACTGTACGCCGTGATCTTGAGATTCACTTCATTCGTATCGCGAACTTCTCCATTTCATCACCCTCACATAGGCTTTGCCTTACCCTGGCCATAATCTCAACAGTCCAAGGCCACGGGGCCAACGCAATGGTTTCCAGTTTTAGTTCAAATTGACCGGACGGATCACTGACACTGCTGCTTCACCAGCTTCCCTAGTCTGGTCCTTCATCTTCCGCATTTTGTAGTTTTTTACGACGTTCCATGTAGGTGCCTTAGTTTTTATTTCACTGTTGTATTGTCGCCTTCATCTTCACGCTGTAACTGTCCGATTTGTTTTCAGCTTGAAATGTTTCTTGAAAGATAGGAAAATCTCCAATAGCCGTATTTTTCCGCCCATGTTATCAACGTTATTAAATCGTGCCGGTCTAGGAATAACCGTATCTGCGTCGGACACTGCTTAACATCTGTGTTACTACCACGCAATCCTGGGTACCCACAAATCCCATCATTGTGCCTTTGTTCTGATTGTAAAATTATGATCATTTCTCACGGTTTCCGGCCCGCCGGCTAAAAATAACCATTATTCCCACTAGTTTATAGCACCTTCACAAAGGTGGCCTGTTGAGTCGCATGCATGCAATACAGTCGTGCCCTTACATGGTTGTTTCCAAGCAATTTTGAACTTGTAACAGTTTTGCTTTGATCTTTAATCATGTATTATGTGTCTTTTGGCTTGGACCTTTCTCTATTGCTATATTTATGCATTAGCTTCCACCTTGACTGTTGCTGGCAAGTAAGCCTAGGCACATAGCTATTCGCATAATACCTAACTTCTAACGTTTCTTCAAACACCTCTCTGCTGTTTCTGTTATTGTCTGCGGTCGTGAGCACAAATACCCGTAAACTCCCTGTGTCTTGCTACCTGCGGGATAATTTTCATCTGATGTTTGCCCTCTCATTTCTGTTCAAAGCCTTGCAGCATGCTTAAACATGCGCAAAATAACGCCGTCTTGATAAAGTCATGGCTTTTCGCTATTCGGGACCACGGTAAATCCTTTTTATTGCAAAAATAGCCCATTTCTGTGCGTACAAGAAAAATAATCCTCAATTGACCCCACAGTTTACCTGATAACATATTCACATAGTAAGCCCTTCTTGTCATGACGGTTAATGCAAATGCTCCACCGGCATCTAGCAAGGGTGTGCAAGCTCTGGACATCCCTGCCCTGACATCATCATCCCACGGAACACTGCCAATTCACTTGTTAACACGTCTACTTCCCCGGTTTATTGAGCGTTTGCAGTTTTTCTTCCCCATTTGATAAGCTCGTCCACAAACAAACGTCCCGATTAAAAGACGAATACTCGGCAGATGGAGCCAAAATTGTCTGTTTGATAGGTTGCAGTCCCGTAAATGTGGAAAATTACACAAAAATTGGAAACTGAATGTATTATCTGAGTACGCTCCACGGAGATGCCCGCCCTATGCGTTGCACCTGAGGAATTTTATGTGACCATAATCCCTCCAGTTACACAGGTACTCCACCCATCTCCGACGGAATGTGTCCAAAGGTTTTCGAAATATATGTAAAGGAACACAACCCTAACCCAACTTAGGAATGCGTAAGGTACCCTTAAGATAACATTGTGACGTTCTTGGCTTACGTAGTCGTGCAAAACTCTCACCAGCCTTGCCCTATTTGGGATTAATCTGCACTACATCCAATTTGTCAACCAAATAATGCACAAGAAAGCCCCTTCTCTAATTACTCCGGGAGAGAAATAACACCTGATACATACAAATAAGCTTGTAAAGGGCTTTCCAGTCATATAAAACAGTTCTTTGTTGCTGACGCTCATGCTTTGTTTATAGGCCATGGTTGTGTGGGACTCATTGCGCTGTCCCAGTGACTGAGGACCCCAAACGTGCTTCCAGCTTTCCTCCTTGGGGTGTGGTACTGATCCAGTCAACACAGTAATTGCCTGCTATTCTACCGTCCTCCGTTATTATCCGAAAAGTTCTAGTTGCATTTTTCCTTAGCATTTTGTTGCACTTCTTTATACTTACTGTCCACAAGCCCAAAGCGGTTTCTCTGATGAAGCCCCGACCAAATTATCCTGACCTTGCTGGCCGCGTCAGTGGTCCTAGAGCTGCACTTCCTGGCCTGGTGCCGTAGTAAGTAACATCGCATTCCTACCTTAACTGCGTACCCGCTATCTTGCCTGGGATTACCACTTTTTGGTTAACTGACGCTTGATGAGATTCATGAGTTAATCCGCTCACTTCTG
Organism: Clonorchis sinensis; assembly: GCA_003604175.2. Classification (NCBI taxonomy): domain Eukaryota; kingdom Metazoa; phylum Platyhelminthes; class Trematoda; order Opisthorchiida; family Opisthorchiidae; genus Clonorchis; species Clonorchis sinensis. The sequence goes on from CM030370.1 coordinate 63,298,660, forward strand.
TTGCCAGATACTCTCGGATGATAACTGACAGATACCCTTGCCAGCCCACAAATCCCACCCATACAATTTCTTCTATACCCGTCTACATTGTGTAGGTAAATCAATTTACAAGTCCACCAACACGCTTATGTTTGTTTAAGCTCATTGAAATATCTGATACTGTTGCGCTAGCCGCTGAAATTGCCAACGCTTTTCATCTATTGACTCCATCCTGCAGCCTTATTGCCACACACAACAGTCTCTGCTAATCTCATGCCGTTTTCTCTGCTTTTGAAATTTTCCCAACTCCAAAAAAGCTCCTTTAAATGCTCTGCCAGAAGACACTCAGACTGCTCGATTTGGGCTTACTATCCTCATGGACCATAATGACCGCTGACGCCCCTTCTTTTGCATTCTTCCCGTGGTAATTTCCTTGGTCACCTCAAGGCCCCGGAAACGTACACGTTGCTGAAGTACTGCAAACGTGATATCCGTTACAGAACCGCACGAAAGTGGAGGAGTATTATTGCAATGATGACGCAGCAATTTCATACACAATCTTACGGCACACATGCGGCAAGATTCTTCATAACCTTGATTATAGCCTTCGCTTTCTTAGCTTCCTACTCACAAGTACAAACACACCTCTGACCTTGACACAACTATCACAGCGCTGGGTGTTCTGATCAATTATATTCAGTCTTCAAATCTAGGTCTATTTGTTCCCTGCGCCAATCACGGCAGGACACACCGTTAATGTTGCCCTGCATATTGCCAACCCTTCGCCCACGCAAAGGACCCTTACCACTAGCTCTCCTAGGAGAAGCAAATCGGTGGGTTTATCAAATTATGCATCGTACCATAATTCTGAAATGTTAACGGCTAATTTTTCTTGCTATATTACCTCCGCCTCACCAACCCTATCACGTTGGCCTTGAGGTCATTTGGTTCTTAGTAAACGTTTTAACTTTTAGTCTAAATCGGTTATCCTGACCAGTTTCGCCGTCTTGTTGTTTTTTTCCGCACGTTACACTTTTTGCATCGCGTCATAGCTGCGTCTCATCCTTCTGCCTCACAGTCCGTTGTTTTGCTGCTCACAACATGCTGATTGTAGCAACCTCGTTGCCCCACCCTGGCTCATTACTGATTTCCCATATCCAAAGCGCAGCCTGAGTGGAATTTACGTAAAGCAGACTGGTTACTAATTAGGTGTCTCTTTCCCTATTTTCCATTGTAACTGTAAGATCCGGGCGGCTATGGATCTCACAGGACGATTGCGACTACTAGATTATACGCAGTTCGTAACCAGTAGACAACAAGAGCAGACAGACGTGGACAGCGGACGATGTATTGAGGACTGACAGGAACTGGTTCTACAAACAACGGGTTAGTAAGCGTCGTAAATTGAGCGAACGTACAATCAATAATGACGCAATCAGCGGGAGCGAAAAATAGTCAATGAAGCGGCAGGCAACAACAAGTAAGCACTAAACGATGTACGAGCATACATATACGGACAGCCTGTTAGTGTGAGTTGGCCGTATAGGGTGATAACGGCGCAGAAACAATCAGTACGTTCGGGAGGTTAAGGGACTGTCTTTCGGTCGGTAGTGCGACGCGGTAGCGCGTGTCACTTGACAAATTAGACCGCTTGGTCAGGGCTGTTTAAAACAAATCTCACCAAAAGCTGTCTGGCAGATGTAGTATAAAGATAATACAAAAATAGGGTCTTTCCGGCGCCAAGTTGGTGTAGTGGGCAGTGCGCTTGCCTGTCATCCGGGGAGCTCTGAGTTCGATTCCCGGTCGTCCATTTTTCTGGTGGAGCAGACACTCGAGTATAGGTACGACTGAGACGAACTTGCGACCAAGGAGGGACGGAAAACAAATATTGACGTCGGTTACGGAAGACCAAGCAGACCTTAAGTAGGACCGAAACAGGGGAAAAACCAACAGCGAGAAAACAAAACGGCGTTATAATAAACGGGCGTAAGTCACGTTACTCGTGGGCAGTCAGAACACAAGGAAAATTACCGCTGATCATCGTTGAATCACATGGGTAATCAACAGTAACAAATGCCTTTAAGTATTTGAATAGCCGTAACACACTACTCGTAGGGCTGCTCGAAAACATCGTAAACGATAGACTCAGCTGGGTTCCAGGTGAGTCTCCCGCGAAATAAGATTTGTTTAAAAATGAGTGTATCTCGATTATTTGAAAGGTCCCTCCATTAAGCAACATTTCGGGGATATTGGCAACAGCTTGACTTAACAAATGTGAGACCCGGTTGGATGAATTTTTAGAATCTTTATCAACTTCAAGGCTCTCCAATCCAACTAGGATATTACGCTTTTTATCACGATATTCACTACCTTTGGGCACAAAATATTTAAGAAGCACGTGTGTACCTATTTCAAAGTTTTATTCTGCGTCTACCGAAGGGGGGTAAATTCAATGGCCATGGCTGAGATTGCATGCTGAAACTGGCTACCATCTCTCCTGACCATCTACAGCCTGTTCGGAGGACTAGGCCAAAAATAATCAAATCAGGCTGTAGAATTGTGCGGGACTTTCCTTAACGGTCCAAATTTATGCGCTGCTCTGCACATCCCTTGCACTAGTATAACAGTGGCCTATTACATGTACCTCGTGTGAATACAAACGGGTGTGACCTAAGCTCAGATTGTCTGTTTTAGGCAGCGGTACACTTTTAGCTTGCCACTCCATTCTGCAGCACAATCTTCCCCGGTAGTGCGCCCCATAGCAGTAAATCATCTCGGTGGTTGAAATAGGGTTGCAGTGTTAGTTTTCTGTTGTACATCAACACGGGCGGTGCTGATCGTTGCTGGCCGGACTAGTCCAGCCGCTCACCGATTTTACTGATGTACGCATAGTCTTCCAAACATGTCGAACGGTCTTACTCCCATTAGGCTAAAAGCAAAATTTACGTGATTACGATCCCGGTTTTCCAGAGGCTATGAAATGCCCATTCCTTGAGTACTGACTGGGACTTTTGTGACCACAATGACTGAGGTTTGACTTGCTTTCGTATATTTACATATCCGACTTGCATACATGGTAAACGACTAGCAAGGCGCACTGGAATTTCAAGAAGTCCTTAACAAGGGATTCGTTGGCATTTTATTCAGGAACCCTCTCGGATACTCTTTATCTGAGTCCAGAAATACTTCCTTGAACTCGGCACAAGTTAAGCACATCTATTCGCAGCCTCAATCATTGATATAAAAGGATCTAGTATAGTGATATGGAATTAAATTTAAATTTCAGAATACTAGCTGCGCTTCCGGAAACCTGCGGGCAGATGGTGGTGCTTGCGATAGAATATCACAGCTATCATTACTGCGTCATTTACCCTTTTTGTGGGCTCTACGGACAATACAACATAAGACTTAGGTTGACCATTAATGAACCGCGTCTACACAACCAATATCACTTGGGTAGCAGATTTGGAAGCAACTCTGTTACCCACGTTTTTCATTACCATCATCATTGTGCATGGGGGCCTCGGATCCGTCGCGATCCTAGGTGGTGAACAGTGAGCCCAGTCGCCCTCACACCGTTTTGTGCCACAGTTTTTATGTAGGCATGCAGGTCTGTAGCTAGAGCTCACTTATTTAAAAGATGCCCGACGACAAGCAATTCAGAAATCTCTCACAAGCACACGCATTGCTCTTGTTGAATGAAGTGCGTCCACCCGCTCGAGTAGGCATCACGATGTCCAAGTTGCAGTCATTGTGATAGTCTGTGCGTTCATTGTAAGTCAGCTTTACCTGTTCATATCGTCACCACGTTACGTTGCGTTACGTATGTGGTGTTTTACCGAGTTAGACGTAAACACAAACACAAAGAACAGTATCTTTACTTCCAGGCTTGTAGGAAGCATACTAACTTAGTCATTACAGTTCGAATGTGGCGGGGGACAGCAAAGAAGAGAGAAGGCAAAACCAAGTGGACTTGATTGTCATGTGGCAGTAAATTGTAGCTTGGGGAAAACAAAAAGCTAGAACGATCGGGCGGGAGGTACAACAACCTCAGTGATGAAGCAAGTTGATTTGAACTAAGACTGAAAACCATGGCTGACTACGAGTGACCTTGAAGTTATTGGCCACGGTCACGTAAGAAAATTAGTGATGATGAGATGGGGAAATTCGCAGTATGGATAAACGACAAGTTAAGTCGCAGAAGTGTAATGTACACTGGAACTGGAAAGACTCACTGGTATTGCTGCTTGGTATAAGTTCTTTTAGAGAGGAAAGTAGTGCAAAATCGTGGGACCAAACCAGCACTGTAAATGAAATCACTGGATTTTTAGATTGGGAAAATTAAAATTACAGCAAAACACCGGGTGATTAGGTCTTAGGGCAGCTCTCCCCGGATTAGAAGAAACTCGCTTTAAAGGCGGTTGTGGGCAGGTAGGCACCTAATCCGCAAATGCAAGTAAAGGTCTTAGACAACGAGTGTGTGTGTGTGTGGCATTCAGACCGAGTATATGGCGGAGCCACGCCATCATCTCACTGACACACTGCGGTTTTGGGATGGCATCGCAATTGCCGTTATAGCTGGGACGATCGGGCAAGAACTGGGAGGTTCCGTAGCCAATGGGGGTTTTGGTTAACCAAGCGCACTAACCTAGGTAGAATGATGCAGTTGCAGAATCACAATTAAATTAGGTTCAGTTAGAGATCCGTGGCGCCGCTGTTTATTTTCGACCTGTGGCAAAAAAATAAACACCGTTACACGTATATGAACCAACAAGACTGGCGGCGCCTCGTGAATGTCAATAACGTACCAGTTTTACCCCCCTTCTTGTGTAGAACTGAGCATTCAAAATTCTCGCATGGTGGTGAGAAATGGATTTTCCCTATCAGCGTATTACCACGATAGGTTCTAAAATTTCGCGTTCACCCAGACTTGGGTCTGTATTTTTATTTGCTCAGGACTACTCTCACGGTCTTTATTTCTGTTCCCGTTTATCGTGGAGCTTGTAATTCTCCAACCGTCTGTCACAGTTAATTAACGCCTTGTGAGTAACTAAACTGTTATTCATCCGTATGCAGAGCTGATACTGTATCCGTCTTGTTATATTGTTTTACAGGCTACAAGGTACTTCACAGAGCATTCCACACAAGTTTCAACTAGTTTTGAAATTACTCGAAGAAAGCAGGTTTCCCGAGGAGTAACCACTTTTTGCACACAACTGCAGAGAGTTTGTATTTTGTAGTATCACTGGTAACACCCAGGCTGTTGTCTACAATGTGGCTAATCACGTGTAAAGTTACGCAAAACTATGAGCTGCCATCAAATACCCGCTTGCTAGAATGCTAACCACTCTTGATTCCATCCCTAGATGCTAGCAAAGTGAATTTACTGAGAGAAAACCTGAGTACAGAGTAAATGGCTGGTCAACTCGGATTGGCAGCAGCCATTTTAAGCACATATGAGGTGAGCTGAAGTTTAAGGCTCAAGTTGTCGGTCGCCACTTGAGATCAGCAGGAAACCATGTATATTAGAAATAAACAAACTCTCATAAGGCTGTAGGTGGTTATCGGCGGCCTGTCGGATGGAGAGTGGGAACACACAGGCAATAGTAAAAAAAATGTATCGGTGAGTGTCTGTCATACGCATAGTTGCCACACCTGAACCACGTTTTCGCACCAAACACTTACAAACCAATAAGGGCAACGTCAGTAGCAGAGGTCAAACTCACACCTTGCTTTTGTTGTAACGTCAACAAATAATTTCGTAGGGATTCCGCTCAGTGCCATTATTTTAGCAGGAGGCACTCAACAGGAAAGCAATCGCTAATATTCTGGCTTCAATGGAAAAATTTGAGTTTGATACGAGCAATTTTGTAATTTGAAGGAAAAGAAAAATCAGTTCTCATTGACACGGCACCCGTAGATGTGAGTGAGGTTGCTTGGAGGAAGATAAATTATCTAAGTAGGGGAAGTACATGACTGCTTTAGGCACTGATCCCTTTTCTGCAAACCATAAAAGGACTTGAAGCTCAAAGTTATCTTGCCACTTCAACAGACACAACCGTTATAGCCTCTGAGAGGTTGGCTCCCTAGTTTATAATATATCCTTACAAACTTCCCATTGCTCTATACCGAGTACCGGCTGGTCGACTTTTTACTTTGACAGCATCAAAACAGATGTATCACCATACGATTTTGACGCGGAAATTTGAATTTTCCAGCTGCAAAACAGGTGCAGCTTATTTGCGCTCAAAAAATTGAGGTCGTTTCTCTCAATCTGGCTTCCAATTTTGAAAGTCCTTAGGAAGGTCCTGCACATAAGCATTAGCACAGGTGTGTGTGGTTAACTAATCCCGTCCTGGGTGTAGTTTTTCGGAAGTAAGTGAATTGATTATATTAATATAATCATCATAGTAATTATAATTACTTACCTAAATATGCATTTATAAATGAATATTTAGGCAAGGGCTTGCGAGCCTATACAATGAATCAAACTGAGGTGGATGGCAGTCCGAATTACCCAGATCACCGAAAGATGTTTGTATCCAATAGTCACCTGCAGGTAACCTAGGTGACTAGCTGCATGCAGCTCGTGTAAAAATGTGTCTAGCTACGAGCCTCTGAAAGGTATATACCCTGGCGTTCACTGTCTGCCCGACCAAATTCCAAACCAAACGCCGCGGAACATGTTCAGAAGAGTGAACTATTGTTCTAACGTCAGAGCACTTTCGGACTGTAGTGGTTAACGGCCCTGAGGAGTCTCTATTGAACAGAACAAATTCACAGTGTAACCCAGATACAAAGTCACAAGGAGAAAAAGCCAAGTAAATCTTGACTCACAGTTCAAAATAGGAGATTCCGTAGTTCCGTATTCCGTTGAACCACCACACCAAGAGAAGTTCCACCTTCCAGGTATTCCAAATCTCCGGTGATCGCAATATTAATCCACAGGTGTGAACAGATTAGTCCAGCGTTTGTAGCTAAAATTTTTGTTCACGTTTAGAGTTAGCAGCAGCTAATTATAGCCAACTGGCAGTCACAACAACAGTCACTCAGCAAAAGTCTCAAAGTCATGTTGGACCCAAGAAGCGGGCGGCAGCGGTTGTATTTTAGTAAAACAAACTTTTTGTACAGTGATGTGACTGACATTGATGGGGAAAAGGAAGATGATGCTGAGCATGAAAAAATAGCAGTTTACAATGCTACAGGACAAACCTTCAAGCTCTGGCACTTGCCAGAACTTTACTCGGAGAAAAGAGTAGCCGCTATGTTTATCGGCGTGTCGTGGCTGGATAGTATAATGAAAATATGGATCCGAAGGAGACCCTGGGTGTAGCATGTGAACCAGAGCAACGGGATGGCCGGAGACTTGGGCATATACATGAAACTTTTAGACTGATGCAACCTTTTGGAGAAATCCAAAGAAATAGCCTAAGTATTTCGCTTAGTGAAAAACGCCAGAGAATACCCACTGATTGTATCCTTATTTTTACTGGTGACCGCGAAAACCGCTCAGCAGCTTTCGTTGAAAGATAGCTCAGATGATGTAATGGACAGCAGCATGGAACGAGCAGCGTTATTTTCTCTAACATAGTTCACCTTATTTCTTGCACCGAGGTTTCTCAACTTACTCAATTTCTTAGAAGCAGCTGACGACGACGGATACAACTGACGCTGTCAAAAGTCGCTCAGTGATACTTGAAATGACGGAAGGTACCCCGGCCCAGTGAGTTTTATCCGCTAATAATATACCAGTTCGTTTCACCTTGGGAACTGTAAACGGTCACTTTGGCGATGGTTCTTATAGTAGCGAGTATTATAGTATAAGGAGCTACAGAAGAAAAAGTGTGAAGGAATAGCGAGTTAATGATTGTGGGAAAGGAAACAGATAGAACGGCGCCAGTGGTTGCGTGGCATTACCACGCTAGCGGGCATCTCCAACTGCTGAAGTGATGGGTCTCTGATGCCACAACATTGCAGAAGACGTGCAGCAGTATGGCCAAGACCCTTTTTCTGTTTTAATGCTGCGTCTCCATATATTGCGTTATCCACCTGCCTCAATGACCGAACCACAGTGAGGCAACCGATCACCCAGCATGGAATTCATGGCCGAGCCGGTGTAATTAGTTATCAGTTTCACCCGATTGATAAGTTGCAGTTATATTAATTACTGCATCAGGATTGAATTGTCTACCTTCAAATTCCTTCACATAGGTTCACGCTGGTCCTTTTTATCGGGTCCGAAGAAAGAAACACCTTCACTGGTGTACGCTGTCCTTAACCAGAAAAAGAAGATGACAGTGCGAAGGCATAAGCATGGAAAGTCCAGGTTTCATGGAACACCAACCGTATCCCTGGCAGCAAAGTTAACAAACAGTATCCGTGATATTGTTACAATCAATAATTAGAGGCCTTTAGGCGTTTGCATGTTTTGCAATTACGGAATAGCACCCAGACGCGGGGTTTCGAATCGGAACCTGGAAGAATCTAACCTTGATAACCTTGAAATTCCACCGGCTACCTACAATCTGGCCCAGCGTTTACGCGGGGTAAGTCTAAAGCAATTCTTCGAGTCGCTTCTTTCCTTTAAATTGAATCGGGGCAATCAACCGGCCCATTCTGGTCTCTGCACTGCATTATACAAGGGATCATGAGATGATCTTAACTAAAAATACAAAATGATGATGAAGTAACCATGATCCTTACAGATAAAAGTGCTCTTATGCCGCATCGGCTGCCGCGTATTGACGTTGGCTCGGTTGCCCTAACTGCTGTATATAACAGAGCCGATGACTGAAAAGATGCTACCGCTGAAATATCCCTTCTTTCTTTATTCTTATTCCTTGACTTCCGCCTCGTTTTGCTTGAGATTCACTCTTGTGTAGAACCCAGCCGCATACATATCAGCCAGGCACTTATGGAATTGACGCACTGCACGCCACCACTCACATTTACCGCTCCGTGTCCACCATTCCAGCCTCGTTCTCCTCTCTTCATTGCAACCTTTAATGTTCAAATTCTTGGACAGATCGGCCGGCATGCTTCTTTTGCGTGTATTCTAGATACCTTATTGAATGACGTCTAGTGTACTTCGGGAACCAGAATACAGGATTTGCTGAATTTATCCCAACCTGTCCATCCAGACGCCACAGATTGTGACCTATGTGTGTTTCTGCGGCTGGTACGATAGTTTACTCCGGTATGTGCGAGCTGATGCTGTTTTGCACGACCGGATACCTGTAAACAACTGACTATGCATTGTCCTGCTTTCTTCTCAGATAAAAAAATCACTGATTGGAATACTGAGCGTACTTCTTCGTCGTGTTTATTTTGCATCAACGAAGTGTAGCCTCGATTCACTGGAAGACGCGCATTCAGAACAGAATATTCCCTTTTCCAGCACACAGAGGTCGAACTTGTTTGTAGTAGCAGAAGATTTCGGTACACAAGTAGGGCATCTCAGTTAATCATAAATACCCCATGCTTAGTTTGAACGCGAAACGCAAGAACAACAGTGGACGAATTTAGAATTTTGCACTGTATACAGACACAGTAGAGCCGTTGTGTTACCTAGCGTCCCCTACCAATAAGCAGTCTTGGAATCACACTGACCACATCGTCATCAGCTACCAATGGTGACTTCCGACTGTTTTTTAAAACACAGGTTGATTCAAATCCATGCCCTTGTTTAGTGCAGCTCTCAGGCAAATCTCTTCGCCAACCTTTCAAAACCAGCTCCACACTCAACAGTAGGAAAGAATTGTGAGGCAAAAGTTATGGAAACTTATCAAAACCTACTATGCAGTGCAGCACAGGTGGCTTTTTAAAAGTACATTTAGCCTAACAATGATGATATAACCGTGGTATATGTAAAACCTGGATCTCTAAATGTGGAGGATACTCTATCTCAAATCGGTCACTATCACTCCCTACTGTGAGGCACTCTATCTCCTTAAGCTCAGGGTACAAATCGACTAGACAGTCAATTAAGTGATAGCTCAAGCGTGTTGTACGTACGGCCAGGGAGGCACAAATAAACCAGAAGGGTAAAGAAGTGAAGCATGCCAATGCGATTGTGATAAAAGGACCTAAAACGGGAACTAAGGGATTTTCTGCAGGGGATTTAGTTAGAAACGTTGGAAATGTACCATAAAATATGCAGCAGTGTCCATATTTCATGACGAAGTATTTTCATCGACAATTTAGTTGGTCGTCTGCCCCTGTGCCTAAGCCCTTTGTTCGATCCGCTCATCGTGACCTGCGTTCTGTAAGTTTAGATCCCAATTTATGCCTTAAACGTCAGCGGTCTGTTTTATCAGATGAGCTCCCACCGGCATAGTCCAAAGATGCAGGATGATCTTTGTGTTGTGCCTCAGTTAGGTCGTTTTTAGTAGTTGGAAACAAAAAAGTGTTGCATAGAATTGAGAAAAACCGATGTCTTTACCCAAAACGACTTTTTCAATCATAGGGCTATAAGTCTCACCAATGTTGTAATACGGCTACTGGCTTTCCTTTTATTGCACTGCCTCTCTTTAACACACGGAGTGGAAGTCTGATAGTATCAAGGAGGATCTTGGCCGAGCATGAAGTGGATTTATCACATACTCAGATTTCGTTAAGTGCCTGAGCCGCCAAACAATAATCGCGATTTGCTTTCTGCACCTCAATTATGCAGAGGCTTACTTAGGTGCTTCCAATAATTTTGTGCTTCTCCAAATCAGAACTGCAGTCCGTTGGGGCATAAGCCGACACTACAAACAGGCAGCGCTTTTTATGCCGAGAGGCATTGAGCTTGATTGAACTGGATAACCGGACGGCGCAAAGCCGACTGTTCACTGGGATCCAATCCAGCAAAGCGCGTTCAGCTCTGGGGCTGAGTGCAACTCCCACGCCATATAGTCCACGAGTAATCGCTTCTGGGTCACCGGACACACGGAAGAAATGTGAAAGAGCTGAGTTCATCCTTGGCGTTCTGAGATGCATAACCACGCTTGGGTCTTGTATGCGTGTTTCGGAGACACAGCATACATCAATTTTAAGGGAGTATAAAGTTTCAACAAGCTCTGCCTGTTTGCCAATTTGACATAGAGTACGGACATTAAAAGCTCCTATATAGAAAGGATCTCGTGGATTTAGAAGGGTGTTATTTTGTTTACTGTTAATAGGCAGCAAGGGGCATAGGGCCTTTCGGTCAGATAACTGACAGTCAAGTGACCCAGTGACATTTGCTTGTGTGGTGGGAAGGGGTTGGGGAGGGATATCGGTGGACACAGAACTGCGCGGGCAAATGATACTTCCCGGTTGCCCAGGCCGAAGAAGGGGGTTTGGTTGAGGTACCCCACCTTGAGCCTTTGACTCAAAGTCTGACCCACAAGGCAGTGGGGTGATCTAGGGTTTTGTTCAGGGACCCCGCCCCTAGCCTCTGACTTAAAAGTCTGACCCACGAGGCAGTGGACAGTAGGGTTTTCTTTGGGGACCCTGCCCGGAGCCGATGACTCAATAGTCTGACCTGCTCGGCTGCAGGGGGTTGGCCTAATCTGAGGGCGCAGGGAATAAGGCATCACTGTCTCATTCCTGATGCGGCTGCGCACAGCAGGTGCCTTTTGAGCAGCACCGGACTCTTTGGTTTTGAAGTATTTCGACCGTAGTGGATAATGCGCCGACGGTCACGGTCAACCGTTGGGCGATCGGAGTGTGCGGTTTTTAGGGCCGACCTTTTCTAACCCGTCCTTCCTCGGGGAAGGCAGCATCGCTGCTTCCATAAATATGGACATGCTGGTCACCTGGGGAAACACCTTACTGCCTTCACACTCCTGTCGCAGAGGACAGTACGACTTTACCCCAGACCGCCTCGTAGCACGATTACTCGTAGTACGGGGTCTCGCTGCTCTTGGTCTGACTGCTCCCCTTTGGCCTTCCTGGCATGGTTGCACCTTGTGGAACGACGTTCCAGCCAGTGTAGCCTGCGGGATCATTGCAGCACTCAAGCCCGACCACCACGTCAAGGTAGCAAAAACGTCGACTGGAAAGATGGGCCGAACACTTCGAAGAGCAGTTCAGCTGGCCTCCTGCAACACAATCTGTGGACATAATGCATACGGGCCAGTGGAATGTAAACCTTGATCGTCCTTCGGAAGAAGAAATAAAGTACGAACTATCCGTACTAAAACGTGAGAAGGCACCGGACCGGACGGTCTCTATCCAGCCCTCTTCAAAGAAGGCGGAGAATCCCTAGTGACCCATCTGACAAAGCTTGCTGGTGCCATATGGAACGAAGAGAATGTGCCTGCAGAATGGGGCATGTCGACAGTTATCCCTATTTTCAAAAGGGTACGCGGACCCTGTGCGAAAACCACCGTGGCATCAGCCTGTTAGCTGTGGCATCGAAGGTGCTCTCTGGTCTTATCCTTCGAAGGTTGACTGAACACAGGGAGAGACAGATCCGTGAAAACCAAGCTGGGTTCCGTCCTGCAAGAGGATGCATCGATCATATCTTCACCCTCCGACAGATTCTTGAGCAGCGACACTGCTTCCAGCAACCAACAATGGTTGTGTTCCTCGATCTGAAAGCTGCCTTTGACTCTGTAGACCGCCAGGCACTATGGCAGTGTCTGTGGAGCAAAGGTGTCCCCATAAATTCTTGACCCTCCTTAAGACGCTGTACGCCAACTCCCGCGGCCGTGTGAAGGTCTACGGGAAGCTCTCCCTGAGTTCACCACATCAAGTGGTGTCAGGCAGGGCTGTCCTCTTTCACCTTTCCTGTTCAACTTCGTCATTGATGCGATCATGGAAGACTCACTATCAGCCTCTAATGCCTGTGGAGTCGAAGTGCTCCCGGGCGTCCGCTCACAGATATCGAGTATGCAGACGACATAGCTCTTCTTGGATCTGACTCGTGGTAATGCAAAGAATATTAAATAATCTAACTAATTCCGCCTCACGGTTCGGCATGCGCTTCACACCTGCAAAGTGTAAAGTGCTAGTGCAAGACTGGGTGGGCCCGAACCCTAGCCTCTTGCTTGCGGGTGAACCGATTGAGGTAGTAGACAAATTTGTCTACCTGGGCAGCTGTATCAGTCCCGGTGGTCTCGCGAAAGATGATATTTCCATCCGAATTGGGAAGGCCCGAGCAGCTTTTGTGAACCTGCGTCACCTGTGGCGTAGGCGTGACATCAGCTTATCCGTCAAGGGTCGAGTTTATAATGCTGCGGTGCGCTCCGTATTACTATACGGATCAGAAACCTGCTGCGCGCCGAGGACGTCAAAAGACTTTCAGTGTTTGACCACCGATGTCTCCGAGCATTGCCCGAATCTGGTGGGAACACCGGATCAGCAATGCTGAAGTACGTCGAATGGTATTCGGGAGAAATAACTCACCCTCGATAGATGAACTGATCACACTGCATAGGTTGCGCTGGCTTGGCCACGTGCGCATGCCAGTCGACCGACTTCCTCGAAGGGTTCTTTTCGCACAACCACGTGAAGGGTGGAAAGAGCCAGAGGCGGTCAAACAATGACTTGGCAGCGAAGTATAAAAGCCATTACCAGCAAACTCAGCTGCGCTGGTCACTGCCGTCTTCCTGGATGGGGACCCCGAGACGGGCCACATCAATGGTTAGAGACATTGTCAGACATGGCCCAGTCGCGCCCTCAGTGGCGCTCATGCATCCAAGCTATTGCCTTCAATGCATAGCCCTTCCCAATCCCCCACTTAACAGCCCATTGACAGTGGTGCATTTACGCAGCTCGCGCCTCCAATGCGCAGCTACCTACCTCACCTCCCCAAATCATCGGCGGACGAAACTGTGGCTACAACCACTGTACGACAAGTACACGGTTTCATACAGCTGAAGATGATGATGATGCTTCTCCAAAACCTTAGATTAAGTAAATTCAGTTTGCTGTTCGCAGCTGCATAGGGCGTGATCGTAGCTCGCCGGATAAGATTTATGCGTATATAATGGAGGCGCAGCAGCACTAGCAAACTTGCGTAATTTTTTTTAATTTCAGGAACGAAGTCCTGTGAACCTAAAGGGCCATATATACAAAGAAACTTTAATATCGATCTTGCTTTGTGATTGTAAGTCTTGACCCCTCCGATACAGGTAACACCCGCAACTTCTAAGCCCCCTTATCTCCGTAGCTTAACATGAGTTAGCTGGCTGCGCAGAGTACACAACGAAGTAATAGTGATTATGTCACCATTCTGGATCCACTTCAGAGGCACAGGCAAATCAGTCAATTATTGACAGCGCATCTGTGTTCAGAATCAGTGCTTTGCTTCCGTATGATGACAATCTATTTGGGTTTGTCGCGGAACAGTAATGAAAGGGGATGGGGGAAGATCCCAGTGATTGGATGTTACAGTCACAATTAGGCACTTTGACGTATCTAAGCAGCTGGACACTCATTCAGATAATCTGAATAGAAACAGACGACAACAACATCGCTGGCATCAAATAGTAACTATTCCTTGCAGTCTTCAGCCATACGCAGAGAGGACCACGTGGTCCTCATCCTAGAATGTGGGCCTCACTGACAATACCCCGAAGTTTCGTCATTTTCTTCATACTCACCTACCTATTAAAAGTTGACAAACTGTCTGCTCTCCTGACTCTGAATTTGGCACGGAAAACAGCACCGTTTTTGACATGCGTTTTACATGCTCGTGTTTTCTGGTAATGGTCATATTCTTCGGTTTACATCCCTGTGGCACAACCAAACGATCGTTCTCCAATTATCTTATTGAGGATTCCTTGAGACCTCCCTACCCGAGCTAGGCTCCTGAGACACCAGCTGTCGAAGATGTGGATGGATGTTGGTTTGTCCGCTAAGCTGGGCAATTCGGTTGCAAACATCTCATCACCAGTCGAAGTGACATCGTCAGCGAGTTGTGAGTGGTAATGTCTTCAGTCAAACTTATTATCTCTTGTGACGCTCTGTGCTCGGGGAACCTTTTTCGTTATCCTTACAACAGGCATAACAACTGCTGTACCCCTGTACTGTAATCCATTCGAATCGGTTTAACCTGGAACTGATCGCTGTCAGCAAGCTAAGCAGAAAGATCCTTCCATTTGAACGCTTTGACACACAATCAAAAGATAAACACAGTTTATATGCTTGCTAACTGCGGATCATCTTTTAATTGAGTGAAGCCCACCCATTGCTATTTTAATGTGGCTGTGGGCCAAACCATTTAGATGTCTCGAATGAAGGCTTCTTGAATTGCTTTGCCTTGCTGGTATTCTACACACGCTCAGAAGATGCTTTGCGATGAAATTCACATGTACCGTACTTGACTGATAAAACAGACCTAATACAAGGTAGATTCAGTTAACTCTGTTTAGGATTTTGTTGCTCTACTTTGAAAGGCGGTTGATTGTTTAGGGTAGGGGGTAAAGTGAATACCCAGATGTTCTCATGCGTTCTCAGCCGATTTCTAATCGATCAAGACTGCTTCGCGTCCGTGATACAAATAAAAATTTGATTTATGTAATTCACAACGACTTGTAGTAAGCCATTTCACGGGTTTCGGTGCAACGCTAGTCTATTATTTTGTTTTGTCGTCAAATGCTGTTTTTAAAGCTGGGGATATTCCAGTGTAGTTTTGACGTTTAAACACTCGCATTAGGGTCGTGTTCCGTGCTAATTGTGGGACGTTCCTCAAAACACGTGGCTGCAGACTATTGACTTGTTTTCTACCGGCTTTCCATCCCAAACTGTAAACTGCTGCATCACAAATCACATTCGTTCCCCTTGTACGAATGTAATCTGTCCCTGCAGTAAAGCCTTACTGCAAACATCCAATGGTGTGTGTTTTTGACGCGCTAATGGGTCTACTCACATACTGTATCCCCTTCACGGTCCACATAGCATTTCACATGGTGTGGCGTGTCCAAACTATCGACGGTTCATTTCCCGCTGTTTTTCGAGGGAATATCACTTTACCACCTTAAGTAAAATAGTCTTCTTGAGTTTCAGGTATCTGTAGAATGAACGGTTGAGCTAATGCAACCAGTGGTCTTGGACAGAAAATTTCAGTAGTTAGTTAGGATGGCACACTACCACATCACGTAGCGTGATGTGGTAGTGTAGGGTCCCAACTGCTTGATCTAGTACAGCCAAGCTTGAGGAAGATGTTGCAAAAGTAACATTCGTATGGGCCACCCTTTTATCTACACTTTACACCTAACACACCGAAACATGCTTTCTGAAACGAAAAAGTGAAAAGAAACGAGGGTGGCAATCGCCCTTGCCATGTGTACACTATACATACTATATTTTCTTTCAAACTGGACCAAAGATTTCACTTAATTTTTTTCTGCATTTTCTTTATCTACAGCCAGACAGAGGATATATTCTGTTACTATTTTTGGCTGGTGGGTATATGAGAGTCTCATTTGGGTTATGTACTGTAACTTTTCGTGTGGCCGTTTTGGTGCGTTTGTGGGCCAGTGAGAGCGTATGGAGAACTCGCTAAAAGCTTTCCTACAAGCAGTGTTGTCCAAACAGAACACCCAGTTTCTCCAATTTGTCTAAGGTTTGTATTGAATTGAACCCTGGAAGGTCTCCAAAATGCCTTTGTTCGGATCGCTCCGAGCGAGAACCTTGTCGACCTGGAATATGCAGACGACAATTTTCTCATTCTTAAAAAAAGCGTAACACTAAATCATCCAGCCTTTCAGCATGCACTTCGTGCCCACAAATTGCGAAGTCTTGCCGCAGGCAACCTTTGCACATGCCTCTATGAATTCAAGAGGTGATACTGAAATTTGTGGAATGGTATACAAAAATTTGAAGTTATATTAGTTCTAAAGGTAACGTGCCAGACGAAGCCAACACATGAATTTCAAGGGCCAGAATTGCTTCCGCCAATTCGCACCACGTTTGGCACCAAGACGACATTGTGCTGGGACCCGAAGGACTGTAATGTATGTAACACTACAGTGTGGGCTGTGTTGTGCTGCGACTGCGAGACTTGGTTACTTCGGGTAGAGGATCGGAGATTCCAACGGGTCCCTGACCACAGATTCCTTAGAACCATGCCTCTAGTTTGTTGGAACCAAAACATTCGAGATGAGGTGATCATGAGATGGCTTTTTTCGGTGAGGCAGATGGCAGTTTACTCAAAAAACTCATCCAGTACGACAAGCTTAGGTGAATGGGTTATATGTCGCGCATGCCGATTTACCGCCTACCGAGACGGGCTCCGTTTTCCATGTTCAATTTGAAGTGGCGGAAACCTAGACGTGGACAGTACTTGACACAGCAGAAGGGCTTGAAGGATGTTACTGCAATTTGTGCGCCGTTGATTCTTTTCGCCCTCCAGGATTGGGTCCACGTTACACCCTTCTTGCTGGAAACACCGAACATTATGGTAGCTAACTGGTGACAGTGTCTTTCATGCTGTCGGTTTCTATCCAGGTTGTCTGATTGACTGATTGAGATGTAGGCACATCGGATGTTTGTTGTGCACCAGCCCCAGATTTGCCTTTCTACTCCATTTTCTCCTTCCCAGAACGATGCTTTCTTCAAATTACTTGACATGGTTTCGCTGTATTAAAAAGTCAGTGTTCTCCTCTGGTGTTACTATCAATAATGAAGATGTGGTGTGTTTATCAACTGGTGCTGTTTCTGCCATGATTTTAATCCAGTTAGACTGAGTATTTGTTTTTCGTTATCAAGCCAATTTTGACTGGGTGTCCATGACCTGCTCAAATACCTGTAAAATTCTTTTGAATACGTTTCAGTCTTTTGTCTACAATCCATGAATTGGATGTTTTGTTCTTTCCCGGTGAACATTTGTGCAAAAGAAAACTAATGTGCGAGGTTACACTCTTTTGTGGCCTGTATGAATCTGCAACAAAATGGAATCGTCCAACCTACCTCTGCTGTTTTGGGAGCTAGTAGAACGTCGCCTACGTTCCAGTGACCATTATGAGGCTCGATTACTAGTGGGAAACGACTTGATAGAACAGACGTATGAATTGAAGACTGAGGTATCTTACCTAAACCACACCGCTATTTTCACAGATTGTTTCGTTTATTGCGCTCATGAAAGATGGACGGGTGGTTAAACAAGCGTTCCAAGTTTCCTTCCCGAAGTTTTCCCGTGTGGCAGGAATCGAATCCCACTTGGATAAGTTTATCCGTTTCTATCAGAAAGAGCATTATTCTCACTCTGAAAGGTAAGCGAATGTGATTCAGTGCTCTTCTAATACAATCTAGGGGACTTGATGACGATGGTAAGTGATTGTTTTTTTCCAGCGGAGCTGTGCTCTTATCGCATCACTTTGGCCTTATTATTTGGGTCGAAATGAAGAATGAACTAAATTTCTTTATGTAGATACGAATATCTTTAGCGCCATCGTTATGCTTTTCTGTTGTTTCATTTACCTGAAACGAACTCTGAAGTACCAACGATTAGCTACTGAATTTACTGTCTAAATCCTATCAACACCGAAGTTGGTACGGTGCTCCATTGCGATCCAAGTCTGCGAATTTCTCCTGGAAGCTTCGCTGTGATAGTCACAAACACCTCTTGGTACTGACAACCTGAACCATTCAGCTTGACATTTTGGGTAACAGCTGACATTACAAATGCAGTTACCATCGCTTGGTGGCCATGTTTTGCAGCACCTTCAGCTGGAAGAAGGAAGCATCACGAAGATTCCGTCCGGAAAGTCCAGTCATAACAGTGCAACCCGAGGCGCTCCTAGTCTCTGTTGCATCCTCCTCCCAAGTAACATGTAAACCCCGCAGTTTACACCCCATTAATGTACGACAGTGAAGCATCGGTGCCAACACTGACGTTACTAACTTTGACGATGATGATGATGATGATGCCCTTTTAATGAGGTGGGGGCGGCTTATCCCCCCTCCGAAATTTCAAAGCTGTCGTTGGTCTGACCAACTTGATGGCATAGATCGCTCACCCATATCATTTTGGGTTTGTTTTCGCTTTATTTTGCCTTTCTGGTTCACGCGAACTGAGGTGACATCTAACCGACCAGGATTGCCACCAAAAAACGACCGAATGTGTTCGCTTTTTTGTATAAAGTATACTGAGTAAGTACATTATTAGTATCTTTTATTTCAGTCAGGTTTGCACACATGTTGTGAGGATGGTGGGCGACAGACGGTTTGAAAGCTCCGGAGGAATTCTTCACATTCCACTAGTAAAGCCTGATCTGATGAACCTATGTTTATTAGGGACATGAGACTGTCCGGCTTCATGTTCCAACATATTTATCTAGGTGAACAGCGTTACCAGAATCCGAATGCAAAGCTATTAGGTAATGCAAGGCCACATTGTCAGCACCCAACTCGAAATTCTAGCATTCAGAGAACACACTCAATCATCATTCTAAGCACTTAAAAGCATGATAAACATCCCCCTCAAGTTGTGTGGATTGTGCCACTGATCTCACATGTAAATGCGATACCGAAGCCACTGGATATATATATATATATAACAAAAGTCCCACAAATCCGGGTTGTCGCTGGTGGATGATGGCCAAATCATATTATCGTAAATAACATTGTTGTAGTGAATTGTGCCTGTGATCAGTTGAACAAGTAATACTTATGGTCTTTGGAGAAAGACAAAGAAACAGATGAGAACACTACAGGTGTAATGGTTAAAAACGCACTTCCTACAGGAGAATGTCCTGGGTCCTCTGGATGAACTTACATGTCTCCCATGTCGTATTCCTTCCTATGCAGTGACCAGCCTTCATTGTTAGACGCGACATTGTACCAGGTTCAGTAGGTATTTTACCATTTGTGTGCGCAAACCCGACGTTTTTTAAATCGCAGATAATATCATTCCTCTTCTTTAGATGATTCCCCCAGTGTTGCAGAAGACTCTTTGAGTATTCTATCCGAAACACGGCAAGTACATTTTTTCTTCCATCCCCTCTGTTTTACAGTGTGCAAATGCTACGGAAGTTAGGTTAAAGAACTGAAAGCTAGGAATAACTCCGTCTTAATTACTTTGGTTTGTCAGTTGTCCACACTCATGAAAGTGTCAGTTTTGCTGGGTGAAGACTGTCATTCCTGAAAAAAACTGGACTGCGACAACGTATATGCAAATATACAGTAGTCTTCCCTCAAGAAAGACCGTCTCCTAATTAACAACATTTCACCCCTCTCTCCGGGGACAACCTAAAACTGATACACTCCGAAAGACCCCTCCCCAACCTCCTGTAATATCCACTCTTTTTGCTGCGAAGAGCAATCTTTTCTAGCAGTAAAATTCAAAGTAAAAAATTCATGTTTGGGGTGTCCCTAAATTTAGACACTAAATAAGTCAATCAAGACCTGCTTTAAACTTAGTCGGGATTTCCAAACACGCTTTACAGCTACCTGAGCCTTAGAACTAAAGTAGTCCCTCAAAAATGGAAACTCCAAACACGGATTGTTGCCCTGAAAGTGATGTAGTAGCATTTTCCATCATACAGGATTAGACGGAAAGATCGAACTATAATTTGGAGGCCTGCTGAAATGCAAAAATAATGAAAATAATAATTGATAACAATGTTTACAATGAAAATGCCAGCAGCTGTTTAAATGTACGCTTTTGATGCACAGTTATCGTGCAGCTCGAGGGAGACATCAGGGTTGAGATGGTGTCAAAGTGGTTAAATCTTGAGAGGAACAACTGGGAAACTAGGGTTGGTTTCGAACCTCAGAACTTTCAGCCAGTAGTTTCGTAGCTTAACGGCCACATCGATCTCCCACTGGGTTGTGGGAATTTGATAATGCTTATGCCAAAGAAAAGTCGATAAACCTCGCAGATCGACTGGGGGGATTTGACAACTCAATAAGCATTTTGATAAACAAAGCTGACTGCCAGTTACTTAAGTGATCACGGTAGTCAAAATACGGCGATTCACAAAGAGAGACCACCCCTTCCAATTAAGACCCACCCACTCCCGTCTTGTGTGCTTATATTTGAATTTCGTATCGCTTTAAGGACCAACTCCCCACAAAGACCACTCTCGATGTCCTCATAGCACAAATACCATCACAACAATAACCGGGACATGGAATTCGTACACTAAACTTTTACGCATGCTCACACCAATCACCTATCTGAACAGTGGCATACACGTAACATTGAGGATCCTATAATACGGTTTTTATCTGTATGTTTAGATGCATCCGTGTGAATGAACACAATTTTACACTTCTCCTCACGAGAGAAGTTAGTTCAAAGTAGCGACCACAAGTGGTTTGTCCTGCAAATCGGCCTCCTCTAGGGAGTATACCACTGAAGTACACCCCATGCGTTAAAAAGTGGGTCTTGACGATTAGTCCCTTTAAATGGTAGTTTCTCTAGGGAGCGATGGATAAAATTTCGCAACCATGACTTCAACCTCTGGGGATCAGTATAACACAGAACCTTGAACTAGAATATCGCTTTATGATACCATATGTGCAGGTCAAGGTCACCACCTGTCAGACATTTAATATAGTTGAAGTTACCAAGTGTCTCAAGAATCCTTACCAGGCCTCTCAGCTCCAAACTTTCGGGTAGAGATGAAAAGCTGAGATTGGGATCGATGTTGCCTAAACGGCATTGTCACCATTGTGTTGTCAGTTAACAACAACAGCGCCGGTGGCGGGCTGTTTAAGTTTTCAGCAACCTTATTGGTAGTATCAAGAGAGTCTACTCCAAATATTGTGCCATTTGAAACATGCGACAGCCCCTGCACAACACACTCAGTTGAAGGCAATCGTAAAGGACGAGGTTCAGTGAGTTCCCCTGTAAGTCAGGGTAATTTGCAAATGAGTGTACCTCGTCAATGATGAACTCATCATTGTTATATCCACGATGAACTTCACTTTCCGTATTTCATGTCGGAATGTGCGATGATCTGGGGTCGAATCCTACAAAATACCGTTTTTTCCATCAGGATACGAACTCACAGACTCAAAATACTTTCTCACTGAAGATTACCGTTTATTCAACATCCATCTATTTTTGCTCCAAAAGAAATAAAAATAATGACTGTTACTTTCAAGTTCAGTCACTTCTCCCTATAGAGATCTGACACAATTTGTTTTTCACTCGAAATAAATATCTCTGTACAATCTCTTTGTATTAAACGTCCTCTAATGTTTTCCTATACTTTCTCTAGGGCGGTGCTTCAAGAGGAGGTCAAAGCATTGATGGAGTATCTAAACCAATTACAGGTACACGTCTCTTGGCTTCCTTTTGAAACAATATCAGCATTCTCGGTGCCTTGTTTTGTTGTTATTCCGTCCAAAAATCTTGCGTTCTGTACCTACATGTTGACACCTTTGCTTGGATGAGCTTAGCTGTGCTCCGGTTACCGCCCACTGACGTTATGTTTAATGAGTGTAGTGGACGTGGACCATTTGAGAATTCAAACATCAATACCGATTGGGTTTCCTGTACACAATTTACATCCATTTTGTCTGGTAACGCGACTACCTCAAACGGCTGCATACTGTTACAGAAGTGAGTACGACCAAATTTGCCTAAAAAAAGAGGTTAGTTCTCATGGGATTTGTTGCAAATAACTGCGATCCCGGCCTCAACGCCTTAGTGACGAAGAAAAACTTACCAGCCAGGGACACAAAAGCTCCATATTGAACACAAGAGTGCAAAAATTACAAAAGAAATCGCCGTATTTAAAACCTTCTTTTGATCTTCAGTTCAAGCTGTTTGATCGAGGCTATAG
This sequence comes from Clonorchis sinensis, assembly GCA_003604175.2. Lineage (NCBI taxonomy): Eukaryota > Metazoa > Platyhelminthes > Trematoda > Opisthorchiida > Opisthorchiidae > Clonorchis > Clonorchis sinensis. The sequence goes on from CM030370.1 coordinate 63,321,348, forward strand.
GGTTCGGAATTGTATGGAGATTTATCACGAAAATCATGAATAACTAGTGCTAGGGCAACATCTACTTGAAAATGGAGTTGACATACCTGGTCCCCACTGATAGAACAACTAGACACCATCACCTACTACCTAACCGACTGCATCAGCGAGCAACCTCAAATATCGAACAAAATACTAGTTTAGGTAGCTTATCCCCGACTGATACCGCCTCAAAGTCATGCCTCAGTCTAATGGATGGGTAGTCTCGGAGGCAGACGATCGAATGCACGTGAACAGACGTCACATTGTGAGTAGTAAAGCGAACTGATGAAACCTCATAATACATCTGGGATCAACAGCTGTCAGATCACCACTTCAGAATGGTGAGGAAACAGGTCGGAAAAATGTAAGTACTCGGAAAGTAAAAAGGGAACTGAGAGCAAACCGCCAAATAGCAGGTAGCAACCTGAGACAGACTAATGACGAAGTTGGGCACCGATACACTGAAACAGGATGCTTTCCATCAAGCCATGAATGTGAACAACTGGCCAACAGGAATTGGGGATACGCTTCAATTTCCCTCCGGGGACATCTAGTCATCAATAAATTGCGTGCAGTAAACGGGTGATTGTGGATTGCTTCACAGTTCCGAAACCTGACGACTGGCTGAAAGCTAAAGGGTACATGTCCGATTGGCCGGCTTCTTGTTGCAGTATAATCTAGTGGTAACCGCAGTCAGCTAACGGGACCAATGGAAGAATGGGACAGAACGGACGACAGGTTCTCGCGAGGCACAACTCAATAACAATCTCGCCATCTCATCAGTTTATCTGGGTCTTATTTACTTAGTCTTATTAAGTAGCTGCTTCATCAGTCAGTCTGTGATAAAAAGTGAAAAAAATAAGCAAAAATCAGTAGATCTTGGAACTCATTTTCAGCGCGACCCAGAGTATTTTAGAGGAGCTTTTCCAAATATTGATTAAACGTTCGCCCTCTAATTTACACTTGTTTCTTACTGTCATGCAAACAGAAATTTTATTTTAGCAGAAAGAAGTTGAGGGACCTAATGCTCCCTTACCACAAGTGTTCTGCTTGTACCTCGAAACATTCAGTCAGACTACTTAGACGGCATGAATATTCATTCTTGGAGGTAGTTCCGAGACTTTGTTTCCCCGCCCCCCTTCGTACTCGTCTGCTACTATGGACTGGACATTGCCATAATAGTGTTTTTAATAGATAGCGTAGTGACATGTTTTCCACATGGCTATACCACCATAATTCACATCACCGAATGTTTTCTGTAACTGGCGCACTTGCTACGTGATCAGCTTCATCGTTTTTCACCTTTTAAGAATCTGCTTCCAATAGAATATTCTTGACAAACTTTGAAAGTCATGTCAGTAGATACAACAATGAAGCCTTTACATTACAGGCTACATTCAGGTCTGACGTCTGATTCTTGGATTCCTAAGCAACCCACCTCAAAACCCACTGGTGACATCTTTTTGTCAGGAGAGCAACTCTTCTTACCATGTGATTTGAATTGCTTTGCATAAATACAGTAGGCAAGTACGCAGCCAGGTCGGCAAGCAAGTGATTAACCTGGTCTAACCCGTTCTCAGTATATTGTTATCGGTCTAAGGTAAAATGCATTTGTAAATCTTAACCCAATTTCTTAGGGTATGTTGTTGATTACGGTCCATTTTAAGGACAATATTGTTAACGTCGATTATGCGGAAATAAGTTAGACAAAAATCCTGGTGAGGACCCAGGTAATGCTAGTCAGGTTTTATTTTAAATATGTACTCACTGCAAATTTCGAATAACTGGCTGGCTTCTTTTTCATGACTGATTCCGCCATCCATTCATATCATCCGTGACTCATTTTAATCGAAATGATTGTCCGTTGTCTTTTGAAGGAATCTTTGTTAATGAATTTCACTCATCCCGCTGAACCTGAAGGCGATTGTGTGCTTGGTGAAAGTAAAGAAGCTCCAGTCCTTGTAATTCAACATGGAGATGGCAAAGCAGCAACTCGAGAAATTCAGAAGGAAAGAAAGAGCAAACGACGCACTTCGCTTACAACAGGACAAACGGTAGAAGTGTCAAGAGCTTCCTCGATTTCCAATTCCTCGGCGAACTCATCAGCCTCTGTTTCTCCAAGATCAGGTGCTGATGTTAAGTTAAAACCCCCTTCAACATCATCCAGCATTAGCGCTGACTTGGACATCTCTGCGTCGTATCGACATAGGACAAAAGAAACACTAAGTGCAAGCTCTCGGACTCTGTGTCAGAATGGATCTCCAGGGCTGTCGCCAAGATCCAAGAGGTAGGTAAAGTTTGCACAAAAGGATCACTATTTTATCTCCGCTCTCGAATATGATTTGAGATCACCTGCTGGTTACGATTTCTTCGTTTCTAAGGGTGTCTATTTTCTAGGATAATTACATCAGTTCAGATGTTTTTTTCCAGTCATGAATTTTATGCAAGTTTATTCTGGTTAGGTTTGTAACGGCATTTGGACACTGGTATATAACTATATCACGCACATACGGGTGAAATGAACGTATTGGTTAGATTCGAACACCGCCGAAAACTCTATAACGGCACTTGTCACTCCCCATAAATTCACCTTCATTTTTGTCACACACACGCTAATTCAGAGGGCCTCGGACGCATCTATCGTCCCAATGCTTCCGTGCTATCTGTTGAAAAGATGTTTTTACGTCAAATTCGCCGTAGGAAGCAGTATGCATATTCTCGATGGTCATCATCATCATCGGAGACAGCAAAATGAGTGTTGACACTGATGTTTCACTGCCGTACAACCATAAAGTTCATTAAATTATATTTAAAGCCTTAGAGTGAAAATAAAAAAATGGGTAAGGAAGGGGGCCTAGTGCTGGCCTATGTCAAGCATTCCATATAACGCCTACACCTCCAAACTCTCGGTCAGACAGCCTGGAAAGAAAGTGATAGCACAAACGCCACTGATATTGATAAGTCGCCATTTCTTGTAATGTCTTGTTGGTCATTACCTCAACAACGGTTACACACAGCTTGCTCATTCTGCCTTCTACGTGATATTGGAGGTCAACAGCGCCCACTGAACAGTGCCGACCACTGTTCACTGGGTTGATAAACAAGATGTTTTAGGAGAGGAGTGAGGAGGTCTCAGCATACAAGTCCACGAACCGGAACTTTACGGCATCGAAACTTTACGCAAGTCTGCGACATCGAACCGGAGCTTTACGGCATTTGAGCCGTCAACGGGATAGAAGAAACCAGTCTAGCTATCCATCCTTTGGTCCAATATACACGACAACAGGGCCTGTATTCGACCATCACGAATATCCGTCAACTGTCCTCCATTTCTAGGCGGGATTTTCACGAGGAAATCATAAGCAGTACATGAAACTATTGACCAGTGGCACACCAACTGAGATCCATATCCACCAGTTTGTATCTTGCCCAAGAATGAGGCGGTCGGCTGTTTTTGTGGCTCGTGGTGACAGATGTGTCGTGAATGTGTTTTAGATCGTAAAAAAACGTAAAAAACTTATCTGTGATATCCTGACAAAACGGTTTTCAAAAAACTAGATCACAAGGTTAGGAGAAAAATAAACAAATCGAAAATCACAAATTCGCGTCCATAATTGTGTTTTGAATTAAACCAGGGCTAATATAAATAAGATCATTGAAATTTCTCCATGAATTTGTTCGAAAAGATGGGTCATGTGGCACTTTTCCCTACCAAGTATAATGGCTGCCAAATACAAGCTCAACACCTTGCCTGCGATTCCTGATAACTCGGTGAGGTTTGAAATTCTCGTTCTTCCAAATAATCCGAATCCATAATGACCGTGCACTACTCAAACTTAGCGGTTGGCTTTTTGGAGAGTTCGCTATATAGAAAACAGTCTTTTGCATTTCCTGTAAAAGACTACTTCGGAGAATCAGGTATTTTTTATCAGAAGCCAGTTCTTCCGGAAAATTCCCGTACCATTTGGTGACAAATTCAGCGAGGAGCAGCGTTTTATGGCCTCCACCTTGAATCACGAAAGCTTTTGTGCTGATGGCCGTTTGGCGAGATTGAATCTTTGAAATGAAGTTTTGTATAGTAGGCATTTTCAGAGTAATTGCAGTTTTGGTGTTTCATTGGATAACAGCTGCAATAAGTGTGGCTTCTGATGGTAAGGATGTTACATGCACCCTTTCTCACGTTCATATGGGCATTTTGTAGTCATTGATAACTTGCTTTTTCAATGATACGCTACGTCTGTGACGTTTTATTTTTGATGGAGAAGTGAACGCTACTCGAAAGTTTGAATGAAAATAATCCAGGGCTAAAATTCCCACAGAAAGATGACTATCGACATCTGTTGCGTTGTTTTCCGGACAACAACCTTTTCCCAAACAGCTTTCTACGTGGTGGGAATGATGCGTTATCAGATAAATTTGGGACTGAGAAATGTCCTCGTAAACGACCATCTTTGGCTTCCCAGGCCCCACACACCTTTTTCCACGTTGTATTCTGACTACTAACCGTAATATCAGTAACTGACTTGTAACACAATAAACTGTGCTATAATGGTATTCAATTTCTTCCCGAGATTAGATCACCATCACAGTCCCGGATCTCGCCAGCAAAATCTGGCGTCATCTTTCCGCCACTGGTAAAAAACAAAAACCCTACGGTTAACGACAGCAGCATCAATGGTACACAAAAGCACAGCAGTTTCTTCCCCATTCGGATCAGCCAAGGACCAGCCGTGACCGGTCGGTTTAACTCGGCCCAAAGGTTCCGACAGATGGTTTTACAAACCCGACAATATCTTGCTTCAGCGAGAACTCCCGGGTCCGAACAGCCACCAGAATGATGCAGACGGGGAGAGTTTGAAGAGAATTCTGACAGATCAACGGTCATTAAATTTGTACGGAAAACCCTCGCGCTACTGTAAATAGTATGCATACATTCTCGCTTTTACCGGATTTATTCCGCATCCCCTGGTTTGAAAAGATTTGACTCGATGTGGCGTTATGGTTTCAAATTGCCTAGATTGCATAATATGTATATGAGCTGTTCTGGAAGCACTGGTCTATTTACTTTGTGATGCCAAATTTCATCATTTGATTATTTTACTGGTGAACAACTTGGTTTTAAAAATGAATATAGGTGGTATCAAGAGGAACTTTGTAAATACTCAGACTGCGAGGCAGTGGTGCTCTGGAGAGAAATTACTATAAGTGGAGGGGGCTGAAATATTGTCGTCATTTTTGTATTGTACTGCTGCGTGAAATCAGTGACTCAAAGAGAACTGAGCACGATTATTTAAAGTCCTTTATCTCTTGACAAGAGATGGTTGGACGAATTGACTCACAGTTTACTTTATTAGTACCCAACCTGATCAGTCTGATTCATTTACGATTTCGATGGATAGAACTTGTGTATCTCTCCGTACGTATAACCCTCTTCAGCACTGTAGTTGGTAGTTACATGCCGAAAATAAGTATCATTTTCGCCTTTAAAAAATTAGACTTCAGTGAACACAACGGCTTTATGTGCTACTGGTATAAGTGCTTTGAGATTTTATGCTTTCAACTTGCTGAAACCATGCTGTAATATATTAGTTCTCTGTAACAAATAATACTCTTTGGTACCGGTTGTTGCATTGAGGTTGACTGTTTCGGAGGAACTTCCAAAGTGCTACTGGGGTCAACTTTTCAAAACAAACAATGAGGTATATTTAGCAATAACTGATAACTGTTCATTTCTCGAACAATTCCAGGGAAGTCAGTTCCATACATCGGCTGTCACATCAGCCATTACTGATCAGGTGTGTGTTGTTTTGATCATGAGGGAGAAGACATTCCGAAATATTTATTATTAGTTTAAGTGAATCCGGGAGTAATTTTTGGAATGCAAGTTTAGACCAAGAACGCCGCAAACAAGGGATTTATTCGCGTACCAATTTCACTTTCCCTTCATATCATAAAATTCAGGCAATGCAACACTGTCCCCCTCAAACGTATCTCCTTGTATTGTTCCCCTCGTGCCTACGACTATTAGAGGCACCACAACATGGGACTATTCTAGCCTTCCATAATACAACCCACTTTCAAATGTGATCAAATTTGCTCGGTTTATGTTGGGTCAGAGCACCAATGGAGGACAGTATGTTCAACTACCGGAGTAATGCAAGCGTTCATAGCTCAGCCAGCGTCCCATGCATGGACGCCTGAATTACCGAAAGATGGTGAGGAATGTACTTTTCACTAAATGGAGAAAAGTCACAAGGTCCTAAGTCTTGAGCGTACGAATCATAGGCCCCCGGCTGAAGTGCGCACTCGCCGATAATTGAAGTCATGTTCACACTCGGCTCATACACCAAGCCGTGTTGTTTCGACAGGCAAACGCCCTCCCGAGCATACACTTTACAGAAGCCGGGGAGTGAAATCACTTTGTATTCCATTAGGTCAAACAACGATGTCACACTTAGGAAGCTCAGTCAATAAAATACCACTCTGAAAGTTGGGTGACCCTTGTGATTTTCGCTTATCAAGCTGAGCAGGCTTGTGTCGCCCATGCGATGACTTGCCCAGTCAATTCCGATACTCAGGTTGATATGCATGGATCAGTTAACCATGCCTCCAGGTTGTAGTACTCCTCTTCCCCCCCCCCGTGGCAATGCTCAAACACCTTTATATGAGACGCGATAAACTTCGGCCTAATTGCTGTCAAAATATGATACTGCCTTTGATTCTACTGAATTTATTTTCAAATTAAAAGAGGTAAGCGCTCTTAATGGGGCGATTTTTGTCGCGCCTCGAGAAGTTGTCTGCCTGTTTGGGGTTATCCTGTGTGGAAATTTTCTCGGTTCACTGAAATCATTCCCTCTAGGGCAGACTACTGCACGTTGTCGGGAAGACTGAACACAGTGTTCACTTTTATTCCCGTAGATTCCTTCTACTTCACGCAACGTACTACACCTGCTGAAATGATCTAGAGTTGCTGCACCGAATGAGCCTTTGACCTTGCTGCCAATTGATGGCGGTTGCTTACGCACAGTTAAACCAATCAGCGTGTCCTCGAAAGATGGAGTTCACGGGAACATCATTTATCGTTTACTAAACTACAGTTATCCCTCTCTGCATGGACCATCTTCAAAAAAGACTAACTACACTTGTTGGTCTCTTGAAGCTTAATTCATTAGTTATAAGGCGACCAGATGGGTTCTATCCAACCGGTACTCGCCTCAACCGACTGACAATTCTGCTACAGCTTGCTTTACCAAGATCTGTGTATATGCTCACGAGTTGAACTGGGAACCTGGCAAAACGCTAGTAGCCGAGCGGACTTGAACAAAAATAGAGGAATAATAAAAAAGAAGAAAACTTAACAGAGTCTCAATCTGTTTCAAAGGCAGGCTTTGTCTTAGATCCTCCAACAGAAGAAAGTCCGCCTCAGATGAGGCCATGGGTGTGGCGCAACGAATTTAGCCCTCAGAATGTCGATTCAAGCAAACCCATACCGTGTAAGCCAACCGCCACTAGTTGCATGTGTACTGCCCTAATTACCATGGCTGGTTCCGTGCTTTGCCTACTCTCCCCGAGCGTCTACTTGCGCCGTGTTATATACGGTGAGGTAAAGGTTGGAAAATGCGATAAAAGCCCTCTACAGCAGTCGCCAGTCGAAAACGTTCACTCCAGGATGAAAAACGCTGTAAATGGTGTCACGACTTGGCACTCAGCAGTTGACTAAACCTTATCCCAATTTACAAGTGGGTTTTACTTCTTACTTTCAGAACAGAAAGAATGTTGCTTTCGAGTCAAGCCGAAATTGCCGTGGCTGTCACTTTTGGAACTGCGCGACCCCATACTGTAGGGATGGATACAAAAATTTGACGAAACCGTTCAGAAGCAGACGCTCTAGATGGGTAGTAGCTTCGAAGGAGTTTCAATCAAGTCTCACAAATGTTTTTTCTTATACTGTCCATATCTGTGTCTTGGAGCTGCAAATAATTTGGCCGGTTCAAGGGAAACCTTGTGAACTAGTTGTTTGTGCATTAATTTCATACTACTTGTGAGCGGCATAGAACTAAACGAAAAGGAAGGGTGTGCACTGAAGCCCCTTTGTAGGGGATACCCATCGGAAGGACCAACATTTCCCTAGGTATGGAGTGCCTCTTTTCAGGAAGTCTGTAAATATACGTCCAAACATCAAATAGAAATGAAACTGTCCTAGGCCCACTAAATTCAGCTCAAGGGCATGTGAAGTGGTTTCTCAAGCAAGTAAGCAGCAAGTTGTACCTAACTTGTAATGACCACATATACACAGATGTCGTATTTATATTCAATTTTTCATCAAGAGAACAAGCCCGGAAACATCAGTATGATACAAAGTTGTCTGCATAATGCGCGATTAATGATCACTGAGTGGTTCGTTTGATATCAAAACAATAATGTAATAGTGTGATTTTACGCGTGAACTAGTTCACCTACGGGTTAGTGAGTTGGAATGAATACCGTGGGTATGTCGGGCAGAAAAGGTCTACCACTAGCGATGCAGCCCATCCGTGAGAGGAGCTGCCTGATCTCCGTATCTTGTCCGACTCAAGGCAACCCCCACCCCTATGAGTGTCTCAACAATAAGCCCAGGGAATATTGAAAAATGTCCCTGAATACAAAATGCCTCCACTCAGGGGTTTTGGTGTGCTTCATTGATCTTTAAATTAGTTAATGGGATACTTCAGAGCACGCAACGTCCGGCGAAGTTTTTCGGTGTACTGATGTGAGCTACTGTTCTCCAGAAACGTGTGTCCGGATTTGATCTTATCGAAATTCTCATTCAGAACGAGAGAAGAGCTTCAAAATAGTTGAGATATGTAACACAATTGCTTAGAAGTTCAAAGGTTTAATAAATTTATGCATACACATCCGGAAGGAATAATAATTACCCATCACTAGATTTGCATCAAGGAGTGACGACATCGAATGCCTCGAACAATCACTGTACTGACTGCGCGAAAAGTGCTCCGTTAGTACCGTCACTTTTTGGAGCCGTCTTTGATTGTTGTTTTCCGAAAGACTGTTTTGTATACTTCCCCTCTGAGCGAGCGCATGTCTGGTCTAGTTACCCCTGCCGCTATCGCACTGCAATCTTCAAAGTTGGGTCAACATGTTTGCCACGTACGTGCCAAATCATCCAACAGTTGAAAATCACAGCCTATTATAATGTCTTTGTACACATCTACATATCACCAGTAGCCACCGGTATGCATACCAACGTACATCAATGGTTTCACCCTCGTAGTTTTGCGGACAGGTGGAACCAAATGGTGGGCGCATCTAACGAATCCCGTGTGTGACTGAAGCCGTACGTGTGAAGAGGACAAAGTTCTCGTCACCGATGATGACATTCTCCATCGTTCCATGCTAAGTTGGAGTGCTGTTTTTTGCCCGTTCACTCGAGATCACGCAGCTGGATGAAAAAAGAAGTCTAATCACAAAGTTGTGCTGATGTTGAAAAACAAATGGTTTCACAAATGGTCTACCACTTCACTGGAGGCCTGGATGTGTGTGTGTGTGTGTGTAATCGGGAGACTAGCCGACAATTGTGCACATTGTAGTGCTAACAAATTCTGAGTTTAAAAGACTGTTGAATGGAAAGGTGTAGATATCACCTGATTAAACACATAAGCGTGCGAATATAAGTATTATCTGCATTAGTTCGTTGTTTTATTGGGTTCAAAATACGCTTGTCGCCTCCCATCCAATTATTTCTATGGCGGGCTGTAAAGAGTGAATATATTGGTAAACCAAATACATAGGACAAGGGACTTAAGTAATTTGTGTTTCCTAGAAAGAACCAAAGATAGTTGCCGAGTTTCACGCATTTGAGCTGACCGAATAGCTGACCAGTGCGATCATTAATATTGTCCACTTGACTCAATCATTCAGCACCCTCTGCTGCGTAATGATTCAGTTAAAACCTGTTCACAAACCAGTATCCAAAACAACTAAGTTGGATTTGATTCCGATGAGCGACTTCTCCGTGCGTGAATAGGGATGGCATTTAAGGGAATCAGTTCGTCAATCTAAAGAAGACTAATTTAGTGGTTTCCTCACTTTGTACGTCCTGATATTTTTCTGTTCTGTACTGACGAGAAAATTAAACTGACCTTAGAAAACGAACCGCAAGAATGAATGAAATGAGTTCCCAATTTGATTAAGACTTTCTAGAGTTTGTTTTTTAGAAGTTTGCAAACAGTCTCCCGGCAAACATGTGTCCAAACATGCACTAACTCCTTTGAAGGAATGATTTCTGCTAACCTGGTAATGTCTACTGTAGGACAGGCTCTAATAAGCCTAACTCTCAACCCCCCCTCCCCAGCCCCTTAGGGGGAAAATATCCTCCTTTCTTTTGGTTAATTTTAAGGCAGCTACATCCTCCCATCGCAAGTAGGTGGGACGTGATCAGATCTCACCTACAGCCTTAAAAGTACGACCACAAGGGACCAGCAAAGTAAAGCGTAGGTGCTCTGCTGCTGTTGGATGTTGGTCATGGTTACTGGCCGGCAAAGGATTTAACCAGACAAACCAGTCACTTGTCGTCACTACCTGTGGGTTCCGGTGACATTACTGGATGGAGAACGTTTGCTCAGTTTGACTGGTAAGAATCGAATGCTCGTTTTTATCACAGTGTAGTCGTTAAGTGAATACATACTATTATCGTTTTGATGAATGGGTTAAAATCGGTCTCTCCATTCGGTTTCTGAACTCGGTTATTCGGGGCGTGTCTGGTTAAGAGGACAACACTTACGTCGATGAATGGGCGAGTGATACCGCGCCATTTGGCCTTAAGTGGCGGAAAGTACGCTCCCTGAACGACCAATGTCAGAGTTTTATGAGCTCAGGATGGAGCATCTAGTTGTCATTGGACCGATTTTCTGGATGTATGAGCTGAGTACGACATTGACGCCAATCCAGTGGGTGAAAAATGCGATAACCACACAATACTTGTAATGTCTTCGAATGATCACGCTTTGCTCTCAGGCCACCAGTTAACCGCGTACATCACCTGGGTACGACACCGTGACTTTGTTTTCGTGAGAAATGTTCCACTCACCCGCCACCTACAGAGCGTGCACTCAAGTCTGGAGTTTGAGTAAGCAACCAACATCGCACCGATGATCTGAATACACGGCTGAGTACGACCAAGCTGCCAGGAAATGCATCCCGTGCCTCGTTCCAGTAATGCCCTCGTGCGTTATTCATATGGTAAACGACCTTGTTTACACGCCCACGATGATTTGTATCCCGAAAGAGAATACTGTACAGGCTCGATCTACTCAAAAGAAAAATTGATCGTACTATCACACACTTTGATGTTAGCTGAAAATGAACAGAATCCACTGAACCTGATCCTCCGGATCAACTTGTTGGAGGCTGTCCCAGAACAGTTTATGGTCGGCTATCGTGCATTGTCAAAGGTACTGCCAAACTTCTAACTGGACTAGTGAATAAAATCTTGAAAAGCCGCCTGGGTGAGATGTCTTATAGGTCAATCTTCAAAACACAATATTTCTACCAGTCATTCAGACAAGTGGTTTTCAAGGGCATCGTTTTGTTTGAAGAGAAGCAGTCTTATCCTCTTTTCCAAACCCGATAGTGATTATTGTGTTTTTTTGAGCTTGTTGGGCTGACGTGTAGACATAATCATTTCATCTTTTTACTGTTTTCGATATATCCTCTCAATAATGAGAAACCAAAACAAATCGTTAAAGTGGCTGACAGATACACACTCGTACATCACTCAGATGAGGTTAATTGCAACTGAAAATATGCATCGTTTGTAGGTTGACCAAACGGGTAGTGAAACAGAACATGCTTCGGAGAATATTTGTTGCCTCAAGGTTGAGTAGAACGTACCATCCCACCTAGATCCACAGACTTGCTTGCTGTTTAACGCTACTGTCTAAGGACTTATTTTTTGTTGGTACTCTGGAACACATTTCATAGAAGCCCAGCCTTGAACGGCCTGTTACAGACCTAATTCAAACAAACCATGTAAAGTTCTGATGTTTTCTTCTTGGCTAGAGCACCACAAATTTATCAGACAGACACTTGAATCTTCGTCCGCTTTTACCTAATACATGCATGGACCGACTGATGACATTACCAGTGCCGCACACAAAGAAAGAGTGAGTTTATGAGGGTTTCGTGGAGGGTCGGAATAACCCTTATTCCCCGTCGCTCTTTTGAGCACCAAGACGCCAATACACAGAGTAATCACATCAAATTATTGACTGTACTCATTATAAACAGAAATTTTTCACTTTATATCCGGTGGTATTGAATACAGCAACAGCCTGAGGAGGATATGTCGCAGATTTAACTCCATTGTCAATGATATGGAAACATTAGGGAGTCCCCGTTAATCCTTTCTGAAACCGTTATTGCCAATTTGTTTGCAGATAGAGGATCTATTCATCGCACATTTGCACTCTCCCCATATCCCTCCGTGGCTCGCCAGGAAACACTGGTCCATCGATCTATCACCATTTTCTCAGGTCATTTCAGATGACTGTTATGTTTTTCATGCGTGGCCCAATCATATCTTGGTGCGCAGACAAAAGCTTATAACGTAGAAAAGCCTTTCTAAAGAATCACAAGGTAAATTAGCTCCGCTCCGCTGGAAGCTAGAAACTGGGGTTCACAAAATTGCAGGATAGAACAACCAAATCAGTCTTCGTTGAGAATGCACTCTACGATACGTCTCATCGTTTGCTCCCGTGATCCAGTAACTGAAGAAACCAAATAGCGCATGCGAAAATGTCGCTCCACCATAGCTAGACTAGTTTCAACTGCTACTGACGTTAATTTGAGGGTATCCGTACTAATCATCAGTAAATATTTGTGCTAAAAGTCCATAGTGGAGAATAACCGCCAAAATTGCCGAAATCTGTTGATTCCTGTTGGAGCGTCTGTACTTTATTCTTCCATTTAGTGGAGTTCACGGGATCGAGACAAGGTTGGTTCTTTTAAAGGGAACAGTCCGGGTTCGGGGGGACTGAGAATGCGTGAGTGACAATCTTACTTATAATTCATTATTCTGTTGATGCTGCATTTCCTCCATACGCTCCCAATGGACTCATGATATGGTGGCGACGAACCGATACGGGTTTTGGAACTGGAATGTCTCCTATTGCCACAAAGGAACACACTAGCTCCCTGTCACTTTCTGTTTTGCACACCTCTCTAATTGGCCTGTTTGGGTGAACAAGTCGACAGAATTCTAATCACCACGTGAAATCATCGCTCGTAGTAGTTTTTTGTTCACAGTTATTAGTTAATCCGACTTCACTCCGAATTATTTTCCATTGTCCAACCACAAATCGGTATGAAAATTCATTTCAGTCGATACGGATCTTACAATGCGCTTTTTCAGTAACAAGTAGAGGGTGAAAAATGGCCTTCCACTTTGAAACACGATCGCATCTACCTTTGGAGATACTCTATTGAAGAATGGTGATTAGTGACAGTTATCTTAAAACAGGTGTCAACGCGAGTGATTAGTTAGGGCCGAGTGACGATATATAGAACTTGTAGTTAGGTTGATTCACCCAGGCAAGTGTGCCAACCAGGTTTCTTGTGAATAAAGATGTTCAAATACCTTATGACCGTGGGCAGTGCGACGAGACTAAATAATCACCCAATACGGATCCTCCGTGATGAGTCATGCATTAAGGTGTGCTCAAGCTACTAAGGCTTGCGACTGCTATAGGCTGGTAAGACTGAATGATATTTTAGTAGTGCTTCTTAACCACTTTATACTACAGTGAAAGAAAGCCCCAAAAAGTTTTTTTTGAACACACCACTGGGATTGACCTAGCTGAAGCACATAAGATTTGACAAGTTTTAAGTGGCAAAGTAGCGCGAAATCTCTGTTGCGTTAAACACACGCAAATGATCAAGCAGGAATTCAGGAGGTCAGAGATTAGGGGACTGGGTCTACCTGGTGTGTCTCAGCTAGCGGACCGTTCGTAGTTGTAATGGACGCAATGAGTAGGACTGCATCAATCCTACCAGAAAGACAGCGCTGATACTTGCGACCGCTATTAGTTACTGGGAACCTAGAACAAGCCGAACTGTATTGTGATACTGTCTCAGAGCTTGAAGCATGTGCATTGGTATTTGCTCGTATGATCGGCCAAAATGGCATCCTCTGGAGGCCATCAAACTGATTCTACTCGGACGGTTTTCTCTGAGTGACACTTGTAGAGGAGTGCTGATATGTGCAACCAGTTGAGATCTCACTTGCACCTTGATTCGCATAATGTTGTGCATAGTCGTGGGTTTGTATGGTGATGAGCACCAGTAAGCCAGTGTTCTGATAAGCTAGGTGTTAGACGTCCACTGTGGCTTGTCCACGATGTCACCGGAAAATTTAAACTGAGTCCCTGAAACTTAGTTATTCAGTAGAGCAAGAGCCAGGTAGCCTACCTCCGTCAACTTTTGTAGATCACTTTACGTGGATCATAACTGTCACACTACTCCAACCATTCTGTTTACATTTTCCGGCTAATCTTGATTCTCAGAGTAATCAGAAGTATAGCAGATTTTAAGCACAACGTCCAATTCCTTAGTTGGTGTTCAGATATCTGGCAACTCAAGACACTGTACACATTCATCAATAAACGAATATAGGATTACTGAGGATAATTCATCTATGCTTAAAACCAAGTATCACAAACAGTGCAATGATCATAGACAGAGTACCCTATTGAGAAGTGGTTCCTTGGTGAAAAGTTCACAGAAGTGTTTCGCAATAGTTACGACCTGCTATAATCTCTTCGAAGAGATTCGGATTCCGTAGAGTGAGCCAGATGTTAACTTTCACCCAGTGGCAACCTGCTCCTTTTAGGGTAACTAAAAGTGAACTCTTATTCCTGCTTTTTATCGATTCGAAGGTGTTTTCTTCTGGCAGCCATCACAAAATAAGAAAAAACGACATCACATGCAGAAGTCGTCTCTTTAGCTGGTCGTCTCCTCTTTCCAGACTTACTTGTGGGAAGCGTTTGGAATTCGGTGGTTCTGTGGTTGACCGATATATTTCGTCCTTGCTCAAGTAAGTTTAGACTTTTTGTTATTCTGTATACCACATTGTGCGACGATCGGTGATTTCTGAAGCTCCTCGCATTTAGGGACATTAATGAACAACAAATGAATGTGATGGACACCATGAACTAGTTTGGTTTCTTGATTAAACACGGAAATAAGATGGAGACAAGCTGTTGCAGAAAGAACAGATTTTCCAGCTGACTGATCGGAGGTCACTTTCACACCACCTGACGGAAGTGCTCCCAAAAGCACCTACTGAAAGAACAATCAAAACAAACAGTCATAGTAAACAAATAGTCGGGGCACGTGGGCATGTTTGAAGCAGCTGGAATCGTGTTTTGCGACACACGCGCCCTGCTTGACATCGTTCTCTCCCCACGAATTGTGTTGTACGCCCCCATCCCTACAGCGTGTGCGTTATTATCGTGACCTGTCCCCTTAGACCACCTGCGGTTCAATCGTCGAATGTCATTCACTTCTTCCTGATAGGGCACACCTCAGTCACCTCCCGTAGTGCAGCAAGTGACACTTTACTACTAAGCTTGAGTCAATTGCTCTCGACAAGCATCCAAAATCTAGCCGTTCCACTTGCCTCGATGCTCCTTTCCTGCAGCTGTCAATTATGACCACATCCGAAGAGTGATAGCAGCTGTAGAGACCGATTGATGCCACACAGAGTGATGCCGAATAATCTGCCTCAACTTTAAGCAACTTTTGCAACTGTTCAAGCCATAACACAATCAGTGGCAGTACATGATAAATGAAGTATCGTTCTGAACAATCCAGATTTCATATTCTGCAATACAGGGCATATCATCATGAAACCCACTCCAACCCTATGTTCAACCGGAAGAAATTATGGAAGACCCAGCTTATTCCAGAAATACCCAACCACACAGCGAATTCCACTCCTAATACGGCTTGTCAGGTAGACTCTGAGGGTCTGTCCATGCAAGTTCGTTATATGACTGATTTCCCTTCAAATTTCAGGCCTGCTGCTTGGGTGACTCCAAAGTGCTTGGATCGTACAGAGGTAGCGGCATTGGGGCGTTCCTAAAATTTAAGACGCCCTAGCAAGTGCTCATAGTGATTAGTTGCCTTAGTTTTTTTTTGGCCGACGCATCACCACTATCATGTAGTATTTGATGTTTCCAGCCGCATTATGGATCAGAGTAGTTGCCGATCGTAGGACCTAGTAGTTAAATTTTATCGAGTGTCTAGGCTGACTCGACTTCTGGCCTTTTTTAATCACGATGCTTCGCGTCCGCATACCGCTGAACCTTCTCGATGGCCGAGCTTGTACCTTTTCGATAAACCGGTGGCGAAATAAGTTCATTTGCAAACTGATTTGGTCTGAACAGGAAACTTGACTGAATCAGGCTGAATCTCTCGTTTTTAATATTTCTAAACTGAATTTTTTGAAAAAGACGCATCATGTTTCAGTTGAGAAGATATTCCAGATATCGTAGCGTAGTTACAAGAAGAAAAACTACTCATAAGGTTGCTAAAAATCCTTTGACAGCCTACGACTTATTTCGCTCTTCTTGGAGTGCTTAGCATGTGTCTGTTACACATGTGATGATCAGTCCAGCTAACCTGAAGTTTTAAAACTGGATTAGATAACCGGATAGCTAATCTTCTTTAGTGGTAGCTTGTTAACAACTGTCGTCATTTAATTAACCAATCAAACGCTAGCACCATTGCCTTCTCATGCATGCTGGTTCTGTCTGACTAGTCAGCTAAGACGACAGATCAGTACCAATTGGTTTACGGCATTCGCCAATAGGGCCGGGCTGGTTCTCCACTTGTGCAACCGTTCCCGGGCTGCCGTAATCAGTGACATCTTCCAGCAGCAATCATGCGCAATGAAGTAAGATGGAAGCAGGAAATTGTGCTTGAGCAATACAGTGAAACCCCTCGACGGTATGCACATATGAAATCGCCATCCCTTCTTAAGTTTCGCACCAAGCCGGATCTGTCCAATCAGCGTTAAGAATTCTTTGTTAAGTGTAGCGGCATCAATGACAAATTAAGTTCTAGGTTGTCAACTAATCCCTCAATTCTCTTGCATTTGAAAACTTCACCCTAAAAATATAATTGTTCTCATGGATAGTCGCCGATTCATGTCATCAACTATAGACAGCAGTCGCCGTCGTGCTTTTTACCGTCCAAACTGTTATTCCTGGGGGTTACAATGTGGCTTTTTTAATTTGAACACATAATGTCATCTCCAAATTATTCTCATCTTGAAGCCACATACAGTCATCTTCTCGCCAGCGGACGATTGAAAAATTCGAATATTCCAAAAATTTTCTGTTGCCTAGAATTTATACCATTTGCAAAAATATGCACAGAAAAGTAAACGATATGGTCTTATGCTAATTTGATTTGATCTGTTATTCCATTGGGCTATTTCGCTGGGAACTGGAGGGGCCATGAAACGAACTAAGCTGCGTCCATCATATGCTTCGGTCGATCGCGGAAACCTAGGTTATTGTGCAGTCTATAAGTTGAGGAAATGTTGCTGCTAGGTACCAGATCGTTGCAGTGTCAGCCATTTGCTCTGATAATCGGTCTTTTATGAAAGTTTTTAATCTGTCTCAGAAACTAGACGGTGATCATTGCCTTTACTGGCTGTGTGCGTCACAGATGTGGATGGACGTCTTTTCATGCCTTAGCTTCCAAAAGAAAACATGGAAAGGCAAGAGATAGGCACTCATGCCTGATCGATTCGCTTCAGCAACTGAACTAGTCAAGGTAATTAGATGTACGCGTGGAGCTCAAGGATCAATGATTACGGTTTTGAAACTTTTCCTGTGAGCTCATCTATGAGGTATCCTGCTTAAAAATGACCCCAGATGAAGAAGTATGGCTTGGCGGTGCGGCAAGAGAGGGTACCACTAACCTAGATGGGAGCAGTCGTTTGAAGGCTGACGGATATGCTTCGGTATATCTCAGTGCCACCAATTTGAAAGTACAAGTTGCCTGACGTCACACGGTTGCAAAAGGCCTTCAATAAAATAGTCACATGAAATAAAGTACATCCGCTCTAATCCTCACAGAAACGTAGAGCCCAATTTTTTGTAGAATGGCGAAAAGTCTGTGTGCATTTTTAGACGAGGAGTGTACATTCACTGACATTTTTGTTCAGCGAGCATAGGTGTTGTCAAGGCTTAGACTGAACACTCTCGGTACTAATTCAAATCGACCTCCTTTATAGCCTAGCAACGTAGCTGTGAATAGTCTCCCGTACTTGGATGGCAAATTGCATCTGATGCGCATGATACGCGCCACAGGAGACCTCGCGGACGACAGGGATATCCCGCTGGGGATTTGACGGTGCTCTCTAATGCAAAAGCCTCCCTAATCGAGTGAATCATACTGACTGTCAATTCTTTTTGACCCTGACTCATTACATCTTTCACATGGTTCCTTGCCGTGTGCTGAATCAATAATCGTGGAAGTTATGGAACTGAATCTCACTACTATATTCCATCTTGCTTTTAAATAGTCAAACAGGTGTTGAGGACGTCGCTATGATTGCCTGAAAGCAAATCATTAATTCTGGAATCATTATATTACTACTCGTTCAGCTGTAACAACCTTTCGGTGCCTAGCTGCCATATCATCAGAAGGAAGCACGAGGGCTGGGATACGGCCAGATTGCCCAAGCCTAGTTCTTTGTTGTTTTGCTGACGGCAACCATCTAAACCTCGATTTTTGAGACTGCATGGAGATGAAATGGCTGTGAGGCTCATGACTGTATGTTGGCAGGGATAATATCAGGACGTCCAGCTCTAGACAAGAGCACGATTAACATTCTCTAGCAATGCCATTTTCTCAAAAGCCTAACCGCGAAGCAGCGGTGGTGGGCATATGACTGCTAGTCCAGTCTACATTTTCAAGGAACAACTCACTATCCGTGTTCCAACCCCCAGCCTGGAGGACAAGCAGATTGTCAGTCAAACACCTATTCATTGGCCAAGTTGGTATGGGAGACTCTGTGAGCGTCACACATACACTTCCCAATGTAGTCCAGTGGATTAAGGAGGTGCACAGACCGTCACACCGCGGTAGGGTCAGGTCCCCCGATGACAGGGATGTTCAAAGAGAACATCAGAGAATGACAACGGAAACAACGAATAAAATTTTCATCAGTGTTTCCAAATACCAAGAAGACAACTACATCAGATTCACATTTCAAAATCCTACAGTGGAGATCAGCATGTTGAAGATGTGTAGTTGGTCACATCTGGGTGATGGACTCACTTCACAGGTAACGCACACTAACTTATGCCTGAGTACGTACGAAAATGTGTGGTCTTAATCGAACACTGTCATAAATAAAACGATGTTTTGCATGTTTTCACATAGTTGTCGGTTGCTGTAACATCTGACAAGTCAGTTGTACTACTTTGAAGGTTGCATGTAGCTCGGTGTAGCCTGACAACTTTTAACTTATACTTGGATGTTTGGAGGAAACACGGGCAGTAACTGTTACATGTTTAGACGAAGTGCTAAGGTGGAGGAAATGACTACACGTGGTTAATTCTCCTCACTAGTTTCCCGGGGAAATCCTGTTCAGTTGCAAGATGAAAGGAATTCCCATACAGCCTCAGAAGTTTCTAATATCACAGTTGTTTTAAAAGAAGCCTCTGGAGGTTGTTGGTGATCCCAAATTTCGACGGTAATACTCCCGGTTGGCGAGAAAAAACTGACCGTTAATTGGGGGACCGGAAAGCCCAACTAGGTGTACGTGCAGTTGATTTCCTCTTGCAGACGACTTGAGTGACACCAGGCAACGGGGTGAGCGGAGTTTCTATACAACCGAGTTTAGTCGTATCGCTGTTCAGAAGATGGTGCCCGTGGCTCGACTTTGCATTCTGTAGCGTTGTTTTTCAGCCTATTAATGAAGTGAATTTATGTGATAAAGCGCATTTCGGTGGTATAACGAGAAAGTATAAAGAACGTCGCAAAAATTGGTTGAAGTATACCATGAACTTAAGTTTGTGCGCACCTACGGTCTAAATATACCTGTTGTCTGACGCGCAAGATAACAGCAGGCCTTTTCTGAAGTCGTCACTCAATACGCACAGTCAAACGTTGACTTGCGCCAAATGGCTAGTACAGTAGTCCCTCGGACATTGGTCGTTTCGATGAAAAAGCTGCAGTAACGTTCCCCACCAGCCACCATTTCGCGCAAAACTCCCCCGAAGCTGGAGCACCACTTAAGAAAATTTAGATTCACCTGTTCCTTCAAGAATCCCTGTAGACTACTTCGGTTAGTGACACCTACAGTTCACTCAACTCCATATCATCACCGAAAATCGGCTAGGTAACCGATCGGAAAATCAGTACCTGACCATCAGTAACCCGATCAGCCACAACCGCGCAATTAATGACTAGTTCAGCCAAAGAAGCCCAATACAAAATAAGCGTACGTGGGAGACTTACTTTCCACGCATAAGCAAGCTTCACGCAACATCATCAAAGTTTTGTATTTTGGTTCATACTCAAATGATATAAATATTCCACGTAACATCTTAGACAGACAGGTTAACACAGAGGATAATTTGGGTAACCAGAACTGCTTCTTACGTAGTCTTGCTCTAACTGAACCGATTACTCCACTTATTTCATCAGTGTCTCTTGTAGACAGCGTTTGTTCCACCCCATTTTGTCATTTTCGATACAAACCATGTAATACTATGGTTATGAAAATCCTGCACAGGGTAACTGTATGTGATTCTTCCTGATGTGTGGAAGGACCATCTCGTGATCACAACAGTCCGACTTCTGTGACTTAATTGTGTGCTCCACTGAACAGGGTACGTCGTTCGACAAATACATTCACTTGCATACCAGTTTGATTTTTACGGGTGACTCGCCTCAGCCCTAGCTGAATCTCTTGTTCATGATGTTCTACTTCAACTGAATGTGTTGCACCAGACTGTCTCAGTTGGTAAGATAGTCGAGATATCGCAATGCATTGTATAGACGTGACACACTACTCATAATGTGGCTCAAACCTCTTCGACAACCCACAACCGGCTTCGGCCTTCTTGGATCTCACCAGTTGGGAATCCATACACGTGAGGCGGCTTGGTGCAGCACATTCAGTTGAAGAACATCATGAAAATGAGGTCATGGCCGTCCTTCTTCAAGGAGTCGAAATTGCTAACCTCGGCTAATTCAATTCGTCTCCCACAGACCGGATAGGAGGTATCAACTAACACATTCATTTTTGTCCACTGATCTAAGCCCCTGAGATTGACATGGGCACCAAAACCGTGCACTACAGGTATCTCCATGCCCTTCAATTGCTTTATACCACTCATGTGTAACCATTTAGTGCTTCGTCGACAGTTGACTTCCACATGTGTTTCATTTGACAGTCGTCTCTGTATGCGTGCTGCCTATCACTAAGTTTTTGAAGTTAAAGAATGGATACAATCTGCAGATGCGCCCCTTGAGCAAATAAACGAGTGTCGTCGGTTTTTCGTTAACTGCGCGCATCCATTTGCCATCATTTTTAAGCGGTTCGCTCTCCATCAGTCGCTGATAGACAGTTCATCATGACTGACAGCAACGAAAACGCTTTGGACAGACACTTATCTTTCTGTGCTTCCTGTTCATACCTTCGGATTGTCTAATTTACTGATACGATGAAGCCCGTCGAAGACATACGGTAATAAAATCTTTTGCACCAAAACTCTCCAGACTTTGAGGATTTAGGTAGTTTGTGTTTTAACTACATTGAAAATCTGGACAATCTGAATTTCGGTGTGCGCGTACGCAGAATGATCTTGAACTCCGCCACTACTCTTGTGGACCTGGTTAAATGCGTCTCACTAATGTATTTTCATAAGTTCTTCTGATGTAGTTTGTTTCAGTATTCAGCTACATTGCAGGCTTTCTGGGATTGAAGGTTTGACGAAACCCTACAACAAGCATCTGGCTCAGATTCGAATAAGAGGTAAAGGAACCGTTTAATGCGACCTGTTGCCTCAACGTCAGTCTAATGAATGTGCAACTGTTCAAGCGAAAACTTATCGGCTGCTTCAAGGTCAGTTGGTAATGGGCGTTCTGAAGAAAAAATAGGTTTTGTGCATTGTTGGATGATTTCCATTAGCTCACGTAGTTACGTCAGAGTTGTTGTGCACCAATGGGTGTGGTCAACGGCAGCCTTGTGAGGCATCTGTGACACACCCGACAAACGAACACGCTTCTAAGCGCTATGTACCTAATCGATGTGTACTGCGAAGTCATGATGCGAACGTGGGTATTGTTTACAGTAGTGAAAATGTTGAAGGAAAAGCGCTTCAGCCTGACTTGGCTTTGTAGGTACATAGTCTTTGGGTTACAGAACGCAGTTTACGGACCTGTCCATTAGCCTATTATTAAATCTATCAGTCCGTCTGTTCGTAGTTTGCCACCGCGTTCCGCCTTTTTATGCGTGCAGGGATATCACACCCTTGAAATACACTGTTAGCTTCCTAGCTGACAACAATGTCACACCTCTGTCTATCACCCTAGGTCATGACGAATGAGGTCACTGTATAAACAAAAATAATTGTTCGGCTGTAGCACCATCTCGGTGCATACCTGCCATACCACCCCAAGGAAGCAAGAGGGTTCACATACTGACAGGTTGCCCAAGCCTAGATAGAAGTAGTCGAGGTGCCAGGGTTGCGCTCGAACAGGTCCTTCGGGCCAGTTAGTTAGCGCCTTAACCACTGATCTATCTCGAGCCAAATGAGGTCACTGGTTATATATATGTATATATATATATATATACGCAGAAAAGCCCCTGAACTTAATTGCACACTACATGAGGAAAGATTCAAGAATGACCCGACATATAAGTCAAACAGCATGTAGTAAAAATTATTGTTTCGAAAACTTTGTGCAAGTGTGATATAAACGATCCTCGGCATTTGAACTTTGTCGGGAATACTAGGCGCCGCGGTCGAATGTAATCTAACTGATAACGCCTTTATGCTCCATTGCCAAACTGTTCGTTGACTACCACATCCGCTTTTTCACTTTGAGAGCTGAGAAGGATGTGTATTGTGGAAATCGTTGAGGTGCCATTCTGGACACGTGAACTAGTCATCAGAGTCTATGTAAATCAGCCCCACCTTTCGGTTTACTGATATTGTGAAAAACTTGTAACAAGGTAGCTCTGCTTGACACGGAGGAAAATTTACAAACAGCGATGGACAAACGACGAAATTTCGCGAGTGTCATCGGTCCGAAGAGGCCAACTTTCACATTCGTGGAAGATTCTCAGGCAAGTAGATGCGTTGTGGATGCGTCCTTTCAGGAAAAGTCTGATATTGGCACCACTACGATCATTGGAGTTTTTTAAGGTGATTCTATCCTTTACTCCTCAAACAATGAATTCAGCTGTAGTATCTCTGGTGTAAATTCCTCCGCTACAATAATTTAGGTAATAAGGCTACCTTAACAGAGGATGCGTAACTAGCAGTTTCCAAGGTGGTCACGGACTAGCCGGACAAGACCGCTGCCATAACACCCACTCCCGTTCATGACGAGACATTTGAAGGTAACAGGAGTATAGTTATCCTGAATGAGCAGCAGTTTACAAGTTCCTGATCAAGTAGCGCTTCCACAAAGTGCCATCCTCAATACAACCCATCAAGGGGAAACAAATGAAAGGCTTCTTCCGCGAAATGGCTTATCTTTAGGAGGAATCCCACACTGTGTTCTAGCTGACAGGGATTGGCATTACAGATTCTCCGACGAAACGAATCTGCTTATAGATAATTCATGAGAGCAGTAACGTGGTGAAGCCAAACACAGGAAATAATTCGTTTACAGTAGTCAGCAAAGTGTTCCATTTGACACTCACCGTGTATGTCTCGTAGTCCTCCCTTCATAGGACGGTCTTGGACAAGTAAAGCGAATGCAGTCTACCAAAGTCTATGTACTTGGCATCGTCTACGGAGTTAATACACTTCCCCCCACACAGTCGACAGTCGTCTATTCAAGTGTTAAGCAAACCCTACTTTATATTAGCATTATGACTGTCAGTTGTCCAAACTTTCCTTATGCAGCAAGGTTCTGGGGTGCAGGCGTTTTCATCGGAGTCATAAGTCATTTGCGAAAACACTCGAAATGTCGCAATGTGTCCTTGTGTAAATATGGAGAAGTCACGCTGATATCACGACGTCAATCGATTGGTCATGTGCTTTGAAGAGTGTTCTAAACGTGTTTAGACAATCTGTTTGCTTATATTTTCGTTCTACAGTAAACACAGACGCAAGTATGCTGTTTGTATTCGAAGAGGCAGGGCAGATCGATGGCAGAATGTAAACGCTTGCCTGTCCGATCAGCTTACCTGGATTTGGGATAGCACTGAAGACAATTTTCATCGATTGGAAGTGGTTCATCAAATAAAGTGAAGGTTTGTAAGTGGGGAATATGGGGACTATATCGTGTACAACCCACAATAAAAACTAATATTAGCCACTTTACCTCAGTGTCCTCGGGGCAAGAATTATGAAACCGTATTTCTTGCGAAACCCGGTGCAGTTCGACGGCCATAACATCGATAGAAAAAAAGGCTCCATTGTCGCTTTGAAAGGGGACATCAAAAAAGGAGATGAACACTTGAAATCTACAAGTGGATAAAGCAAGGAAACAAACACCTGCGTGGTGGTGACTTTGCCAGTTAGAATGCTGTGCTCTGTGACTACCCCTGATGCTCTGTTTGAAATGACGGCAATCCAGAGGTATATATATATATATATATACTGCTTCCTTACAGCCTTTGAAGCCTAAGTGTAAGGACGATTGCTGCTTTAGGGAAAATCTACCACATGTTAAATCATGGGGTACTCTTAGATGTGGCTGGAAAAATGGAAGGAAACAAGACAGGCAATATGAAGGATACTGTTCCACATACCTCGAATGGTAAAACAGAGTCTGATGTATTAAGTTGTTACGATTGATTAAGTCTATGGTGATGTTTTCAGAGGTATTTAGACCTTACCTGGCCAATGATATGGTTCAAATGCTCGTGGTCGGTAAAATATGCTGAACAAACCGTGACCAGGTACAGTCAGATACCATGCAGAAACCTTCGAACGTTCACCCTTTTCTTAATGCGCCAGTTCGGACTTGTAATTCGCCAAATCTCAATGCAAATTGTGTACACTTTCGCTGGATGTTCTTTCAAGTAGACTTAATTTCATACTGAAATGTGAGCCAGCGCACCGCAGTAGTAGTACCCTTCTCTTCTCCCAAATTCGAGCCTAATCACTGGGACCGCTGGGCATTCAAGTGTGAGTTTGCGTATCTCAAGCATCGCTGCACATGACACAAACACTGTGAGACCAAATGAATCGGGGAATCGAATCGAGGGGATCACATGAATGACTCGGTGTATCTGCGTCCATGTGTTTTGTGCTTGCTTGCTTGTGTGTGTATGCGTATGTGCGAAAGTATGTATGTCCACCCTTGGGTGGTTCTGGTGACGACCTAGCAACCAGACCGAACAACAACCGCAACGGTAGAGCCACAACATCATATGACGAGGAGGACAGTGAAGGTGTTTAGTTGGTCATCTGTGACATAGACGAACCACGGCGAGACCCACACTGGTTAGAATGACGATCCCCGTTAAATATCGTATGGTTGTTGTGTGGTTGTTGAGTGTACAGGGAAGATGGGGCTGCCGGACGGGAGGGTGGCAGAGAGACTCGCAACCGCGCACTTGTTCGACATTATATTTCAGTCCAAATGGCGCCAGTGTTACTGCCAACTCTCAGTGATTGATTGAACAATCGACATTTGAAAACTGGAACTTGCCACTGTCTTCGCTGGGTTTGTGGACTTGTGCTCACAAGCCACCACAACTGGAACAAAGATGTTGCGTGCAGGGTAGGAGAATAGCTTTGCAGGTGTGCAAATAAGCGCGCACAAAGTGTCATGCACACAGCCTATTCCCACATATCACTGCCGCGCAGCCACACATACCGTACGTAGCATATGAACATATACTTTGTCAAGTTCGAGTGGACACGGGTTAATTAGTCTGTTACCGAACGTTTACAGCCCCACCAGCATACACCGGTTCGAAAGCAACACAGAAGTTAGGGGTGCTGTGTTAGTTTGCGTGTTTGCGCTGCGTACCACTGAAAATTCCCCCAAATACCTAGGTTTTCAAACAGAACACGGTAAATATCATCTCTAGATGAAGCAAAACTGGTTACATGTGGAACTGCTTGCTGAAGTAGCACTCAATCAGGTTGACAAGTTGAGATGGCGCTATTCAACTATCCAGGTGGTGGACGTAAATTTTCAAAATCTACAGACATATACCCGAACCTTCCCCGCATCGATCGATCTTGAATCCAAGATCAGTGGGAAGTCATAAACTTACGATGTGTTGCCCGTATTATGGTGTCCCGGTTCTGCAGTAGTACACTGTGTGTGCTTGCTGTGCTCAATTAGGTGCCAGTGTTTCTTTTTAAATCCATAATTAGTACTCAAAAGCGGTATTGTGAGAAACGAGAAACGGAACCTCACACATAGACAGATAAGTAATTCAGGATTTCCGCTGTATAAAATTTTATGTGTTCTCTGGAATGACTACGCTAATAACCGAACATTCAATTGGCTGAGACAGTTCCTCTAACCGATTCGATCACAGTTATTTACCAACGTCAGAGGTCTTAGTGTTTGCCGGCGGTTTTGTAAGCTTTGTATTCTTCCCTCAACATCAGTGCACACGCTGATTTTGTCTCCCCGATTGATGGCGAAACTTTTGCAAGCCGGGCGAAAAAATCAACACCCACCTGATCAGCAACCTGCGGATGCACGCAGGCTACGAACACTTCAATACATTTTCAATCCCTGTTTGTTCCAGGTCGCTGTCAATCAGTTAACTTGAAACCCCCCGACAAGCTTCCCCGATAAGCTAGGCTGTACGAATATGGTAAAGTGGATGGGGTGGTGAGCGAGAGAACCTGGACGTAGGGATTGGTGTCGATGGCGATCATATTTTACTGTTGTTCATTTCTGTTCATTACTGTTCATTTCCCCCGGGAGATTAGCTTTGACTGGTTCATTGGGAAAACATTACGCACCCCGGCGAGTCTCAGAGTATAACACATCTGTAGCTTAACCGGGGGTTATAAACTAATCTGAAAGAGAAAGATAAATCGCAACCTGTAGGGTGATGTATCCTACTTAGATTCAGAAAAGTAAGCTGCCAGTTTTAGGAGGTTACAAGCAACCAGACACGAGAGGAAAATACATCGGATGTAAGCCACCCCAAAGTGGGCACTTTGCGAGTTGTTGCTCACCTCATTCTATTGCGACTTCGGTTATAGCTATCCGTTTTCATAACAGGTGATCGGTACACGGAGCTCCTTGGAGTTCAGTAAACTAAGTGTGTTTGTAGAGGTTTTGGAAAGAACTCCAGATTTTCTTCTCAATGGTGTGAGCTGGAGATGTCTCAGTGGTTAAGGTATGAACTTACTGACCGGAAGGTCCGTGGTACCAACCCAACCTTAGCATCTCAGTGGTTCCTGTCTATGCTTGGACAACCTGGCAATAGTTCAGTTCTTATGCTTCCTTCGGGTAGCATGGCAGTTATGCACCAAAAAGATGCTACAGCCGAACGATGATGATAGTGATGATGATGATGATATACCGTGTGGGAAAAACCCGATTTTTCGCGGTGTTCGCAGTGAATTTTTTAGTTGTACTACTTAAGGTTGCTTTCTTCGAAATCCCATATCCGGTAAAATCTGACAACGGATGATTGTAGAGTGAGATAAAGTGGCAAAAATCAATCACAGCCAGGCATTTATTCACATAGGTTATAAGCGGACACTGTTTAGGTTGGATTGGTGTTACCAACCCCTGGTTTCTTTGGATAAGACGCCGATCAGAGCAAAAAATAGTGTCATCGTAATCGACCGAGAAATAGAAGATATTCCGAGGGAGGCAACACGAATCGACAATGAGTCAGGACATGCATTTCTTCTATTCATCGCGGGTGGGATTGACGCTAACTGCATTTGACGTGTATGATTTAACAAAGATTATCACTGGTATTAATACAATCGATTTTCGGTAGACAGAAGGGCGGTAGTGCAATCCCTGGTCGGGCTTTGAGACGACAAGCCGCATTTCGAAACTGCCACAGATGCTTTTAACTCCGACCGCCGAAGCAGCCACATACCAGGCGACAGCATGCGGTGGCTGCCAGTTGTACTCTTTTCGGCGTCTTTAGTACCATGACAGCGTTTCCTTACACATATACTGTGATTCGGTGAAGCTGTTTTCTCGTTGTTCAATGCTTCTGTTGCTTACGTAGATGTGCTAGCACACATGCGCAGGTACAGAAACCGAATATTTCATACATATATAAATTACAGCCATATTGCTAGATCAAACGATTTGGCATGACAGTGTTTGGTGTGTGGTTGTCGCACCCAAATGCTAATCAGTAAAAGGTCAGAAATGCCAGCTTTCGCAGATGTAACCAGGTAAATCAGGTTGTGTGGCATAATCGGTCACGCATTTGCACATAACTGAGGAAAATGGTTTTACAATAGTAACATCTAAATTTCATGTTGGTTTTCACTTGACAGACTGCAGTAAAGACGTAACAAAACGTGCTTTAAGTGAGATCACCCAATAGAGATATTTTGATGAGCTGTATTCGAAGACACTTGTGAATGTGCTAACCAAATGAAATGTAGGATGAATACTGGGAAGATGGCAAGACAAGTCATCACACTGATGCTAAATCTACCGTGCGGTAAGAACCACAAGATTTATCTTGTGATTTTGCGCCAACTTTTTTTTGCATACATTGTAAAAGGACGGGTTAGTAGAATGTGTGCTATTGGTTGAAGTCATTCTTCCAGCTTAAGTGGAAGGACAGTGACACGTAAATAGTTTTGGTAAATATATATCCCCAAAATTATCTTATATTTACCAGAGGGAGGGGTTGAACACCTCCGTGCCACGCCTCAAAGGCCACAGATTTATTAGTACACACAGTAGTCACCTGATTTTGAGGGGCTAAATTTTTAAACCACTAAGATGGACAAAAGTTCACCATGATTGAACGCCATCCTTAAAAACAAGGTTTTCAAGCTTTAAGCCTAAAATAGTCTGCCAAAGACTTTAAACATCATTAAGACAGATTCGGTCACAAGGGAAACATCAAGAAAAAGGCTCCATTGTAGCTACGCAGCGTAAGATGAGACGAAATCCACCAACCGTTTATTGGCGGTTTCATTCTCTTACAAGCTCCTCAGATAGGCATAATCCGCGGAATCTGTGACTAGCAATGCCCCACTAGAAAGATAATTTCGTCTCAGGTATATTTTCCAGTTCAGATGCTTACAGACTTGTTGCCAATCATATTAAGGTGTTTGCAAGCACGCAGCAAGGTGTCTCCTTTGTAGACCACAGTAAAATACCGTACTCTTTTTATATGTAGCGAGAGAGATAATACGTAACGTAAGTGGGGACAATGATGATACATCTACTCTGTGGTACTGCACAATGCACATGAAAATGATTACATCTGTTTTACTACACAGAAAAACGGAAGATTCGCGTTCTCCAGACATAAACTTTTCAACAGGGAATTCATGAGTTAATTGGAAGATTGATGAGAACTTTTGTGAAGGGTGTATGAGGTCTTCATCGAAGGCTGAGAGTTTGGAGACATGAAGAGAAAAATTTGTCGGACGTCAATTGTACCATGTTGGACAGTTTACTGCAAAATGCTGTGAAATACGTGCCAAGTCATTCCACTGCGATTAGTGAGCAATTCTAATTACCCGTACCCATAGCAGATTAATTGGTACACGAAAGTCAGTCAGATTTCCTCTCAATTTCAAGTCCCCCTGATGAAAGCTGTTTACCACAGTTTCACTTCTCCTGTGATTGACCACCCCTTCAGTTGAATAGACGTAAACCTCCAGCTATATTTGCTCAGAGTCACTACTCTGCGTTCCCGTGATCAGTGAAATTTGTTCTGTCTGTCGTGTGATTGCTATATAAAGCATGCTACATTTGACACAATAATGTATTTTGTTTAATTTCAACTTACCCTTATATTTTATGGTTTTTAAATTATACTTCTGTCCCTTTAACCATTGTCCAATACGTAAAAGGCACTGAAAATAAATCATATTTTTTTCGTATGGCGTCATATACCGAGTAAATCCGCAAGAACTAGATATTTACACGAAGAAAAGCCAAACTCAGTCAGGAATGTGAGGTGGGAACCGCAGGATGACAGGTCTATCCCCAAAATTATGGTATTCTTGCCACAGGTAAGAATCTACACTAAGGTCTTCCAATAGAAACCATTGCTGAGAATTTACAATTCCGTTCCTCAAAATCCATGAACTAATTCGCGAGAGGAGCCGTTATGAAAGAGGTTAACTGTTCACTTTTCTTGTTGTGGTACTGTGGTACCCTAACATATTTTCCGGCGAAGTGAATGGGTCACATGGTTTTGTCCCTTTGTCCGATAAAAAGTGAACCCAGTTTTTTTAACGCTAATTACCACCCATCTCGTGAAATCCTACTCTATCTGACAACAAAATTCCCCAAATAGTTTCAACAAATCAATAACCCGAGCTGGGCAATATGGTTGCCTGAAACATGGTTGCTCATCTAACGTGACTATGTCGGCTTATGTAGTTAGCAGTCGGAATAGAGAAGAGGCTGCTGCGTTTTTGTTCATAAGTATTTGCTCCATGTGAAGACCCGACAGTGCGCCCATATCGGAAACAATACCGATATACTGTTGTGAAGTTATCCAATGGATTTTCTATGTTTCGGGATATAAGCGGTATGGAATTATTGCACAAAAGCCGCAGAGGACTTACTACGGGATTCTTCCTGTTCGGAATCTATTAGGCAGGTGCAGTTCCAACTACCTAATCCAGAGGCTGTATTTGTTCACAAACAATCTAGTTAAACAAGGTGAAGTTCGGGATTTTATGGTTGTTTATGTCCTTACATTGTATGTGGCAGGTTTGTGAGTAGACGTCGTAGGAGATAGAACGGAAACGTTTTTACAACATAGCAGTTTAGCAAATTAGTCAGTCACGTCAATCATTTGGTCCTCAGTCTTCAGTGTCTTTGTTGGTGGGGTCAGGTAACCAGACAGATGCGTAATCCAGTCGCTTGCATTGAATTTTCGTCTTTCCTTGAAGAGCTATCTTTTGAATTTTTTATTCAGCATCACGATCACCCTCCAAAGATTGTATTCTAAGGAATCCAATGACACTCTTAATAATTTCATTTAGCGATTTTGTTTAGATCATTCGATCTGGATAATGAATGCAAGCAGCTAATTGGAGTAGGCTGACCCCTATGGGAGCACTGATATGTGCCGAAAATTTTGGAGGCGTAAATTGTGGACAAGAACAAGGCGGTGAATTAGCTAAGGAAGACGACGGACCATTTGTCTCAAAATAAAACGATGAGGTTCTTTTCTTGTCTATCGAGTACTACATTTTGGTTGTCCGGTTGTAAAGATACCCTAAATGTTGCTTGGGTTTCGGACAGATTTTTCTGATTTTTTCTTCTCAGAAGTCTTCTTCGTCCTTCGGTCTTTCCTTCGTAGCTTAATGGATTTTTGTGTATAGTTGGGATTTTGAATAGATTGCTTCGTGGCTCGATTCCCAGCTCACACGGTGCTATCAAGATCTAGTAAGTACAAAACAGAATTCCACAGATTCATTTAGTACGTTTGTTGTGGTCATTCTGAACTCTTCGGTTTGTCGTTATCTGTAACTGATCATTCAGGTACTTTGAGTTATGCAACTTCGAAGGCAGGTCGGGTTGCATTTTCGGATTGGCCAATGGGCCCTCGCATACAATGGGTAACACTGAATGCGATTTGTACTGATCCGCAAATGCATTAAACTGAATGTACCCCAATACAAACCCGAGGGAATAAAACCGGAAGGCGAACACGAGGTAGTAGTTCTAATACCACCAGCATGCCCAACTGGCGGCTGTCGATTGTCAGTTCCAATGAAGATAACTGTACGGTTGAGACCCACAGCGTATGCGAATGATGGTCCGGTGATCTGAACCACTCATATGACCCAAGGCACCCAAGACGCACACACACCGATAGCCAATGGTAATCACTACTCAGCCTGGTTCGTCAGAACAAGACACCGAAAGCGCTGCTGTAGGTTTAACACTCCGGAATTCTCAGGGTGTTGGAAAGGCTATTTGCAGATATATACATAAAATAGATATGAAATTTAGGTCAATTTAACAGAATTCAAACTAACAAGATAAAGCATAGTGAAGTGCACGAAAATACAATCGAATGTATCACAGTGCAGTGTCGATGGATATGAGATAGCAACGGAAACAAACGGACATCTAGGCTACCCAACGCAGATGTATTAAGTGCCGAATCGCTCAGTTCTCTTGTAGGCTTAGGCGATAGTATACAAAATAACAGCGAGGGCTGTCTACCAATTAGATGGTGCTTAACTGTTGCACATACTGTGATCAGCGACAAAACTGCGACCCAGAGGACACATCATAATAAGATATCCCGGTGTTTTCCATAAGGTGTGAACCTTGAAATTTTAAAATTCCCCAGCAGGAGAGTAAGCATGTTTCAGTATGAAGTGAACATTCCTCGAAGAGTCTGCAAAACTTGAGTTTAGTTGCATTAGAGTGGACACTACTTAGGACATTATACTGAAGAATCTGTAAATGCCTTTTGGGACACCTTATGGATCATATAGTGGTTTCACAATATGGAAAGATAACATACTCAATGAAAGCACTTCCAGTAGTGCATTACAAGCCTTAATTATTAACCATTCATTGATTTATTTCTCAGTTTGGGCTTAATCACCAGTCAGTCCATATGACTGTTCTAACGAGGTTGCAAGAAGAACGGTATTGTGGAGATCAGTCGAACATTGCGCTAACGAATACCTGGGTACTAGGAGAAAGACATCGAGAAACTTTTCAGGAAAACTGTTTTCCACCAACTTCGATACTCACATGCATGTATACACTCAAACTATATTTCGTCTCAGTCAAGCGTTCCTGCGACGGAAAGGCGGGTTCATAAGCTCGAAGTAGACAACACCCTCATGTTGAATCAGGTTACAATAGTACTTTATATCCAAGCTATGTACGCTGGATGTTACATAAGTATATTTGAAACGCATACCTTTTCTAAAGGTGCGTGTTTCCCGCTTTCCCTCTGTCTTGCATCATCTATCCTAAAGAGCAAAGAAACAGAGAAACCCTGGCTCATGTTCGAGGTGGAAAGTCCTGGTGATTTTGCGAATTTCGCTCGTTCTTAGCCCTCATCGCGCCCCTCAGTACTAACCTAGTTGATAACTCCGACATTGTCGCAGGAAACATGAAAAACGAAAGTAGCTTAAAGTCCTACGGAAAGAGGTCATTGAACAACTACGCTTCACCACCATCCTGAAAAACCTAGAACGGAAGTAAATATGACTGGCAGCCTCGTCGGAATTCACTCACTTTCGAAAGTATCCAGCAAAAACAAATTCTCAGAATGACAGACGGTAGGCCGGCTGGCAGGTAGGCACATTTTTACCAAACACGCGAGATAAGAATCAGGAACTGGTAGCATTTTGGTTTTTGAACTGTTTTTTTCTCTTGTCATTACTTATCCCGTGTACATCCGAACCCACCTGGCCACATAAGTGCACACAAGCACGTACAAGTGCTGCTTGGACAGCGTCACTACACAATCGCATAAATGTGAAGAGGCTTCAAGTCGTTTTAGAGCATAACGACGGAGCGAATCAATCTATGACCCACTAGGACACACGTGCATACACACATGTAAATACGCGCCTAGCAGAGAACACCTTGGACCAAACGACGAGCGGTAAAAAGGATGTGAACTGGTCGACTGGTCGGATCATTTCCGGTCCTGTGTGACAAGCTGTGTCCGTTCGCATGTAGCGCGTACCTCTCTCTCTCTCTCTCTCGGACCAACAGTAGCAAGCAGGTTCGAGCGGAAACCATAAGGTCACTGCTACGTGGTCGTCAGCATCATTGTCATCACCGCAAGTCGTATGGTACAGATCGCACAGGTGTGGTCATGATAGAGATGCGTCAGATCAGATAGTGAGTCTGATATCTCCAACTACTTGCAAATCTCTGGCTGGCTTAAAGTTCCACACTTGGTTAACTCAAGCCTATTTACACACAAAGGGTCTTCTGTGAGTTTACTGAGAAGCACGCTGTGCCGACTGATGTGAATCTCCTTCAAAATTTTTCACGTCGAAATTCGTATGGTGGTTCTAAATGATCCGCTTAGCAATCTGCCTTGTCCTCCTGCAAGCATACGGTAGATTCTAGAGCAAAATGGGCTCTTCACTTCTATTCATTGCATATATCCGACAATCAAATTGTGATGCCTCGAACATAATGCATATCTCTGCTTTAGTTCGATCCACTGGCTGAAATACATATAAGGAAACACTCAGGTACCTCAAGTAAAACTTCTTGCGAGTAAAACTAATCCATACTGAAAAGCCAAAAAACACTGATCAGTTGTTTCACCCTTGTTGGGAATTCTCAATGGTGCATAGTCCGAAAATATCTAGGGAGATTTGAACACGCGATCTTCTGGGCAGTATCTGAGCCCTGTAGCGTTCGAGTGTGTGTGCCCTCCTTGGCAGTGTGGTTACCTAGTACTTTGGGTACAGATGTTCATGCACACAATTCATCTAATGTGAGCAGGTGTTGATTAAACAGCTGTAAAATACTACTGACTGAATTCACTTGCAAGATCGAATCACCACTTAAATTTCTAAATCTTCTCGACGGTGACAAAACTAAAAACGACAGGCCCCTGATTCACCTCAGTGGTTTTCACAAATATACTTAAGACCGTTTATCGCAGTTCACATTCCGCTTTCGGTTTAAATGCACTAGCAGTTGTTTTTTTAATCTGGAGAGACTTATATTTGCGGTTAGAAATACGAGTAGCCGTTTAAGCAAAAGAAGGCCAGGAGCTATTCACCAGTTGGTACTGAAGACCGAATCCTCAAACCGGATCCATGAGAACGACTGAAATGAAGACGATTGGGTAGGGTAAACATTAAGACGGATGTGCTCGAACTACAAAATGCACGGCCACACGTTGCCTTATGCCGCACTGAAGGAGGTTATCTGGGCTTATGGTGAGCAGTCGCGTTGTCTTTTGGCTACGAAACATCGGTATCCGGACCTTTAGCCCGGTGGACATTTTCCGCGATAAAATCACTCCCCCAAAAATAGCCACCCACTGGTGTTCTTCGTTTAGTTACATTCACTGCTTACTGGAGCCAGAGCAAACCCGCTCCACCCAGTTCATTTTACGACCAAAGTATATCTCGTATAAGAAGTCCACAAGTAACGAAAATGTAATCAAGGTAAAAAATGACAAGGTTTTGAGCACTGCTAGCAAAAATGTTGTACTAAACAATACTGCTCATGTTTTACTGAAGCCACAACTATTCACTGCCCCTGTCATGTAGCTCATGTCAAAATCTGAAGATAGAGTGGATAAAAACCAACAGAACTATCAGAAAACCAGATTAGTTAAACAGAGGTTTAGAGGGGCAACATCACATCACAACATCACATCATCGAATCGAAAGTTCACCGTACGGTTGCGGCAGTGTTAAACATCAGAAAGCAGGTACGCTTAGTCTGTCGACCTTGGGCGACCCATCGATCCATAGGCGACAGGAGGTATGAAGTCAACTGAAAATTATGAACTGGTTTACACGTGGTAAGGGATATAGAAGGTTATGCACATGACGGACACCGACTGGTTTTGACATTCTGGTTTACAGTCCCGATAAACATTTGTCAAGACAAATGACGAAAAGAGGGGCTGACTTTTATTGAATCATCACCAGCGGAGATAAATGTAAACCCCTTTGATTGAAAGAAACTACTCAGAAGGCTAGCGAAAACTTTTCGACAGTCCTTTAGGCTTTTCTTGGAACTTACCAAGTAGACGCCGTCCCTGGGTTTCTATCAACCGTACATTCCTCTTGAAACCAAAATTGCATGAAATTCGACAAATACACCCATTTGCACACCAGTTTGGTCTTAATTAGAAACTCAACTGAATCCCTGTGTTTAGCTGATGAGCCCCAAGAACGGTGAAACTTACTGTGGGTTGTCGAAGAGTTTTCAGCAGCCTTGTGAGCAGTTTCCTTCAAGAAAATATACTTCGATAGCTCGAAAAAAGGCAGTCTTCGTGCAGCATATCCACTGGAGAACAGCGTCTCCAGAGTCTCCCATTGAAACCAAATTGTGATGCAAATAAGTGTGCTTCACGAATCAAACTATTTTACTTATTTAAGTAGAGTAGAGGTGGAAAAGCCCAATGATGATTACAGTTTTTTTTATAACTCAACGTTCAGCTCACCGTGGGTGATGTTCGTCAGGAGCAGGGTAGAGAATTTGCACAAAGTTTCAGGATTCCACTTGATACACCAAAAGTTCACTTTCGCTTCACAGGTCTTTAGATAGGTTAGTCTGAAATCACTGTTAAAATAACTGCACCTGAATGGCATCAAAAAAGTTGCGCCTTATACTTAAGTCAGTTTAATGTCCTCTTCAAAGGATCACCTTTTACCATTCCGCATTCGTTCTCGGACTTCCCATCATCGTCCAAATAATCTGCAAGTTCTTAAGATGTTTTCTAGCCTATTTGTATAACGTATTGAGGGCTTAAATGGTCGATAATGAAATGACTGGATTCGGGGTTCACATTGGTGACCCGATGACCAAAAGGCCAGCGACCACACTTGTTCTGCGATGATCAGGGTGCCAACTCAATATAACAATTGAATGGAACGGGTTACAACTTTTGGAAGATATCTATAAATCAAGTAAGGTAACAGTGGCACTAAATGTATGATGAACCGCATGAACCAAGCTACTTTTTTCTTTCACAGTCTCGGCACATGTCTTTTGACGGTCCCAGAGTTTATCCACCTATTCTATCACATAACTCCCTTATCGGCTCAAGCTGTAAGCGATCAGCAATTCAGTGAGATGATGAGAATACCGCTGTCACTTGATAAAGTACAGCACCCAAACTGAAGCCCAGAAGACTGGGTGCACACACACTTTGTAGCTGTCTGACTCACCGCCAGTCTGTAATCCCTCAGCAAGTCAACTCCAATAACTGGGTTTTCAACTCATAAACGTTAGTGTTTCTATGCGTTTAGATCTGGTAGAAACGAGTGTTACCAGATGTGTCCGCTTCATACCGTACAAGTAAAAAATGAAAGCTTCTCACAAAAATGTAGGATCCTCCAATTTTCTTGGTTATCAATTGATACAGCACCGTTCAAAACGACAAGGCTTAGCAAAAATTTTTGGCACACGAAACTGAATATTTCAGTGGTTAACAGAAGTTATCACTTCTTCTATAAATGATGGACTCGAATGGCTTATCTCTTTGTCAGACTACGTTCATACAAGGTGATGGTTGACCGATTTCTTGTGACAATTTTTTTTCAACAGTTATAGCTGATAACTGATAATACATCTAAAGCTATGAACAAAGTGGATTGCCTAAAGGCGGCAACAAAACAAAGTGTGGCTCCGACGCGACTGATACGCATCTAGCCCAACAGATCTTCTTACTCCCGAGGATATAGATTACTGACTGGCAAAAATTCGGTCCAGCGCTTTCCCTTTGGTGCTAAACAACCGAAAAAATCTCCCAGGAGAAAAAACTATTCAAACGAAATTGATACACGTACAACTTGAGGAGTAAGAGTTTGTGGTTGTTCGACCTTTTTGATCCAGGCTTGCACACCGTTATTGGAAGATCACGTATGTTATTGCTACATTTGTCGTGAAATTAGCAGGGGAACTTCTTACTCGATGTCGACGTACGTGAACAGACGCTTACACATCCGAAGACCTCTGGTACCAAACTGACGGTACACCCAAAAATTAGTACACAACTGCTTCGACAACGGATACGGGTTTGAGTCCAGCACATGAGTCGCGAGCTGTGCGTTGCATATGACTTCTAACAAATGCGAAGTATTTTTTAGGTAGTGAAGAGATTTTGGACGTTCAAATCCGAAGCGGAGTCAACCCATGCGAAGGAGCTGGAATTTACTGTTCGGCGTTTTCATATTTGCTCAAAATCACCAGCGTCACCAACCACGGAGATTCGAAACACAATATAAGTCAGAGAGCCAAACAACCTGATGGTCACGCGAGCCTTCATCTGAAAACACGAGACGTCAACCAGCAATCATGTTTGAAGAATGACTTGCACTTTATGTCATCTGAGTACAAGGATATCTCACTTCCAACCAGCCGAGAGTAGATTAATGGGAGAAAGTTGGTAGTTACTGATGGCTTTTTACAAGATGAAATCCTGAGTGAACGCTTCAATTTCCCCTCAAATTTACCCCAAGATTAATCAAATCGAGCATACAGAGTACGAAGCTTACGTCTGCCACTGTTTCCAAAGTCTCTCCCTCTCTCATTCACTCAGCCAGTTAGCCAGTTTATCAGCTATAAGCTATGTAACAAAGGTACGTTGTTTCCAGCTGCTACATGCTGCATGATCAATATTACCTAGTGAGGAGGTTTTTGGACCATGCTTTTGCAATTCGCCATCAATAAAGACGGCATTATCAGCATAAAGCCATGTGGAAATAAGTTGCATAATCTTAGTTTAGTCGTGAAAAGGAGGACACAAGGCCGCGAAAATATCAGCCCGTCATTCTAGTAGGTTATCCATACAGTAATTAAACTCAGGCCAAGTCATCACCGATAATTGGTCTTTTGAAGAGGAACGGTTACGCAGTCGTGAACTGGCATAGCAACTTCCAGGTTAAAAGCTGTCTCAAGTTTGCTTGGATCAGTGCATCAAAGCGATCTTGTTTATTCTATCTAACATCACCGGCTTCTAGGTTAGAGCTGCCTTTCACCATGGTAACTAATGTGTATCGTTGAGATGAGTTAAAATATGATGAACATACACTGCTGACCTTACCACTGTCAGAATCGGACAAAACCTTTTAGGCGAAGTGATCAGCGACCAGTTGAATTTACGGCTGATTTCGTTTTCTGATGCACGTAATCTGTCACAGGCTATGCTTGACCGTTCACACCCGGGCAAACACACTATCTCCTTCCATAATTCGTTTCTGTCTCTCAGTTGACCCAACTGGTTCGTAAACAAGTTTGTTAATCAGGGTCAGACAATCAGTTTTCTTATTGTTTGTACTGGGTAGGCACTGGTGCCACGTCCTCGTCTTGGACCATATCAAGGTGCAAAAAGCCACAGGACCCAACAACATTAACACCAGACTGGTTGATTACGGACCAATTGGAGATCTGCCAAATGAGGTTTCCTGCCGTTCACCCAACCGGATGTGCTCCCACACTCCCCAAGGCTTAGATGTGACACCTATACGGCTTTGACCATAGTAACCAAAGCAGATGATCTGTGCCACGCACTCAGGTGAACCAGTAGAATAGCCGTGATGATGAGTTACTGTCTGGGTTGTTGTCATGTACCAAAGTGAAAACAACCGGAAATAATGGAACTAAAAATGATGTCACGCCTATCACTTAGGCGCAAGGTCACCACAAGCTAAGATGTCATGGCGATGGGTTAGCAACTGAATGGCTCGCGCTGGATTTTACTCAGTCACATCCTAGCGGAAGTTGGTGTTTTTGGTGGAGCTCGTATGGAATCACACAGCAACTACCGAGCCGAAATCGCCAGACCTGAGCTGAGAAAATTGGTGATAAGTTACAACCACATTTGGCTTGAGGACATTTATTCGGATAGGTCCGTAGATTTGCCACCCGGGCACACCTTCCATTGTGGTCTTTCTTCGAAATGCAGACCATTAGTTTGCACGAATTACATCACTGTTATCCATATATCCGTGTCCTTCATAGTGGAGTAATTTGAATTACACTGAAACAAAGAACAACACATTTGTGCCGGTATTAACCAACCTTGTAGCTTGCTCAATCGGAATGCCAGTTTCCTTTTCTTTGTTTCAGGCTCAGACAGCGTAATCCTCAAGCCATGCACACAGATGCCCTGATAAGATGGAATCACTTATCTTGATAGTCCATTAGACCTGTCAGGCTTAAATTTCCTCCCATTAGAGAACCGCATTTATCAGTTATTCAGAAAGTTGAACCCGTTACTCGAGTACGATAAACCAGTTTGGTAAAATGCAAGTACAAGCTTCCGAACAAGTGAGGTTTATCTCGCCCAGAAAGCTTCTTCAAAACGGTCCGAAATACTATAAGCTGACACTCATTATACGCGACACTCAGGTGAGATTAGTCTTGGTGATTTATGTTAGAAAGGCTTTAAAAGAGGAACTGAGCCGTTTACTCATCTATAAATCTCATCTATACCCTAAGCAATGGATATATTTCCGTTCTTGGTGGTTCAATCGATTTTGCGTGTTCTGCTGAACTCAGGTGGTGCTGTATTCCGTCATAAAGCTGCCAGACTTGTATTGTGCCTAGATGTGATTACCGGTCATTTGAACCAACCATTGTGGGCAAAACATCATGGGTTGGTGGAGTAGTTTATTTCAAAAGATCGTCGAGTACAGCTTACCGTCGTCTTACCGTTACCCATAACATTCCTATCAATGTGGCAGTCCATCGATGCTGACGTAATAACGAAGACGAGCTTCAAAAAAGGTAGGTGTCAAACTTATGGGTAAACATTCACAAAAATAAAGCCACACCTAAGGATCATGTCACACAAAGGATGCTATTTCAAGTACACGATCGCCATAGTCTTGACTATAGATTTTACAATATTCCATCGACAAATTTTGTCAGTGTTCGGTTTGGTAAATGATCTGAACCTTTCAAAGAAATCCTGGTACGTTAAGTAACTCGTTGTTTGAATCTCAAGTGCTTTAAGTTAACAATAAAGTCCTGTGGTGAGGTTTACTCGTACACTATGTCGATGACCTCATGTATTTACTAAGCCTTCTTGCTAATCCAGACCTGTAGTTCATGTCGAACGTTGAGCCCACATTATCCCACGCGGACGTTTTTAGATTCCCACCAGCTTACGGACCTGAATGTTCGTAGTTCGAACCCAACCTCTGCATCTCGAGCGCTCCTGTCTAGGCTCGGGCATCCTGGCCTCGTGCCTCCTTCCGTTGGCATGGCATCTAGGCACTGAAAGAGTGCTACAGCTGAACGATTAGCATTATTGCCTTAAAGTTTAAGGTATGGTCAGCTGACACTACTGTCACTGTGCAGGCTGAAAATTTCACCTTTGGACGCATGGTGGTTTTTGGGAGGAACTGACCTGAATGCACTGGAATTCCCGACAGTACAAAAGTGAAGAAACTATTCGACTTGCTTATGAATAACCTGGGTTAAGTCAAATAAGTTCTAACTTACACGTTTTGCCCTTGATTCTCATGCTTAACTGGTTCAGGTGGGCTGTCTGAATAACAAAAAAAGATAACATATCTTACCTTTTGGAAAAAAATTTGGAACCGACTGAGAAGTTGTCGTTTCAGGAGGGCCTGGTAAACTGCCGATTATTTTACCGGGCTCTGTCCTAATGGAAGCACTCTTATTTTAGCCTTGGTATGGCATGCTACTGACAGATTTGACGATAAGTGGTCAACAACCGCTACATTTCCATACTGTTTGGGACTTATCCGGTAGGCGTTATTTTGAATTCCCGTCAATATTACTTTCATATGAAAATCAACTTGGGCAAATCTGGTTAGTTGTTTAGTTCGTTGCCCACCGAGTCTGTTTCTGTGATAGTCAAATGATGTTCTTTTACTTGTGATATTCTCCAATCGAGTGTGCAGCGCAGAGTCAACCTCAGGGCTCAGTTGGCTGTTTTGAGAGACATCTTTCGGCAAGTAACATTCCGGTCGGACATTTTCAAAATCGGGAAGGAACAATAGCACAGCTGAAGAACAGAAAGTAAGTTACGACAGTCAGAAAAGGCTACCTCAAGCAACGCTCAAGAATAACTGTTGTTGAGTGAAAGTTAATGACTGAGGTTTGATGCGGAAACGACTGACCTCAGGACAGAAAAGATACGCAAGTAGCCTTTATACAGCTTCTGCTGAGTTTGATTCTATGTCCAAAGGCAAGACTCGCTTAATTAGGATCCTTAAAATGGTTCGCAGTTCGCTCTGCCGGACTCATCCTCCCAATATGCCTTTCAGAGTTTAGGATTTTTCTTGTAAGACATCTCAGTAAATTACTGAAGACAACCTGATAATGAGCTTGAAGTGCCGCATCCGAAATCCAAGGATTACTGAATATCAGACCAAGGTGCTCCAAGGAGTGGCGCAGACTCAGGACACCCCGAGATGGTCTTTGTATTTTTTATTGGAACACTTCACTATTCCTGTAGTTTTATCGGGATGTCTTGCAGAAACTTCCGAGAGCTGTCAAAACTGAAGAGGAAATGTTTGTTTGAAGGGACATTACTGAAATGTTCGCTAAAAACTCGCCAACATCCTACAGCCGGTTTAGCCTTTCTTGGGGCTCATCAGGTAGGTACGGTCCCCAAGGTTCCGTGAGTCTTGTGTTTTACCATTGCGCACCAATTTACGTTTTACGGAAGAGTCATCTGAATTCCAGCTGTCGAAGAGATTCCAGCAACCTTGTGAGTAGTTTCCTTCAAGAACATATACTACAATTTCTCGAATACATACTAAAAGAAACATAAGGTGGCCCTCGTACCGCGCATCCAGTCAAAGAACATCACAAAATGAGGTTAAGCAAGAATAAAATTTTTCGTACCTTTCAGCTAGTTATAATTCAACTTTTCTCCTACACCTTGTGCACACTGAAGAGGCCAAAATACCGGTGTTTTGAAGTCACTTGAATTTTTCATAAAATTTTCACTTTTATTTGATACGCGCTCCATAAAGCTGCATTCGTCAGAATATACAACAGATCGGCTATTTGGGAATCTAATTCAAGAAGCTGTTGTTATGCAGTTTGTGCTGCTCGTTTCACATAGTCATATGAACCGGTCGGCTATCTTTAATGTAGGGTTTTCATTGGTTCAGTATGATTTTCATCAAAAAAACTTTAACCTTCAAAACCTCATCTCCTACACACATGGCGACAGTTGAAGCATGTGCCACCATGAAAATCTCTCCAGAGACACAGAATCCCCTGGTTCTGTGCATGAAGGCAAATCGTACACAATTTCGTATAAGGTCACTGGTTTTGAAATCCTCCTGACGGCATCAGAGTGACTTGTTTTCAGTATTCGCTACTTCTAATTGGGCTGTAAGTTATAGCAAACTATTTAGAAGACCATGATTTTATTACCACTATCATCCGATGACACCCAGCCCGGGAAAAGAGAACAAAGCACATAGCATTTCCGGCTCACTCTAGGCCTCTTCAGACACAAAAAACAGCCCAGTAACCAAACGGTGCTTCCCCCCACATATTAGCGCACTTGCTCTATCTAATCCATCTTAACAAGAAAGGGACGGTCGTGTTAGCTTTGACAATCAGCGTCACAAGCAGCATGCACGTGTGTTAATTGACCGTATACGGCACAACAATCCTGGTGCCAATCGAATAGTCCGTTCACGCGGAATATACGAATAGAATATGCACATAGGCACTGTCTCTGTCGAGTATATGTGACTCTCCACCCTCCACTGCCACCATTGTTGTCATTGTCCATACTGGTCGCGGTTGGGCTATATGACAATCGGTGTTCCTGTCACATGGATGCAACCGCAAATGGGCTTGCCACGCTGTGTGCTATAGGCGCGAACGATGTGCGCATGTTTGTGTGTGCACTGACAAGCTACATGCCCCACATGCCAAGAATGCCGAGGTCGACAACGACGCTCCCAAAAATCCGGGCCAAAAGACGGTTTAGGAGGGTTGCTGGAGCATTATGCACGAAAAGCCGTTGAGGAAAAAGATTCTACATTCGAATACTGCCCCTGGGTGAATGTGTCAAATCCTGAAAGGAACAAGCCGAAGGTTGTGCAGCAGTCGCAACGAGCGACAACACAGGTTGTAGCTAGTTGTGTTAGATGGGAATAGTCTCATCAGACATTACATGCATTACATATATATATATATATATATATGACTGGTTTGTCCAACACCAAGAGTGAAATTCGAGTCTACCGCTTCACCTTTTCCGTATGTTTCAGCTAGAATAATTGCCTCAGAACAGAAGGACGCTTCAAACGGGACCGATGGGAAAACAAATATTGTCTTTACGATCTGGAAGGTTCTGGCACATGTCTCAGTGCCTTATGTGCATGACACATTTTCCTTTACGAAAGCAAGATAGAAGACACACAACCATACTTTGAAAGTGGGCCTGCACCCTGCTTCGAAGTTTGAGCCGAAGACCCAGTTCACTCTCCCGGTAACAGCACCTAATTTTCGAATAACTGCATATATGTCCATTTCGATGTTCGTTCGGAGAATAATAGAGAGAAGAGAGCAGACATGGTAACAATAGTAAACATCTCTCCTGGACCTTCATCTCCAACCTCTTCTGTAAGGAACGATGCCTCAGAGGCCTTCGCTTACAGGGAAGTTCTTTT
This sequence comes from Clonorchis sinensis, assembly GCA_003604175.2. Taxonomy (NCBI): domain Eukaryota; kingdom Metazoa; phylum Platyhelminthes; class Trematoda; order Opisthorchiida; family Opisthorchiidae; genus Clonorchis; species Clonorchis sinensis. Next base: position 63,366,089 of record CM030370.1, read on the forward strand.
TTCGTCAGATATACGATATCACAGAGTGGGAGGTCAGTATACGTGAGTTCTGGATTTAAGGAGAATCCTCTTAGGAAGTCCGTGCTTCCGGCAAAAGCCCAACTTGACATCTGCCACAAGCTCGGAGCTCTTGATTATTGCCCATTTGGGATGCTTCTGAAAATCGGTGTGATCAGGGCGTCGTTCCAGTATCAGAGTTGTCCGAGCCTACAACCAACGTGATAGAGCTGGTATGGAAATACTTTGACTTCTCAGTGGTGGGTAATGTTGACTTAGATGTGGGAAACAGGAAAAATGTACCTGTTTACGTTAGTGTTGGGACATATTGATGGATTACTTCAAACCTTATTGGACCTGCTATGAGATAAGCAAGTTTTCCGACCTACTAGTTGGCGAGTTGAATTTGGTTAACCAAACGGAAATAGGACACGAACAATGGACTTGCCAGGAAAACCGCATCCGCATCACGGAGTTTGTTCACCTCATTCTTCATGTTCAAACTGACTTTTTGTTGATCGGTAACTCCTCAGTCTGTTGCCCACAATTTTTCCTGCCCAATTCCTCCGAATCATGCAAAACTACCCTCTATTTTCAGTGCCTGTCAACTCACTGTTCAGTTAATCATTCTGGGCCTTTTGATGTGACCTTCACATTCCTTCCATATTTTTATCTGTGGTTGTCATTTTACACCGTAATATGGTTCACACTGCGATGCGATGTGCAAGCTGTGTCTATTCTTTTGAAAAAGCTATCAACTTTATGTGTGCAAGCTGTGCCTATTCTTTTGAAAAAGCTATCAACTTTATGAGGAATACTATCTGATTCAAACGTTGTTTCGAGCCTACAATTTAATGAACTACTTCTTTCTTTGCTCGACCCCTCAACTTTCCGCGAACTTGTTTTCTACTCACACTGCCGCCATCCCGTGAGGTGCTAATTAGAACAATAGCCTAAGTAATTTCACACTGAACTTCGGTTGGCATCCTTTGAGTAGTCTGTGAGCTCGAAGTTCACCATCCAATATACTTGCTGACTGTTCTGGAAGCTGGCAGATGACATCGCTCCCTAAGTAGCATCAAAGGCTTTCCCCGCAATTTCGCACATTTAGTTAACAACCATTGAGGACCAATATGAGTTCCGCGTTTGGTTCGAAAAACTGGGTAGGAATGGGCTTACGTAGACCGATCACTATTGTTGGTTGAAACTTTGTCGGCCATTGATTCAACTTTGCTCCATTTTTGTGTCAGCTCCAGATGAACAACTGAAGGCATTGAGGAAAGTAATGAATGTGTGTTTTCTCAGTTCGCCTTCCTTAGTCATCCTTGGCATACCTCATATGACTCCACAGCAAGTTTACTCCAAACTGACAGTTGCGAGTAATTCTATGCGACAACCGCACAAACTCACCAACTCACCAACAATTTGACCCAAACCGCCTACAATCGTTCCAAACAGTCGACTTGCAAAAATCGTAGTCATTGCTGTGGTTCACTCACTGGTACATCATTGTGTCGTTCTGGTCTGATGAGATCACGAGGAAACTAAGACGGAATCGTCGTGTCATTTTTTGTCCCACAGCGACTCTCTGGGCAATGGACAGCTTCTTCATCCCCGCCAGGGTTCTCCTGCGCAACGTACTCTGGTTTCGAATCATAAAATATACTGGGAAACCACTTCTTAACAATAAAAGTGTGAGAAAAAATTAGGCTCGTACTCTGACCTCATCAGTCCCTATTAATCAAAGCTAATACAGATCAGAGATGAAATCAGATAGTTCTGCTCTAGCACTTTCGTTGCCTAGCTGCCATATCACACTAAGGCTGAGGCACTGTCAGGTTGCCCAAGCCTAGACAGGAACAGTCGAGATACAGAGGTTAGGTTCGAACCACGGACCTTGCTTTCAGTAAGTTGGCTCCTTGACTGTTGAACTGTTTTGCGTTTCATAGCTAGTACAACTAGCGAGGTATGTAAAATTCAAATCAAAACCAATCTCGCCTCTTCTAATGACAAAAGGTGCTGGGAATGATAACAACCCTAACTCTGTCCTATTCCCAATCAACATGCTAACTTGCCCAAGCTTATCACAACAGAACTTTGAGCAAACCGGATATGAATGGACTGACGTCAAAGGTCCCTGTCAAGCTAAAATACCAAAATCATTTTGAAGCACCGCAAGCAAACCTAACCGTGCTAGCAAAGCGAAGTACTGAACTATATTATGGATCCTGGAGATGGCCCAGTTGATTGCTCCAATAAAACTGCCCCGTTATTGATTGAATGTTACAGAAGCGTAGAAATCTGATGCTATATCAAACAAAGAAATTATGTGGAAGTTTAAAACAATATGTATGCGTCAAATTTACCCAGTTACTTCGGCTATAGCAGAGGTGAGTTGAGGGTGCAACTTTGAGGACATGTGTTGCTTGTCAGCAGACACATGGAAATGGAGAAACTAAAAAGCTGGGCAGTTATCTGTGAAAAAAGTACGGATAATGCGCGAATCGAAGCAGATTTGTCCAACCGATTCACGGACTAAACATGTATTCGTATTGTCAAGCCAAAAAAATATTACTTGATCAGGAAAATCGATCTCTTGTCCCCACTGGGCATGACGCTTCCACCCCAAAATTGTCATTTCAAAAACATGAACAGAATAACGTGTCCCGTAAGGCCGACCTGCTCATTGCGATCCAACGAAGGTCATTACTTCATGTAACAGCAGTTACTAGGTATAACTATCATTATACTGCAACACTGTGCAAGATATTATCGACAAAACGTTTGAATGCATCCAAAGGAATGTGTATTCCAGTGGTTTTTTTAATCCGGAAAAAAACTGGAATCCCCTTGTATCCGCCAATCGTTTGGTTCGCACTTCCATCGCTCAAGCGTGCCCACTTGCTGTGCTGTATTCTGGACTACCTTACCTACCTGAGCGCCCTAGGTCGCCCACGTCGAGATTTCCAAGTGGCCAGTTCAACAGCTGGACTTATCACAATAGGCTGTGTGCACGTTCAACAACCCGTAGATCAAACTCAATTGTGGTAATCGATCTCGCAAGCATGTTAGCGATGACGTACTACGGTAAGTTATACTGGGAGTAAACGAACCACCGTATCGGTCAGCCAATGCGCTCGCCTATGTGAGACTGGTCGTGCAAGAGTCGCGCCATGATGAATAGACTGCCATTATGCTTCGGTAAATCAGTCAATCATCCGTAACTTATTTCGTGACTTCCGTATCCTGTCCCCTCAGGACCCAACTAGGAAATGAATGGTATAACGATGAAGCCGGTTCGCGGAACGCAAACATTTCTACCAATTGAGGTGAAAATCGGACTGCATGAAGTTTTCGTGGTCAGTTCCTGCAGGTGCATTGCTTCGACAAGCTCAAAGGAAATGAACCGTGTGACTTGATTTCGGCCAGGCAAGAGATCCTCTCACTGATTTGCCGAGTTTCGAATGCATCGTTTCGATAAGTGTATCTTTCGAACCTAGCGCGGTGGAGCACCATTCTCTCAGAACCAAACAGTAATGATTAGGCTTGCTTCTACCAACTATGGGATTACTTAGTTTTGCTGCAGGTGTTTGCATGTCATAGCCACTAGGAATACCAATTAGGCATTAGCAACAGCACCTATCAGTTAATTTGTCCGGAAAAAAATGATGCATCAATTTCGGTGGTGGAATACCTAGTCCCAAGCTTAATGTAAGGCATTTGACCGCCTGGGTTTTTTGTATCTGGCCCAAAACCCAGTTGTGTAAACCTTGCCATTCAGATGTAAACTGGCCAGGGTGAGAAATGGGTCTCTATGATTTGAAAACTGGTTCGGAAAATCTACGCGATTTCCAGACTGTTACACTGCAACTTCTGTAATTACAGCTGATTAGCGGACAATCAACTTCAGCCTTTTCTTATGATCTTCTCGTATGAGATATTGTTTGGTCTTACGCAGATGGGAAGATTTCCCTGTACTCCTATCGAATTTCTAGTCTGTCTTGTCAAGAGCCTCAAATGAAATCGAATTCGTCCGTAGTGACGCGTTATCTGTGTTGTCTACCCCGTCAGCGAATCGATATTTTGCCGCAATTTCCAAGACATACTTTTCCGCTACTGGCCGCACATAATCAATAACTGCAGAGATCCAACGCGCAATCCCATTGCTATTGGATCTGCACCGCCTACACAGCATCATTATGTGTACTAAGTCGTCTGTTCCTGATAAAACTAGCACATTTCGACTGCTGGACACGGCGGTACCGTCCAGTTCTAGCTTTGGCTATAATCGCATCAGCTCGGTTTTGCGACAGTCACTACCGAGCTATTTCTCAGGCTTCCCAAGCCCACACGCGGCTCTTATGAGATTCGGACAACGTTCGCTGTCGCTCGACTGAGTTTCAGAGGTTCTTGTCACGATGGGTTCGATGCTTTTAGCTGACTTAGTTTATTTGCTCAAGGAAGCATGTGCGCAACATTGCGCTTTCGTGCCTGCGTTAGGGGTACCCACGACCGGGCAACCGATCGGGTACGTCGGATGAGCACACACTGTCATTTGGGCTCCGAGTTCTGGAGAGTGGTTCAGACAAAAGACGGAGGGGGATGAGCGTGTGACAGACATGGGTCCTTTTTTTCAAAAGACTGACAGATTGGTTAAGCCCTCATCTAACCCTGCTCTGGATTGACACGAGAATCAGAACCTCATCAGAGGGCTTCGTTCCCCACGGCGTGGTGTGAACAAGCTCCTGACTTGGTTGGGCTAGCTACAGCCTATAGGGCATCCTTAAAGTGCAGGTTGGATGGGTGTGGGTTTGAGGGTAGTCTATCGCTGTCCCGGTGATAATGCGCGATCGAGACCACGTTCAGATCAGTTGATTCACTGGGCCATGGCAACACCAAACGGGACAGTGGTGAAAAAAATTGGATGAAGGTGAACTGCACCAGAAATGACAAATGGCTAAAGCACGCGCAGTCTTGGGCACACCACGTACGCAAGCTATGTGACAGGTCAAGTCACTGATCTTCGGCTGACTTCAGCAGCAGGTCAAGCACTTGCTCCAAGGGTCCAGTTAGACAGTATTCCAGCTCAACAATGCTGCCGTTCAGTTTACACTATATAGGCTGGGTGTTTGGTTGTGATACAAACCGATAAAATACAGGCAAAAGGTACGTCTTAGAACGACACAGGGCTGGCATTCTTTGATATGATTCGGGGCCTGTAATTTAGGAGTGAGTGCTGTCTGGCGTGATAATATCTTTGTCAATGGATCATGCAAATGCAACAACCGACCAAATGTTCATCACATTTTTATGTGCCTGTCGATGACGAACAGCTAGTGTGCATTCTTCGGCGAATGGTAGAAGTGGTCGAAAGAATACACCCTCATCGAATTTGTATGGTATGGTGAGCTATTAGATGGCTCTGGATGTTGTGGCGCAGAGGCTGCTGCGTTCGCTTTATCGGTGCAAGAGAAAAGTGTAGGGATACAGTCTATCCTTACCGTATCGACGGACCATAGCCTGTCGTGAGACCGCCAGTCAAGTTGCCACAAAACTGACTCCCCCGTTCAAATATGGCAGTGACTGCGCTAAGCAGGGACAAAAATTTGAGCATTGCAATAGTGAAGGAAAGATAAAGTGATTTAGTGATCAAACGCATTTAACAAAAACCATCCGAAATTATTGATATCACTAAAAATGACTAGCTTGCCTCGAATTGCGAACGGTCATTTGCTCTGATAAGGTCAGTTTCTTGTGTGGACTGCCCTGTGAGCCAAAAAATTGCATCGTGCTATGATATAATAACCAAATAATAATAAACGTTTAGCAGTAACACCCTTTTGGGGGGAGATGGCTCAGTGGTTGAAGCTTGGGTTTACTGATCGAAAGGTCCGTGGTTCGAACCCGACCTCTGCCTCTCAACTTCCCCTGTCTAGCTTGGGCAACCTGGCAATATCCCAGCCCTCGTGCTTCCTTCGGGTGGCATGGCAGTTAAGCACCGAAAGGGTGCTACAGCTTAATGTAGTACCCTTTCGGTGCATACCTGTCATGCCAAAAGAAAGCTGAGATACTTCCAGGTTGCCCAACTATAGACAGAAGTTGAGATTCTGGAGTTGGATTCGAACCACAGGATTTCCGGTCAGTGAGTTGGCGAAGTAACCACTGAGATATCTCGAGCTAATGGCAAAGTAATTCACAACCATTGCTGAATCGCAATCTTCCGCCGTTTCACTTTTTTGAGGAACCATATATCCAAAGACTTCGCTCGTCCTATATATTTGGTGATGACCAAAACCTAGACGGTAGTAAAGTAAAAAAAACAGTCACTTCCACAAGTGGTCTGAAGAGTTGTTTTTCACCGTTTATCGATTGCGGTTATATTTTTTGTCGCTAACCCTTCGTCGTCCGGGGAAGGGTATGTGGGTTGGGGGGGGGTATGGCTTTGTATCGAGCCATCATCATCGTCTGGTGCTGACAAGTGAATATTTATGAAGTCTTCGAAGGACAGCGCACCGGAGTGAGAAGGCCACTGGTAATAGCCGGTTGATGGACAATTAATGTGCAGTTTCGGCCAGGTGACGCAGACTATAAATCCGAGTTGCACACCCACAAACACACCAAGATGCAAACCAAAGAAGTGATTTTTTTGTCAGCAAGACTGACTTCATGGGCATGGCAGCATAGTCAGTGGGGTGATAACGAAACTCTCCACCAGAAATGAAAACAGAGCAACGTTAGCCCCCAACCCAACCCACACTGGACATAAAGGGTTGCCAACACACTCGACAGAGCGAATCGTGCACACAGATGATGGGATAGCCGGTCGCTTATCAGTTGATTTTTTCGCTCAATTCTTTCACCCGAGGAACCAAGGGCATGCGCTGCACCTCTGGTATCATGTGTTCATGGGATGGACGATATGTGTGTGCGTGTGTGTGTTAGAGGATGGTGAACAAACGGGTAACCTCACCCCGCAAAAGACAGCAGACACTTCACTGAATAACTCCATATGGTTGTGGGATAGATGAAGTACTACGGCGTGTGACAGCGAATACGTTCTCTTCAAGTAAGGTGTGTGCGATCTGATTGTGTTGGTGGCCATGGTGTATTTATCCGCACATGTGCGCTATCGTGTGTCACTGTGCCAATCTTCAATAGGATATGCCCTGTGCCTCCATGCGCACAGGACATTATTGGATAAATGGGTGGCTATGCGCCGTAGAAGAGACGCCGCAAATGACAAGTTAAAAACCACTGGGAATGGCAAGAAATTTAATGTGCATTGCCACGGTAAAAGTTCTGACGAATGCGATAGTGTCCATATGTCCGTCCTTACTGGCACGCCTGTTGCGTCTCAGTCATGAGCTGATTAGTCAGGTCACGTTGATCTCAAGAAGCTCTTATCGCGACATTTACGAAGACAACAGGGGGTTGCCACGAGTCTCTCAGTTCACTAAGACTGACAGACTCGAAAGCAGAATAGATTTTGAAAAAATAATTGTGCATTTCAGCCAGCAGAATTCGGTTCAAAATATTTCATTTCTCATGGGTCATTCATGATTAACTAAGCGGAAAAACTTTCCTAATTTTCTCCCGGTGTTACAAAGCCGTATTAGAGAATTCGATAAGATCGGCCACATTCCCATTAGGCATACATATGAACAGCATGTGACCGGACGTGTCATGACACAAGAATGTTCACTCACAAATACACTCATTTGCAAGTCGACTTGGTTTTCAAGGAGGACTCAACTGAATCTCTCGTTTATGATATCCTGTAACTGAATGTGCTGCACAAAGGTCGCCTAATGTTTCATTTGGTACGATATTCGAGATATTGCAGAGTATTTTCATAAAGGAAACTACTCACAAAGCTGCTGACAACTCTTCGACAGCCCAGGACCGGTTTCGCCCTTCTTGGGTCTCATCAGGTAGGCGCAGTCCCAGAGTTTTCGTCAACCTTACGTCTATACATGTAGCGCGATATCTCGAATATCGTACCAAATGAAACATGAGACTGTCTGGTGCAAAACATTCAGTTGCTTAAAAACATCATAAACGAGGCATTCAGCTGAGTTCCAGGTGAGTCTCTCACAAAAGACCAAATTTGTTTGCAAATGAGTGCATTTCGCTAATGTGGTGCTATTTGGGTTCAAGTGGAACATAAGATTAAAGGAAACTCGGGGACTGCGTCTACCTGATGAGCCCCAACAAGGGCGAAACCGATCGTGGGCTGTCGAAGAGTTCTCAACAACCTCGTGAGTAGTTTCCTTTATGAAATCGTTCACTCCCGTTTCCGGAAAGGAGGTTATTAGTCGTCGATTAGTTTCCTGTTGGTCTGTTCGCTGAGAATGGCAGTCAACTTGCAAGGCATTATTGAAGGACCAGGTATCTGTGCGAGGGAAGTTGTGATTTGACTACATTTCTCCATCAAGATAACAGTTTGATGACTTTCGACTTGGAATCTCCTAAAGGCGATCAACATGAACTGCCTTCGACGCCTGCTATTAGTTGATGAAAATCTGCCGGAATTTCATGTTCATTGTTTGACGTCAAGTTACGACGTAATTTTCCATTTTGACGAGAATAGAAGTCCTATTTATTCGGCACCTCAGCATGTGTGCATTTGTGACATACGGTTCACGAAATGCTATTGGAATATTCGGGTTTTCTTCGAATGACAGTGTTATAGATGAAATAAAGTAAACGGTAGTACCAAAGTTCCCCGAAAGACAAGGGGGAATTGTCCCAAAGCGTGTTCAAACTCTGGCATGAAACCCAAAGACTAGCAGGCATTCAAACCCAGAACATTTTAGCTTAACTTCCAGCTACCCTCAGAGTTAGGTCGAGACACTTTAAGTTTGTCTGTCTGTCGAGATACGATGATAAATAACTCACTTCGAGAACTGCAAGATGCTTTAAGCCACCTTGATCTGTTTAATCAAAGTAGAGAGGAGGAGGCATATTTGGCGAGGTGCTGTCAGTCCATTTAAGTTCGTCAGTAACAACTGGCTAATGTAGCAGTGACATGTAATGTCAACTTTAGCAATAGAAATCTGATGTGAGTGACCGTTGAATGATGCCAGGGAAAAACGACATTAAAGTTGTGACGTCCACGGTTGAGTAACTTGCCTAGATGACTCTGTGCGGGTCATTTTCACGAGGGAAGACAAATTTTGAATCGTACAGTATATTTTCCAGGGGAAAAAGCGAACTTGTGATACAAAATTTGTCTCCACGTTTCTTTTTTCACAAGAACCTATTTTATCAGGCTGCATTGTCTGACAAATGGATTTGATATTCTTTGTTGGCCGAGGTAGCGAGTCTCACGGTTTGCTTGACTTATAATGAGTCCCCGACTGGTATGCCCTGATTGTCCTTTAAGGGCATTATAGTCAGCTGAAGAGCACCTTATAACAGTGGCGCCATTTCTAGCTATCCACATTACTGATCAGTGACTCATTGTGCTATTCGACCGAAAGGTGGCGAGATCGAATCAGCTTGGAGATTTGTGGGACGCGCACTGCCGATGGCTATAAAAAAAAGATGAAGCGGATTAGATTAAATAAATAAATAAATAAATAAATAGGTCTTCATGGTCTATAATCTCCTCATAATTCGCTCAGTGAATAGTACTTCCATCTGCTTTGTTGACCGGAATTCGCCAGTTCATGTGATTTACATATAAATATAGCCCTGTTTGTGGCACGACCAATTCATCTAAATTATACCAGTTCACAAGAAGTACATGATATCCAGTCAACATAATGTTCCTTCCATTACAAATATATAGTGATAATATAATAATAATAAATAAATAAATAAATAAATAAATAGGTGCTGGACTCTGGCCGCTACTATTCATTGAAATACGCCAGACAACAGGTTCAGTGTTCTCAGAATTAGTGTGAACTATCATATTTCGGATTCAATCGGATCCGTTTCATGTGAGCTCTGAAAGAGGAGAGTGCGTAGTAATCGTTGCAGTTTTTTTAGGAACCCATAGAACGCTTCTTCCGCTCATGCGATGACAACTGATGGCCTTCACGCAGTTGGACAGAGTTGGACAGAGCAGTTACCTCTAGCCAGTCACATACAGATTCGCTACTCAAACTCAGGCGCTCAAAGTAAGTTTTTATCCGATTGGTCATCGCTCGGGTTCAGCGACAGCTGGTGCGATATCTTGCATGTTTTGATTGGTGCTTTCGGCGGAGTTTGCGAATATAACGGAAGTGGTTTAGCATTGTTGTACCAGAACATTTGAGTGTGTGCTGAGACATTAAGATTTTTAAGCTGTTTACAGTCTCCCCCGGTTCGAGTGTCACGCCTACCAGGTTGTTCTTGGTAAGCAGTCCCTTTTGTATGAGGTCTATGTCAGAAAGGATACACTACGGATCCCTACTGAAAGCAACAAATGTGGTAAAACGTTTTCTTCCGTAGCGTGTGTACAACACTTCGTAAGTTTTGTACTGTTGTCGAGCTAAACAAAAATGGCTGAACACAACCCCGTCTTTGTTATTTTCGTCATACTACCGGATGATGGGAACTGGGGTTGATGAAGTGTTTGAATCGCCCCTATACGAATCACATGTCTTGTTGTGCCAACCGCGGACTGAAGTGTAAACGCCAGAAAACAAAGCCTTTGCTCTTTCATTGTTTGCTTTTGGATTGAAGGACGAGGAGCTTAAAAAGATGAACACCAACACTCTACAGTTGATTCTAGGATAGGAGAACGAAAGAGGACTGCTATACTATAAAACTACACAGTGTAGCTCATACAATCCAAACCTGTCCTTGCTTGGAATGTACAGTTCTTCATGAAATACCTCATTAGGCCAAAACTAAAAGACAGAAGCAGATTTGGTGTTTTTTGAGAAGGTGCTTTAATACCCAACCGGGTCTGAAACCATCAGGTGCAGAATAAATGGTTTGGAAACAGGACCGAATGGTACTCCACAAAAGATGCATCCGTTGGCTGTTTCACTGAATTTGGTTGTGCATTCCCGTGCTTCAAAATTCCGGACAACTTACGCCGTCAGATGTTCTACTAGGATCATGTTGAGTATCACAGACACCAATGAATACCAGGACTAAAGCATGGATTTAGTAAATATTCTTCAATAACCGAATGGATCAGTTGACTACTCCAGTGGTGTTGATTAGAACTTAGCCTTAGTCAGTGTAGCTCCGTTGGAACCGACTTACCTGAACCAGGAAATAGTTCGTTCCAGCTGGAAGTCCGTTGTCGTTGGAATATTTTTAATACACTTAATGCTTGTCACTGCTGTAAAACGTGGAAGATATCAATGGATCTCCTCTATATATGGCGTAGTTGCCATCCACTGTAAAAATTACATGATAGCTTGGGATGTGAAATTGAGTTTAACGGTGCAAGAAGCCTTGAGTGTTTGGTTCACCTAGCTACATTAAGCATGCACAACTTAACCATTTCGATTTTATTCTATCGTCTACTTAAATCGCACTTTGCCTCTGTGGGCATTTAATGTTCGCACTGTGCAGTTCGTATTCCGACAATTCGACTGTTCCTTTCCTGCGTCCGGTACTGTTTCTGGTCTGGCGCTTCTTGCGGACGGTGGGTTACCTACCCGCTGAATGGATGCACTTGAAAATTCGGTTCTGCGATAGGAAAGTACCGTAGTTACCACGGTACCTCTCACGAATGGAGGAAAATAAAGAAAAAAAAGGATTTCAGCCTCTTCTTGTCGGAATATTGCACTGACCGGTGGTCTTAAAAGCTCTAGTCCCTCGTCCAGTTTAAAAAACGCGGAACTTCGGTGTATAACTTTCCGGAAGGTCGTACGGTGTGAAATGTTAGGAGTTATGACTTAACACTACTCATCAGGTTGCAGAAAACACTTCGACCACCTACCGGAAGACCGGTTTCGCTCTTCTTGAGGTTCATCAGGTGGGTACACTTCTCGGGTTTCTGCTTGAACCCAACGCAGTTTGCTAATTGCACTCACTTACACACTAATTTTGTTTTCACAAGAAACTCAGCGGAATCCCAGCTGATTCTGTTGTTTATGATATTCCTAAAATGAATTTTCTGCACAAAGGTCGTTTTTATGTATCGGGTGGAACGATATTCGGGATATCGCAGTATATTTACAATATAGGTGAAAAATCCTCGATAGCCTCATCCACCAGTTTGGCCCTTCTTGGGGCTCATCAGCAAACTTCTGGGTAGTGTTCTTTCAGGAAAGTATACTGCGGTATCCCGAATGTCCTACTCATTGAAACATGAGACAGCCTTGTGCATCACATTCAATTGAAGCGGACCATTATAAACGAGCGGTTCTGCTGAATTCTGTTTGTCCTCAATTTCTGTTGTCAAAAGCAAATTGACATGTGCGAATTGACGTGTGTGCGAATGAAAGTATTTGTCGAACAATGTCCGAACCCGTTTCAAGTAGAACGTAGCGTTGATGGAAACTCGGGGACTGCGCCTACGTAATGAGCCCCAAGAAGGGCAAAACCGGTCGTGGGCCGTCAAAGAGCTTTTAGCAACCTTATGTGCAGTTTCCTTCATGAAAATCTACTGCGATGTCTCAAATATGGTACTTAGTAAGACTTGAGACAGCTGTTGTGCAACACATTCAGATGAAGAACACCGTAAACGAGAAATTCAGATAGGAATATCTTTTGAGTCTCTTGTTAAAACCAAATGAGTGTAAAAATGAGCGGTATGGTTATGTTATCTTCTCACATAGATCTCTCCGAAAAGTCTGATCCCTAGGATGTCATAGAACAGCATTCCCAGCTAGACACGATTTAGTGTACGGTTCCCCTGAAGGCATTTCACCACGCAGAAGACTCCTGTCACCTCTTTTTTTGTGTTGCTTCATCTCTGGTGATGATTGCAGGCAATAGTATGCCAAGAACGATGGACCAAGTTGATTAACCGACTACCATTAACAAAAAGCTTGTGATCCAAAAGCTCTAAACTGGGCAGTCAGTTTAGATGTTTTGGAATTAACCACACTGACTACACGGGTGAACACAGTCTCGGCTAAGTGCGGGAACGCAAGTTTACAGTGACAGTGTGTCCTCCAGGCGCCACAAACCTGGTCGGCTGCAATCGAATGGTTCTATCCTAGTGTGACACAACAGTCTTATTGAGGTTTACCTTGAAAAAAGAATCTTCTCGATAAGATCCACCACACAAATCAATACTGAATGCGAAAGTAAGGTTATGTGAACTAGAGCGTTCACTAGTCACCTATGCCCAAAGGTGGACTCACTTCCATCCGCTCAGTGCTTGAGTTGCAAAGTAAAGGGCTACATATCAAACGTGCGTACATGAAGAACATCACAAATTTGTTACCAATTTTCTGGCTTACCTACATACTTCAGAAATCAAAGATCCAGATATGAGCCACTCTAAAAATGCATGCGAACGGTGCCTCGCGTGATCATCAGCTAATGATTTACAATCTTCCTTCAGGGGAGCAATTTGTCCTTTTGAGAAACAATGTATCAAATGGTGGGTGAGGAGAAACCACGCTTCCCGGAAGGTTATCTCTTTTAGGATGGACCCCCGACAGCACTGTCATGTGACGCATTACATATCTTGTGGCATATATATATAATATATGTGCACATATCCTAACCAAAAGCTTTTACCTTGGTGCGGTGATTAGGTTCAAGTGCAACACTGCCCCTGCAGGCTACGCCGGCTGAAAATTCGCTTCTTAGGGTTCTATCATGACAAGTGAGTTAACAGAGTGCAGTTAGACAAAGACTAGCGAGTCCTCTACTCATATTAATTGTAATAATAAGTTATTTGGGGATTCATCTTTTCATCTGCAATAAGAGGTTGAAAGGAGTAAGATGTTCGACAAACACTCATTCGCTTACCAAATTGGTTGTCACGGGAGACTCACCTGAAGCCGAGCTGAATCCCTCCTTTATATTGAGTAAGGTGTTCCCTCCAGCCGACGAGCATCTCCATATCTCTGGAAGCAGCAACGCCGTCTTACTCTGAGGAAAGGCAGGATAGAAAAAACTTCGTCTTTAGATCCGCAAACTACCAACTTCTAGTGGTTCGCCGGGACTTTTGGCGTAGCCAAGAAGCTTTGCGAAGTGCCATCAAGTGACAGAAGCTTATAGCTTACTTCCTGCCCCCTCAAGCTAGACCAGGCGCACCACCCAGTTAGTCAGACTCTCGATTCAAACTGCCTCAAGGAGAAGAATCGGTTATCGGATTATACTGCAGGTGGTTAAACCAAAGGAGCAGAAGCATCCGAAAAAGCATTGAAGAGTTGATGATTCTATCAGTTATGAAACATAAACAAAGGAAGAGGAAGACCCACAAATTTCTATTCGGATCTACATCGCTCGCGCAAGATACTTCAGATTTATTGGTCAGGTACAGTCTCGCCCACATATGTTCTCAAACGAACCAAGATCAACAGAATCGAGTACATCTTGTTGTGCAGCCAGCTGCGCCGGAAACGATGAAATATCAACCGTATCCTGAAGCAGCTAATTTAAGACCAATTGAAGAATAGCGTCCAAACTCGGGAGGTATTTTCGACATTGTGAGTGCTTTGAGGAGAGTTTGAAAAACTGTCACCTGGGTCCAGAACTTCAGCAAATCGGACGCTTTGCAGAGCGGTCTGGCGACCTCACTTTTTCACATGCTTAGAAAACTTTGAGAAATAAGGTATTTCAATGCTCGAAAGCAAACTTATCATTCGAAACGGCCGTGCATTTTTCACTAAAGCCACAATAACCTGTATCCAGGCGAAACCCCGAACGAAATCGAACTCATCAGTGATCAGTTTACTTTCCGCAAACCACCAAGGAAGCACCAGTTAACGGCTTAGTTAGGTTTTCTCCCAATGTGTCAGATAAAGTCTGCTTCAGTCCATAATCGAAAGTCATACTACGAGATGACCGTACCATTCGACTAGTGGATTAGTGCATAGAACCACACTGGGTATGGCGTAAACGGTTTGTAGTTTACGATGTATGCTGAAATTGAACCGATCAACTACTGTGGACCGATAATGATTTAGGGTGCCAGCCGACCACAAATGGATTCGAAAACGTTGAATTAACAAGTATACATCAATAAACTTTGGCCTCCTACCAACAAACAACATTTTGAAGAAAATTGAGCTCATGAGATGACATTGGAAATACTCTATATTTGTAGAATTTCTCAGACAAACATTTTGGTCATCATTCGAGGCAAGATCATCAGTGCGCATCATTAGCAATGCACTGATGATATCTCCTTGAATGATGAAGAAACGTTTGCAAGTCGATTGCCACGCTCGGCGAACAGCTTAACGACCAGCTGATCAATTACCAACAATCTGGGTAACTTTCAGAGGTGAGACACCTCAGGTAGCCACTCCGAAAAAGGACCAGTTAGCTGAGACACGCACCAGAATACTGAGCATCTTCCTGATCCCTTCTGTTCCAGTAATCCGACAAGGATCAATCATCCTGCAACATAACGGTTCAGTTATTAACAAAGCAAAGTATTTTAGATAAAAATGTAGCTGTTGCTATGTGACGCGAATACCACTGACTGATCTGCTCGCAAACTGGTCGTAAATGTCTTCGATCTACTTTAGTAAGATTTTGTGCACTACGAATGACGCTAATTTGTTTGCAACCCATTCCATTCAGTAAATGGTACCATCCGACTGCAGTTGTGCATCAGAATCAAAGTACTAGGCAACCTTTAACATGAACCTGCTGCTTCTGTGCAATAAACGTTGTGTCCTTAGCCCCGCATGACCTCCAAACTACCCTAGCGCCTAGGTGATACCCGCTTTACACCACAGATAAGACGTCATCGCGTCTAAGCCATCTTCCCGGCAGTCAGTGCATTTGGAGTTTATAGCGTTGGTGAGATCTAGTTATTTTTTTCCGTTCTAATGACAACTATCTTTCCACTGGGTCATGGAAGCATTCGTCGAGGCGAAAAGTTAAGTTATTGTAAAGAGTTCACTGCAACGAGAATAGATCCACAATAACTTTGAGTGACACTTATTTCAACGGGGAAGTTGTATGATACATCGATACACTTGTTGCACTGACTATTTTCACCCACTCTTGCTTTAGTGATTTTGACTCATGCTTGATATTGCCATATCAGTTATATTTTGTTGTCCATCTTTAGTTTCGAACAGATAACTAAGCAGTGAACTTCATTATTCGCCCGCTAAAATCCTCTAGAAATATTTCCTTTACCTCTCTCATCCATACTGTTGATTAAAAGACGTATAAATGCTTGAACACACGGTCTCGAGACTATTTTTGTGTGGATATTCTGACTCAGTAAACTCAGAAACTAGCAGATATCTCGGAGAAACACTCACTGCACAGCACCAGTACCCACAAAAAATGTGCATGTTATATTCGGTATTGCCTTATCAGACTCACCCCCCCCCTAAACAAAGGCAGCTTTGAAGCCGAAATTCCAAACCTGTTGTGCGTTCTCTCAGTTATTTTCGCATTTTGGGTTTTTGTGTAAATCAGTGTATTTCTTATACATTTCCAACTTCCGGGGTAAACAGTTTGAAAAACGATCAGTAACAAAGAATAGAATAACTTCTCCTCCTGTATTAGTTTATCTGCTAATGCAAGAAAGTCAATTGGGTGCCCAAGAGAGATATAGTTCTGCCCGCTTGTCAGCTTATCACTGAGTAAGAACCGTTTTAACTTCAGAGTTGGTCAGTGATATGTTTAGATCTGTTGTGTGTCATAAATCTAGTGACACACTTATCAGGGCCACAGTTTTAGCCTGGGACAGACACCACTGCTAAAAGAACCAAAAGGTACCAAAGAGTACCAAGGTGCTGGGCTTGAAATGGATTTCACGAGTAGGTCAGGCCGAAAGAGGCCGAAGGGGTAGAATAACAGTGAACAGTTCGGATCTCCTATTGCTACAAAGCGTTTCTCATCCGTCGTATGTGCCATCAGCCTCTTGAAAGTGTGGTCAATCGGTGGGTTTTTCACAATTATTTTTTATTCCGCTGCTGCTCATATCAGATATGGGAGTGAAATTAAAAAAGCTACACACCACTTCAGGAAGTGACCACTTCAGGGGACAATCAGGCATCGTACTTATAAAATTGAGATTCAACTCTTACAGCATCTAATTTACCGACCATCTAGGTTACTGACCATACATTTGAGAACTTCATTCAGCGTTCGTGCACACAGGCGACTATTAGGATCATGTCTGCCCGACGAACGCAAAACGGGACACGGTTGCTAGTGCGCTGTCAGTGAATTGTGTCAATATCCACATACTACTTATAAGACAGCGACTACCGAACGTTCACCCTGGACACTCATACAATCCGACCAATGGAACACTTGAACAAGTGTATCGTTCAATTCCTCGAGGTTCGACTCTTGTAATGGAAAAGCCTGACACAATGCTGAAGTTCAATTCTATCGATCAATCACCAACATCCAACTGCACTGTAGCTGATCCGAAAAGGCATAACCATGTGCCTTCGTAGATTGTTCACTAAAATGCCATCGATTGCAGGTCTGATGTAAGATTCAGTTCTACCACCACTAGACAAAACTACTTCTGACAATCGATTGGTCTGTGCTGTTCGCCCGGCAGCCGAAGCTGATCGGTGCACAACGCTGGTTTTGGCGAATCAGCGTCATTTGGTGCCAGGTGCTGCCCTATCCGCGTGTCTGATTGGTTACGAAGCTAAGCGAATTCACATTGTGCCAAACAAAAACAGCACACACGGCGGCGGTTCTGCGTGCATGTGTCCGTGCAGGTGACAGGGTACTGTCAACACCGCTTCCGTTCACCCCTTTGTCTATCCTAATCAACTGTGTTTCTTACCCCTCCCTCCCCGTTCCGCACGAATACAGTTGGTTTCTCTCGGAGGGTTACAGGTGGCCGACTGGCTGAATCGAACAGTGCTGTGTGGACAGGTTTTGTCCGTCTGATTTGGAGAAGCGTCTACTGTTAATACGAATCTGAATTGATTATTGCTCACTGTATCTCAACTTCGGTCTTCGGTACTCCTACCATTCAGCATGACTGATGGCTTTCACAGCTCTGCGCCCGTTTTTTATCCCACCTATCCGAATTCGGACATGGACCATTTCAGACATATTTCTGTCAAAATAAGCACAGCACCGAGTCTCACGACTACACTGCATGGGACTGAGAATGGTATCTACCCGACAGATAACATAAGTGCGCTGGAAGACATTTCTACGCATTATATTCAACAGCAACAGCAGCAACACTATCTCCATCCAGACCCTTCATATCGTTACCCCATAGAAAGTGATAGTGAGCGTGACCAGTTATCACACGGCGCCCATCCTCTCGAACATTCCAGTTTACATGTTCACGTACCTGCCAACATTCCGCCACCGGAAGCAACGTCTTCACCGGATCTTTTATCCACACAGCGGCAGCAACATCAACAATATGGACACACCGACGCGGTTGATGCGATAAATCCATCAGGTGACACAATCCACTGGCCCAAAGTTATTAATAACACCACAAATGACCTTAAAAAAATGGTTACTTGGTCATCCTCATCTTCCAACATTCGAAGTCCAATGAACCCTCTTGGATCGGTCAATCCAAGGGAGTATTTCGTGGACAGTGCAAATTTCCAGCTCCACCATTCAACTCAGCTGCAAACAGACCCCCATCCTGTTGCTGTTCATCCCTTCACAAACAACCAGGGCTATTGCTTTCCACAGACAAGAGAACACGACAACAGCATTGTGGCCAGTAACGAATCTGGCCATGAACCAATATCTCCACCGTTTCCTACTGGAAACCCCGAACCTAAGTCATCTCCACAAAATGTGCCGTGGAATTCCAAACTGGATCAGTCGCATTACACTCAATTTACCACAAATTACACCGATATTCCCATCATGATGTCGTACTTGACTGGTTCTATGTGTCAGGAGTTCGCAATGGTTAATGGAATCGGTCATCTGAAAGAGACCGGTCACCGGTCCGGTAGCCCACAATTAGCTCAACCCTCACTGGCACCCGGTGGTTGCGGTGATACCAACTTGTCGTCCTCTTATCAGACTAGCCCGGGAGATTCCAGCAGTGATCCCTGTGGCACCCTATCGATGGAACGTACATCAAGCTATCAGAGTCACTTCGAATCGGGCAGCATGAGCGGTGGGGGTGGCTGTACTGACACACGTATTTTCCAACCCGCTCTCAAGTGTGAACCTAGCCAGGAGTCCTCCATGAATAACTGTGCTTCTCCGCGTCCTACGGAGTTACATAGCTGTGCAGAATATCCGCTTTCTAAGCGAGACGGAGTTCAAGATACTGGAGATGAGCAAAGGCCACGTTCGAACATTTGCCAGGCAACTAATGGCCGACTTCATCATGTGAATACTCCACAAGGCAATACAGGGATGGTTGCGGATCCTGAATTTGATGACAGTGCTCAATCGGACAAGGACACACAACGTACAAATGAAGAAGGTTCGGACTCAGGATGCAAGTCAGCAGAAGAGAGAGGAGGGCCTGAAGTGGATAACGGAAAGAAAGGCAACACAAGTAAGCAATATTATGTATCTGTAGGAGAGTACCCATTTGAGGGTAGCCAAAATTCAGCCACTTGTTTGATTCAGTGCATTCGGACTTCGGTAAAGTATAAAGAATCCAGGTTTGTTTGAGCGGAAGTCAGAGCAGAGACTTTACGCGATTGCTGTCCTCATTCCAAAATGGTCAACCCTCAAGTGACGGTAAACATAAAAGCGTTTAATTTTCCGTCCATTGATTCATCTTTTGTTGCATCACATTAATAGTTTTTCCTAGTCAGAACCTTCTTACTATTAGTTAATCAAAATTCTGCAATGTTAAAAAAAATATCGGTCTACGGGCCAATTCGACTCCGCCCCGTCGTGATGGACCTGACAATACGAGGACTGACGACGTTTAGCCAATCCAACCACAAAAGAAGCTTTGACAGAACTGCTGGAGATGATATGCACCCTCAGTATGCGGACTTGGTCAACGACGCTTTTGATAGCTAATTGGGCTGAGGCGGTAATGAGGTTTTGTGCTACTAATCGGAGAATGGCCTAGGCTTTTCTCCATCCGGAAAATGTACGCTGTTCGTCCCGTATTAGCTCCCTTTTACTTCTAAATATCATGAAGAGCGAGAATGAACTTCAAATGTCCAAAGAGTTCTTGCTTGAGCAACACATCAATGATACATGGGATCACAGAGATTAAACGGTCATCTGCTATGGGTATAGGTTAAACGTAGCAAATCGTGTACGTGTGAGCTACCAGTCACCGCGAAACCGAATGTAGGTGCGTAATACACAGATACTGTTGAAAATCGAGTGATATAGTGAGAATACTGAAAGTCATGTAAAGCTGTGTCAAATATATGAATGTAAGATGTTCAAACCAGAATGAAAAGTAATCTAAATTACAGACGTGTATTGGAATGGGGTGTTCACTCAAGTCCGCAAGTTTATAGCATTATCAGAACAAAGTTACTATCAAGTGTACGCATTAGGCCATTTTCGACTTGATTCAGTGTGAGAGTCTTGTTCAGCCTGTTCAACATTCTCTTCAGTAGCAGAGTTGATTTACTGAACATCGATTAATATAACTATACTCACTCACATGCTCCTGTAGACCATAATTTGTCTGAATTACTAGGGAGGTAGGCTAAACACATGAAATATAGTAGACTGCCGTGACAACGAAGGCTGTTAAGCTGATTTCCGGAGAAACATTTTGCATAAAACGAGAGACGGGTAATCTTTACGAACAATTATTTGAATGGTGAAGCTGTCACGTTCTTTCTAGAATAACCAAATGTGCCAAGTTTTCAATGACGGTATTTATTAGTTCGCATTGGACTGATCCAGTTGTACAAGTAGAAAATATGCATCTAACGACTAAGGTTACAGGCAGATCGAGATGCGGTGCTTCCCCTAGTGTGTCTCCTTTCAAATAGGAACCCCCCCCCCCCCGAAATGATTTTAACTATGGATTGATGAGCAAAATGCCACCGGCCCAAAAAGTGGAAAGGAAGGTTTCAAATGATTTCTGACTTATCACTTTCAATATGGAACATTTTATCAACATTCAGGAAATGCGAATACTATTCGGCTTGACAACTGAACGCGTCTAGCCATGGAGAATTAGAAAGCGCATAAACTAACTTTAGCTTTACCAGTTACCTCGTTCTCAGGGCGAACAAATGGATGAACTGCTCGGTTGTAGGGTGACATGGACACAAACAAGATGATCTGTCCACGTGGCTACGAATCGCCAGTGCGCATTCTGGTTGGGCCTTCTAATCACCTGACTGCATCTGGTCCAGCAGCGGATAATTCTCATCCTGGCTTATTTGCTGTGAGGTACGGTGAAGGATTAAAAACATGGTTCACATTTATTGAGATCCTCTACCTGCAATTTGAATGAGTCAGCTCCTGAAATCGGTTTACATAAGGGAGACTAACCTAAACTAAGTGTGGTTAACTATCCGCTCTTTCTCTACACTGGTAGAGGCGTTTTAATTTTGCTTGTGCGCATTCTTCGGAAAACCGTACAGTTGACCAGGTACTAGTTCACCAGTAAGGTAAGAGGTCACTAAAATGGTTGATACGGTATTTCGCACAAAGAGTATGTTGCTGCCGATGGAAAGCCCAGGTTTCATTCCTCCTTGGCTTTGATAAATTTTTGCGCTAAGCTAGAAGCACTGAAAAGTGGCTTGCCCCTTTTCCTACGTGAAGTTCCGGTATCATGTGATATAGGTTGGTCTATACCATCGTAATGGGACGTTTTTAACTGCACCACAAGGCCTTTTGCCCGAAGATCATTTTTAGACATGTTCACCACCTCAGTAATCACTAGCGCAGAAGGAGGACATTGACGCGCTTACGCCTTGTTTACCCAGTGAGATTTAGAACGACCCGACTAGATGTTGGTGGGTTCGAATGTATGCCGGTCAGCAGAAGATAATATAATCCTGTGCCCAGTTATCAGTCACTACCCGTTTGTTCACACGTGTCTGTGTGTTCATAAGACGCCGGTTCCATTGTTGCTAGGTCGGTTCCGATCTGATAACAGCCGGGTCGGTCAAATCTGCATGGGTCAAGCGAAGTCTGTTCCCTCGGTCCTTCCTGTCTGCATTTTCACACAACAGAGATTTTGTTCTGAAATATTTTAGATTTTCTCATTTCTTGTATTTCTCAATATTACCGATAATGATATGGCACCACTAGGTGCTCAGTGAAACACATGTTCAAAGGAGGAACTACATCAGTAGCATTCGTGATAAGCATCGTCACTGCATCTTTCTCGGACCCGAAACCAATATTTAAAGCCAGTGTAGTAAATGCTGTCCCAAAAACATCCCTTCTCATTGTCAAGGGTGATGGTAACCAAAAATGCTATCATCTTGCTGTCGGAAGTTTTTCAGTAAGAAAACTGTCATAAACGAAATTCGCGAAATGTACTCATTTTCACTCAAATGAATCCGAGCTGAATTCTTCAGCCGAATATGTTGCACCTAAGCCGCCTCACGTTTCAGTTGGTAAGGCATTCGAGATATCGCGTTAGATTTTATGGAGGGAATACTACTCTACAGGTCGCTGAAGTGTGACAAACTAACTTTCTTTCAGTCGAGCACAGTTTTCTAACTTAAATACATCACAGAGAACCAAAACTTTTGAATTCTTCAAAAATATGCACGCTGGCTTATTTCATTTGCTAATTTAGGGAGAATCAAACTTTTTACTTACCTTCAGTGTCAAAATAATAGCTGGTCTTTCGATTGATGCGAAATTTGATGCATGATTCCGTTGGGTATTGCCTCTTGAGATACATCGCTTTCTAGAATATTTCAGTCTTTGTGCTCTTAGACCACAATTAGTGTGACTCGTCAAATGGGTGTGAACAACGTGGAACGTCTTCAAATTTCGTTCCTGTGTGGTAAGACGCCGTGGGAGTGATAGCGACCGAAAGTACACATTACTTTATGGGCAGACATAGATTCACTGTTTCACCTGTGTCGTATTTAGCCAGTTACAAATAAAGTCTGCTTAGTTTATCACCATCATTTCCCCCAAAGCCAGTCCCTCCGTTTCTCTCGGTTGGTGTACAGCGGGCACATTAGACAAGCAGCGAACCAGTTGAGAATGTGACAGGGTAGCGGTCTCCACATGGACTACCATTGTAGATCATATACCGATCACTAAGGTGGCTGATGCCAGGCCCAGCTCACATTGCGATCTTTAAAGGGCGATGTGCAAACTTCTAAAAATAATTCACAGGTAGTCTCTGGACTCAGCTGGACTTTTCGCAAGAGACCTCAGGGACTAAAACCTATGTAGCCAGGGAAAGGTCTTGCAGCATTTTCGAAAAACGTGACCTAAGTGATACAAGTCATGTGGCCCATTCCATATCCGAGAGATCCTATTATGGGACTTTCAACTGTACATTCCTCTACCGCAGTTTGAGAATAGGCATGCAGAATAGGCATCAACCATGTCTTGACTAAGCATCCAACAATTGATGGTCAGCCTCACTAATGGTGTGCAGCCTGACAGTATCGCACAAAAGCATTTGTTGATTTTTTATGAAGAAACGAGGTAAGTCTCCGCTCCTGCGAGAGGCCAAAAGAAAGAGGTGACGACAGTAGCCTCTTGCAGGCTCCTAGGCTTTACCCTAGAGGTTTATGATATAAGATATAAATGTATCGTAAAATATACAGCCCTACTGAAAACCACTACTAGACGGGCTTTCAGGAGCGAATCGACTATAACTTCAACGACTCAGACTATAAATCATATTTGGGGGCAGTCAAGGTCAGCTGATACATGTCGAAATTAAGACTACTCCTTGTTTTCATATGTCCAAATGGTGTTAGATAACGCTCTATGTACCAAATGAATGCTCGGATGGTGAACACTCGGCAAGTCAACTAGGAATAACCTTGAACTACTCCAAAGTGTTTCGTGTTTATGGAATAACAGCATTCTCACTCTGTCCAGTGTGCCCCCTGTCATAGGGGATGTAAACTAACTAACTAGCTAAATGCTAGATAATACTGCCGTCCTCGTTTGGAATGCGTCCCATATTTTCAAGATGTCTATCAATAGGTTTAACTTGAACTGATGAACTCATGCGAACAAGGTTGAACTATCAGTCCTCTCGTAGCTATGTACTTTTTTTAGAGGAATATGGAAGTGGTCGTACGGATTCATATTCACATATCACTTCTGTGACCTCGGGCAATGGTAGAAACCAACAGTTCTGATTACAACAAATACATTCATTTGAATATGAATTTGTTTTTTTTCGGGAGATTCAAGTAAAACTCTCGTTGATGATAATCCTCAACTGAATATGTTGCACAGAGGCCGCCCCGTGTTTCAGTTGGTACGATATTCTGATTACAACCCAGACCACATACGACGCTGAACTTCAAACCGAGTTACTATTCCCAACCCTCGTGAATAACTCTACACGAAACGCATCCCGAATGTCCGACAAGGTGAACAAATTGGGCTGAGGGATACGTGTTGAATGACACATTCAGCAAAACATAGGATACCCAAGCTTCTGTTTTAAGAATTAAAAAAATGTGTTGCAAACTGAAACTTATTTGGGTGTCAAATCTCCTCCTTTGTTTAAGATTATGATGATATCAATGTGACCCCAGTCTGAAACAATGTTGCTGTTGCTTTGGAGAATTCGAACACTCCCATTTGGCCAGCTTTTCCGACTTATTGCAGCGTTCCTACTATACATAGGTTTCTAGTCCAGGTTAGAGGTGATTACTACTGCCTGATGATGGTCTGGAAAGAAACTGTTTTCTCTGATTTCAGAGGGGACAGAAAATACTCACCTAAAGTTCACCTGACCAAATGAGTGTATTTATCGAAATCAGTCTAATTTGGGTTCAAGTAGAATCTAAGGTTGACGGAAACTCGGGGACTGCGCCTACCTGATGAGCCCCAAGAAGGGCGAAACCGGTCGTGGGCTGTCGAAGAATTTTCAGCAACCTTATGAGTAGTGCATTACGTATAGGACGATTTTACTTCGTACCTTACTATTTGTCGTGGATTATCTCTGCATGGCACAGCGGATGGCTTTTTCCCACAGGGTCAGGAGATGATACTATCTTAAATGGCTTGTGTTTGGGTCAAAAAAAATTGTTAGACTTTAGTAAGAGAATACCCTGGCCTATCGAAACGCTGATTGGGAACGTTGATTCAGAAGCCGTAAATTCTACTCGTCCGTTTGCCGAATTTTTGTAACGTAATGGGAAGTGAACTGTTTAAACTATAAGCTTCACACATTTTGTGTCCTTCCGACAGGAGTAGACTGTCATGTTCAGACCAATTCAGACCGATTACTTGTCTGCACTGCTTCGTTCTTCCTTTTTGAATAAGCCCTTTCCAATAATGATTCGCCAGCTACACAATTCATCTTTGAATTAACGTGAGAAATATCTAGGAAACCCTCCTCAATATGCTGTTTATACGGCTTTAGTGCTGATAGCAGTATCTATCACAAGAGAGCTATCATTTTCATCAGAATGCTCTGAAGATGATTAAATGACTTCCGATCCTGGCGATACAATAGGACAGGCTTGAGCTGTGAGCAAAGATTTTGACCAGTTTGTAATTTACCTAGAAATTGGATGTATGGTACTATAAACTTGGTGTTGGATTATTCTTAATAATCCGCATTTTACTGCTGACGTTTCGTCAGTAATCAGATCACAACGACCGCTCAACCGATGAGAAAATGATTGCAAAATATGTCAGATTTGGCAACAAAATTACAAATTAACCAATCAACTCGAGCTGTCACTATTTTGCTTCTCCACCAGTACACTACCAAAAAGTCTCAACTGGTGGCTTGTATCAGAATGATCTATTTGATTAATCGAAACTGGGAGAGTGAATCCATGTGACAGACTGGGTCACGTTCGAATATATTGTACGGCTTTTTCAATCGTGGAATGCATTTGTAGTTGTGACGAACATTAATGATTTCGGGATTTCATCATCAGGTTAGTACATATCTAATTGTTAGAACTTATTTATTTATTTATTTAAAATTATTTACCCATATTTTAACCAGTATATATGTACTGGCCTGATGACGAGAACCCGAAGACATTAATGTTCGTCACTGTGTTCTTGTTCAAACCATGGGAGTATTTAAGTAATTTGTGGTTGCCTACTTACGACCAACCGGATTAATGTGAGTGTTGCCGAGCGGAAGACAGAATGAACTTGAAGCAGCGATTCACTCAGCTATTTCTTTATTGAACTGGGTTTTCCCGGTAATAATTCACCATTCATAATTTTACGAGGTTACGTCTCGGATTACATTTAGTCGACCATCACACGGTGATTCGATGACCACTATAGGATTCGTCTGTCACATCAAGTTCGTCCGATAGACTCCAAAGAAAGAGTCCTCAGTTCGCTCGGAGTTGTATGCACGATTGTCTGGCAAGTCTGTATTCCCGTGCAAATCAGAAGGAAGACGGTGTTGGATATTAAGCAGAATAGAACAGTTCTTGAACACTAAACACCTGAAACCAGTGGCTCGTTTACGTCGAATAGAACAAAATTAAACGGTTAATGTTTACTGCCCGTAGAGCGGTGGCTGACAATAGTTATGTCACCAGCTACTGATAATCATCACGCAACTTCTGTGACCGAACTTCGGGCGTGTTTCCAAGGCATTCAGGCAAATTAGTTTCATTCAACTGTTTCGCTCCGTAGATATTTTCTTATAGTCAGTGAAAGTCCGTCTTGCGTCCTATTATCACCAAGAGAGACATGTGTATTCTGGATTGCTAATCACAATTCCTTGGTTCTCCTCTTGCTGTATAAGACAGCTGTCCTGCGCACTACTCACTCTATTTTTCTGTCAATCTCAGTGTGTCGACTGTTGAATGAGGGAGAAGGTTTTGTACAATCAGGGACCTAGAATTCGAATCAGTTATCTACAAGCCCAAATGAGCTCTGAATCCTTCCAAAATGGGTTCGAAAATGGCCCTGTGCTACTAAATCACAGTTAGTGTATCCTAAGAAATTTTCCTCGGGAGATTGCATCCAAGGACAGCTAATCTCTACCAGGCTTTGCTTCAACGATCTTTTGCCACGGAACCTCTCTATGAAAAACCTCAGCTTAAAGTTGGAGACTTTTATGAACAGATAGATACCAGGCTTAAATGCGTCTGAACTTGTCCACCATCCCCAGGTAACACCGATTTGGATCCACTTAACCTTTTGCAATTATATCACTGATACCCTTCTTAAAACTAGGACCGGATAAATCGAATCTGCGTTATACTGGGGTTCAATGCAACGGCGCTCTCGCATACCGGTGCCTTCACGTTTCCGTAAAATCTTCATCTCGCAACCCCATCCTACCTATCACCTGCCATCCATCACCCAACATCCGAATTATCGTTCTTAGGCTACGCAAACCACATGTGTAAGCAAACTCTTTGCAGAAGTGCATTTTTAACACACTGGTCATAAAAACTTTATTTTTCGGTCCACAATCCCGTAACTCGAGCAAACCAAGGACAGTCTACCCAGAAGGTCCACGCACATGTCTACGACCGTCGCTCACTGCGCTGAACATGGGTGTTTGGTCGCCAAAGCAAACAGGTATAGTATAGTATATAGAGGTAGCACGCTGTTCACAAGACTTAGGAGCACCTTTAGATAGCGAAAGACCGGGTTCGACCTTCTTTAGTTGGCAGCGGTCCCCGAGTTCCCGTCAAACTTATGTTCTGCTTGAACCCAAATTGCACGAATTCCGACAAATACACTCATTTGCAAACCAGTTTGGTTTTCATGGGTGACTCACATGAATCCCAGCTGAATCTCTTGTTTATGATGTGTTTCTTCAACCAAATATGTTCCACCAGGTCGCCTAATGTTTCATTTGATAAAATATATGAAGAACCACATAAACGAGAGATTAAGCTGGGATTCAGGTTTCTCCCGTGAAAATAAAATCGGCATGCAAATGAGTTTGTTTGTTGAACTTCGTGCAATTTCGGTTCAAGTATAACATAAGGTTGACGGAAACTCGGGGAATGCGCCAAGCTAATGAGCCCATAAGAAGGGCGAGACGGGTCGTGGACTGTCGAGCATTTTCAGCAACCTTATGAGTAGTGTGTTGTGTCTATGTTGTTTGTTGCAATACCTCGAAGATCGTACAAGCTGAAACATGAGGCGATGTAATGCAGAATTTCAGGTGAAGAAGAATTCCATGACCGAGATATTTAACTGGGTTCCAGATGAGTCTGTCTTGAAAACTAAATTGGTATGCTGACGAGTATATTTGTCAGGTATACCACAGGTTACCATGCGTCCACCTGATGGAAAAACGATAGCCTTACTTCGACCGAATGACGGTGGCACATGCAAGTGCTTTAAATGAGCAAGGCCATCTTTTTGTACCAGCTCCTATAATCCGGATTTGATGGACTATTTGGTTCTGTAAAATTGCGATAATGATACTCAAAGAATAATAAGCTTCTTACATATCCCTGGCGATGAAATTTTAATTAAAGGTTTGGCTGGTCACATTTATCATACAGGCACCCTCGATACCATTATAATATGAGTGATTAGACTGACTATTTCCTCCCATTCAGTCAAGTATGCTGCAGTTTTCGCTCAAATGTAGTCTTTAGCTTGTAGCGTAAAGTTTCTAAGTTCCCGCCAGTTGTCTGCATCCAAACTAACACTCTCCAGCTAAGGAACCGACTGCAACAATAAACCTGGTCTATGGCAAAACATCAATCCCCCTCTCAGTTTGTTCCCTTTAATTATATTTACTTTCCGAGCACGTCAGATGTGATGTGGGCAAATGTCGAGTAACCTAATGGTTGCGGTCTCCTCCAACTCTTTCAAGAATGAGACGGAGCATCTTCGAATATTCTTTGCTAATGTGCTGACGTACACTGAAACAAAACAACACACACGTACACACAGAACAAGACTGTAATCCGCTTTCAAATGAACTTGGTCTTAGCGGGAGTGACTCAGATGGATATCAACAGCACGGTGATTTGACCAGTGTAATAAACTAGAAATTCAACTGGCATGCAGTTGAGCGTCGCGTTAACACCAAGTTAAGTTGCTGATAATAAAATTACTCCTCTTGTGTGCAACTTCGTGTTCAAGTAGGAAGTAAAGTTGTGGAAACCGGGAAGGTTAACCCTACTTGATAAGCTTCAAGAAGGTTGAAATTGGTAGTGAACTGTCAAAGTGTTTTTAGCAATCTTATATGAATAGTGTTGGGACAAAAGCGACTGCAAACCTAGACGTACTCACAAGGTTGCTGAAGCGGACACATTTGAGTATTTTGTTAAAACCAACTTTGCGGACAAATAACGGTACTTGTCGAAGAGTGCAATCCTGTTTGTTTAATCCTTTACTCAGCGAATTGCAAGTAACGGCCTGAAATATGAGTGTTGTAAAAGATGTTACTGAAAGCGTTGGTGAATCTTCCTTCGAACTCTCCTATGATGGCTTCTGATAGAGACAAGACCTCTATAAATTTCACAAATCACATCATTTATTTGCGTGTAAGTTAATTGGTTCTTGTTCGTAACAGTGCCGTAAACATAACAATGGGAATGCATTCAAGAGAAGGATATATGGACTCAACGGAACTCCGATAGCTAAAACAATAAGAAAAATTCTTGATGGTCCTTCTTTTTCAAATAAAGATGTTTCTTCGATAATACGGGTAATATCGTTTGAATGTGCCACACACATCAAGTTATGTGGGCAACATGACGGTGAGTAAGTCTTCTGATGCTGCTTATGGGAGGCACACACCGTCGTTCAGCGTCCCAGTTCCATGGAAAAAATCCAGATAATTCGGATAAATTTGCTGTTACGGAACCGATCAACCCAAAGGTCATCTGAGCAGCCTTTTATGCGTTCATTCGAGTTAAGGCTACTCCGTTATCATTCTAATTCTTAACTTGCACTTGTCCAGCATTTTGGAAAACAAGCCTCCTGTTGACCATAGGTTGAAGTATTTCAGTTTAAAGACTTGCTTGGGCAATTTTCACTATAAGCAAACCACTTTCGGTGTAAAGACTCTATCTATTCATGTCCTCATTTCAACTAGTAAACGATCACTGGCAGGTGAAACCTTTAAGCCGATATGAATTGCACTGCGACTGGCTTTTCACTTGTGTGCAGTATCAAATCAACTTTGGTTAGCTGCTTTGCTCTGACAAAGAAGAGCTGGTGTTCTCTGAAGTGGCCTATAGACAGCCTAAAATGGGTGACAAGGTAATCGACTCACGCATGTTTTTAATTTTCGTCAAACGGTTTCCTCCTTTTACATTCTGATATCTTTACCAGTATGGCTAGGGAAACTTACATGAGGTCAGGTCTGTTTGCTGCCCAACGAGATAAAAGATTCTTTCGGAATTTTCTCTGTGTATGAGCGTTTCCGTCTATGATGGCTGAGGTGGTGCACTGACCTAACTATTGCCCGCTACATCGCACCATTGTCCTTGAATCCCTGCTTCCGGAAATCGAACGTAAATGTAGTGATATGATAACACGTAGATGGATATTTCACAAATACGTGGTATTTGCGGATGAAATCATGGCAAAACTTCAGGTCAAAAGTCCCCGCACATAATTCTTCGACAGATTTATTCTCGAAACAAACTAACGCAATGCAGTAGCTCAGAATGTCCCGGGACAAAGTGATCAACTACCTTGTAAAAATATGCAAGAAGACCAAAATTACAGTGCACCCATTGTGAATAGGATTTTTCAACAATCAAACTTAATATACTTCTGTAAGTTGTAAAAGTGTGGGCTCCGTTTTAAGACCTGGAAATAGGGTCGAAATTCTTCACTGGATGGACTTGTCGTCGCCATTCTTCGGATGCATTCCACGATCTGCTTGATATCAGGTAAACTTTCCAACATTTTTTGTCTTCGACCTTTACGGTCTCCTGCACAAATCTTCCGTTGTCTAAGAAGCTGGTGCAACATAAGTTCAGTTTAAGTTTTTCCTTGCCGACAGGCATCGCAACTGTTTGATTCTATTGAGAAGTCTGAAAGTAATTCTCTCTTTCTGCCCTGACTCAAGATTTCGTAATACAGTAGCCCCTCTCTGTTAAGATGTCAAAAACCAAGCTCATTTGATCAACTCGAAAACTGAAGGTATCACAGAGAAGCGATTGCCACGTAGAGCCACACGGTCAGATTACAAGAAGAGTCTTTGGACTTGTGGAGATTTAGCCCACATTTAAACAGGCAGAAGCATACGGAAATTTCAGTCGAAAATTTCGTATCTGTTTAATCTACACTATCACATCAAACTTGTGAACATACAAACTTCGTACAATGTTGCAGAAAAATCCATCCAAAGACGCAGCATTATGAATTTCTGAGTAAGTAGTTTAGCACTTGACTTTAACGCTTTCTCAAAGACTTTCAACACAAGGACAATCGTTATAACGAGTGGAAATCCGTTTTGATTGCTATGCATTTCAGCGTTCTGGAGCGACAATCATTTGTGCCCTATTATAGTAGCCTACTTTGACTTAGTGAACAATGTCCAGGTTGGCGTTGTTTCCGCACCTCATCTATGCCATACATCATAGGATATGAAATGTAGACCACATGTGTGGATATATCCTTCTGTCTTTGTCAAAACCATAACTTATCTCTTGATCATGGTAATATTGGCTTCGCTAGGTGCGGCCGGCAATTTCTTGGTCACCTTAAAGGAACACCTGTTTGGAAAACCTATGACTGTTCTGTAGCCGTTACTGTTACATGTCTCCAATTGAGAGGTACCTCGTTGCCAGATGTGTCTTGTAGAGAGGATGTAGAGCATCTATCGCGAAGGGTTCGCGTAGACAGACTACTTGCAGCTTTGGACCGAACCTTGTCTCATGCGGTGGATGAAAAGAAAATTGTGATGCATTTTAGCCGATGGTACTGGATATGGAATTTCGGGGCTACTGTTTCTTGTATTGAATGAAGTGTTGCGTAATAGGTCGATCGAGCGTGCGGAGTTCTGGAAGGTTTTCAGGAGTGACTTCAGACAGGTATGTAAGTTCTACCGCCTATTCTACCTACTGGAGTCATAATACCTTGTATAATCATTCTGTTCTCAGCCTGTCAGCTAAGAATTCTGACAGTTGATTGGGATTTAGTGTAGAACAGGTAACAGGTAACTGTTTTGCCTGCTTCTGGCTTCACGGATGTCCCAGATTTAGTCTTTTCATGTTTGGTGGGGTGCGCATACACAAAAGATGAGAAGTCAAGTTTTCTTCCGCACTTACTGCTTTGAATTGCTTTTGTAACCTATTCTATTCTTGTTAACCAAATCTCCCCGGAATTCTAGAGGTAGGCAGAGAATAATGGCTCCCTACCAGAAAACTTTTTGGATACGTTGGTCTTGCATCTCACGCTTTGTAGAAAACAGTACCCTGTTCAGCTGTTTAATTCGTTTAAGAACTTGTACAGAAATGGAACCTTTTCCCCAAAACCATACAAAAACTCCTTCATTCGCTGATACTCTCATGACTAACTGCAAAGTTATGAGTTCATAACTTCCACAAACTCCTCTTTTTTAGACCGTCTTATGTTGGGCTACCTCACCAATAATAATAACGTACCGTTCCTTGTTCTAAAGCTGTATGTTGTAGATTCTTGAAATTGAAGGAAGATCTGAGTGCTGCTTAAGGGCCTTATAAATTAACCCTTTCTTCTGGGTTGTTTTGCTTCACACACGCAGGGCCATGATTCATAAATGGTCAACAGCTAGCACTATCCATCTGACGCAATAACCTGCTTCCTTATTTGTTTCGATTGCGTTACACCTCAAAACGTTTGCCAGCGAAAACTGACACATTGGAGCAATCAGACCATATCCATGTACATTGTTTTGGCTTCCAAACTTTTTTTCACTGGGTAACACACGGATCTAAATCTGTCCGTAGTGTTCAGGACCATTTTAGGTCCAGATTACTTAGAGCACTGCTATTTGTATCCTTCCGTTCAGGCTTGCCATCACGTCATGTATATGCAAGGCTCTGCTGTGAATGGGTGATACTAGCTATTCTATCGTTCCTGTCTAGGCTTAGGTGAATTCGCTTGTTGCGTGCATAGGTGAATCTACGCCACGAAAATATATCACTAGTGAACTAAATTACTTGTTTGTTCAGGTATACATTGAGTTGGGTCTATGAACGCGACGAAAGCCCCCATCCCTTTCCGGATTTTCAGCTGAGATACTCATCGATAAAAAAACAGGAATGTGCTACATGTTAACGAAAGACGACCGTTGATCTGAAGGCTAGCGTTCTGCTTTACTCAGACTTGCTAGTATTATGGCGAAAACTTCAAGTCTCAAAGCGATTCTTGCCTAGATCTGTTACGCGAAGTGCATAACTCGAAATGATTTCTTCAGATAATTCTAGTGAGCTTTGGCAGGCAGACTCACTGTTTGAAAGGATGATATCACCCTTCGTGGCCAAGTCCCTGAGAAGCAAACGCTCTCATAGAGTGTTTCAATTGACTTTCCTAGAATCCACCCCAAAAAGAGGGACGAGATGACTCTCTAGGGCAGTAATTCAGGAAGATGACTAATTTAGTTACCCAAAGCCTGAAACAGTGCCTATGATCTGATAAGCTTAAGCGAAAGATTAGGTGGCCAATGTTGTCGGAACTAGGAATATGACTGGGAAATGTTTCTGAGCAGCTACTATTATCCACACTTATTAGTCAGTAGAGAACAGTCTATCCTAAACTCATTGAGACCACATAAAATGGTCTTACTCACAGAACTACCTCACCTGCCGGCTTAGCATTTGTCCCGACCTTCTCCACGAGCGGGGATTTTTTGTAAGCCATTTCAAAAATATTGTTAGTCGAATTCCAGAGGAATCCTAGTTTGCGTCAACAGAAGTTTCGAGATAGCTCAGTGTTAACTTAGGGTGTCTATCAAGGGTTTCGCCTCTCTTCAAAATTCACGCTAAGTTTTAACACCACCTGGTAAACCTTTACACGATAATGAATCATCCTTCGATTTCCATTAGGATACCTTGGGAGTCGCGGCAACTAACGTTAAGTGTTCAATGGTCATGACATATAATATACCTGAACGCCTCAATATGAAATGGCATGGGTTGCAGGTATTTCAGGGTCCTGCCAAATGTTTAAAAAAGCCATTCAGTGTCCGTACAATTACGCTGGTAATTGCACTGCGAAAACCCTTGCCAGCTTGCTTGCAAGCTTTTGGATCACCATGCAGCCCGCCCTAGCGTATCACCTTGACCCTTTATGACCGGGTCGGATTATTTAATAAAAAACAGGAGAGAAGGTGAAATTGACCTTCGTGGAATGCGAACACAACAATCGGACCTGTCGAAAACTTTCGGTGTAAATAGCTTCTGGATTTTTTCCATTGTCAAAGGATGAACAGATCCACAGATAAATGCCTCCAAGAAGCAAGCAGTCTGATCACCTAAAGCTTGAGGAAATTTCCGCAGCTCGTTAAGAAAACACGTTAGTAAGTGTTTAATAATGGAATATTCCTAGAAGCCAAGTACCACCCAAGAAATTGACATAGTTTGCTTATTACCCCCACTGGGCCAGCATGAACTGAATGTACTTTCCAGATGCGAGCTTCCGACTTATCGGCCGACCGTCTATCTCAGCAGTGTTCTACAAGTTGTTCGTTATTACACCTCACACCGACTGGACATGAAAAATATCAGGCAGCAAACGTACTTTCACATACCCAGCCACGACAAAAAGCATCAGTCATCTTGTTGGCTGTTATATGGGCCATTATCCAGATCCCACTTTTGTTTATTTTCGAATAGTGATGATACTGTCGAAATAATGCGATGGATAACTCAATTAAAGATGTTTTTAGGAGTTCTGACCCACTCACATTTATAAACTGAAAAAGCAAGCATATAAAGTGGCCTTGATTTCTAAAAATGTTGTTGGCTTAACTATTGAAGACATCAGTGAACCTGCTGAAAACCGACTACAGTCATTGCACTGTTGCCTTATGCGAACTGGCGACATTCGTCCATTTGGAGCGAAGAAAAATCTTCGGCCCAACTGAAAGTAGATTCGCTTTAACGCAATCATCCATTTGCTTTAAAAAACCAAACTTATTTCACTACTCCTTCCCTGAGGAAACCTCTCAAAATAAATGTCTAGGTCGATGGGGAAATTTCGGTGGGAGCAGCTTTTTTTCCATACAATCCCACCTCAGGCACAAAATCCAGAACCGGGAAAATCACACTTTGTGGTTCTTTGAACGATTGTTTTATTATTTGGGAACAAACACTTCAGAAGGACTGTTCTACATTACTGACACAAATTTAGTTGTGGATTATATGATTAGGTCGATTACTTTACTAGTACGGCCGATGCACTAGCTCACCGCACCAGTGAGTCCTACTTGACGAAAACATACTAAGCTTAGCCTGTGAGTTAACCTCTAATAGGCGCACAGCAGCATGCTTTAGGACACTTCCAAGTGCATTACTGACGACGAACTAGTTTCCAATAATTACCATCGATTGAGAATACGTCTTCATCATACTTTGCCTTATTTGCTGGCTGTTAGTTGAGTTCAACAGAACGGGAAAATACAGTATAATCCGTACTCACCTAGATGTGCGGGTACACATGTTATGTTGGTTAGTGTTAGCTACGGATAAGACAGCGTGGTAAATATCTAGCCCTTAAATTCAAACGAAGTGGGAAAATTTCATCGTCCTCTGATGGAACCTATTTTCAACGCCCGGATAGAAGGGAGCTTTCCCTGCTCTAATACAAAAGTCTGGGATACGGTTCCTGGTCGTCAGCCTGCATGAGGAAACATTTCTGTCGAGAGAACGTTTTAGAGGGCCCCGAAGGTGCGCAATTGAGCAAAGAGTACCATGATATGGAAACTGTAATAGCCACCGTACTGCTTTTCTGTTATTTGATTTGGTTTTCATGCAACAATTACTCAATCCCTAATATTACTGACTCCCATGCGTGAAGGTACTCATTAAAAGTAAAGAAATTCCCAAGTCTTTTGTCTTCTGTCAATGGTCAGTGGTAAACTGACAAAATAAGTGCCTGTGGTGATACATACGTAACAGGAAGCAGGCATGAACTTTGCACCTTGTAAAGAGGGAAAATTTGACTGCTTCTAGAGACCAGATACTTGAGACAAGCTAATCGTGTTTTTCTCACCTGAGGCGGTTTGTTTTCTGGAAGGGTAGATACGCTTTTCGATTTGATTAATACTCCTTAAAGACTCAGTCTGACTGTCTTATAAGGCTTGCCTATCTTGGACTGTGTTATTGCACTGCTTGTCAAGTTAGCAAGGTGATATCCAAAACTCGATACTGTCTACGTTGACAGGACCATACAACACCGATCGGATGGCAAAGCTCTTTGGTCAGGATTCGCCTATTCGGTGGGTTCTCATTAAACCGTGGCGCCTTACTGATGAATCCCGCTTTACAGATTGCCAGGTGCTTCGATGCAGTCATATTTTTGCTTCTTCGCTTACATGAATGTCATTGAAACCGGTTTGAATTAGGATGCTATTAGGATTATGTGTCAGACGAATATAAAAGAATGATTGATGTATGTATTTATCTATATGTGCAGATCCTACCCACAGTAAAGGTTAAGTTTGTATAAATAGTTTGATCAAACGAAGAAACAGCTTGCTGGCATGCGATTTTTCACATCTCAATACCTTGTATCTTGTACTGTTGTGAATAATGACCCCACTCACTGAGAACAGTACCAAACATTGGCTTTGGTTTCATCCCCTGATCAGCCAACTACAACGAAATCGTTTTGCTCAGCCCCTTTGGATACTCACTGCAAACATTTAACAAGTAGACGTTAAATGCCACTATGCCTACGTACTTCCTCAACATCGCAGTGCGTAGTGACCGTGAGTAGTAGCAATATAATATATAGTAATAATATAATAAAATACACCATGGGTTGTTGTGGTTGTTTTAAAAAGGTTGACTCACTCGCTGATCCATTGATTTTGGCGACTTTTCTTTGTCTGCTGCTGAGTTCCTGATTGTTTTTCATCTACTGTTATTGATATACTAAGTCAAAGCATTTGAGGCTAGAATATCCGGATCGAAGTGTCAACGGACCGAACTATTAGATATTCTTGAGGATCGCTCCACTGAATCTCCGGTAGTTCAGCAGGAAACGACATGTCCCAAAGTTCAGACGTGCAAAACAACTTTTATGGGCAATACTTGTTCCCTGACGAAACTGTTCTCTCTAGCTTTCCATTCAAATGAATTTCTCGGCTGCAGTGACCAAACAATCTATTCGATGCTATTCAAAGTGATGTCGCTATTTTGTCCCGGGTTTTCGACCTACAGAATACCAAACCTAAACCTGATTTCATACATTCTTAGAAGTAATCATGCACTCTTCCAATCAGGTATCCTAATGACTGACTGCGCTTTCAATCTGATACGCATCCTGTCATCCCGTCCATCTTATTCGCTCTTGTGTAGGCGGTCAAAAATTCCAGAAAAAACCGTGACACGAAAAGGATAGTTAACCACATTTACCGCTTCATTCGTGCGTGTTCATATCGACCTTCAAGTCATCCTTTCTCCTTTTTGATATGCTACCAATCGTGGGATTGATGAAAACTCTTCGACAACCCATCAAACCTATATGTATTATTAGACCAAGGAAAAATAAGTTGATCTATTGAACCTCGACCCAACTAAAGCATAAGCTGGCATTTGTACGACGCATACGATTGAACAATATCAGAAACTAATTTTTTTCGAGTCTCAGGCTTGCAGCTTTGGATTCCATAGAAATGCGCAAGGTTAGTACTGCTCATTTCCAAGGAAGGAACACAAATGGCACACTTTTCGTCGGTTTTATGTAGGCTGACCCAGCGTTGCATGATATGATGCAAAAAAATCACCGTCTACTAATAAAATGCGAAAAGATAAGTGGGTGATACGGTTAAAAAGTTTCATGAACTGTCCCTGAGAATTCGTCCACTAAATAACCAGTTCGCACCACACTGGGCTGCGTGATTCAGCATTGCACGGTCCGAAGGACACCACATCCGACAGCACTGGAAGTTGTCCCCGATGCACTCGTTGCGCAAATATAGTAACTGAACTCCTAAATGGAAGGCTTCCCAACCGAATCTCTTTGAATTTTGAAACAGAATCTCCACCATTTATTCTCAATATGGCGAAAGGAGACTACAATATGTTAAACTTGAATGTAACTAAGTAGCCGTTTGAAATGATTACTTGGTTTCACGTCACCTCAGCCGTCGGTGCCACTGATCCTTCGAACACGCAGAATATAGTTTCGACGTAAGTTAGTGTGAGTTTATATGAAAAAATCCTTACTGCTTATAGACAGTGTTTTAATCCACAAGAGATGTCTTTCAGCCCGTGGATGACAATAAGTTGACTATGAGCGTACAAATCCGCACCACATTTTGCACAAACTGACTTCCATATGTTAACTCTCAGTCACTGTTCAGACTTGCACAGACATTGTGATTTTCAAATTTTATTGCTCCGGTAATTCGACTTTTCATTTTTTTGCCTTCTCCTTTGAGACCGAAGATCAGAGAAACCGCCGTTTTCATACATTGCCCTCATTGCGATGGCTATTCAAGCTTCCCCGACGAAACGATGCACGCTCAGCGAGATCTACCAATACTTACACACACAGTTCGCCTTTTTCCGTGGTCAGTATACTGGCTGGAAAAATTCCGTCAGACACAACTTGTCGCTGAACGAAGTGTTCATCAAACTTCCCAAAGGTAAGCACAAAATCTATGAAAGTTTTTTTGGGAAAGAATTACGTGTTCACAAATCTATTCGGAAATTTTTCTTAGTCACTGCCTGTCGGACGGATAACTATGTGATTTTTACCCTTTAGTTTGGAAGTTAATCTGCCAATCTATCAGTCACAGCAGCACTAACG
Organism: Clonorchis sinensis; assembly: GCA_003604175.2. NCBI lineage: Eukaryota > Metazoa > Platyhelminthes > Trematoda > Opisthorchiida > Opisthorchiidae > Clonorchis > Clonorchis sinensis. The sequence goes on from CM030370.1 coordinate 63,405,134, forward strand.
ATGAACAACGCTCTGTCCTAGTAATTTCCCATAGGCTGTGTGACAAAAAATATGGCTTTTTAAACCCTCACGGAATATACAGTTACAAGCCTGAGAATAATATGGTGTAGATTTACCATGTTGCCTCTCTTCTTTTCATATCCTAATGTAAAACCCAGTTCAAGGTTTGGAAGGTTGGATCAACTAGTTTGTATCGACGATATTTGCAACACGAAGACAAGCCACACGATTGCACAAAAGTTTTCCAGTAGACGGAGTTTCCACATGCAAAAACCGTCATCGGAAAAGTGTATTTTGTGCCCCAGAGCTCAAGTTGCAACGGTGGTGTACAGTGGTCGAATTTATAGGGGCCCGATAAGAACCCACTTGTGTAGTTGCTAATCCATCTGGAGGCCCAGGTCCTTGGTCAGCCGAATCACGAAGACTGAGATGATCTTGTCCCTCACAAATGAAATGAAAACAGTTCAGTTGAGCGGAAAAGACGACATGGGATATTGTTTAGTTTGTTTATAGGTACCAACGCGAATCACTGTGAGAGTTGCGTTGGAGTCAAAAATAATCTCAAGACTTTTTACACGTTCCTGCCGGAAAGCACACTTGTAGATTACGCGCACCTCACTTGTCGCACTCCAGAATTACACCGATAAACATGGGTTGGAACATTCTGTCCTATAACAGATCCCTGTACCTTACCGCATTAAGCAAGTCTAAACTATTACATAATATTTGATCAAAGGCAACTCCTGCTTGCTTGTAGTCCAACCTAAACTAACAGTCCTACTTTCAGATCTGTTGTCAAATTGAATAAGCCCGATAAACCAAGAGTGGTTTCAGGCACTTTGAAACCCTGAGTGTAAATTCTATCGGCATTCACAAGGTAAAGCCTACTCTAAATGTTAGTTTGTTGCGTTCGGTTATAGGTGTACGGAGTGAGACAAATGACCAGCACTGTTGTATTTGGAAGATCAGCTTCACTTCTTTATTGCAGACAGTGTTGGCCACTTGGTGAGAAATATGACCGTAACCAATCAAATAGCCCAGATTAAGATGAACACAATAAATGATGATTGGTTTTAAGGCCCATGAAGAGTTTCAGAGTACCTGCCTCAATGGGATTTCGGAAAAAAAATTGGATATTTATACTCCTAACGGTAGCTTATTAAAAACGATAGCGAATAGAAAAATTAATATAATATAGAAACAGATATAACAAGTTCCCCGTGAAAAAATGAAACTAGTGATAAGGTGACCTCCTTAATACAGACCCGCACTCCAATGGGGGATAATTCCGACCAGGTGTAAAGGATGTTCTCTATTAGACAAAAACATAATATTTCGGTCAAGTTGACCCATCTTCTGAAGGTCGTAAGAATTTGTAGATGCTTTTACTGGACCCGTAAGAGCAAATAATGTCCACAAGAACCAAGAAGAGTACTGTCACAAGTGGTTTGTTTCGATACTGTGTTTGACCAACTGTCCTTTCGGAAAGTGTGTTTCGCCGTTGCTCTCCTTTGTTTTATTCTCTCTCTGCTCCCTCCTATTTTCTCCAATCTTCCTAAGAAGACTTTTTTAGAAGGAACTGCCCACCTAATTAAATGGAGACTTTTTAAGCATAGACGTAATATACTACTCATAAGGTTGCTGAGAATTCCTCGATAGTCCACGACCGGTTTCGCCCTTCTTAGGGCTCATCAGACAGGCGAGGTTCTCGAGTTTCCGTCAGCCTTATGTTCTACTTAACCCTAAATTGCACGGAATTAGCGAAATACCAATTGCATACTAATTTAGTTTTGACGGGGACTCAACTACAACCCATCTGAATCTCTGGTTTATGATGATGTAACTGAACATGGTGCATCATCACAACCGAGAGATTCAGCTGGGTTCAAGATGGGTATCCCGTTAAAACTAAGTTGGTATGCAAATGAGTGTCTTTCGCTGACTTCTTATGCCTTCATAAATTTATGAGTGAGTTTAAAAAATGCATTCCATATACCATAGGTTTGTTTTAAACGGCCCTTTTCTTCCGGTCGTTGTTATCACTTTAGAACAATGCGTCGCCTTGAGAGATTTGACCAAAACGATACTGAAGCAGAATGACACCATTGAGTATACCGGAGTATGCACTTTCACCTCAGCATTCACAGGAAAAAAATTCGGCCACGTTTATTTCGCTGATGCTTATACAACAGCCTTCTGCCGCCATAGGCAGCACCCGACCTTAGTTACCGGGCCCTCACTAAATAGAACTCAGATATACCACATAGCTTTTGTGATCCCTGACCAAGTATGATGTGCAAGGGTTGCCTGAGTGTTCGGCTGAGCCGATATTCTGAGCTGATATTCTGACCACCAGTCTGTTGCGGGTTTTGACCCTCCAGGTTTAAAGAGTTGGACGAGTAATAGTTGTAGTTCAGATAATTAAATAGTTCGATTTTAAATGAATTCCTTTTTTCCTTGCCTCCTAACTATGATAGCGGACTGTTAGGCCTTGCGAGACTGAACTAACCGTTGGAGTGCTCCAATTGCGTTTGTTACTGAGTACCACGAAACTAGTGTTTATGAGCAGGCAAGCAGGGCGTTTACCACCAAGAGTCGGCGCGCATTAACTTACCCATTTCATACGAGTGCACTGAACGAAAAATAAGCATTCTAACATCTTTCATGAATTTTTACGAACAACACTCATTAGCACATCAAATTCGTCCTAACGGAAGACTCAGATTGGTGCACCGATGAGTGTAGTTCGCTAATTCCCTACAGGTAGAACAGAAGTTTGACGAAAACCCGGTGAGTGCGTCTACAAAGAAGGCCGAGAACCGGTTGTGGACCGAAACCGAATTATCCCCTGTTTTAGAGAGTAAGCGTCTTCAGTTTGAAAATGAATTACCAGGTGCAACATCTTTTCCTGTTCTTCTCATCATGGTTGGACTCGGGGGGCGGAAACCGGTCCTGACCACTTATTTTTTGCCACGACTCCGGGCCGACAGCCATTTAGTTAGCCATTTTAATGAATATGCAAGGCAACAGTGCACATGGTCCTTGGTTGCAAGAGGATCTTAGCAAAAGCGGACCACAAACAATTTGTCTTGTCTTGAAAGCAACGAACCATTTCAGTGAAAGACTTGGATAGGGTAATCCCTGCTATGACCACAATAGGACAAAAGATGTGTTACAAGAAAGACTTCTTTGAAAAGAGATAGTGTTTGTTTGGGCAAGCTGATGCACATTGTGGTTGGATTTTCACATCCGTCTAGAATGTAAATCCTTTGCCAAACAGCCAGTCGTCCTTGCCTTTAACGCCTGTCCTTAGTAAAAACAAAGTGAATTTTCGAGAGGGAACACTCGTATTAACAAATGCTATGAAATGGAATACATAGCAATCATGTGGGTGGTCATATATGTACTCACCACTGATGCTAAGATACATTATTTGGTATATCATTACCTATGAGGTTGATGAGAATGCCTGGACAGCTCACTGTCAGTTTCGCGTTTCTTGTGGGTAGGTCCATTCCCCTAACTCCATCAGTTTTGTACTTGATTGGCAAGTTAGATGCAAGTTACGGAATAGATGCACTCACAAATTAAGTTGGTGCTAATGAGAGACCCAAGACAGCCTCAATTTAATCCCTTATTTGTAATATTCTTCAAATAAATGTGCCAACCGAAACATGAGGTGACATTTGGGCAACATGTCTAGTCGAGACATGTTTGATGAAAGCGAGGGACCCAGTTAGGACTCAGCTGAGTCTTTCGTGAATCCTAACTTGCTCTATAAATGAGGGTTTGAACTGGGAAGTATCACAAATTAGAGATTCAGCTGGGTTACAGGTGAGTCCTTCGCAAAACCAAATTTGTTTGCAACTGAGTGTATTTCGCTAAGGTTTCAACTCGTTCTTGTACATTACCCACCTGTTTTACTTTTACACTTGAAACTAATGAAAATGAATATTAACTTCCCACAGCATTTATTGTCTAAACAATAAAGGTCAATTAGCTCAACTGGCTGGGCGACAGGTCAACCACTGATCTGACCCGAAGACACAATTCATCTCTATTTTTTCTGTGTTCGGTTAGCCCACTTCGGTGCTGACATACATTATCGTAAGGGACCGTTTATACTGTCCCGGAGTTAAGTAACCCCAATTTTGGATACTTATTGTGTTACCAGCTCTCCTCGACCGCTGTCATAATTGGAGAACTTTTATGGCTCCACGTTTGCGTGCTCTTGGTGGTTTTATCATATATCAGAATTCTGTCTATACCGTTTGGTGTCTGTGAATCGAGTGAAATCCTCATTAAGAGTGGCTCTTGATTTATCCCAAGAGAGTGTTCACTCAAGGGCAGGTGGTGTTCAATCCAGGAGGATGCACGAGTCTACATTGCTCAAAATTTCTTACAGCAAAATTGACGGAAATTGGGCAATCTGTTCAAATAAAGGGGATAGAATCTTGAGTGTCACTCTAAGCGGGAAAGGCAACATCACACAAGTCAGGGAATGCTGCCATGCCACGAGGACCTGAACAGTTTCGGCACGCTAAACTTATTGTTATAGGTTACAATATGAAACCGCATATAGGGTCACATAATGTTTATTAGGGTTCTGAAGGTGACCTGGATACATGTGCTTTTGGCGTGTCTTGGTTTTGGGACAGAACAGGTATCTTCGACCTGAGACTGATCGCTGCATCCAGGCCATTACTATGTGCTGCCGACAGAAATAAACTATCTGCAGCATCCTCGAGCATTACATAGGAGTATTCGGACCTGAACTAATGGGTGCTACTGTCACGCCTCACCGCACCACCACTGATCGTCTGATCACACCAGTAACCACTGCGCAAATTTGACAGTCTGTCTCCAACTTCAACGCAGAAGCGTGGCTGCATAGCTTGTGCAGGAGGCTTGCGTCCCGCACGCAGACATGCGCACTTCACGTACCCCTTGTACCGCGGCCAATCGAACCGGAAACAAGGCTTGTCACTGGAGCGTTGGGGCAGTTGAAAGGTGGATGATCTCATTCACCGTTCGGTTAGAAATCACATCCTGTCGGGTTGACAAGCTAAGATGAACAGCTAGCCTACGTGTGCGCGTTTGCGAACGCGCTGCATGCAACTGTCACAACTGTCGAATGATTCACAGGATTCACATAATCATAAAGCTCACTGTGAGCGTTAGTTAGCATTTTGAATTCGGTACCAACGCCTTAACACTTGCTGACGCTGCGTGTGCACAGGCTGGTGTACGTGCGCTTGTCTGTTGAAAATACCAACATAGCATAAAATAAATGGATTTTGGTTAGGGTTTCGTGTTCTTGTGTGTCTTCTTGTGTTACAGGCCAAATGTGGGCCCACAACTAACGTTTTTATCATGCGACACGCCCATGACAGGGTGTTTGATGGAGTTAATTGGTTTATTCTTCTGTCTCGCTTTGGTCCGAAGGAACGCTGGTTCGCATTAGGCGGACAATAGATAGGGATGCTGGGCTCTGCTTACGAGCTTGTTGTGAAGCCATTCTTTCCGTACTTCAACTCACTGGACCAATAACAACTACCCTTTTTCAGTGAGTTGTTTGCGGGTCAGAAGACTGCAGGGACCAGTTTGTCCCAGTTCACTCATAGTAACACAGCAAAATATGGGTTGTCCGCTAGGGTTGTGCATTTAGTTAATCACAGTAGGCATCGAAGCGAGTCAAACTTCAACACAAAAAGCGAGCCAGTTGTATCTGAAATCAATTCACAACACTAGAACTGTAAACATACAGCTTGCTCGCTCAAGCTGCTACCCTATGTGATTTCGGCCATTCCAGATTCAGCCATAACTATGCCAGAATCCCCAGTGTTTAGACCCAGATTTGTTGCTTCTGCCCCAGCATGCGCGAATGCACGAAACATTTCAATTTATCATTCTAGTGGGGAACATCTACCAGTACTTTTCGTCAAATGCACTTACGTATTTCGAATTGGAGTCAACAATCCTGCTCGCTTACCTGTTTGCTTGGCCTAGAACCACTCTGCTCATTTCTTGCCTCTTTCCCAGATGTTGTTAAGACTATGTTGAAAACCCTCATTCTGAGGCATAGCTTTCATCTTATTTGATTATCTTGTATTTGGATCCCTTTCTACTCGACCAACGGCTGAGTGACTGACCAGATAAAATTCAGAAGCTACCCACCGTTTAATCACTTAGGTCACACCAAGTGATCGGGTGTTGACTAGCGCCTCGGCTGTAAGTTAACCACAGTGCTGATTAGCTGGTCATGCTTGAATGGCGCAATATTCGTTGATTTCGTTGAGCTCTTGACAAAATAACGTTGTATTCCACTCTTTGAATTTGCTACTGTCCTACTGGTGAATCTGGTGAATTACTTGGTTGCTATTTTGTTCTCAGACAGATGGAGGCCGGTCTATTGAAGCCGTTCTAACAATAACGGTCGTGCACTGTCTTGGCGTCATGACTGTGTAAAATGCCCATAGAAAAGTTAGTTCACTTTCATTTTCCTTCGCTATTTCGTAGTATTAAACCCTTCTGCCTTCCGTTTTAGCTATTTCTTAGTAGTCCTGTTGCTTCAAAACTCACGTACTTGCTCGAAGCTCCTCACTTTTTTCTTTTTTAAGCATTGCATATGTTGTATTTTTCACGAGGATAACCTCGCTTTCTCCTCAATCTCCATTGCAAGCAGTAAAGGCTCACAATCGCGTTTTTCGAGAGAGTGACAGCTACTTTGAGGTGGGTTCATCTTTGTCACCAACCACATGAAACTTAATTGTCACACTGTGAAATATCACTTTGTTGGGTTATCTTGTAGTCCCATCCGAAGGGGCTCAGAGCACCGTTGATTCGTGTCCTTGATAATTTCTCCTTCGGTTGTTTCAGGAATGGGACGTCCTGGTAAAGGGCATTACTGGACTATAGACCCGGCTGCTGAATACATGTTTCAGGATGGGGCATCACGTCGGCGGCCTCGTGGATTTCGCCGCAAGTGTGCTTCAGCCGTAGCAGCTGCCGTTGCAGCTAGTATCTCTTCTACCAACGGTTACGGACATATGTCCTATGCAACTACTGCTTCACATAACAACGGGTATTTGAATGCATCTTACAAATTCCCCCAGACATCATTCTCCAGTCTGGGGTTGGGAACCCTGCATGGGGAGAACTTTCCAAAGGAGATGCCTCATTTCTTCCTTCCATCCACGCGGCAGCTGTGTCGGGGTGGAACAGCCATAGATCAGATAGACACCCTACGCACTGGTTTGCCCTCTTTGTCAGCGACTGGTTTGGGCTTGTCCATCGGTGTGACTAATCCTCAGCTGAATCTTGGTCCACCTACTGCTACGGAACACGAAGAGTTGGGTCCGTCCTCCTCGTCATCTCTGGATAGCATCTTTAGTCTTCATGCTGCTGGACTTCAGCACCCGATTTGTACAAATCCATGTTCATTGAATCTTGGAACGAGTTTCAGCACATCGATAGACAACTTTAAAACCTGCTTGTCACCGTCGAATAAGCCCAAAAGGACGAATTTTCCTCTGGCACAGTCGCCCTTCCAGACGACCGAAGCCTCACAAAGTACAGATGGACAACGAAAGGACGCTGGGGAATTCAGACCCTGCCAGTCACATGCCCCATTTGTAACCGGTCAACCGACTAACAACCAACTCCCTTCATTGTATCAGGCGATCTCTTTCAGATTACCCCCAGTAAGCAACGTATCTTCCGACAACTCAACTCGTGCGACATCATTTGATCAGGTGTCTGACCCAGAAGCAGCCTATCCTTACAACGTTCGGCCAGTTTTTGAACCGTTCATCACGCCGAGTGGTCCAGCACCCATAGAAGCAGACGGGCGTTCAACACCCAAGCAAAATATCTATCCCGGCAATGGGTCTCCAGAGAGACTGTCAACATTGACTCTAGCACCAGACCAACCCTTTACGGATGCAGTATTCTCAACGCAGTCAAACGAGGTTCATGAGTCAAGTGGATTCCCTATCCATGATTGGTTGGGGGACGGTGACAGATTTCAACAGTCCAGCTGGAATTACTCACAAACAGCAAGCGGACTTATTCAGGATTCGCATGCAGCAGCTCATGTTCCAACAGAATCCGTTCCGGTCTGCGCCCAGTCTCGTAACTCAAGCACATGCTTCGCAAAGCAGACTTCACAAAGCAATTCACAACACACATGGTCCGCATCAAAACTGGCCGTTATGATGGCCAACTACGGCGCCGTACTGAACGCATCGTCCAGGACTCCGACGAGCTCTGCGCAACAGGCATCTCCGTTCGCTTGTCCATCACCTAGGCAATGTTCCCCTCTGCCGAGTGCTGCACACAGTTCACACGGAGGGACAGTTGTTACCACAGAGAACAACCTCGAAAACGCTGAATCTGCCGTTGAGCGTGCATGTACAGTGCTTAACAGCTTGAACGAACACTTCAGGATAAAACTGCAGGATACCGAGTTTCCCACACTAGCAGAACATCTCCGTTCAAAGAGATCACAGCAGTATGCGGTGGCGATAGGAACAGATCGCACCGATGGTAGGTCAAGTTAGCATGTATTTTCTTACTGATTAGGTTTTACGCTCATTTTGTAGATCTCGATGGCTAACTTGTTCGCTTGTCCCCCATCAACCTATCTACTCGAGAGGCAGAACTAACACTGATGGCATACTGAGCAGCCCTGATCTGCAACGCGCTGATGATAGGATCTCGCTTGGCGATGACCGATTTTGGAGCTCAGCGAACAGCTAATCCACTCATTCTGAGACAAAAATACTTAGTCATTCAGGCTTCGACTTTGATTTCAAGATGCATTATCATTCGACAGTCTTATTGGGGGTTCGCTGAAAATGTAGGTGGCCGATAGTAAGGATCCAACAAATCCTATGCACTAATGAGACCTGCATTGAACCTAAAATCAGTAGCTTATTCTACAATGCAAATAAGTGGAGATGAAATCAATTTGCAATACTTAAAAAAGCACTTTATCTCAAAAAATTGACCGGAAGTGCGGAACTCTGGCTAGTTCCAGAAGCTGAGCGTGCTCTTATCAGCAACCTGATAACCAGTTTTTTAATCCCGTGCTTTCGTAAACGTCAGAGGCAGAAGCCAAGTGTTCGGTTGCTTTTTTCACTCGTTTTGCTCTAGAATTGGATGATAGAGCACTCACCGCTAGCATATGTCGCCTAGCTGGTACAGCTCGTTCAGTTCTGATCATAACCCTAACAGTTCCCAAGACATTGTCAAGTTCCAACATGATAGCAAGGCCGGGAAGATCATTCAGAGCATCTACTACAATTTGTGCGGAATCCTGAATCTCACTTGGCTTTACGGAATCCTATGGTATCTGGAAGGCCTATCACTGTGGTTGATGCATACTAGACAGGTCAAATGGATTAAGAATAATCATTTTGTGGTGGAATGTGAGGCAGTTTATGACCACACTGTCGAAATATTGAAGCAAGACTATGTTACTCGGTTCAGACACTCAGTGATTATGCCAGCCAAAAGATATGTGATGCTACCCAATTGCAAAATCACATGGATATATGCATTTCTCACGTCGATGTCATACCTAATCAACCAATGCTGCAGTATGCCACTTGCCACCCAGGTTTTTTTTGTCCGTGGGACTGGAATGGACCTCTCAGAGCATTGAGGCCATTCAGCATTACGAGGCAGTTTGGCTGCACTCGTCTGTCATGTAACACAGCTCTAGACCATACTCGCTTTTAGCGTTACTAACCGTTGGTTCTTCTCAGAGCCATGAATAAAGGTCCTACGGGAATAAACGCACCTGGCTTATTTGTTTGTAGTCAGCTTCCGAAATCACGTCATTTCGACAAAATGGTCACCTTGGGTTGTGGCTATGAGCTTGATTGCTGCGTCCATTATGACTTCCTTCCAGACCTTATACTGTCCTCAGTTAGTTATCTGCATGGAATTTCACATGCACCCTTGATCTTCTGCAGCCAACCACAGCAGCCACAGTTTCATCGACCCGTACCATGGATAACAGATAATAACACTAGTAAAAATACCAATGGGTGGTAACCCATTGCTCTGAGTGACTGTGTGAGCTTTACTCTCAGTAGGTCGTACGCCATAACAACTGCCTCAGTGAGACAACCTCTTTCGCGCTGACGAATTTCTGTGTCCTACTTTTTTCACCACTGCAGAAGTTGACAAGTTATGGAAGGTCTTCTCATCTCATAATATTATAGGGGATTTACAGCACATCTCTGAGCCATCTGACAAAGTCCACAACAATCTAAATGTATATCTCCCTCTTTCGCTCACGTGTGAACAGGCCGCGTGTGTTTGTTCGCACTAGGATCATCATGAGGATCAAACAAAACGAAACAGCCAGACAGTCCAGCAAGTTTAAGTCCACCCGGTTATCGTGTAAGAAATGGGGACATTCGTTACATTTGCGACCACGTTCATTGCCACAACTGCAAACTCAACCTGTTGGCCGTAGCCGTGCAGCTAGGATCCCTAATAGGCACGGCTTATGCCTGTTTGTTACATTAAAACGGGATCAGTGGGACAATATATTCTACTGCTAACCCTCACCCACCCTCACTGCATGACGTGTGCGGCGAAAATAGCCCTCGAGTATCACTTCAAGTGCCGGATCTTAAATAGATCTGCCTAACAACGCACAGGTCCCTCGGACACTAAAGATAGCTTTTCAGACTGATTACTAAGTTTGGTATGTAGGTAGACAATATACGCTCAGTTTCCATGGTAAGAAGGCACGGTTCTCGCGTAGTTCATGAAGACAGCACAGTGCCTTTTGATTGCTTCTTGGAGGTTTGGCTAGACATAGGCACACTAAAACGTTTTCTGCACTGTATATTACTAGCGTCGCCCCAAGCAACGGTCCCCTCTACGACGACGACGTTTTTATGGTGAACACTTGCTCATGTCACCCTCATGGATGGGAGTTTAACCAGCATAACATCGGCAACAAGGTAACAGTGTAGTTCATTGTACAGTTCGCAATGGTTTATAGCGGTTGAATAGATGGCTCAACCGATTGTTCTAACGCATGTATTTCAATCTGTAGAATGCAGTGTATTACGAAAACAAGAATTTTGTTCACCATCATTACTTGCAAACAGCGATTTTTTTTACAACGAAAGTGCGATTTTCGGTCGAACAGCGAACAGCTGAGAAAGCATTTTTGTCTCACCTCTAATTATTTAGGACGTTCTAGTTCATAGTCATGTTTTCCCTTTATTTTGAAGATAAACGATGTATTTGTTTGCCGTCTTCAGAAAATCGCCTTCATCAGTCTGGTATTCAGTACACAGCTGACGTGCAATCGAGTTCTGCAATCATGCCGGTCCATTCGTTGCCCATGAAGTTCGATGTCTGATGAGGGTACACCAAGTGCTCATCATTAAATTGTGCCAAGGTATTTCTTTGAATTTCGTCCGGTCTCACTATTCTGTGGCTTCACGTTGGAGTTTGTCAGAGAGGTGTTTACCTACAAACTGCTTCCAACTTAAATTTTTCTACCATCTGTGCACCTCTGTACACGAGTTATCAAACCCACTCACACCTTCAAGACTGTTCTCGTCCTTTAGGCCTCGATGCTTCCACACACTCATTCTATTGATTTCTGTCCAAATTCGAAACCACGCACAAATTGACTTGTATTATACTTGAAAAAAACTGGCCGTATGAGTAGTGCTCATTATTGTAAGTTAACACACACACATACACGTTTTCTCTTCTTTCTTTGGATAATTTACTATTGCCGCTGCCCTTCCCTACCGCTGTTGAAGGAAATACTCCTAACGTGTATGTCATTTCGATTGAGATACAAAGCAAAGAATGTTCTGAAAAAGTGAACCATGGTTTTTCTTGTTGTCTTCTATCAGCATATCAACAAGGCTTCTTAGTTGAACCCCCCTCTCGCATGTGATATGGCAGACATTTCTATGCGTAGCATACTTACATGAGTAGCTTGTATGACATGAGAAACTTTCAGTTATGCCTTTTATTGTGCATTATAAAGCCAGGGAACAAACTGTTAAGACGCTTTATGAGGAGAGAACACATGTCGGAAGGTAACTGCATGTGCTTCTGTGAGTACGCACAAACAAAGGTTCTTCATTCGCCTACGTCGATCACGAAAACGGTTCTCTACTAGTGCAAACTGATACATTCGTCTAGAATATGGAATGAGGACGGATGTCATCACAAGCGTGGCTGTTTTTGTGTGTATGCACTTTACTGAAGTCACTGAATAATAGTGATAGCACCTTTCCTCGCTGGAAGGAGTTACGGATAAGTCGATTTCTTTGAAGCGTTCACAGTAAGACGACTGAAGGGTTGCCTGTTTCGCCTGGAATGTCGTGTTCGAAACATTAGATGTTAGATTGTTGTCTATTCTCTCAAACCCCTTTGTGTTGGTAGAGTTTGCGATTCGAACGTGTTTAATAGGACCAGGAAGGTTTCTACTGGCTACGTTTGATTTACAGCGACATGTCCGCAAAAACGTATTTATTAGTTCATCTGGTCTACCTTACCTTTCTAATTTTTGGGGAACTCTTTTGGCCGTGTTCGGAGAGCGCTCTGTTTGTCCATTTGAGTAAGAATACGTATGTATGTACGTAAGAAGAGTAAGAATATGTCCGACGGTCGTTGATTTACAAAACCAGGAACACTGGTTTCACTGTGAAGCATTTTCATGTACAAGTGATCCTGGGACTCCACACTTAGCAAACAAGTGATTAACACAAGTAGTAGTTGCAGCATAGATCTTAGGTGAATCAAGCCCCCTCCTGATATTGTGTATGAAAGTTTAGGTTTCGTACTGAAGAAACACAACAATTGGTATACAGAAAGACACCAGCGATTAGATGTTTACTGTAAAAAAATGTCTTGGTACATTGTAGTTGGGTTCTGGAGATTAAAATTTTTTTGGAAAGGACTTCTGGCCAGTACCAGAAGTGGGCTTCAGGTTTGTCATTCTTGTTGAAGCCGTTCAGGGATATGGTCGAACCTAACGGCGCGCATGCCGGCTCCAGGATCTATGACATTACGGACTTCTATTTTGTAGACCATATTAGGTCAACTTGATTTCGGAAATCTGTCAATGGTTTCCATCGTTCCTCCAGGTGAGCCATGTTCCTTGTATTTCACTTTCACTGCACGTAAATGTATGTGATCTACACCTAGGATCTGAAGAGGCGAGCATGAAAGGCTGAAGAAATCAACCACACTAGAGGACTTATGGCAACTTTTCGGGCATTTCCAACGACCTCTTAGTGCTCTGTACTTAATGAATTGCCTCTGTTTCGCTCTGCTCAAAAAGTTCGGAAAACCTGTAAGTGGCTCACAGGAAGAATAAAATCCACCCAATGAATTAAACTTCCACTTGAGAAGTTGTCACTCGAGGAGCTGGTCAGCATATGTGATCTCGTGATCCGGTTTCTTTGCTCAACAGATGTTTGGCACTACATTCCGTCTAAGTACGACTTAATCACATTACTGAGCAGCCGCTCATTATCGAACTGTTAAGTGTTCAAACTACTAACCGGGTTGGCTTAATGGCACCAAAACGTATTAATTGATTCTTCATTTTCATTCCGTTGTTGACAACTTGATTTTCTGATACGAATGGTGTGATATTTTCACTATGGAAAATTCCTGCTCAAGCGTTCAAATTTAACTACAAGGTAGTAGTACGGCCAAGATTTTTTCCGGTCGTTCAGCCGTCAAGTATTTTGCAAAATATGGTTACTTTTCCGAATTAAAAAACCGAGATACGGACAATTCCATAAGCATCGGCAAGACTTTTTGGATAGATCAGATTTTTCTGAATTGTGTCCCTGATGCGATTATCAGTAAAATATAGTTGTCGGTCAACAGGACTGCATCAATAAGACGGTTTTGTGCATTTTACACCGGAGCATCTCTTTTGTCTATTTAAGTTTTGTCCCTGGCAACACGACAACCAACTGTTTTGTGAGGACACTACATAAAGAGGGTAGAAACTGTGTACACTGAATAGCAAGGTTGGAGACTAGACTAGAATTTAGCTACGAGACTGGCCTGAATTCCTTACTACACAATGCTGAGGCACCCTCTAACGGGTCAGTCTATAATGAAAGTATTATATCCGATTCCCAACTGGGAGACACGTAAAAAGTGGAGGTTCTGGATAGTCATCGATAAATATTTCATACAGCTTGGGTGCCCCTTGCTGACCAAGGAACAAGGAACAATAAACAAAAATGGTTCCACCAGGTCCAAGCATAATCAACTGGTGAAATTTTTAGTTACAGCCATACCTCTTATCGGACAAGAGAACGATGCTGCTTGCGAAAATTCCAGCAGTTTTTGAATAGCCGCTCAGCTTCAGAAGTCACACTCCTAAGTTTGCATACAGAATCCGCGACTTCAAACGATCACTAATAAAGTTACTTTTTCTACCGCTCGGGGTGTGTCAACCACACGTTCCACCCATCGTTCTAAGGCTACGCATTCTTGAGAGACAAATGCTCTTTGTATAGGGAACCTGCGAATGAAAAACTGAGAAATCTGGCGATGGACCAATAGAAGCTGGACTGTTGTGTATTAGGTCAACAGTCTGGATCAACGTTACCTGAGTGGTTTATCGAGAAACTTAAAAGAAAACTGTGGATCCCTTATTAATGAACTCAAGATCGCTGGAACCAGGTCTGAGGTAAATTAGGGGCTCCTGAACCGCAGTGAGTTCCGGCAAAGGCGGTCGTGGGCTACCGAAGGGTTTTCAGCAACCTTAATAGTAGTGTGCTGTTTCTGGACAACTATGTTTTGTTTTTAAGGGCCAGTTCACCTTTTCTTTATTGTGCCCCTCCACAACGGAGACCAACTACAGGAGTTGGTTATAGTGGATCATTCTAAGGAGATTAGTGTGGCGAGAAAGCCCAGTATAACTAGCATGTTTTTGGTTGAAAGAAGTTTCTGGTACCTACTACCTAAAAAACTCCAGTTTTTTCAAATTCAAATCACTGTGACTTGGATAGTCCTCTCCTCATCTGTGGCGCAATTATTCTGGTGTGTCCACACCAAACGGAGGGAGTACTGGAATCAAGTTTCGTTCTAATATACAGCTCATCAGCAGTCCATATTCTTGACCCTGCCAGCGTGTGGACTCACCAGAATGAGTGCTTCAGGACAGGAGGAGGAGGAGGGTAGGGTTCAGCCGAGAGTGATATCAATTCGAACTCTATCAATCCCGCAATCACCTACGACTAACCTTCAGTCTATCGGTTCCTTCAAATATGATTGTGTGAACATTCTAAAATAGTCCTTCCGAGTGTCGCTCTCTAGTACGACAAAATTTGCCTGTTGTTTTCCCGGTAACATGACCAACTACAGAACCGGATCAATGGATTAGTTGCCCAATAAATATGCTTTTATTCGGTGATTAGAGAGATGTCACTCCGTCGGTAGTAGAAGTAGAAGGTTTCAATTTTGGTCACAATACAAAGGTGTAAACATGTATATCTTTATATACATATATATATATACACTCAAAAGTCAAGTTAGTTTGTCACAGCCAGAACTGGGCGAGGCAGGTAACAAAGGCGGCCAAGCTTGGCGTCCGAACATTGTGTGTGCATATGCAGCTCGACCGATATAAAATACTGTAATAATTCCGGTCGCGAAACTAACTTGGCCGCACTGTACTAGGACCAGAATCGTTAGAAGTACTTCGTTCCTTTTCGTTAGCTTGGTATGTTGCCTATCCATTCAGTAATGAGGCTCACCGGACTGCCCGATATTTCTTCCGCAAACAAAGGTGGCTGTTCGAAGTGAAAATGGTCAATGAATATATATAATATATTGTGATAGCGATGCTTGGTGATTGGGAACATTCTGGGTGTCCCTGTGATGAACTTGCATAATGACTTTTACTGTATTAATGGTAGTATTTCAGTTAGAGGCGGTATTTGTTGTGCCATCCAGCCTGATGTTATCAAATTAGACCAGTCTCTTCCCTACGTTGGTTCAAGGCCAATGTTTTTTGGGTATCTGGGCCATATCCTCATCCAGCTCATTGTGGAAGCTACACAGGGGGCTCACCAATAATATCAACTGTTGGTCCACTAAGGAAACGTGTGACAAATCAGTGAGAACTTGAATACACATGTGGGACTTTAGACAGGGTCTGTGGTAGCTTGGTTCGTAGAGCATTCTTCGGTAAGCTAGAGGGGACAGGTTCACCTCCCATCCAAGGACTCTGTCTTTTCGCATGCAGCGTGTGCGTTTAGGTTTTTATTCAATATTTCCGGAATCCCCGTCTTGGTTAAATGCAACAATGCTAGCTACAAGGGTTCCCCTTGACGCGCAACTCATTTGATGATAAGGGGCGCCGATCAACTTCATTTCTCAAGCAACAACGGGTCAGTGCATCTCAATTTTTGCCAGATACCACCACCCGTAAGCTATTAGCGGTTGATGAAAATATAAAAGCTTGGAACACACCCGTCTCACTCCGAATAGACACTCTTATGGTGCCCAACAAGTTGGTCGGTTCTGGAAGGGATTGGCCGGTAAAACTCTGACAGACCAAGAAAAAGCGTTCCCATCTGATAGGTCGTCGCTTCTAATGCTAGTCTCTCCAGTAGGTGATTAATGTCGTTCTCCGGGGCAATCATGGATCCGAAAGGGTATTTCCGGTCTTGAATTAACCCTTTAAATGATGTAAGTGGTTGTATACTTGTCGAAGCAATGACGAAATTTGTAGAATAGATGGATGGAGACGATACGGGTCTTACTACTGTTCTGGATTAACTAATGACGAAAGCTGAGAAGGCTGGCATCGCCCAAGTGAACAACTGAGTAGACGACCTAACTAAAGGAAAATGAGAATGAAATCGAGATCAATTTTGGTGCTGAGCTTTTTGAAACGGGCGAGTGATATGCTCTATAAGGCAAGCTGTCGTCGAGTTAAAAAAATAATCAAGACCAAATCAGCCACCTTCAAAGACATATCTGTAGATCCGTTTTAAGCACGCCGGCTATCTGGAAGACGTAACGGAGCTTATTCACCAGCACCTGAAAATTATTCTCCCGAAGAAAGTCTACAGCATGACAACATGATAATCGCGACTAGTCAGGGATTGTTCTCGTTAGGGTATAGATTCATTTTGGTGTTTAAGTGATTACACAATCATGCGCAATCGTACAGTATCTTCATGGCATTTTAAGCACAACAGGAATTTTATGTAGATCGGAGACCATTCGCTACAACGTCTACATCCATGCACACGCAGGCACACGGTGATTAATTTTCTCGACAGAACCGTCTTTTGGCACATTTCCTGCCTTACTACATGATTGCTAGTCCCGGATGCACGCTTCCGGTTATCAGTCATTCTACCTCGATGCATTTTGGGTTCGTGGTACTCACAAACGAACTGTGTATTTGAAAGCTCCAAATATTAATCAAGCTGCACATGAAAACGGTGACCAACGTTTCGTATTCACTTGAAAAACGATCCAGACGGGTGGACGGACCAACGGACTGACAGACATTCGGAAGAGACCGGACGTCGTGGTGCCGATCTGACCTTGAACACCACGACGTCAGCTTCATATAGTCATTTGTGTGCATGCGCACGCAGACACACAGGAGCTGCTGACAATGAATTCCACTCAGACCTTGTGTTCAATGTTCTTACTATTCGTAGTAAATAACGAGCTCACTGTGCACGTTTTTCAAATCGACTTCCTGTCTGTATGCACGTGTACCTCCTATTCGGTTTGCGAATGTGTGCATGCAGAGGCCAGCTTTGGACGTTAACGGCAGACGAGAACAACATGGTAGTGGCAGCGTTGACATTACACGCACGTCGATTCAGGTCATTCTCGCATTAAAACAGCCAAATTAACCGTCTTTTGTCAAAGCTGTTTCAGTGTTTGTACCAGTGCTTTGGACGAACGGCTACACATATGAGAGGTCATTCAAGGATGGCATACATAGTTGTCCCATTTGACACTGAACGCATAAAGTACTTCTCGAACATGTGCTGGTATCGCACAACCGCTCGGTGCACACTTCACGAAGGCCTCCATGTTAAGCGAATTTCAAGAAATGGTTGCCCTGTGTCGAAAATCAACATACCTCTTTCCAATATCTAGATCGAATTGAAGACAACGAGGCATTCGAAGAAGTTTGGGGTCAGAGGAGGCATAAAATCAAGTGAATATTAAGTTGGTTTCAATGGTAGTCTTAAATGAACTTCTTGTTCATGGCGTGTTGCACGCAGGAGGCTTTGGGCTTTATACGAAAGAATATTGGAGCTACCAAAATGTTTTATTGCTGTAACATTACTTATGAGGCAAGCAAAGCGTCTTCACAAACCTTGTAAACATTAGTGTATCAAGAAATTAGAGTTTAAACGTAACACACTACTCATAAGTTGACTGAAACCTCTTTGGAAGCCCACAACCGGTTTCTAACTTCTCGAGGGTTCATCAGGGTTTCCGTCAGAGTTTCCGTCAACCCTATGTTCTCCCCGTACCCAAATTCTAAGCAACTCGCGTAATTTACACATATGCAAATGTAACTAGTGTCAACATAGAACTCATCTAAATCCTAGCTGAATCTCCCGTCAATTTCTAAATGAATGTATTTCACAAATTTCGTACAATTTGAATTCAAGTAGAACACGAGGTCGGCAGAAACTCAGGGACTGCGCCTACCTCATGAGACCCAAGAAGAGCTACCTGAGCGTAAGCTGTTGAACAGATTTCAGCAACCTTGTTAGTATCGTGTTCTGCTTATACAATATATTGCGGTATCTCAACTATCTTTCCAAATGAACATGAAGTGGTCCTTGTGCAGCACATTTTGTCGGAGAGTTCTATCAACGAAAGATTCAGGTGGGTATCAGATGAGTCTGCTGTTACAACCAGAACTAGTTTGCAAATAAACGCAATCCACGAGGATCGCTGTTTCCCGTTTGAAATAACTAGCATGTGTTAAGACTGCCTAGTACCAACGTATTAGGCCAAAAATATATCTTTCATCTGCTTGTTTTATGCTCGAAATTCTCTACATCAAATCCGAAGTTATTGATATAGACTTTTTTTACAATAAATAATACATCGGTAGCCTAATAGAAGATGAAGCGGCATCCCTTACTAATTGAGCAATCCTGGTTCATCCGTTCATAACAGTTGTAAATTTAGACTAAATGGGGATAACTAGACAAAGAGTTCCTCAAACGGGTAGAAACTAACACCCAGTTAAAGAACACTTGTGCAGTAAAAGCTTTGGTCACTTGGTCGTTTTTTACTACACGAGTAGTGATAAAATACTCGAGGAGAAACTGCCAAACACATGCACCTGTTTACTTAGCTCTGTGTTAGCAGAAAGGCTAATTGAATTTGTATTTCGTTCCATACCATATAAGTATTGTTTTAACATGTTCAGTTTAGGATACTTTGAATGCCTTGATTGCCTTGAATGCAAGATGAACAACCGAAATGACGACCTTGATTCGTTTATTTAATACATATAGATTTGGTTGGTGGTCACAGCAACCTGAAGCCGTCCCTATGAACTTTTTGCGACAATTTTATAGAGCTAAACTTCCCCTCAACCACCCAGTTAGTCTCAGCCGAATGTAACTGCAACATGACCAAACATTCGCGTTTCCATAGTTTTCCGACTAGCGAGAAGTCACTAAGTGTTATTGAATCCCATGGGAAGGTTAACATCAAGTTTACCATGACGAAGGAGATGAACCTAATAGCCCTGCATTTCGGTGAATAATACGTACCCCAATGCAACATGGTGAACTTTTATGACGGTCAAATTTCAGTACCAAGGGGTAATTTTTGCCCCCACACTAGACTCAAGCATGAACTAATAAAAGATACTTCCGTCCGGATGCGGTAGCAGGAAAAGTAGTGGTAACAAACTAAGGGTTGAAAGATGTTTAGTTCTACCATCTTGTCCTATTTTGTTCTATTTTCAAAACCCTCAACTTATGACCTCAGTATTGTGTTCAGATGAATGGTGTTGTGAGAACAATCTTGGTCAGGTTGTTGATAATATGACTGACAGGCTCCGCTGGAGTCATCGCCTGGAGCCGAATTAGTTTGAGCGTCATTGGGTGTCGAGAAGACAGAATAATGGAGTGCAGTGATGTGTAGACTGAGCCTTATGTTTGATAGACATCATGATTTTGTGCTGCATGATTCAATCGGGATCACCACTGCCACCCAGGCAATTATAAGTGATTGATTGCATACTACCCATAAAAGTTGAGTAGCTAAAACGAGGAATGAAATCTCAACAGCTGTCTATCCCAGCTGTTATGGGACATTCCAGCTCATCGTCATCTTAGCTAGATATGTGCGATTCCTCGTACCTTATGTTATAAACAATGCTCTCATGGGAAGAAACCGATCAGTCTAAACAAAACAGATCATATTATTAATGATATTATATATATATATATAAAAGATGTCATAGAGATGTGAAACGTTAGACAGTCATAGTCCAAGAAGAGACCTCTCTGAAAAGTTGATCACTCCCCAGGAGAGGTCAAAACTAGAGCCTAAGGATTCCTCCAACCTCTGGATTCTAGTGGTGTGCACCGGAACATATTTTTTACGCTTCGAATCGTCGTTATCACATGCATACTGTGACCATACTAACCCGTGTGGTATTCCACCCCAGTCTTGAACTGCCTCAATTCGTCTTATGTTCCTCACACTGGAACTGATTTTTTGGGTATGATGTCCTAATATTGGCCTGGGAGTAACTCGTCAAATGAAAAACAACCCACAGCGCAAGCCTGACCAAGCAGCGGCCTGTCGTGCAAAAGATCTCAACCACAATCGCATATCATAGAAAACGAATAAAAAGGAAGAAACGCTCCTCTTGTCCTAAGCTTGCGTGGTCGTAACAATATGCATTGTTTCCCAATGCTCGTGTCAAAACGGCGCGTATTTGGAACGGTTTCGAGTCGTGTCAGTGTTTGAAAAATTTATACAGGATGCCAATGAGGCGGGGGCTAAGTCACACAAAATATGATGCTAGTCGTGGGGGGAGTTGCCTTTATTCCCACAATGGCTGGCTTAATTTCCAGCTTTCGGCCTCCAATCAGGTGCAATCCTTTGCAGTTTGTCTTTTGTGCTGCTTCAAAATGTCGCGACGCTTATTTGATTTTAGAGACCGGCTTTCTAACACTGCCTATTGTTATAGTTTCAATGCAACTACCTTTCCAACACGACCGCAACATGCCTAACAAAAGTTGCTGTGTCAGTAGAACAGAGTAACACCATTTGTTAATGAACTAAATAGTGCATCCTTAATCAACTGTTCACGTGTTACTGACAGACTTGCGCAACCTGGGTTCATAGTTCGCGATATGTTCAGCTCTGTTTTTAGTATTATTCAGGTAGTGCGATCGAACTTGGGTGACCAGTAGCCGGACGGATATGGGCTAATGGCAAACCCTTTTTTCGGATTTGTGCCCTTCATTTACATTTGTTGTTAATGGAGTGGAGTTTTTAATATCATTCTTAGCATAACGGATTGAAAACGGTCCTGCTCTTTGAAAGCCCATTCAGCGAAAATATTTTTCTATTGTTGCATGGAAAATGAGTAGCCACCGTAAGTTGCCAAAAGTTCTATTTCTTCGGACCAGATTTGGTAAGAATGTTTTCTACAAAGAGACAAAAAAGTTATTCCTGTAAGGTGTACGTACCCGCCGTATTGAAGTACAGCCGGTCACTCATCCCCTGAAGCACTATGGTAGCCGTAACAAGACGGGACATGGATCAACCCGGAGACAGCTATCTGCATGCAAAACCAAAAAAATGGTGCAACCAATCAACGCTCAAAAATGGCCTCAAGCAAGCATATAGTGTATTCATTATAAACTCCCTGAATTGATGGCAAACTGCCCTCTTCATATAAATTTGATCAAATGTGTGTTCTTATCGGTGTCTCTGGAATACCAAATGATAATCAATTTCCAATTTTCCCGCACGAATGAATCATCATATGCAGAACGCATAGAGAAATACCTGATGTTCCGTAAAAGTGTAGCGAATAACTTTTCGCCAACCACCCAGTGAACACAGCCACCAGTGACCAACGTTGGCCAAGGTTCGCCAAGGGTGTCCAAGGGTGGCTAGAGGTTGTCTTGCGGCGTTACTACCACTGATTACCTTTATGCATACAAGCCAAATATTTTAGTTGTTGCATAAAAGCCTTCTGAAAACCAGGAAAACAGGATGAGTTGGATGTTGGAACCTTATTTAAAAGGTCCTCTTTGAAACTGGTTTGTTTGAAGGTACAACCAGTTGACTATGTAATGTAATGCGTAAAGTCGTTTTCCGGCAAACTTGGCCATCGTCCACTCACTAGTTTCTTTATTTTGTTCATTTATGCGACGATTGCCAACCAGTAAATGTACTGAATTCAGGTAACAAATTTTGTTAACTTAAAGTATCTTCAGGATTATGACCGAAGTGCGACGGAGAGATAAGGACGTCATCATTTTAGAAAGTGTTAATTATTTTCTCGGGTCTGTTTACTGTGTGGAAGCAACGATGTATGGGAAAATCGACACGGTTGTAAGATTTCGATCTCCAAAAGCCACAAAGTTTGGACACTCTACTTCTCATAGGACCTGTTGTATTCGCAGGCTTGATTGACACCGTCGTTTGTATAAATCTCCTTGATTCTTCATTGCTTTGTATTTATCTTCCCACCCTGTTTTTTAAGTTGATTACGTTGAATTTGCTCAAAATGCAGCACGCGTATTTGTACGGGCTTTTAAAGTATATACGTACCACGGGCATTTGAAGGATGATGCGAGGGTACATGGACCCTTGAATCGGTTTTTCGCACTCCCTTTGAGTCACTTTTGGGTGAACAGAGGAAGGAGTTCTTTGGGCTATGTAATTTCGCCGTTCATATGCAACGATGTATCGCTGAACGGGAAGCATAAGTTTCTGCTGACGTGCTGGAGTGACCGCCGACAGATGAGTCGTGTAGGTGCACCCGTTCCATCCGATAGTTTACTCTTCCGCCCTTTGGCGTCCACAAAGTTTTTCAGAAAACCTACTCACGATTACTCATCAATTATTGATGGAAGTGATAAACGACGAGTCCAAAAATTCCAAAAATTGTTATCATTTGACTTACTCCCACGATTTTCCCTACCTTTTATGTGAGTTGGCGGCTGTAATTTTTTTATGAAATTTGTATGTAGTCCGACTTAAGTTCACCGGTAATCTGAGTTGGGGTTGCCGCACCAGCGGACCAGTGAGCAAACCGATTTCTGTCGGGAAACACAGTTTCGATAGGTTGTACGTGCCCGATCCCTCAGGCAAAATACCATACGCATTCCGGTTACGTTTTGAGATACAATTCATTCTCATTCATCCAATCATCCTTAGGTGGACTGCGTGGGGGAAGGATCAGATCCGATGTCTTCCGGAGTGAGCTAATGTCATGCTTTAATAGCCCGTGTGGATACTTGATTTGTCGGACCGTTGGGAAAAGATTGATGTACGGCTCAAAGATGTAGAGAACTTCGTCATTTGGTGGGCGCCCTCGCAACAACCACGAAAGTGCAACTTGGAAGAGGTCAACAGGTTCAACGAAATGGTAGGTTGTGTTGCTTTCGTGGTTAGGATTTTGAACGCAGAATTCAGCAAGCAGTCAGCAAGTACCCTCCCCCTGGCAGTTTAGCTTTCGAGACAGCTGCTTCGACCTCTCTCTGTCAGTAAGGGGTATGATATCCCTTCATTTTTTCCCGAGCTCGATTACCAACGAACTTGGTAAAAAAAAACGATAAAAGAGCTATCTCGCGTAAATTTACCAACGTTAAGAAGGGGTAAGTTACTGACACTTGCCGCGTTAGATACCATGTGAGTTGTGTCCACACACTCAATGTTAAAGCGGATTTTGTGGAGGAAAAATTCATTAATGGTTCAAAGGACACGTTTGATGTAAAACTAAGAATAAAAAATTAGGCATGAGATAGCAGTCTTGAGATGGTATGACAAAACCTAATGATGATATTATGCGAATATTACACATATGTATGTTGTACTCATCTCGCTAACCTTTACCCATGCAGAATGTTATCGTAAGCTCGAGGTTGTTGGCGGTTACGCATGTCATTCGGACACAGTTCAGATGCTATGAGGTCACATGGTAAGATCGGGAAAGACGCAAAGGCGGGGGGAAGTGCGGATCCCCACTGGGTGCGGCCTAGGCCAGAAAAACAATGTGCTCACTTAGGCCAACGGTCGTTCTGGGAAGAGGTCCAGTCTCTTCGAAATGTCATGTATGGGGCAAAATTTTGATAAACGATGAGTTTATATCACACGAATGATAGAAGAAAAGGTGAGAGTCCCTAATTTGCTGGGCAAAGATCCAGGATGACTGTAACAGATCTAGGGAATTTTGGGAGTGAAGAAGTGAACCTGAGGACGGAAATGTTGAATTGAGGGGAAGCAACGGGATTGCCAAAGAAGTGAGGGTCTTTGTAGGGAGGACAACGGGTTGTGTACAGATTGGCAAGAGACTCTGAGGCTGCTCGATTGGTGGTCGCAGGACTCAAGATTATGACGTAGGTTACGGTCGATCTGTGTGGCGAGAGATGAGAGATCGCATGGGAACCAGGTTGCGAAATCCCATCTCTCTGAAATGAAAAAGTGTAAATGTTTTGATTCCACTCCGTTTCGGTCGCCGGCGCAGCTAAATATTTAGATCGCCTGCCTGTAAGCACGCTCTCTTTTTGGAAGAAATGTTTTCGAGCCCATTCACAATCATAGGGCGCGGCAAAGATAACCTCATTTAGCATTGTGTGATGTTACTGAAATTCATCAGACCCAGGCGATAGGCCTGTTCGCACGGTCCTATAACTCGGATAGCCAGCTTGACGTCTTTCGCTGACTATACTGTAGTCGTTGTCACTTGCCCTCGGACAATGAGAATTTGGCCCGGGAAGCAGCGCACCAGCCATGGCCGGATGAACAGCGCCAGAACCATCGGCACTGTACTTATCGTCTAGAGCACGGTTTACCGACAGGTCACCGAACCAGTGACATTCCACGCCAGAGGTCCTAATATTGTGTCACTTCGTCTTAAGGTAAAAGCCCATGTATACTCCCATAACTCCAAAACTGCGCTCTCTGAAGTGGACTATGCAAAGGGGCCTATGATTTATCTGTGGGTGGCTGCGTATACTAGACGACGTGCACCGGAAGCCTTTTCGATATAAATGGTTTCTATGGACGAGTTCCCCATTGCGGCTGATTTTCACTTGTTCGCCCGCCCACAGCAGGCTGGGTGGGATGTCGAAATATTTTCACCGATACCCGCACACTGAGCGGTCACGTTGGGCTGTCGCTCTGTCGGGACCCTCAGTATCTGCGAGAAGTGAATCAATTTTCTATGAAACCTGACGTATCCCGTCAAATTCTGCCTTCTGTTCCCGTAATATGTGTACTGCAGTGGTCACGACTTCGACTTTGGTGGGTTCAGAAGTTTTGGTTTTGTACTATTTCCGAGCGTTCTAGTTAGCGTTAGTCTTCAGAGGTCACGCCTTTAGAGCGGGTGGTTTATCTTTCAATGTCGTGGTGCCATGAGGCTACTACTGATGAATATAGTACCGGTCTACTTTGCAAACGTCAGCAATGAATGGTATGTATTGCAATGAACGCAGAGTACGATCATCTAGATAATTTTTTGGCCGCGCAAAACATATACGCTAGAATACCGGGAAACGAGCGTGAGGTCAAGAGCTATCTATGTTAATTGTGCTCTTAAGACCCACATAAATGCGCCACATTGAGGGCTACTTGCTCAGTGGGCTGTCGAGCCAAACAAGAGCTTTATCCATTGTGCGTCTGCGGACAGACTCTTCTTATGCGTACGCTGCACGTTATCGTAGCATGTAGTATGGCTCTTAAGAGTGAGAAAGTAGGGCTTTGATTTTGTCTATATTAGATGGAGCTTGGCGAATCAAGCCACTAGATATTAAACAGTGCTGCTAGGGTAGTCCGGGAATCTGACCTGGCTCAAAGGAACAAGGCATAAGCCGTTTGGGCAAGGAGGCCGAAGACCAAGACTAACGAAATATAACGAAGTTAGTGGAGGGGTGCATGACTATGATCACAATGATAAGCGCCAAAAGGCCCTTTAGAAGGCCCTCTAAAAGACCCCTTGAAAGCAGTTTAGAAAACGGTTGCAGGCGGCTTTTCCTGAAGTAGAATTTCCGCATAAGAGATAGGTAAAAGAGCGGCCACTGGCCAAGAACACTCGTGAGGGAAGCTGCCCAATCTTCAGGTTAATGCTGGAAGATGCACGCTCATAGGCTTACACGCTAGGACCAAATAGAGAGACAGCTAGGGCGAGGACGCAAACTACAAAGGTTTAGGACCTTTTTCCAAAAAAATGTGTCCAGTGTAAGCTGTTTCGTGGAAAGGTGCTCGGCTCCCCCGATAGAAAATTATGAATGAGCGTGTTCCTGAAGCTCACACGGAAAGCTACAGTATGAATATGAGAATGTAGCTTATTGCATTGTTTAGAACATTGGCAAGGAAAAAGTTTTGCCGAAAGTCATCTCAACAGATTGACAACAGTGGCAAAAATTCAGAGGAGCGGACATTACTGGGAAGCTGGGAGGAAAACTCATGGCAGAAGTTAGTGATTGTCCGCGTCGGTACATCAAACGATGCGGAAGGTCTAAGTTCAACCTAATGCGCTTTATCCATAAAGGATTCGGCCAAGGTGAGAAACAACAAAGACGATGTTGTACCGTGGGCAACGTCGAAAACAAGGACTTAGTAAATAGGCACTGCGCATTCTTCTCAGCAGTCTGGCACCTCTGTGAACACTGTGAGGCAAATTCATAGCTGGATTCAAGCATATGTCTAGTGAATTGTTTACCGATAGCGATTAAACATAATTTGCTGTAGAATGAATGTCAAACTAGGGCACAGAGCTCGCGGGCTCTAGCCTCCTTATACCTTGGATGTTAGAAGGGGCTAAAGGTGCTGAAGTACCTGATTTTTGTCTCTCATTCCGAAGCAGTGGGAATCGGCAGTCCATAATGGGGTCTACAACAATATTGTCAGCAAATAAAAGGAGGGATCCAGGAGCAATCGAATCAGCGACATTATTAATGAACAGCAAGAACAGTAGAGGCCAAGCACTGTACCCTGAACAACCACCCATTGGCGAGTATTGGTGGTGTGGAGAGAACCCAGATTTTTTGACCCGGATTCTCCCAGTGAGTTAAGAAATTAACCGACGCGAAAGCGGCAGCCAAGACCCGTTGACCGTTATTTGTCGAGAAACAACGCCCATGAAAAACGCGCCCTAGCAGCTTATACAGGAGAGAATTGGCCGCGGCGATAGATTCCTCGCGCTTTTTTAGGAGCCACTTGTCACTGGTATTCTCGTTCCTAAGTTTCTTTATAAGAATAAGAAACGAGAGGCCATTGGTTCTGTGAAAGAGCCTACAATACTTCCTGGTTTTATCGCTAGTACAGGTAAGCCTCTGGCTGAAAGGCATCCAGAAACAAGGGAATCCCGTGTAGGAGCAACTAGAGATATGGGCGACAGAAAAAGGCCGTGGGAAGCGCTAGCCACATTTTGGGCGTCACGAGAAGAAATGTGCTCGTTCCAGGTTCTGTGGGGCATTAAGATTGCCAGGGTTTTGAAGATGCCAAGGAAAAGAATGGAAGAGCATAAAAGGGGGGGAGTCGGAGACGAACAAGTACTTGTTCAGCTTCAAGTGACAACGCGATGTTAGATTTCGGGGGAACTTTCGGGGGATTACTGCAACGAGGCATGGACAACCGTTGATAAGCGCAATTTTTCGTTGTGTGAAGAGGGCGTTTGGAGCGACTTACGAGAAAAAACAGCCTTCAGCATCAAGCTGGGACAGCGGAAGCGAAAGACGCATAAGGGATTTGTGTTAAAACCAGCAAATCTCAGACTACTGGAGATCCCAACCACTAATTTATTCGGGGTAAGGTAGGACGTAAATGCAGAAATGTGACGCGTGCAGCTTGTCAATCGACCTATCGGAGTGTAGAAGGGACATATACAAACGACCGAGAATAACCAGCGGGTAAGATCAACGGACAGAACACCAAGCAGAGCCTGGAGAATTGGCGATTAGTGTGCCAACATTGGGGAAGCCCACTTCGGTTGTTGAGTGTAGGAGGCGGTGGGGAAGATCGGAACTGGAGATGGTGTATCCCGATAGGAGGATGAGGGCATCGGGCGTGGTGGGACAGAGCCGCGTTCCAGTGGTGCATATGAAGGTTGGATAAGCCGCAGAAAAGATAGCTTGGGGGTAATACAATTCAAGTGAAGGAGAGCGTAGGACAGAAATATTACTAGCGGGGTCAGAGGAAGTGGGTGAAATAGCTAGTGAAAATCTGATAAGACCAGGGGTCTACGCGTGATGGATTCAACGCTGGGGAATCAGGGGTTCTCATATTTGTGAGCGGTGTAGAACAAGTTAAAGATGCGTAAGAAAAAGGTGCTGGGACATACTGTGATGGACGCTGCGACAGATTTGGTGTGGCCGCGCAGATTTTAGAGGTCAGCGGAAAACGAGTTACAGGATAAACTGCATGATCATTTATAACCGCCGTGTTAGTGGCATCAGAAGTTGGTACCACATGTAGCAGTTGGACCGAAATAGTGAACCTGAGGTCACGCGAGATGGATAGGGCGGTGGAGTGTCTGAGTATGGAGAGATGAGGGGTGGTACAGAGGTGCTGATAAGGGAGGGGGATGTGTCCAGTAATTTTCGGCACCGAATGGTGGGGACGAGGGAGAAAGATAACCAAAATGTGCTCATTGGAGAAAATGATATAAGAGCCTTATGGTGAGACACGTTAGATAAATGAAGGGAGAAGGTGCAGTAAGGTAGCTAGTAGCGTAATTATTTCCCTCTAGGGGAGGAACGGTCATCCCCAGGAGTAAACAGGAACCCTCCGACCTGGAACTTGCAGTGGAGAGAGTTTTGGAATGAAATAATAGAGAAGAGTTGAGGGTAGTAGCGATGGAGCTGCATGTGGCTTCAGAAGAGGCGGAGGCTGTGGAGGAGTAGGGAAGTGCCGAAAAGGAATCTCAGATAAATGTTATGCAGATGGCCAGGGGGGGCTTGATGGGGACTAAGAAAGAGTGACGGTATTTGCGGGTGTGAGTTCCCACCGAGGATCCGCAGTGTGCGGTTTAAGATGCCGTAGGTGTGATAATGTGGAATTCGGGGTATGGTTAGGTTTGTAGACGAAAGGCCAAGTGTAGAAACTCGGAGAGTTTGTGTGGGAGAGCATGTCAGTATCAGGAACCGAAAAGTAGTTGAGCCCCAGGAAGCGCATCCGTGTGCCTCATGCATCCCTCCACTAACTTCGTTATATTTCGTTAGTCTTGGTCTTCGGCCTCCTTGCCCAAACGGCTTATGCCTTGTTCCTTTGAGCCAGGTCAGATTCCCGGACTACCCTAGCAGCACTGTTTAATATCTAGTGGCTTGATTCGCCAAGCTCCATCTAATATAGACAAAATCAAAGCCCTACTTTCTCACTCTTAAGAGCCATACTACATGCTACGATAACGTGCAGCGTACGCATAAGAAGAGTCTGTCCGCAGACGCACAATGGATAAAGCTCTTGTTTGGCTCGACAGCCCACTGAGCAAGTAGCCCTCAATGTGGCGCATTTATGTGGGTCTTAAGAGCACAATTAACATAGATAGCTCTTGACCTCACGCTCGTTTCCCGGTATTCTAGCGTATATGTTTTGCGCGGCCAAAAAATTATCTAGATGATCGTACTCTGCGTTCATTGCAATACATACCATTCATTGCTGACGTTTGCAAAGTAGACCGGTACTATATTCATCAGTAGTAGCCTCATGGCACCACGACATTGAAAGATAAACCACCCGCTCTAAAGGCGTGACCTCTGAAGACTAACGCTAACTAGAACGCTCGGAAATAGTACAAAACCAAAACTTCTGAACCCACCAAAGTCGAAGTCGTGACCACTGCAGTACACATATTACGGGAACAGAAGGCAGAATTTGACGGGATACGTCAGGTTTCATAGAAAATTGATTCACTTCTCGCAGATACTGAGGGTCCCGACAGAGCGACAGCCCAACGTGACCGCTCAGTGTGCGGGTATCGGTGAAAATATTTCGACATCCCACCCAGCCTGCTGTGGGCGGGCGAACAAGTGAAAATCAGCCGCAATGGGGAACTCGTCCATAGAAACCATTTATATCGAAAAGGCTTCCGGTGCACGTCGTCTAGTATACGCAGCCACCCACAGATAAATCATAGGCCCCTTTGCATAGTCCACTTCAGAGAGCGCAGTTTTGGAGTTATGGGAGTATACATGGGCTTTTACCTTAAGACGAAGTGACACAATATTAGGACCTCTGGCGTGGAATGTCACTGGTTCGGTGACCTGTCGGTAAACCGTGCTCTAGACGATAAGTACAGTGCCGATGGTTCTGGCGCTGTTCATCCGGCCATGGCTGGTGCGCTGCTTCCCGGGCCAAATTCTCATTGTCCGAGGGCAAGTGACAACGACTACAGTATAGTCAGCGAAAGACGTCAAGCTGGCTATCCGAGTTATAGGACCGTGCGAACAGGCCTATCGCCTGGGTCTGATGAATTTCAGTAACATCACACAATGCTAAATGAGGTTATCTTTGCCGCGCCCTATGATTGTGAATGGGCTCGAAAACATTTCTTCCAAAAAGAGAGCGTGCTTACAGGCAGGCGATCTAAATATTTAGCTGCGCCGGCGACCGAAACGGAGTGGAATCAAAACATTTACACTTTTTCATTTCAGAGAGATGGGATTTCGCAACCTGGTTCCCATGCGATCTCTCATCTCTCGCCACACAGATCGACCGTAACCTACGTCATAATCTTGAGTCCTGCGACCACCAATCGAGCAGCCTCAGAGTCTCTTGCCAATCTGTACACAACCCGTTGTCCTCCCTACAAAGACCCTCACTTCTTTGGCAATCCCGTTGCTTCCCCTCAATTCAACATTTCCGTCCTCAGGTTCACTTCTTCACTCCCAAAATTCCCTAGATCTGTTACAGTCATCCTGGATCTTTGCCCAGCAAATTAGGGACTCTCACCTTTTCTTCTATCATTCGTGTGATATAAACTCATCGTTTATCAAAATTTTGCCCCATACATGACGTTTCGAAGAGACTGGACCTCTTCCCATGACGACCTTTTGCTTAACTCAACTAGGCCTCACGCTGTCTGAGATTTGCCCGTTTGTCATGGTGGACTTCTCGCTCACCATAATGGCCACTGATTTATTTTTTTACTGGATACATTCACCTGCCTTCCACAGCCGGGGGGATCTTTTGTGGCAATTCGTTCCGTAGATTTCCTCAACTGTTCTAGTCTACTGACTTGCATTTGACTTGCACTTCGCTCCGATGTTTAGGCCAAAGACTTTGTTCTTTGTCCCCACTCATTCTCCTGCATAGATTTGAGTACGTTGTCAACCTTCCAGGCAACATGCAACCTTGAGTTGTAGCGATACAGTTACTTTTTCGTCATATTGACCGTCACGGTTTGACAAATGTTGTCCGCAATGTTCGCTTCATGCAAGAAGCAGATAAACACGACTTCTGAAACCTTTCTTTTACCTTTGTTTTTTCTCGTAACTCCAAACCTGTTCAAACTGTTAATCACGCCTATGCAGATAACAGCTTTAGGCGCATCAGTCGCCCATCTTCTGAATTGACATGCTGCATGACACGGTGCAAATCCATTGCTCCGCATTCATTATTTTGGCCTGGTCATCCAGTGACATTACAGCCTTTAACGAGAGAACCAAGCAGGTTGCTCTTGCGTGTGCTCCACCTAAACTGTCGACTGCCGACCCCTGAAAACCGAACACAGGGACCAAGTACGGTTGCTGAACATGGGCCATCATTTACGCATGGACTGTACGGAAGGCAAATCTGCGTGTTCTCGAGGCAGTGGAACCCGCCGGTGTTTGTATGAGCCCCAAGCTTTCAGGCTGATACCTTAAGTTTAATCTATATGCCTATAAACGTGCGAATCAGGTTTTCTATACTTTCTATTTCATCAAGAGCCTGCATTATCCACTTGGACACTAGCAAACTGTAACGCTTTTCCATTTAAAGGGCTTGCGTCGAAGAATAATTGCCATCTTGTCCATCATGGGGAGCTCGGATATGGTCACAATAGCAGGTGTGTATAATTATAATAATGTTTATTCCTCACTTGTGGGCGACATACAGGACACGTCAGGAGAGAACTGCTAGATGGTGTGTTTTATCCTGAACGCAGAATGCGATGTCACCAGCAAGCGTGTCCTACAAATCTGCGACGGTCACTCGTTAATTCTCAGTGGTTCTGGGCTTAGACCTAGTGGCCACCGTTTGGTACCTGGCGTCTGCTTACTGCCAAGCAGTCTCGGAATCGAATTGGTAACACCAACATCAGCCACCGATGGTGTGGTTTTGTCCTCGACTGCAGGCTGAGTTAACACAAGTTCGTGTTTGATCCGGGTTCTACGCAGATTTCAGAAACGCTTCCCAGGCTTAGCGATCTAAAAGCGTCGTGGCCAACAAATTGGAGGAACGGAACACACTACAAAGGGCCCCGTAAGAGTTCGCTGAACTTGACCAGTATGAAAAAGCTATGACGGTGCGCGACGCCTAAAACGCTGCTTTCTGTGTTTTCAAGTAAGCACACCTAAGCCGCTCTATTTCAGAACGGTCGCTATCAATTCCCACGCGAAGGTCTCTATTCCTTCCGTTTTGGGTGCAATCCAACAAGGCTACCAATTTGGCGGTCAAAAGTTCGCACGTGTGGTTGCCTCTGTGTTGGAAGCAAAAAGTCCAAGAAAAGGAGAAGGCCAGTGTGCAGCCAGCTAGCTCGCTAAATAGAACCTGACACACTTTCCGCAAATTAGTCAACTAAAGTTATTATTAGAGCCTTACTGCACGACAAATAAGCAGCGGAATATTTTGAGTAACGGTTTACATAGCCCTGTTCCCTCCCCAATGTCCTTGATTTTGCCCGCGCATTTCGGGCTAATAACCGTGGGCTTAGGTGCGCTGCCGAGCCTTATATGCACACCCAAAATTTCTCTGAAACCATAGTTCGGAGGAGGAAAACTTTAACATAAAGTTTCAGCATTTGATGGCATTTATTCGGTCCCTTAAGGTCTTTCGATGCGGGCGCAGTTTTGTTGAAAGTTTTTTAAACGTACTCCAGGTCCACCATGGGCGCGGAATTTATATTTTAATGGCTGCCAACGGCTTTGCTTGGCGTACATCCGATGGCGGTGGGAAATTTGCGGAAGAGCCGGCTTTTTCATGTGTATTATTTTGCATTGTGTTTGGAAATAATCTCGAAACGACAAGGACAATAATTTCGCCCTGTGTGTCGCCGCAAACTCAAAATTGAGCAGCTTTTAACGACCTGTGTGTGAAAAGTCTCCTATCATTGTGGCAGGTGTCCTGCAAAACCAAGTCAAGGAATTCGTCACAGCTAGTAAGTTTTTTTTTTTTGTGATCAGTACATGCTATATCAGGCGCAAGGCTATACCGAACCATCGATAGTGATATTGGTAGAATTAGTGTGTTTATGGGCAGAACAAGCAGACAGCACAATAATTGGCCAGTGCTTTCAAGTCCTGGCGCAAACTAACGGATTGAGGCGGTCTTGTTGGTGCCTTTAACACCCTCATCCGGTAAATATTGTGGATATGCTGAACTACGGGCAGTCCATCAGACTGGGTATGGTAGTCGCGGTACCGTCATCGCAACCGTACTTGGGTCCGTGGACAGCCCGTACATGAACATCTTGGGTGAGTCGTTTAGGGTTGTTATTGTAGTTACGATTCGCCAAGGAATTGTCACAAATTGAGACCGGCATGCATTAGGAGTATTCTTGGGTCCATTGAGGGCGCACGGTGTTTCATTGCTGTAATTCAGACAATGCAATGAGACTGCCGTGTCTATATCCGGCACACAAAATAGGAAACGTCTCAGAAAGACTTCTAGAAGGTACCATGATGTGAGTTAGACTGCGGCCCGAAATAACAAGCGGCCAAAAGTGGTCACAATTCCTGACTAACTAACGTCTTCTGGACCCCGGTTTTCAAATAGCTGAGGAAAGCCTTGTCGATATGGAGCATGCAGACGTCGTTCTCATCTTCAAAGAGGAGGAAAAGGTGCAGTTGTTTTTGAGTGAACTGACCAAAGTCATCCCGTCCTTTGGTATGCACCCTGCACTCACAAAGTGTAAGGTAGTAATAATGTTCGTTCACAACTGGTGGGTAGCATGATCGGGCAGGCATGATCATAAGATTACATTCAGAATTAAGCATGAGTTTGTTCGTAGTTGCAGGTAATGGACCGAGTTGAGGGGTACAGTCGAGTAGGAAGGGATTAGTTGCGGGTGTGCTATCAAACTGGGTATGGTGCTGTGCCATCATTGCACTGCCGTACTTCGGTTTCTGGACAGCCCCGTAACGGACGTCATGTTTGAGATGATTGGGCTGGGATGTGCAATTCTGTGAGCAGCGGGGTTTTGAGTTGGCCAAAGGAATTTGCAGAGGTAGGACGAAGCCAATGTAAGATCGCAGGTATTTTTCTGGTCCGTTTGGGGATCTCTGGGGATGTAAATCACTGACCAGGTGGGGTGGATAATAGCAAACTGGGTTTCCAAACCGGGTATTGCCGGGTATTGAGTAGACTTGACACCAAGTACCCGCCCGCTCAATACGTCTTCGTTACCCCAGCATCCATGGGTGCACGTATGATGACGCACGTGTTCCTTGGATCCCAGGGCTCAAGTCTATACCACTTGGTCTACGGCTGATACATATACACCCTTTAGCTTTAACTTCGCTGTGCTCAATAATGCATACGGTTGCTGAATACCGCTATTGAATAATCGATGTACACACGAGACTAATTGAGCAAAGTGGGTTTACCCTTATAACAGTAAGACTGCAGCTTCAGCGTGGACACCCATTTGGAATGGAGTGAACAAAGGGATTTAGTAAGCACTTGGTGAGTTGGCCACTACAACTTTGTTTAATTATATGTTTTAAAGGATGTGTACGGGTGTGTACGAGTCGTAATTGATTATACATTTTTCCTTTCAGAAATCCTGTCGAGTAAAAGCGGCTTCCTGAAACTGAGAACTGGATTGACCACATATTACGTTTGTGCCGATACAACCAATAAATAGAAACATGATTTTTAAAAGGTGGTTGTGTATTTTTAGGCATGGGGTTGGCAAACGGATGACATGTATAGATATGAAGGACCGCCGTTGGTCGTTGGATTGGTCTATTATGTATAGTTGGGGCACTAGTCAGTTACGAGGATGTGTACGGGCCCTTCAGTTACTATAAGTAGCCACGGTAGGCAACGTCGAGTACGGTTATAAGCGTGACGGTCCGTGGTTGGCCATCGGGTTAGGCTGTTGAGCCTAGTTGAGGCCTCATATTCGGCGTTGCGCATAGACACAGGCCTAGCAATTGCCATAAGTAGCCAGGGTAGGCGATATCGACTGCAGTTATGAGTATGACAGACCCACGTTGGGCGTTAGATTAGGATACCACGCATAGTTGAGGCCCATAGACTCTGGCCTGGTGTTTACTATAGGTAACAGGGATAAGCGACATCGTGTACAGGTGTGCGTGAGAGACAGTCGTTGGTCATTGGATTAGGTTATTGTACATAGGTGAGGCCTCATAAGCAGCGTCGCACATAGAAGTGGGCCTAGCAGTTACAACAAGTATTCGAGATGATTGAAAACGCGTACAGTTATGATTATGAAAGACCGTCATTGGCCATTAAATTAGGTTATCGTGTATAGGTGAGGCCTCATAATCAGCGTCACACATGGACATGGGCCTAGCAGTTACGATACGTAGCGAAGGGAGGCGATATTGAATACAGTTATGAGTATGACGGGTCGTCATTAGACGTTGGATTAGGTTATCGTGTATAGGTGGGGCCTCATAATCAGCGCCGCACATTGACATGGACTGGCATGCTGCAGTGACGACAAGTAGTCGAGGTGAGTGCCCGGTTAGCACGCGTCCGCTCCTGGGTGCAGAACCTGTGCAGAATCTGTGCAGAACTTCCGCAGTTCTCTTCGGCTTTTGGGCCGCGGTAGCTCGTGATGTTTAAGAGGCATCAAAGCTTCTTTATTTGTCTTGCAGTGATAAAAACCACAATGACCTGCAGTTCCGTGTCCCTACGAAATGTAAACTGTCAACTGATTTAAGTGGTTTTGTTTTAGTGTGCAGCGCCATTATTGGCGGGAAGCTCTGCGCTCTGGTTGTCCTTACGTGCGGCTAAAGGTGAGTTTTTTAGCTTTGCTATGCTTTATGCCTTGTACGTTTACGTGTACGAAAATTGCAAACGATATTTTTTCATTTTAAGTAATCGGCAATGCGCTCAAAATTCGTTCGTGTTACGCGAAGAGGCTCTCCGAGGACAACGCTTTTAGGAAAGCACGCCAGGCGGTTGCAGCAACCGGCTGTTTTCTTTGCCCGACAGATGAATGCGTCCACAATGTCTTTGGTCGAATATCTGAGGGTAAGATTCATAATTAATCAGTTGATAGGTTGCATATATGCCGCATTTGACTGTCTCAGGGGATAAACTAGGCTCTGCGTTACAATGCTGTCCGCCGGCGGTCTCCCCAATTCCTGTAATCAGTACTTTGGCACTAGAAGGCCATTCACCACTGCGGTCTCTGGAGAACCTTTCGGTTACTATAGACAACTCAGCTTTTGCCGCAAGGTAGCCCAGTGCAAGTCGCTGGGGGATCAGTCCGTATGTTCTGCTTGCACTTATATTGCTCTTCAACAGTATCCTTTTAAACCGTTCACAACCGCGTAGGAATATTTTAACGGCTGTTCGGAGAGGATCTACTCGTTGCTCAGAGACTGCACATGAAGCTGGATGCTTTAGTACCCACGAGCAGTTCTCAGGCGCTCACTGAACCCCTTTTACCCTCTGTTCTATGGAGGAACTCCGGAGGTATGAAGAACACCTCCGAGACGGTCCGCGTTACGCACAGCTGGTAGGTATTTGTCGTAGTCACGATTAATGATTTCACAAAGGTGGAAAGGTGGCCCTACAGGAGGCTGGCGATGTACAAGTTTACCTGTCCAACATCCTTACACGGACGCTGGCACCAAGGCTCGCCGTACTTCTCAATTGGCGCGGTATAAATGGAAAAGGAGCCTTCGGGTCAACCAGGCTGGCCCAAGGACTTATTTGTAAGTATTTAATGATTATTTTATACTATGTTATTGAAAAGTTGCTGGATGAAATTAAATAACTATATTTTTTCATTACAGACGCGACAACTGAGAAGTTCCCAGACACCAACCTACGGCAAATTAAGGGAATTGTTCATCGCTGGCTTGAAAACGAACGGCAGAAAGTTCGAAAACGCCTGCAGAGAGCCACCAGGAATGACAAATGATGCCATTTAGGGCAGTATTGTATTTTTGTAAAAATTCATTCATATAAACATTTCTACTTGAAAACACTTATTTATATCCAGGAAGGTAATATACTGAA
This sequence comes from Clonorchis sinensis, assembly GCA_003604175.2. Classification (NCBI taxonomy): domain Eukaryota; kingdom Metazoa; phylum Platyhelminthes; class Trematoda; order Opisthorchiida; family Opisthorchiidae; genus Clonorchis; species Clonorchis sinensis. Next base: position 63,442,784 of record CM030370.1, read on the forward strand.
GAAAGGTGTGGGGGTAGGTGGGTTATCATGGCACTGAAGCATAGTATTTAGAAAGTTAGTGAATTGTACTAGGGGAAGAAACAAATGCCTATAATGGGCTAAATTTGCGGGCCGGACGACTTTAGCCAAGTGCGGACTGGGTGCAGAAATTCCGGTACTGAGTACGGATTTTCCGCACAGGTGCGGAACGTCTGCACCATTTCCGCACCCGGGTGCGGACTGGGTACGGAAACTTGTTTCATTTCCGCACTGGGTCACCGGGTGCAGAAGTGTGCGGATATTGTGCGGAAATTTCTGCACCCGGTGCAGACATGCTGCAGACATTTCCGCACCGGTGCTAACTGGGTGACAACGATTACCGTTATCATGATGACCGCTTTATGACGTATTCCACCTATGGTGAGAAATATTCCTAATAGAAATGATGCCATTGTGTTGGTAATTTACCGAAGGTTACCTCCTGACGCTGTATTGTCTACGGGCTAGTTATGTATAGCTGGGAAAAGCAATCCCCACAGAGATGGCCCTCGCATATCCACTACACAATTAGTGCTGTTTTCTGACAATTTTGTACTTAATGGAAGCTGAGCTCCATAAGAAAAAGTGTTGTGATGAAGTACGCTGAGCAAAATTATCTCGTCCATTAAATCTAGGGAGTATAAAGCAAACAAGCGTTGAATACCGATTTTCCAGGGTGGAATCTGCATAGGATATTCTGTAGATGTTATTTTATTCTTAAATAACGCCAAAATATGGTAAAGTGCGATTTCGTGTTTTATCTCTCGTAAACCGGCAGCAAAATGCGAATCGGTGATGGTCCGTGACCTTGAAATTTCGCTCACTTAAACAAAATGCTATGAGCAACATATCACCTACAAGTGCAAATGGATTATACTAACTCCCCGTTAAAGTCGCAACCTCGAAAACCCTATAGTTCCGGCGAACATAATTTGGGTGTGCTTCTAGTGAGCGGCGTTCACCCGTCGATTTTCAAAGGTGAAGGCAAGGCACTGTGTTCCAAGTTGAATGGGACATTTGAACGTGGTTGAGAACACAAATGCGTCCCGGAGATATGAGGCTAATCTTTCCTCCTAGTCGTGTTTAAAAACGGTACACGGGCTGGCTGAGTTCAAAGATCGGGCTATGAGCTTTACGCCACTGGTGATGTGATCACTGTAACCCTCATATTCCGACGGTATTCTTTGACAAGTGGCGCAGGTCAGATAGCATCATGAGGAATCTTGGTCCAGCCGATTCAGCAGCACTAGTTAAATATTTACACTATGCTGACTGCTTGAGTGGGATCACATGTACCACCGAACAATGACCCCGGTTTTCCTTGACATTCAAAGGGAATTAGACTTTGTGTGTAAGATAAGTGTTCTAGATCTTCTTGGCAAGGAAAATATGACCTTGAAGTCCTCACTCTGCACGCTCTGCATTTTCACATCTCTGATTAGCTTGAGGCGAACAACCTGTTATTTAAAAGCCTCTTAACACCCACTGGAGTTTGTCGGGAGTGTCACTCTCCCCCAGTTTGCCAGGCACTGTGATTGTGCACGATCTCAATGACCTTGACTCCAAGTAAAGAAACCGTATCAGGACAAATATGGATTGATTTTGCCCGTGTAAAGGACGTTTCTATGTCTGGTCCTCTCGATTTAAGTATCTCGGTTGCCTTAAATATTTTCATCGCCGTCTCAATGACCTTGACTCCAAGTAAAGAAACCGTATCAGGACAAATATGGATTGATTTTGCCCGTGTAAAGGACGTTTCTATGTCTGGTCCTCTCGATTTAAGTATCTCGGTTGCCTTAAATATTTTGATCGCCGATGTCTCCATAGCACCGCGAGATTAACAGGCTGAGGATTTTATCTTATACAAGAGTTCACGAACGTTTTCCGCCGTTGCGAGCAAGATTATTAGAGGCTGCACACAGCTAAGAATAGCCGGTATTCGTAGTGCCATGGAGTGCTCACTCATGGCTTCCGATACCACTGCGGGGCCACTTGCGGATTATCTCGTTCAGTCCCTTAACAGGGAAGGCCGTTTTTGTTTCTTTGGCTGCGCCTTGTGTGTTTAAAGGTACTTTTTCGTGTTCGAGGGCCAGACCGAGTATGGTTGCTTGCTTTTGTAACTCAGATTTACAACGACTTGGCAACTTGCGAGATGTTTGCTCTTCACCCGGGTCACCAGCAATACTAATGTTGAGGGACACTCTGGATCTTATTTTCAAACCACGCTGGGCCTCATTGGGCAGCTTTGGGACGGTTCAATTGCACGCCGGTTTCTTTGGAACAAACACGGCATCAGCCCCCGGAATATTTTGGACGATGGCCCCGTATATCTTTTCCAGTGAGGCAAATCGCAGTTCACGCTAGCCAAGAAATCTACACGACAGAGGTTTCCAACTTACATGTCCTTATCAGGGTTTCTGACCAAGCAACAGGTGAAGTCAAAGGTCATCGCAGCACTCACTGTGTTCTAGGGAAGCTTTAGTTATCCCTTGATCAACAGAGCGCCCTTCGTTGGTGGCAACCAGACCCAGTAGCATGATATTTGGCCTTCGTGGTACCTGGTGGGCGGGTCGGTTTGCCGAGTCCGGGCTCTGTTGCACGATTTAAGCCAGTGTCAAAGTTTCATTAGGCTGGACGAATTGGAGTTTCATCCGGGAGGCATTGAGCGCAATAAAGTTCCTCGAACGCAAAAGATACGTATAGTGTTAGCAGGAGGTTTTTGCTCAAGAGTTTTTATGTGGGACATGGCGTCTTCCGGCCAACTTGAAGGGCAAGGGTTAACGAGACCGAGAACGAGAATTCACGATGCATTACACATGATCGTAGGAGTGATGTCAGATAGAACACGGAAGCGCGCATGGCCACACGTGAAGTAATGTCAACTGTCCTCACTTGTTTCGAGTCGGCCTGGAACTCGGAGGCTCTGCCTATCTAGATCTCAGCATCAGACAGCCAGGTCTCTTGAAATGCGATTTAGCCGGTAGTTTAATGTGAGCCGACTAGCGATTGTAAAAAAGCTTGTTGGAACGACTGAGGAGAGGGCAACTCACCAGCTGGGCAAGGTTTGTTCGGTTGCTTCGACTGTGGTCAATTCCTCATTGTGCCCGCACTTAATCTCAGCCCGTTCTCGGACAGCGTGGTGAAACTGATGTCCACGAAATTTTCGGGGGCAATGTACTCGGATTCGTGTCTTGACCCTCGGAAAAGACTACGGAGACCGAGAGGGCCACAAATTCAACTTTAAAAACGCAAAAGTCGTGGCATACGGAGACATAAGACACGGAAGGAAATTTCTGGAAGCATGGTACTCCAGGGCGGAATCGATTAACCGATGCATTCAACTGGTTCCAATTTATGCAACACTATTTGCAAAGGACCGATATTTCAATTGGAATACTGAAGAACATCCGAATAATGGATTCACAGACAAAGAAACAAGGAACCCTCTTGGGTCAAATAAACAACGGTCACGTGGCCGAACGCGGAAGAGTCAAGGAGAGAGTACGAGGACAAGGGATGTTAGGCTCAAAGGTCACGCGGCATCGGCGAGTCAGGACACAGGATAACAACAACCAGTGGAACCGCCCGAGCGAAAAATGTGATCAAGGGTCAGCCCCGGCTAGCAGCACGTATGTTAACACTCTACTCAATGAGCAACCACTAGACCATCGCTACGCGCCACGGCGCTCCCCAACAACATACGGACGATGTCACCTCGATTGGCGATGAAAAGTTTGCAGTCGAATTGCCTAGCTCAGCAAACAAGCCGATCATTCACGCTACCTGAGATACCAAAATTTCCCTCTATAGTAGTGATAGTTTTATCAGCTAACAGACTATCATGTTTCGGCTCACTTTGTTTATACACAGCGGAAAGGTAGTGCAATCCTACAAAAGGCTTCTCACTCACACTTGTGTTAAGGATATGAGCCAGTGATAACCCAGTGAATCGGTAAGACAGCGACGAAATTCGCCAAATTAGCGCGAGTGAAAGACGGAACCAAATTACCACGTAGCGACCCAGCGTGTACCACAACCGCAACACTAGACAAAGTGCTCGTAAGCCGGTCGGACCGCTGCTAATGGGAAGCAGGCTTCTGAGCTACCTGAACATACACCTAGGGAAACGGTCTATAATCCGTCTAGATGAGATTTGTTTTGTTTCCTAATAAAGTCTGCATCCAGGTGCAAAAATACGGGGACTGGGTTGAGAATTCCCTGCACCCGGCTGAAGATCCGCTGAATAAATAACTAGACCTAGTGTAAACCGTGATCCTATATCCAAGTTACCCTACCACCTACTGCTCGGTGCTGAGACGACAAAGTGGTTCAGCTAACACGTGGCCGGTCAAGAAGGAACAGCTGCGACGAATTCCTTGGTTTTGTCTAGCGGGATGCCTGCTCCAACGACAGGAAACCTTTCCCCACATAAGTCGCGAACGATTGCACCGTTCTGAGTTCACGTGGACAAAAACGACCTAATTAATATTCGTGTACTGCTTCCGAATATTTGGAAATCTAATAAGGGAGAGGGCACGAGGGGAAACCAACTTATCCGCAACATTTTCTACCTTCTTCACGAAAATGTCATGCTGAGCCATGACAGCCAATAAAAATATGAAGCCCGCGCCCAAAGTATACATAGAGTGCACTTACACAACTTTTTGCCAAACTACGGCTGCCGGGGGAGATTTGAGTGTTTCGAATAAATACCGTCCAAAGCTATAACTTTATGTGAACGTTTCGTTTGTTCGAACACTGGTTTCAGAGAAATTCGGGTGGGCGCCTGTGGGTCGGCATCGAGTTTCAGGCAGAGCTACGATTGTTCGCAGACAGGGCCCAGCGGCCAATGGTATTCTAGTTCCTGCCTGGTGCCGGTTGCGGTGATTCGTCGAGAGGGTTCCCGATCTAGTTGAATGCTACCGTGTCTAATGTACAAGCTGTGGAAGCACCGTGGACCAGTACTTCTCTGAAGGCAGAGGTTAGAGGCGATTTCTGCTAATGGAAAACAAGGAAACCTCATGAGTAGAAGCCCAATAATCAAGGAGTGCATCACTAATAGTTACCTATCTATATCTATAGGTATAGACAGACAAAATAGCAAGTTATGTGCACTACGGCGTTACACACTTTTAATACGAAACGTTGCACATAATTTTTCGGAATTATTTTGGGCGTTCATTACACTCAGTGCCCCTTTAGTGGTTGTTCTGGGGTCATCGGGTCGAGATCGCATCACGAAGTTAAATGGGGCTTAATCGTTATTTCAGATGTCACGGTTGAAACAGCGAACCTTACCCAACACAGACCATAAGTGCACAACAACAAATTTAACCGATCCTGTTGCATGTGACACTCATTTACGTGCCATGCCGTGTAACATTCCATAGGGTTACTACAAGAAGACCCAAACCCTGGAGATCAGATCTCGCGGCAGCCACTATGACTGGTCGCTTTTGCTTCGCGCCATTATGTCATAGCATGTAGTGTGTGATTTTTTTCCGGCTAGGACTCCGAATTAAAGAAGTCGGTTCCGTCGGTAGGGAGGAGAAACAGTCTGACGCAGTGTGACTCTCGAGGACGACTTTTGGGAATCCTTGAGCTTCTTATCGCTCTGGGCGAAGAGCTTAGGTTTGTGGTCGCCGGGGATATGAATATGAAAGTAGGCAAACTGAGAACCACTGAAGTTTGGTTGGGTGGTCGTCTTTGATTGGAATGCAGAGCGCAGACAACGCGAACGGCTGCTGCAGCTATGTGGTATCCAGAGCCTATTTCTATGCAGTACTAACTCCAGAAGCAATCGAAACCGTTTGGACGAATGGTAGCCCCTACAGGCGAGCCAACATCAGACGCAAATAGACCAACTCGCCATCAGCTGTAAACTGCACAGTGACTGCGGCTCGTTCTGGAATACCTGTGTGGATTATGATCACACGCCTTTATGTCCCTGCGTTTCCTTTCGTTTTTTGGGGGTGCGCAAGGCACGCATACCTAGGCTGGAGGTTGACACTCTTATGTGAGACAAACTTTTCGAAACCGTCTACTGGAATCTATTTCGGACAATCCTTCATCTGATGTTGACACTTCCTAGGAGGTAGCATCCTCAGCCTTGCAAGATGGTAGACAACCTGTTTGTGGAATGGCGCAACCAACCACATCTAAACGCTAAATCTCGAGCAAAAGCAAACAATTCCGAAGCTCGGATTCCTAAAGCTCGCTGAAATTCCAAACGTCAGGAACCGTCACGAAAAGACTGGGCCTTGCCTTGGTGTGGCAGTTTATGTGCTCCATGACCCAGTTTGTGTGTGTGGTGGGGAGGGGGGCTCCGTGCGACACCCAAAGAGTCTCATACCAGGTTGGTCAATGGCCAGAGGTCTGACAAACACAGTCTCCTGGCCCTCCAGTTTGGGGGTTGGAACATGTGGCGACTTGTCCCGTAGAAATGCATTTGCATTTCCCTCCAAACACCGCTGCGTTGCGGTTAGGCTTTTGAGCCAAAGGCTTTGGTTGAGGACCCTAATTATCCTCCTGTTTAGGTCTGAGCACTCTCGCAGTATCCCAACCCACGTACAACCTTGATACATCGGTCGCCGCGCGGTGCCATCAGCCGGGCCGCTTTACTTGCTACATACAGCAGGGCGACTAAGCGAAATCAGACTGTTGCTAACACCTTTCTTTCTCTTTCACATAACTTCCCCCCCCCTCATCACATTAGTAATTCTCTCCTTGTAGGCCCATCAGTTAGGATTGATGAATCCCTTCTTCCAACATCCGTTTTGCAAGCAACATCTGTGTGTCATCTGGTGCTGACATCCTCAGATAGCTCGAAATCAATCTTGGAGCTTCGATACCCAGTCTATCTGACTGCCTTTCAGGTTCGCACTCTCACGCTGAACTCGCTTGACATTGGTGTGTACTGTGTATCAGAAACATGAGTTCAAGGTGCAGGCACAATGGTTGAGCTAACTACCCCACCACTCGCCACTCGCTTCTGGATTTGCACCTCTGGCAATCTGGAGGCTGCTGCGGCAGGAGGTGCAGGGGTTGGTATCGTCCTGAGTGACTGGGTGGAAGAACCCTTGCTTGGATGGATACCTGTCGACAGTAGCCCCTGTGTGATTCTATGAACGTCCGTGAAGGGGTCCCACAGGGGAGAAGTTGATCGCTGTCTGTCATTTCTGTTTTTGACCCAGCTGACTGTAGCTCTGTCACCATCAAAAACAAGTTTTGTGACGTCTTGAATGCTCTGCTGTGGCTAAATAAAAGCTCAGATATCTTTGTGATTGCCAGAGATCTGAATGCACAAGTGGGCAGGCTTAGCGCATCTGAGACTCACGTAGGTGGTAGACATGGATTGGACTCGGTACATATGGACAATGGCGAACGAATGCCTCAGCTATGTGCTGACCGCAGGCTTTCTATTATACAATACTAACTTCCAGAATAACCGAAGTCATCTGGTGTCCTCCAAAAGGGTCCGGCTACGAACTCAAATTGATCGCATTGCCATCAGTTACCGATGGATCAATAACTGAATGTCGCTCGTTTTGGAACTTATGTGGATTCCAACCACGCGGTCACCCGGAATCGCTTCTTCCATCGTTTTCCAAGGCCGCGTAAGGTACGGACAAGTCGCTTAACAACTGATAGACTGGCAGATCCGGATGTCAGACGAATTTACCAGGATCATCTTCTGCAGTCTCTTCTAACTACTCCATCATCAGATGTAAACTGGAACGAGATAACCACATCTTCGCACAGTGTGGCGTTACCAGGCCCGCTCAAGAACTGGATAACTATCGTATCTAACTGCTGTCCCAGTTCCAGTGCCCTAGTGCCGGAAGAGGACTCGCCAACGAGGAACGCAACAAAGTTGCTGCGAACAAGCGAGTACAAAAGTTACAAGGGAGCATGATAGACACGGAAATGGAAGTGACCCACAAAGCCGGAAATGCCTGAAAATTATTTCACTTGATTCGGGCGATCCGTCCCCGGAAACCGCCCGTGAGCCGAACTGTCAAGGGTGAAAGTGGTGCGACCGTCTTGAATAAGGATGAACGCCTCTACCGATGCCCCCAAATACATCTAACAACAATTCTTGTGGCCACGCGCTTCAACTCATTTGGATCCTACAGCTGATGGAGAACCCTGGATGGTGTGGAACCCCCTACGGCCCCGAAAATTTAAGACTGCATATCTTCTCTCAAACGCCACCGAGCTCCTCGTCCGGATGACCCCCCATCCGCATTGGTCAAAAATGACGGTGAAATCCTCAGTCAGCACGTTTTATCTGTTTGCGTGCATCTGGGAAAAGGAGGCTGTCCAAAACAACTGGAGAGAATTGCTGATAGTGCCCATTTTCAAAAACGGGATCGCAATGAGTGCGGATGAGTGGATGGACTGCCTGAAGTCGTCCCGTCCTTTAACATGCGCTTTCCACTCACAAAGTGTAGGGTCATGCTCCTGGACATCCATTCACTGACCACGCCGCTTACAATCCGGGGGGAGACATTTAAATTTGTGGAGCGTTTTTCGAAGTTATATTGGTTTCGATCGTGTGACAGACGAAGCCAATGCACGAACTTGCAAGGCTCGAGTTGCGCCTGCTAATTCCAGACAAATATGATGGCGAAGTGGTAAATCCCTGGGGCGAGGTGGCTCAAGTGGTTAGAGCGCGAGTTTACTGACCGAAAGGTCCGTGTTTCGAACCCGACCTCTGCCTCTCGACTTCCTCTGTCTAGGCTTGAGCAACATGGCAGTATCCTGGCCCTCGTGCTCCCCTCGTGTGGCATGGCAGCTAGGCACCGAAAGGGTGTTACAGCTGAATAGTAAATCCCTGAATTTCAAGAGACCTGTTTTTGTTGTATGGATGTGAGGCTTGTCCTGTTCGAGCGGAGGAACTGACACGTCTTGAGGCAGTCGACAACGGTTTTCTCGGAACCATAGCTCGTTTGGGATGGTTTCGGCGAAGCCGTAACGAGGCAGTTAGAAGGTGGGTACTTCCATCGAAGAATGTGTCCAGCACCAGAAGCTGCATCGGTTGGGCAATGAAATGCGCATGCCGAACCATTGTTTGCCGAACACGGCTGTTTTCAATGCCCAATTCAGAGTGGTGCAATGAGACAAGTGGCCAACCTTTGACCTGACAGAGAGGTATGAGAGAGCTTACGAAAATTGTGGGTACTGTCGGTGCAACTCACCTTTCAGGATAGGGACCACGTGATACCCGCTGCGCCTGATTGAAGACACTGCAAGTTATGGCTGCTAATGAAGATCAGTGGCGTTCTTGTTGTCAATTTCTATCCAGATTGCCTGAGTGAGTGTCTGGAAGTATGGCCACCTGGGAATGACTATGGTAGGCCAGCACTATGTCCCCTCCCCGTCCACTTTCGTTCCTTTCTTCGCAATAAGGCTTTCAAACGAATCATGGTCGTAGGTCAGCAAGGCATCGATGGTGAACAGTGATGTTATGTTGTCAATGATGATGAGACGTCAAGTTGAAAAAGAGCATTCTTGCGGATCAAGAAGACTGTTGGTTCCGGAAAGTTGAAGAGATTGAGAAACTAAAAAAATACTTGGAAATTTGCGAGAAATATTCCGACACAAAAATCTCTGTTGGGCGAATCAATAAAAAAACGGCCCCTCGTCTCTAAAATGGAAGAAAGCCTGAGTCTTCCTCAACAACAGCCCAAATGGCCACCTGCTGTTGCTCCTTCGGACTACTGACCTGTGACGGAATCCGATAGTGGATTTTGAACCTCAGAAATAGGCGTTTAACTTTCGTCTCTCAAGCTGAGTCCTACGAACTTATACCTGCACAGTTTAGTGGTGGAGGTACAGACCTCAATCAGTGTTTGTATAACTTATTTGTCTCCGTTTGAGTGCAAGACACCATCCCAACCAACTGGAGTGAGTCGATAGTAACGCCCATTTAAAAAAGGGTTGCTTGTATCATCCAGCTGTAGCACCCTTTCGGCGCCTAACTGCCGTGCACGAGGGCTGGGATATTGCCAGGTTGTCCAAGCCTAGACATGGAGGTCGAGAGGCAGAGGTCGGGTTCGAACCACGGACCTTCCAGTCAGTAAATTCGCGGTCTAACCACCGAGCCATCTCGCCCGCTCGGTAATGCGCCACATACATCAAGTTGTGGTCTGCCTGGAGGGGCGTTGTCTTCTGTGCCTAACCCAGAGTGGCGGAAGCCTAGAAGTGGACAGAATATGACTTGACAAATAGGAAAGAGGGATGTTGCGAAAAGTTTGGACATTGTTGGTGCTGTTCGCCTTCCAGGGGCGGGGCTCCGCACCCTGTGTGTGACTGAAGGCACATAAAGACATGGTGGCTAACTGGTGTCAGTGGCTTCTGTGCTCTCACTTTCTATCGACATTTTCCGATTGAGTGCTGGAGATGTAGGCACCTCGGATGTTTGTAGTGCCGGCGCCAGGTGGCCCACCACGCCCCATCCTTTTCCTCTCCATATTTTAGAGCTTTGTTCAGATGAATTGACGGGTTTGTACCGCAGGGGAACACCAGTATACTACTTCGGTGTTACTGTAGATGGTGATGAGATACTCCCACAAATCGGTCTTCATAATCTCGGCACGAATGTGCAAAAGTGCTTAGACACCCCCTCGATTCTTTTTTTATTCTTGTTATTTCTCTTTGCTTAATGATGTGCATTATTGCTAATGGTTGCTCCATTTATATATCTTATTCGGTCAAATACTTTGGTGTAATTTTATCCCATAACCTTTCTTGACGCAAACATGTAGAACCAGTCTTCAGTAAACCGAGACACCTTTTCTTTTGACGGAACGCGCTACTCATAAAGTTACTCAAAAACCCTTCAGTAGCTCACGACCGGCTTCACACTTCTTGAAGCTCATCAAGTAGGTATAATCCCTGGTTCTCCATTTTATTCGAACACACCTAGTTTGCGTTCGGTGAAATACACTCACTTGCAAATTAAGTTGGTGTTAACGGGAGACTCATCTGAATCCCAAACGAATATCATAAGCGAAAGATTTAGCTGAGGTTCAGGGTCTCCCGTTAATACCAACTCAATTTGCAAATGGTTGCATCTCGCCAACTTTCTTTTCATCGCTTAAGGTTGGAAAACCTGTCTCTACCGCGTCGTCTTTTGCCTGGGTTTGTAATCCCATACATTCACATTTTTCAGTGTTTCCCGGTTTGTTCTCCTGACCTCAATATAGATGAATTTGTGCTTATTCTCCGTTCCCCTGTTATCCAAATCCAGTGGTTTAATTAGCGTCGTACCTGCGGAATTCGTTACCTTCTGATATTTTGTGGTCTGCACAAATTTCACTGAGAAAGCTCTGTCAGGTTCCTATCCAATCTCATGCTGATCTATCAGCCTATTTTAACGCTCCAAGTCTAAGCAAGTCTTCGCCCGAACATTTACTCACCCAAACTCTATTTCACCTTAGTGACGCTGGTGTCCGGTCTTAAGACACATCTTCGTCTGTGAATCAACTGTGTCTGATGCATTCATTTGTATCTTTGTTACCTCCGATGTGCTGTGAACACTGAAAACTCACCACCTATGGTGCATGAAGATTGTTTGGACTTGGGTTGACATCTATTTAGCACTATTCTTTGTCCGGCATTTTGTGTTGTGGATTATCCTCCTGTGTCGGGAAACCTCAAACTCGGGGCTTACCATCTTTAGTTTCTCAGTCTTCATGTAGTGAGAAAAACTTCCACAATGAAGCCTATCTAGGAAGACAAGACCTTCTCCGTTCTAGATCCTAGCAAGGGAAAAAGCTCCATCATTGTGTGGGCATGCGCAGAGAATTTGATAAAATAACTGCTAAACCAGGTGGAAGGAATCCACCTGGTTGCCCGGTTTACCAATCTTACATTGACATAGACTATCTCTACAGCCTCTGCTATGTGTGATCAGTGTACTGTAACAGTCCGGCTAAATGGTCCATTGGTATACTTTAACCGTTTGGACAAAGGTTTTCACCGTTCACGGATACTGTGCACGCTGTGCAAGAACTAATGCAAGTGAATTTTGGAAGAAGTTATCTCGATTCTTGTGCCCTTTTCGGGTTGTATGGCAGCCACGCACCAAAGGGCTATCACGCCTGGACGATTGTTGTTAAAGAAGTTTGGGTGGATGGGTAAAAGCTTGACGCATTGCATTTGATACTGGGCCTTGTCGATTCGCATCAGTTATGGGCCCGATGTTCAAGCGTTTGGGAGGACAGCGCCTCTGATTACTCTCCAGGTGCAAGTGGGGGCGAGATGGCTCAGTGGTTAGAGCGCCAATTTACTGACCGGAAGGTTCGTGGTTCGAACCCGACCTCTGCTTCTCGACTTTGCCTGCTTAGGCTTGGGCAACCTGACAGTATCCCAGCTATGGTGCTTCTTTTGGGTGACATGGCAGCTAGGCACCGAGAGGGTGTCACAGCTGAACGATTATCTTTATTAGGTGTAAGTTGAACTTCGGTTGTACTTTCTCGTGATCTGAGCTGCCGGCCTCAGCCGCTTCGCATGGCTTACAATCTTCTACATGAGCAAACGAAAATTCAGTCGATTTGGCCGGTCGTTTCTCTGTCGTTTGAGTGCCATGTGTGCAGATGTCCTCTGGAGTTCTGGATGCACATCTAATTGAAATGCATGCAGTTTACTGGACGAAAGTCGTTCTTCCTAGGCTCAGGGCGGCCGGATTTTTTGAGAAAAATGTGCGTTAACCTGTCGGATCAAACCGTGAAAGCGTTCCTATCTCTTGCTGTTGTCAGGATATTGAATCATGGTTTTTGGTTCGCGACAGCTAGAATTCATTCTCGATGCGAGAAACGGCAAGTGGGTCTGGGTGTGCGTAGAAATGACCTGTAACTATATGGACCTCCCTTTTAAACGTTTTGCGATTGTCGAGGATACGAGAGTCCATGCGACGAGAGTCTTTCTGCCAGGTGGGCTCAAGGCAGTCACAGCTTAGTGCTATCGGATGGCATTCTCTACTAGTACAACCAGTATACGAAGTTGGTGCTAGGGACCATGAAAGATTCTGACCCGGACCTGGACAGTCGGGACTTCTGAAGGACAGACAGGTCTAGCTGTCTACAAGTATGGAAACAGGTTGGCTTCCAGCGTCGAGGAGTTTTCTAAAAGTAGTGAAGTTTTGTATGTGCAGGTTCAGTCCACATTGCGAGTGCCCCAGCTGCGTGAACAGCCGAAGGTGCGTTGTCTCCCGGAGACGCCGCACTATGATTAAACACGAACACGAAGCTTTTTGGGGTGTTAGGGAACGGGCGTTCCAGACGCTATTCGGCTCTTGTTCGGGGTACCACTTTCAAAGTTACTTAACAGTATCCACAGGCAACGTCGAGGAATGCTTCAACTACGTGAACCTTGCTGAATTCAGTTTCGTTCGGTGCTTCGCCTGGTTTCTTGGTTCCTGTTACGTAGTTTAACATTTTTACCGTATTGCAGCACTTCGCCCCCGAATGCTTTGCTAAACTACTGAAAGGTTTTCATGATTGTGCCGTCACTGTGTTATTCCGTTTATGCTTGTTTCTCAAAGGCCAATGAAGTGATTCTTTCGTTTCTCCTGCTTGCGAACTTGGTATCTTCTTCTGACGGACAGAACTGTTCAGCCCTTCAACCTGGACAGTATCGGTGCGATTTACCTCTAATAGATAAGGCTACGCAACAGCCCATCGATTGTTCAAGGGAGACCCTTCAGGCTCCAGGTACCACGTCAAGCTCTTCCGTTAAGCTTCTTGGTTTTAGTTGCTTGTCGTCCTGCTCCTGGAATATTTTGTAACGGTCAATATTTCACCGGGGAAGAGGTTGGGTTTCTTGGCAGCGTAACCTGCCGTTTTGTGTAAGTCACTTCCTAGGTTTTTCTAATTAGTTCACAGAACGGGCTATCGCTTTGACACAGCGCTGCTGTTGTCAGTGTTCGGAGGACTATTTGGGCTCGACCGGTTCTATCTTGGCTACGTTGCCTTGGGTAAGTTTCGGATGTTTTCCTTAATAATGCATTTGTTTCAGGGCTTCTCAAACTTGGAACGATTGGAGGTTTCGGCCTTTGGTACCTTGCAGACATTCTTTTGATTGCTATCGGCGTAAGTCTCGTAGCGGTGTGATTCACCTTGTGAGCGAGGGTTCCGCTTGCTTTTTCCGAACAACGCCTTAGGAGTCATGACTTTGGATTGATGAACTGAAGTTCCCTTCTTCGCACATTTTTTATTGGATTATTCTTAACTGACCTCCACTGTTTCCACTCGTAACCTCTGCGTGCAGACGTTCTGCATTTGACTATTGGTGCCTCTGAAGCATTGGACGGGGTTTAATGGGAACATCAGATCACTATCCTGAGGTACGCCAGATGGTTTTCGGGGAAGTTCACTCTCCTGTGATAGATCAGCTGGCTACACTCCACAGGTTACGTTGATTAGATCATGTACTTCCTATGTCAGAGGGCGGTTTGCATCGTACAGCCCTCTTCGCAAACCTCTATAGAATAGAGACGATCCAGAAGCAGCCAGTCCATGACTTGCCAACACAGCATTAAGGCCGTTACTAGTCAACTCAGTCGTGTTGGTAACTTCTGCCTCCCTGGATGGGATCCTGGGACGAAATATACTAGTGTTTAGTGACCCTAACAGAAATGGCTGTCATGCAACCAATGGCGATCTTGTTTCAAAACTCTCGCCTTCACTGTCACTCCCTACCATACCGGACAAGCAGAACCTTTTGATGTCAATGGATTTATTGGTCCATCGCTTCCAATGTGTGGCTCTCATTCACTCATCCTGCTTATCTTCTGTGAACGGCATTGTAGCACATGGAACTACTGCACCTTGATACACGGTTTATAGCCGAATAACCGACTGACTGAACTTGACTTGACAGAGCGAACAAGACTCGTCTTGGTAGTCGTTTTTGCCCACTCCTCAGAACGTCACTCAACCAACTAAGTCGATGCAGTTTGAGGACTTATTCCACTTCCGTTTCCTTCAGATTTCCATCGTTGTATCAACGCATCGCTCACACGTTGCCTCCACCAGACAAGCGGGTTACTTCGTGAACAACAGTGGACGAATGCAGGCATGTATCGAATATCTTGTGCATGCAACAGCCAACCTTTATCCTCATACAGAATTACAGCTCATACCATTAAGTGTGAGCCAGTATCTCACAATCACCATAGTAATCACGTATTAACAAACCTCCGCTTTCATGATGTAAGAGGCTATTTCCGCTAGTAGAGATGCCACATCCATGGTGATTAACGTGACTCATTCATTTGAGTCAAGATGAGTGTGTCCACACACCGCTGGTTTACTAGGACATTGCAGCCAAATGGCGAGAAATGCAGGTTATGACTACTGACTTCTGGTGTGTATTTGTCGTGTGTGGTTTAAACAGTACTAACGTTTTTTCCAGTTACATATTTTGGATTTTCGGGAGCATATAGTGAAGCAGCTGTAGCCGGAATCCAAACTATGTTCAATTCTACCATAGAGAATGAGAATCTTAGTCTCGCAAGTAACTCACTTGACCACTCTCCAAAACCTTTATTACTAAGGTAGATTATAGATATTGTGTAGACTGCTGAGAATCATGAAACTTGTCCTGTATGATCCACTTGAACTAGGCATACAGAGTTTTGCTGTGGAGGGACCTTGGGAACAATCAGTCAACATCAAAGCAGTATTCCAATATTACGACCGCACTTGTCATGAGGACCATTTATTATTTTATTTATTTATTATTTTTACTTATTATTTATTATTATCCAGGTGTTGTAATGACGCTATCTTTTGACGATCAATCTCATCATCATCAGCTGTAAAAACTGCGTAATGCCGTGCAGTGGTTTTAGCTGCCAGAGGTTCGTTCACCGATGGTTTGGAGAGATAGGGTAGGTAGCTGCGCATCGGAAGTGGTGGCCGATATAATTGAGGCGTATATACAGAGTTGTCAGTGGAGTTAGGGAGGCGAGCTATGCACTGAAGTCAATAACTTGAATGTACGAGTGCCACAAAAGGCTCGACCAGGCAATGTCTGACGATGTTTTCAACCGCTGATGTGTCCCTTCTCGGGGTCCCCATCCGGGGGGATGGCAGTGACCAGCGCAACTGAGTTTGATGGTAATGGTTTTCATACTTCGTTGCCAAGTCATTGTTTAACCTCCCTTGGCTTGTTTCCACCCTTCACTTGGTTGTGCGCAAAGAGCCCTTTGAGCAAGTCGGTCGACTGGCATACGGAGCACGTGACCAAGCCAGCGCAACCCATGAAGTGTGGTCAGTTCATCTATTGTGGGCGAATACCATTCGACATACTTCAGCATTACTGATCCGGTGTTCCGACCAGACTCTGGCAATGCTTCGAATACATTGATGTCCAAACACTGAAAGTTTTTTGACGTTCTCTGCTCGCAGGGGACAGTTTTCTGACCTGTATCATAATATGGAGCGCACCGCAGCGTTGCACACTCGACCATTGACGGGCAAGCTGGTGTCACGCTTACGCCACAGGTGATGTAGTGTCACGAAAGCTGCTCTGGCCTTCCCAATCCGGATGGAAATTTCATCTTTCGGGAGACTCTGTAGACTCATACAGCTGCCAAGGTAGTCAGATTTTTGTACCACCTCAACCGACTCATACGCAGGCATAAGGTCAGGGTTCGAGCCCATCCAGTCTTGCAGCAGCAGTTTGCACTTTTGCAGGTTTGAAGTGCATGCCAAACCGTGAGGCAGAATTATTATTATTTTGTATATTTTGTATATTTTATATTGTTTGCATTACGATGGCGTCAGATCCACGAAGAGCCATGTCGTCTACGTACTCGATACCTGTCAGCGAATGCCCCGAGTGCACATCGATTCCACACGCATTAAAGGCTGATTGTGAGTCTTCCGTAATCGTGTCAATGACGAACTTGATAAGGAAAGGTGAAAGAGTACAGCCTTGCCTGACACCACTTGATGGGGTGGACTCAGACGAAATTTCTTCGCAGGATTTGGCCTATAGCACCTTAAGGAGGGTCAGGAATTCACAGGGACCACGGGGCTCCACAGTTACTGCCACAATACAACCATGACACTTACAGCTAACATTACTGTCGTGCCACATTGGCCGTCTTGTGGTGTTACCAGCCGGGTTGCCTTACTTTCTGCATTCAGCAGGGCGGGTAAGTGAATATGTGCTACTGCTGGCGCCTCCACACTTCCCCCTTCTTCTACGCTTGCCACCCAGATTTGGATGCCTTCTCCGCAGGTCCCAGCACTAGCACTGACCGTTTTGCTTACTGTGCATCACACTCAGCTGCAGCATCTGTACGTCCAACTTCAGTGACAACCCTAAACACTCCGAAATCTGTTTTCAAACCCCGGAAGCATGTCTACTTAGACGCTTTTAATGTTCGCCTTTAATGTACTGAAGCAAGCAGGACAGCAGGTGGCTCTTGTTGTACGCTGGATTCCCTCTGCATCGATGTATGCTGCCTATCAGAAACAAGGATACATGACGCATGTACTGTGATTTGAATGACTGTCCCCTCGCTTCTTCGAGTTTCCGACTGCGCCGCCCTGGTGATGCAGAGGCCGCTACGGCTGGAAATGCCGGGGTGGGTATTATATTGAGCGACCGGGTGGAAGCGTCTCCACTTGATTGGATAATCGTTGATAATCGGCTCTGCGCGGTTCGTTTGGCAACGTCTATGCGATGATGTCGAGAAAGTGAGGTTCATCACAACCTGTTTATTGTGTTTGCTTACGTCCCAACTGACCGTAGCTCTGAATCTGCCAAAGAAAGTCTATGTGACACTCTAGGTGCTCCTTCACACCGGACTCATATCGTTTTGACTGTTGGTGAAGTGAACATCAAGGCCCAATTACGTGGCCGTCTTGGAATGGATAGTCGAAGCGTACACAACGCAAACTCTCCCTTTGAGGCACCAATTTTGGAAGAGCAGAAATCGCTTGACGAGGTAGAGCCCACCAATGAAACTCCCGAATCCATATTGACCATACTGCCGTCAGTTACCGGTGGCGCGGGTCGATCACAGCCTGCCACTGCTCGTGGAATACCAACGTGAACTCGGACCATGCACTTGTACGCTGCTACTTATCATTGCGTTTTTCGGGTCTACGCAAAACGCACACAACTCGCTTAGCCACTGAGAATCTAATGGACCCGTAAATCAAGCGAAACTTTCAAAACCGGCTCCTCAACCTAGCCAACCTCATCCAAACAGTGAATATCTGATAGAACCGTGGCCTTGCTGAAGGCCCAGCGACAGATTCCCCGTAGCCGCCACCACAACCCCACCCGACGCATCATCCGACGCCAGATGAAACTGGGTGTCCGTGCAAACCGCGAAGCTTGGCGGACCCGGAAGGCCGAAGAGACTGAAGATGCAACAAATGTTGAAAACGTCCGCAAGCTGTTCGAGTTGATTCATTTGACCAGTCCTCGGAAGTATCTTGTGAGCGAGGTTACCAGGGGGCGAAATGGCCGCCTGATGTCCAGTAAGGGAGAACGTCTGAATCGCTGAGCACAGTACTTGTGAGAAAAACCTCAGTTAGCCACCTGGTATCTCCAATCCGGGCTGCTGGCCTTCAACAGAAAGGTGGCTTGGGAACATGGAATCCCCTCAACCTCCGAAGTTTCCGAGTTTATATGTCTACTGAAGCGTCATTCTGCTCCTGGCCCTGACAAACTTCTATTGGCTCTGTTCAAAGGTGGCGGCGAATTCCTCAGCCAGTGTTTGTCTAGTCTGTTCGGGTCCATCTGGGAGAAAGAGTCCGTTTCAGATAAGGAGGACGCTCGTTTTCAAAAAGGGTACTTGCAACGAATGTGGTAATCACAGAGGTGTTAGTTTGACTGTCGTTGTAAATAAGGCTTCTGTTTTCACTGATTCTCTGTTGTCTTACAGTGGCACGCGGATCCTTGACCCGTGAACATCAAGTGGGATTTCGATCGGACTGAAGCTGCGTCGACCACATCTTCACACTCCGTCAGTTGTTAAAGCTGGCCACATGTACAGACGACCCACAGTCTTGGTGTTCCTTAACTTCAATAGTGAGTCCAGTTCTGTCGGCCATTTAGTGCTGCTACCCACAATTGCCCAACATGGTATGCCTCAGATTGGTCCCCATATTCACATACTTCTGGGCGTATGGGAGTGTATGCTGAGCTCTCTAAAAGCTTCCCTACAAAAATTGATGTCGGACAAGGTTATTTACTCCTTCCATTCTTGTTCAACTTCGTCGTTGATGAAATAATGAGGCCAACGCTGGAATGTCCTCAAAACCCTGGTGTTAACATTGTTGGTGTTGAGAACCTTTTTGATCTGGAGTACGCAGACGACGTTGCCCTCCTATTTGTAGACCAAAGGGAAGCACAAGCCCTGTTGAATAGACTGACAACCGTCATACCATCTTTCGGCATGCGCCTTGCACCTTCAAAGTTCAAAGGCAGTGAAGCATCAGTGTCAGCACTGATGTTGATGATGACGGTGAATAGTCACCATGTACCGCTCTAGAATTACACACAAATGTATCAATTGGTGGTGTCTGTGAGATGCTGCACTTCAATGATATGGCGGTACACACTGACCGTAACTCCCGGGAAGGTCTGCTCAATCGGTAGCAGGACTGAGTGCAAAAAGACAGGAAAAAGTGCGCCCGCGAACTCCAAACCACTATGTAGAGTTTAGTTTATGAAAAATTGGCATTTCAGGATCCCATCGAATGCTACAAACTTCAGTGAATTGGTCACATGCTACGCATGCCAGAGTATCGTTGACCGATGAGTTGTTTTTGGTACTGAATTCAAAGTGCTTTAGAAGAAAGGAGTGAAGAAAATTGCGGAAGATCCGGCGGTTGTAGGTTGGATATGCCTTCCAGGTTGAGTTCCGCGCGACCCCGCCTGCATCTAGCCATATGCAATGCAAGATCTGACGTCCAATCGATTTGAAGAGTGATCGTGCTGCTAGTTTTGTATCCCGATAGTCTAACCCAGCTTTGCGAGTACAGTACGGTAAAAATTTCCCGGTATCATCTCTTCACGGACCTGCCAGGAGACCATTTCAACGGTGGTACTGGCTGGGTGAATGTGCGACAAATCGGATAACGTGAATGATGTTTGAATGAAAGTCAGGCTGAAGGGGCACGTGTACAGCCATGTTCATCCATCGAATATGCTCTGGACTAGGAATGGAGAATACAGCATTGTTCTCAGTTGTGGTCTTTCACTGTTTACTTGCGTCCATTGACTTTGGTACAGTAGTTGTTGTGTACTTCATTTGGAGGGGCAAATCGTTTTGAATAGTCTATCGGATACAACCAAGAATGAATATTTTCAGTAGATCAGCTTGTCTTGGAGTCTGTTCTGAGCGTCCCGGTGAATACACTTCAGGTGAACACATTGTGTATGGAATATAACTGAAAATGACGTTTTCGAATAGAGCGATTAGCCATTTAGTAGATTGGTACTGAGATGGTGATTATTGTCGCGTTTTCTATGTTTTTTGATCGCAGTTCATTTGCATATGAGTTCTGTTTTCCATTCAACCGTTTCTGTGTTCAGTCGTCCTTTAGATCCTAGTGTCATTTTTGAGCCGATCATTTGATGTGATGTAAACGGATGCGCACTTGTCCGATATCCTGAGATGCGATGGTTTCAGACATTCCCAATGTTGCCGTGCTACCCCTGTCGGCACACCGTCTACCGAAATGAGCGATGTTTTCTGTACCTTCTTCAGAATGGCGGAAACCGCGAGGTGGAGTACGTATTGCTTGGCAGAAGGGCGTGAAAGAGAAAATGAGGAGCTTGGGTATTGCTGATGCAGTACGCCTTCCAGAGTGGGGTCCCCGTAACCCCTCCTGCGCTTGGCTGGAGGTATTACAAGAAATGACGGCTGATCGGTGTTAATGGCATTCGTGTTCTAACTGAGCTCTTGGAGGTGTAGGCCCCTCAAAATGCTTGCGATAGGCTTCACCAAGTCCACTCCCTCACCCACTCTTTTCTCTTTTCATTCTAAGACTTGAATTATGTTTAGATAAACTTTGTGGTTGTATGGCAGTGATGCATCAGTGTCAACACTGATGTTGCTGTACCCGATGATGATTATGTTCACTTAACCTCGCGGTCTGTCGTGCTGCCGCAACGCACCCCTTTGCGCAGCTGAACAAGTCGAAGTACATCAGTGGTTGCTAGACAGAGGATCATCGCGATTCTCACGGTGCAAATAACTTCCTTAACTGTGAATTCTTTGAGGATCTTCCATGATTACACTTGTCTGTTTGAAGCGTCCACTCTTTAAAGGCATCAACTATTCTTTTCCCACCTGCAACTCACTTTCTATAACATGATCTTACACTTGTTGCCTCACTGCTCTGATGCGAAATGACTGGTCATGTCAGTTCGAGGTAGCTCAACAACTAAGGCGCTAAATCACTGACAGGGAGTTCTGTGATTTGAACCCAACCCTGGCTTTCCAATCGTTCTTGTTTAGGTTCGAGAAACTTGGACATATCTAGACTTCCTTCTAGTGCTTTCTGCACAGCCCTACGCTGGAAAGGCTCGGCATCTGAACGACTTATTTCACGTTTTTAGTGGTCATCAAATGGTAATGATGCTCATGGATTCCCCATTCTTAGGCAATTTGCCCTTCAAATGAAGTCAATTTTAAGCTGAAAAGCCGAAAAGTACTGTAAAGATATTTAGTCATTGTTGAGAACCATCAGTGGCTCTCTGTTCAGGAATCTCTAGCGGATCGATCTAGCGAACTTCCGGTTGCTAGCTGAGCATCATGTCATCCGCTCACGGATGGCTGGTCAGCAACGCCATATATGTAAACGGCTGTATCTGTACCGTGAAAATACTCCTTGTTCGACGAGATCATACTGAGTATGAAAGGACGATAATTTGAAAGTTAGCGAACAAATTTGTGGTACTATACATACTAACGAATGTACTGTGTCGACATAGAACCAGAGTGTTGCGTGATCTTGAACATCAGTCTATTATTCTCGTCAGGTCATTTTTTAGGTGGTCGTAGCTGTTGATTTGCTGGACCTTCAAGTTCGTTGTATCCATTTTATGGGTTATCGAACTGGTTACAGGCTATTTTATTGCCAAACTCACCTCTAAAAGACCCAGAGCGCCACCTATTTTGTCAGGAACTTATTAAACTACGGATTGGTTGGAGCTTCGAGTGGTCAGGTTGTTCGATTTCTCTGAGAACCACACTTGGGTGACGTCTTACCTCTCGCATGGGAACAAGTCTCTCTTCTTAGAAGTGTCAGTTGTTTGAAGGCATCACGTGAATTAACAAGCACGGATTTGCCTGGTAATCCTTTGTGCTACTGCGCCGAATTTTTTAGTTGTGGATAAAAAACTGGTAAACAGTGAAATTTTCGGCAGCGTGTATTTAACAGTAGTTCATCGCCCTTGTTGTTTAAACTGTTGATGTGGACAATTACTCGATTTTTCCACAGATAAACAAACTCCTCTGATGCTGCTAATCTATTGCGCACTGCCGAAGTCACTTCGAGTTGTGACGAAACGTTTACAAGCAAAATCTCAAGTTTAACGAACAGAGCAACAGTCCTTGTTGAAAGCTACTGCAGATCCTTACTGCTCACTTGGTTAGGCCCTCCTCAAAAAAGTCCCAGTTTTAGTCAGCTATGGCTAGATGAATTCTTCTAGGTCGTCATTTTCTCGTCACATTAAAGAATCTAGTGGAAGTAGTTGTGACCATCTTATCACAAGAGTTAAGAATTGCATACTGAAACATCGCCTTAGAGAGTAAACTGTTGTGATCGATGAAGGTTCGGGGCAGTATCGTGCATCTCCCTGACCAAGCTATTTTAAAGAGCTACGCACAAGGTGCTGTTGGTTGTTATTGAGGTGCAATCCCATAT
The DNA here is from genome assembly GCA_003604175.2 of Clonorchis sinensis. Lineage (NCBI taxonomy): Eukaryota > Metazoa > Platyhelminthes > Trematoda > Opisthorchiida > Opisthorchiidae > Clonorchis > Clonorchis sinensis. The sequence continues at coordinate 63,465,712 of CM030370.1, forward strand.
ATCCTGTTTCCAATGGATTGCCGTATATAGAAACTGAGCCTTATTTTAGCCTTCTTTATTACACAGTACAGCAGTGTATATTGATGAATATGTTGTTATTTAGATCACTTGCTTAGTTGATTGCACATCATGATTTGGCCAGATTGCTTTGTACATATTTATCTTTTCCTTACTGACTCACTCATCTAAACCTCTTTTCAGATTGTCGGACCTGCGGACGGTTCTACCCTGCTGACACCCTACTACGACCCTCCTGTTACATTACTATCACGTTCACCTCTCACGGTGTATATCGGTTGAATGAACTCCGCAGCTGACCGACATTTGGACTTTAACGACGATACCACTGTACTGAGAGTACGTTATCTGAAAGTCCTTCGATCGTTGGCCGGTTCTGACAGACCTGTTCTGCTGCACCTCGCGGACTTGGCCGAACCTGTTCGTGCCAAAATCGACTGTTGGTGCCCAGCACAGCTGTTATCACGAACTTTGGAGTCTGCTCACGCCAGTGCGGACGGAGTTATTTGTGTGCAGGAATTGGAAACACCTCTAGGAACGTTGACCAAAGCGCGAATTCGAGAATCGGACTTAATAGCCCTGCAATTAACATCTCCCCTCGTGGCCGTCACCAAAAATGACCGATACCCCAAAACGCCGGAGTGATTCACTAACTCCGGCAGATGATTCACCAAGCCAACCAGAAAAACGCGCTCGTTTCGAAGACGTGCTTGCCAATAATGCAACGTTGAAAGATGATTCAGCGTTCATCTCGAAGAGTTTTTGTCCGGAAAACATGCATCTAGTCTCTGTGCTAAGTAGTGACTCGCGTTCGAATTGTCTGATCCTTCACACCCGTTTCGAAGATAGTCCAGACAAAGATGGTATCGTCATCTTAAAGAAGACGCCTTTTCCAACCGATCCAAAAGTACTACAGCAGAGTAAGCTTGTACACAAGCTTCTCACATCTAGTGACCATTCAGCGGAATCCGAGGTGAGCCTGGAACCCAGTAATCCTACAGTCACTACGTTTCCGTGCTGGGAGGCTAAGTCCATTCTGAGTAACGATGTCTACCATCGTCTTCTGGTCACAGCCGGATTGGAATCACTTAATGAGGTTGATATGACTGTCATCCATCCCGCTGAACCTCACCACTTCAAGCGATATACAAAATCTGGCCGCCACGTGATTCAAGAAACCCCAGAACTGTATTCATCTGTAATTGTCCCTTTTCTTTCCAAGACTCCACGTGATCTGAGTTGGGTCGATAATATTCTCACTGGCAAAGCAGAGCGTGATCGTGTCTTGTTTACGACCGACCAAATTGACGATTACGGATTTACCCTAGTTTTAGACTACCGCTGGAATGAAAAAAGAATCCAGGAAATGCACTGTTTAGGCATTGCTCACGACCCCCACTTAACGTGTCTACGTGATCTGCGATCAACACACATCCCCATGCTCAAGAGGATCCTTGTAGAGGGACGTCGAATATTGTCCCACAAGTACTCTGCAGATGCTCCGACTCCCGGACCGATCAGAGAGGATCAAATTATGGCCTATTTTCATTATCCACCCACCTTTTATCGACTTCACGTGCATTTTATCCACGTAGACGCGGCGGATGATGGTGGCACACGAACTGGGCGTGCTCACCTTCTTGATGAAGTGATCCGCAATTTGGAGTTGGATGGTAGCTACTACGCTGATCGCGTGTTGACCATCTATTTGCATGATCAAAGTCCTATGTTAGAAGCCGTGCAACAGTCGTATGCCAATTCGACTTCAGAACGTATTGATAGTGAGAATGTGCGTAGTGAAGATTCGGCTTCTTGATGCTGTTAGCTTGATACACGTTTGTCTTTTATTCATGTACGGAATTTCCTACATCTTGTTTGCTCGTGGTTTTGCATCCCAAAGGGTATTCAATAAACTATAGTTGTGGTTTTCAAAGGTGTGATGGAGTAGATAGTTTCTGATACGCCCTGATTGTACAAAAATGTATGAGCTGTGTGAAACACCCACGAAGTTCTGACACTTTGCGGCAATATTGCACTGTGCCCTTCACCTCCCCAAATCATCTGTGAGCAAAACTGTGGTAGCTATAACTAATGTACGACAAGCACGCGGTTCTTACAGTTGATAATGATGATGATGACTGAGTGGAGTTTTTTGCCCAGTGAGGTCGTACCGTTCGGTTAGCTGTTCAGCTACATAACCTCCTTTAACCAGACATTGGTTCCTGCTTCAGAGTACCATAAGCCCACCTTGTAGGCGAAGATTGGCGAGTGATGTACGGATAACAACTCGATTTATTTCGTGCTCCTATTTCAAGATACTGTGATGCCGACTCCAAAGAGAAAGTGCTCCGAGGAAATCTTCAGAGAGAGAGAGAGAGAGATAGGATGCCTTCAAGTCAGAGCTCTGTTCATCCGATTCGAAACATGTCCTCTCTGCATATGCCAAATCCCAATGCAAACTGCATGGCCCGATTATAGACACAATGTATACTAGATTAGCCGTTACTGTCTTGAGTGTATTGCGTTGTGCATGCCGAGTAGTGTAGTCTGTGCTCCGTGTAGGACTTTATTTAAATAAGTTGAAATGGTTGTACAACAGTGAAACACCATTGTTCCACACAAGGTTTACCGTAAATGCTGACGATTCCAGGAAACCATCTTCCAATACCAATTAGACTGCCTAATCAGTTATTTAGAAGAATCGACAAACTCTGCAGGATGCTTGAATATAAGGTGAAGATGAACAGTACGTTCCATCTTAGGTTTTCCTACCAGGAAAATGTTGGTCTAAAGGTCTTATTCCGTCTCGTGTATTTGGTGATCCGAAAAAATCCGCAAAAGCCGTTCGTCATCACAACTATGCCTTGAGTTCAATATAAACAGGCCGCCAAGTCGCATCCAACGGGCTGAGATGTCCTAATTGTTTTAAGACCTCCGGTGATTAGAATAACATACACTGTTCAGTTGCATAACATAGCAGTAATTTCTCAGTAAGGATATCCCTTGCCGAGACAGAACTAAGCCGACCAATAAACAAAGAATGGAGGGTACTCTGGATGGTGCAGTTTCTTATGGAATGTGAAAGCATAACGATAGAGACACGGCTGTTTTTGGGTAGCGTATCAAGTAAAGGGACATTATCTCGGGGACTGAAAGCTATAACAACGCTAGCACCGCCCAGTGTAGCAGCTGTAGAGTCACCCGAAGTTGTGGTCTGTAGTTCCTAGGTAGCGGAAGGACCGTAATTTCGGTTATTATATGTGGGCGTAGTATTCTGATTTCGGCGATGCAGTCAATCTGGATCGGCAAGTAGTGCAGTGCTCAGTATAGGAGCTCAGTAACCTGCTGGCTTCTCTGAAATCAGCTGAGCCAGGCCTGGAAAGTGAGGCCAGTGTGACCAAGCAATGAGTCACTTTATTGGATGCAAGAATAACGTCTCAAGAACTAGGTCTACCTAGTAGTGGTCTGTTAATCGGAAGGTAACGGAATTGAGAGACAATATCGAAGAAGCAAGATATGATCAGAAGCATGTTTCCGCTTACCCGCCCCACTGTATGCAGCAGGTAAACGGACAGCGCCACTATTTGCACGTGAGTTGTATGGACGACGCTTACCCAAATTGTTCATCGTACACTGCATTCGGTATTATTACTTTCATAGTGCATGCTCCATGGGGCTGCCGTCGATGGGTTCGGAGCTTGCGCTTCAAATATTGATTTTACTGCTGCGGAACAGCGCTTGTGTCGTATTCATCACTTACAGGCTTCTACGTGTTTGGCTTCAGGCACTTCGTCTCCTTAGGAACGAATCGAACAAAATACATCGTTTGATTTTATTCTTAGGAGAACGATTACATCTTTCATACATTCTTTCACACTTGTTGACTTAAAGGCCTGTGGTTGGGATAGATTAAGTGTTATCATAAACAACCTGACAAATGACGAGCGTGTGCACACATCACTCGCTCGAACAGTTTTGGTGCGTTTATCTTCGTTTGTCCACATCAGCGTGAAGAGGCCTTGAACTCGAGTCTCCATATTGTTAGGGCTCATCCTCATGCATCTGAACACCTAAGTTACCCTTTTTGTACAAGCAAATGTTTCCGCCGCAGACGATGACGACCGTTCGGGATCATTGGTAGATGAATTTGTTTATCTGGGCAGCTGTATAATTTCTGGTGGATAGGCTGGAGACGGGGCTACTTTTCGAGTCGGGAAGACCAGGGCAGATTTCTTCAAGTTATCGTTCAGCTGTAGCACTCTTTCGGCGCCTAACTGCCATGCCACCAGAAGGAAGCACGAGGGTTGGGATACTGCCAGGTTGCCCAAGCCTTGACAGGGGGAGTCGAGAGGCAGAGACCGTGTTCGAACCACGGACCTTTCGGTCAGTAAATTCGCCCTCTAACCACAACCACCTCGCCCCCTCCAACAGTTATACCCCCGAAGTGACATCAACATGTTTGTTAAGGGCAGGATGTGCACTACAGCGGTGCGATCCATACTGCCTTACGGATCAGAAGCTTGGTCTCTACGCGTTTCTCCCCGTCTGCCTACATGTGAAGTTTGCGGGGGCATATTGCCAAATGTGTTAGCAGTGGACAGTCAGTTAAATTATCGTATGACATCGATTCTTGCAGCTGAGTAATTTCTTCCCTTAGAAAGGACGTAGCACCCAGTAGTTCCTATTAGGCTTGTTGCTGCTAATGAAGAAATGTGATCTAGAATGATTAGATGTCACTATGCGCTTTATTATGCTTTTTCTGAATTGTACAAAAGGTCGCATGCCTTTTTGTGCTTTGGCCAGTGTTTAACCTGACATTCTCTTCTACAGTACCACTCCTGACGACAACGAGAACAACGTTTCGGAGCATCCGCTCCACAAACGACACATTTGGGCGCATTTCTGAGGGGATTTGCGGTCCCATCAAGCACTCCATCTCCCATTGATGCAAATAGCTTTTCCATATGTTGTTCGGAGAATGTATCAGACCATTGCATAGCTGCACGTCGAGATGCTTGTCGACCCCGTTCAGACTCAATGAGTTCTCGAAAAGTTCGGCATGTCTGCTTCCACTTCTTGGCATACCTATAGAAACCCGAAAGAGAAGGTGTGTGAATAGCGGTAACCCTTCTTACATCTCTGATCACCACTGTTCCCTTATTTTCATGTACGTTCATCAAGTGTGGTGGTGAAGTTATGAGGATTAATATGTGATAAGAAAATAGACTTATTGAAATGCGAGGGCTAGGCCAACTGAATGATGTCCAGCAACGTGACACCGGTAGTGAGCTGTTTTCGAGCTTTCATCGGCCTTGTTTAAAAAACTTATTTTTCCAGGTGGCTAACTAATGTCTTAGTTATCCAGCGAGTTACGTGCGGGTGCATAGACCATAGTAATGGCCTAAAAAGGTACGTTGCTAATGATATTTCGGACAATATGACGTCCTTTTAGGCATAAAAAAGGTCATCTATGCTTTAATAGCTTAGCTGTGTCAGTAAATGGCTCTGAGTGATTGTGTCCATCATTTCTGGAGCATTAATATAGGAGAATGATCGCTGCTCTGTGTGCTCGCGGTCCCCCCACGAAAACACATCAGTTGATTCGACCACACGGTAAATTGAAAATCGTTTAGAACAAAAGCATGTGGATGAAACCGAATTACACTTAGAGGAAGGTAGGCTGCAGAGGGCAGAGAAGAGAACGCTGCACTATGATGGCCGGCTGACCGCAATGGTTGTGTTCTCGTCTATGTTCATTCAGGCGACACTGGAACGAGTGAACCTAGCACATATAAGGCTTAGCTACTACCGTGATGGAGGATTCTCGCTGTTGGTAGTGTGAGATGATTTTGGAGATTTCGTCCTGTCAGTGAAGCTAACCTATGTTGAAAAGCTGAGAAATACTGTACAACTGTTTAACCCTTATTGGGAATCACTAGCAATGCGCACCTCACGAAACTCCAGACATTTGTCCTGGATGTCGGCGATGATTAGACGGGTGAGTATTAATTTCTATTATATGCTCCCATCAAACAGGTTATTCGGATGGTGGCTTTGAAATGTGAACCAGTAAAATTCGAAACAACGGATAGAGATTAAAGCCGATAGTTTCGGCTCTAAAATAAAATGATCAGAGTTAAATTATCAAGCATCAGACTTTAGTGACAGTATTCGGAAACAGTATGGGTTCCCAAAATATTGTGGTGAGAAGCAAGTAAAAAAGCAAACCGTTAGTTTCTGACGTCCAGCCTCAGCAAGCAGTACGAACCCCCTTTGGTAGGGTGACAACAGGGATCTTGTTCACTTTTGGACAGAATGATGCTGACTATGACCGCATGCCTTTAGGTCACCAAACCAGCTAGTCTATGTGCGCAATACAGGTTGTTTGTTCAAGTCAAGCCAGAAAACTTATGGGCTGCTCGCCATTAGGATGTACACGAAAATGGGCTCCTACCTAATCGGCTGTTCGCTGCGTCATCATTGTTGGCAACACATCACCACTGATTCTCTGCTGTAGACTTACGATTTATTCGAAATCCTCGTTGTGGGAGAAAACAAAAAGTTAGAAGGAATGGGGCTAATGCTAGCCCGCTATAAGCACTATGAGGTGCCTTCAGCTCCACTGTTTAATCAATCTGGCCAGAAACGAACTACAAGAACACCGCCGACATAGCAGTCATATCTTCCAGCATCTCCATTTGAACGCAAGGAGGTTCACACCAGCAGCTATCCTGAAATATGGGCCACACTGGCAGTACCCAGCCTTTTTATTGTCGTTTTCTCATCCTACCCATAGATCGGTGGTTTCCCAGTTCTCTACTTGCGCACAGAGTTCGGCGCGGAAAACGGTAGTTTGTTCTTTACAGAGGATGAGTCGGCACATGCGATGCATAATCCAGCCACCTTGGCTCCTTCAGCTGCATTCCCTGCTTAGCGATCGAGTGTCACCTGTTGCAGGTTTTTTGGCACCAGTCTACACGAGTTGCAGCCCTAAGGCAGTGGAGGGCCAAGGAATATGGTTTTCACGCTTCATAGTGCTGATGAAAACACTTTACTCCAAGACGGTCTACTAAAACTTAACATCCAGTAGTAAAGTTCCGCGAAGTGGCATGATGTGGCAGAGTCGTATATTACTCGGGTTCGGGACAGCTTACTGAAGCACAAGACGAACGTTACTTGGTAAGCTTCAAGTCCCGTAACTTAAAATTACAAACTGTTCGACCTGAGAACAACTCAGTTGTCCATCCTTCTCCAGTTGGTTCTAGTCTATCTTCGGATCAAGCGTCTTCTAATGAAATAGTCCAACCCCATTAATAATTCCGTTGTGCGTCATCTTATGTCACGTAAAACAGGACAACCCAAAAAAAGTGAATTTCAGAAGCACATCAAACATTGAGAAGGACTCAGACTGACTCATAAACTTACACTCTAGCGCGATCATCTACGACTGGACGTAAGCATACGCAAGCAGTATTTCTGTTCCAAGGACGCAAGAATGTTACAGACGTAGTGAGAGACTATAGAACATTTTACCAGTGAAGTCAGGTAAACAAATGCTCACTTTTTACACAAAGCCTCACGTATTTCTGGCACGAGTTCCACCAGGCATACTTCAGCCACACCTGATGTATTACTGACCCCACCAGGGTTGTCAGACAAGCTGAGTTGTTCCAGGAATCTCCGCAGATCTATCAGTACTGGAAGGACGTCCAGTTTAACTTCGGTCAGATATGGTCGTATGCGTAACAAAGCTGCTCTTCTGTGTCCGACTGAACAGTCGTAGCGCAGACTGGAATGGTTTGCAAGTAAAATCTGATACAGACACAGCCAGATCTGAAATGTAGCATAAGACACTAGTAGGTTTGCGTTCCTTAAAAGTCAATTTCCAATTTTGTGATCTCATGGTGCAAAACCAACATCACTGTTGAAACAGGTTACATAAACGAAGTAAACAATAGGCTCCAATCTATCCATAAAGGACTTGTCGACGAGCGATCGCTTTCCGTAATTCTTCCTCCGTTCTAAAATTATAAACACAGTGTTCTTACTTTACACATTAGGGTAAAGTTATATATGGTGACCTCTTCGATTGCAGATTTTTGAAGCACCATACAAAGAACGACAGAATCGTACACTTTTGTTGAAGGGGCGTGATGGTACCACAGAGTTTAGCAAATTATGACCAGAGTTATCTCTCAGAGAATGGGAGCCATGTTAGCCATGATCTTGCGTTTTGGATGCATCGGACAACATTAAGCAAGCAATAAAATACGGAAGGGATTATCTTGCTTGCCAGGAAGTGTAGACCTCAATTACCTGCCAAGAGAAGTTAGACAATCATGCAGTTTATATGGAGCGAAGTGTTTTAGCACGCTCTTTCAACGACTCAACTCTCGATCGCGCCAAAACCAGGACGAATCTGTAGTCTCCCAATCGAATGAAGAGGTAAATGTGTAGGTGTAGCGACCCTGTCATTAGTGTGCAAAGTTTCAGTGAAAAATGCTTAAAGAAATTTCGATGAGTGTGTTGACCTGTCTTTCGCTTCCAACTGACGAAGAGCTGAGGTCGATGAAAACTCAAGCCAGCCCGTACTGACTTCACGCTAGTTTAACTTCCGAAGGATAAAGGGTATAATGATACAAAGGAAAATTTATAACCTCTCGTACAGTGCACAAAAATGTTCATATACTGGTGGTTGTGTGGTTTCTGAATAACAAGTGTGTAGGTTATCAAATGGGGGTAGTCCGTCAAATTGCAAACGCCGAAGGGGATCGGACTTGGGTCCTATTCACTTAGACACCTGTACCATTTGGGTCCATTTGAGCCGGCCTATCTCATGAGAGATTCCATGTCATTAAGGTCAGAACTGTCTTCTGAGGCGAGTAGTCTAGTTAGTCGACAGGAAATATCCTCCAGCTATAACTGAAGAGCGTTGCGAATACATTTTTTGACAATCACCCGTACGCGCTGGCAGTCATTCGTATGAGTGGCGGTGATTTCTTCGGAATGATAACGCGTTACGCCGCCCATGGGCATTCATTACGCAGTAATGTCGGAGGTATTACTTTGAAGAGTGGGGATACATTTTGTGCTTCAGATTCTTCTAGTTGTACTCAGCTTCAAAAGGCAGCTGTGTGTTCCAAACAGATTGTACTCACTCTATTTACCTCATGACGACTTTGATCACCACAAACAAAATATCACTTAAACCGTAATGCAGTTTTTAAGGTCATTCCTTCGGGCGTGACTATCACGGAAAAGGAAGTAGTCATTTCCTCCAGAAGGTGATCTCTCTGGCCATAAGTCATGCTGTGGCCAACGGAGAATGTCGTTGCGGATTATTTGGAGAACTGGCTCTTCTTCCGAGGGATCTTCCTGAGGAACACTTTTAATCTATAAAAATAATTTCAAGGACCGATCGCATATGCGTTGCGCATGGTGAGTCTCCTCTGATGCAAACTGAGTCGTTATTATAAGCCCCGAAATAACTAATTGCCCTAGTATATATTCTAGAAGTCTTCCAGGTACAATTTATGATTGCGGTACATGATAATTCGAATCCCGTCTGCACAACTAATCTTCTGTAGCTCTCAAGATGACGTTCATGATGGCGCTGATGGTAGCTGTAGATGAGTGGTTGTAGTTGTAAAAATACTAAATACTGAAACAGACAGTCTGTGGTAGTTTGCTCTGTACTGTAGGACTGTACCAAGAGAAGTCACCTTTGTCAAGGAAGTTATGTAGTCTCTGGAGCAGACATTTGTGGTCGAGTTTATTTTGGTTGAAAAGTGTGGCAAAGGAATTTGGTTGGTTGTTTAAGTCACATGGCGATGGGAAAAGTGGAAGAATCCTGAGCATGAAATTCGTTCCGTTGAACGTTCTATTCACTAGGGGATAGGCGAAGACTCACCTTTAACGGAAAACCATGGTTATTATACACTTAGACAGCTTAAAGGATCCCGCCTGTACCCAGTGTGTGTTTGTGCTGGCTCTGTTGCCTTCAATGATCAGAAGCTCACAGCAACAATGTACGCAAAACAAAATATCCATTGCAACTGTTGTCCTGTAGCTAAAAGCAAGGATAGGATACGATGTGACGCTGGTACCCTGAACTGACAAAGTTTAAGGATTCCAATCTTTCTAAGGACTGGTCTCCGGCTTCGCAAGACAAGTAAACAAACTGTTCTACCCGGCCCATGCGATCTCTTCTCAACAGTACTTGACGTTCCAATTTATTAGGTTTCTTGGTTTTCTGTTTTACCGGTAACGGAGAATTTCTTATAAGTTTATCAGCAATTATCTGCTGTGCAACCTAATCGTTGCGTTGCATTGATCGAAGGAAAAAGCACCGGAACGATAAATGATCGTGATGAGTCAAACGCGATCAGAAAATTATATAAACATGCTACCGGAACGCTGATACTGTGCATAAGGCGTTTATAGTCCAACCCAGTACAAAGAACAATGAAGGAGAAACATGGAGAAACACGAGTGGTTTACAAGATAAAATCAAATTCCCACACATGGCTGAGAAAATGGCTGCCTCGAGTGATAATAGTATCTGTCTCGACCATTATGAAAAACCTACGTTTCTGGTATAAAGCATTCTGCCTGTTTGTAGGAAAACTGAAACAGCTGAAAACTTTCGGGCGTCGTTTGCGAATAAATGCATAATGAGTGCAAACGTATCTTTTTGCTTTCTTCTTCGTGAACTCTCAAGTTGTTTGTTGTTGATCTCTCGTTGTAACTCTCCATAAGTTCGGTGCAGACTGAGATACTGACTACCGAATATACTGTTGATATCAGTTTTACAACTGGTAGCATCTGTCAGACGACGGAAATTTAGGCAGTTTCATACTTCTTTATACTCACAGTATGTCGTTACTCACCTGCCCCTCTGTCTTGCCTACAGGTGTTCTGACTTTGCCTTCTGCTATCCATATTCCACTTTCCTGCCATAAAAGACGCTGAGGCTTTCCAGTTTCTTTGTCCACACCAATCGCAGTCCATGGTGCTTGTTCCAACAGTTGACACAAAACCAGAACTACGTCGTTCGTTTGGAGCAATCGCCGTGCAACGCCCAAAGGGAGTACGCTGTTAGCTGATAAACTATGGTCGATGAGATGTCGAACCAGTGAAACTGCCTTCATTCCTTTGTCAAATGAGATTACACGGTTCTGACGTTCCAGATCTCCTAAGTTATTGTCCATTACCTGGATATAGTTGAATACATCAAGTGTAGTTAGGGGCGAAAGATTCTTATACGGGAATCAATAGCGCAAAGTATTCACTCCAAGCTTAATAGGTTACTGTATTAATAAACACTACTCAGGGAAATCTGAAAGTTGAAATCTGAAAGAGAAATATGAATGCTGAAAGTGGAAAAGACGAAAGCGGAGTGGTGCTTTGGGATGTCCCTATGACAAGGGGAGATTGTGGTGTACCCAACGGTGTATTCTGAGTAGTTACGTGGAACGAATTATATCCGAAGTCCAAGCTCACATGAAATGATCGGTGGTTTCATAGGGCTTATCAGAGTGTAACAGTCGACACCTTACAGTGGGAGGTTTGTCTCCTGAGAAATATTTTAGCCAAAACAAGTACCCACCTAGATTTATCAAAAATTACCGCAACTCTAAGGCGTCTGCTGATATGGCCATAGCTGTTCACCAAAAACGGTGATGGCGTGATGGTCCGTCCAATAAGCAATGCCGCTCGAATTCAGCCCACAAGCAGACTTTCAAATCCATCCAGCTCATATACACTGAATAAACCACACATGCGCCAACTTACTCAGTAATAGATCCGATGGCCTCACGGGTCAAAGCAAACTTCATTAATCCAGTTGATTGTACCTGCAGATCCGGGCACCTCGGCTAGAATGGGAAGGCTTGGAACTCATACTGTCAGATATATCGCTGGGTGCCTCCACAATACAGGCACAAGTGATTGTTATGGTGCACTAACTGGTTATCTGAAAGGGACTAACCACCATGTAAATCGCTTTATAGCTTACGTAGTTATTTGTGTACTTGGCACGACTGCATCCTCGTTACTGAAGAAGCTCCTGCCATGCCTAGGATAAGGCTGATTATTCACATGAAAACACATGGTGAAGGAGGTTATGGCGATTTGGTTGTTATGCCACGTAGACCCAATTCATACTCCTACTAATAACTCATTCAAATGTCTCATTCGCATCCTGCATCCCGTTGCACAATGCATGTTGTCTCCTCATCATCAGTAGAAAGAGGAACATTAGTGTTGACATTGATGTCTTACTACTGTACAAACGCAAAGTTTGTCTAAATATATTTCGTGCCTAAGATGAAAAGAAGAAAAAGAGTGGATGATGGAGGAGACCTGCTGATGGCTTATCGCAAGCATTCTGAGGTTCCTACAATTTCAGGCGCTCGGTCAAACAATCTATCAGAAACTGAAAACGCGAAAGCCATTGACACCGATCAGCCGCCAGCTTTGGCAAGGTTTCCAGCCAGGCGTAGGAGGGGTCACGGGTCACCCACCTTGGAGGGCGCACGCACCAACAACACTTAAACTTTGTGTCAGGTAACACATTATCCACTTCGCGGTTTCCGCCATTTTTGAGGAGGCACGAAGGACAACACTCGTCTCGGTGAACGGTGTTTCAGCATGCATAGCACCGTAACTGATAGTGTTGGGTGGTTTCTGCGATTAAATTACCTGCTGCACAACCAACTGGCAGTTTTCTAATTAACTCGTTACGAACATGTTGACGCCATACGGCACCAGGAATGCTTCTGAGGCACCACTGGTCGAAAGCCTGGATAGGTCTCACATCGTCTGTCTGCACAGGCCATGGTTCATAACCATACAACGATATATGCCTTACTGAATCCTGACACACCCGATACTTGAGACCCAGTTATATGCATTTTTGACGATGTGACGCAAACTAGAAAATGTGGTTCGGGTCCTTGGGATTCGTGCACTGACTTCATCAAACACACTTGCGACAGTGCTAATACAACTGTGGAGGTATGTAAAATTCTCCACAACCTCCAGTGATTCTCCCTGAATTCTAGACGGTATGTTAAGGGACTACACATTATGACGCATGACCTTGCACTTTGAAGGTGCAAAGCTCGTGCCGTAAAATAGTAAGGTGGTGGTCAGTGTATTCAGGCGGGCTTGTACTTCCTCTTGGTTGTCAAATAGGAAGGCAACGTTGTCCGCGCACTCCAGATCGACAAGATTCTCACCAGCAACGATTTGAACACCAGGATTTTGAAGACCTTCCAGCGTTCGCTCATCATTTCATCAACGACGAAGTTGAACAAGAATGGAGAGAGTAATCATTTTTTCGGACACCACTTTTTGTAGGAAAGCTTTTGGAGGACTCAACACACACTCCCATACGCCCAGAACCGCCATTTTTGAGGAGGCACGAAGGACAACACTCGTCTCGGTGAACGGTGTTTCAGCATGCATAGCACCGTAACTGATAGTGTTGGGTGGTTTCTGCGATTAAATTACCTGCTGCACAACCAAATGGCAGTTTTCTAATTAACTCGTTACGAACATGTTGACGCCATACGGCACCAGGAATGCTTCTGAGGCACCACTGGTCGAAAGCCTGGATAGGTCTCACATCGTCTGTCTGCACAGGCCATGGTTCATAACCATACAACGATATATGCCTTACTGAATCCTGACACACCCGATACTTGAGACCCAGTTATATGCATTTTTGACGATGTGACGCAAACTAGAAAATGTGGTTCGGGTCCTTGGGATTCGTGCACTGACTTCATCAAACACACTTGCGACAGTGCTAATACAACTGTGGAGGTATGTAAAATTCTCCACAACCTCCAGTGATTCTCCCTGAATTCTAGACGGTATGTTAAGGGACTACACATTATGACGCATGACCTTGCACTTTGAAGGTGCAAAGCTCGTGCCGTAAAATAGTAAGGTGGTGGTCAGTGTATTCAGGCGGGCTTGTACTTCCTCTTGGTTGTCAAATAGGAAGGCAACGTTGTCCGCGCACTCCAGATCGACAAGATTCTCACCAGCAACGATTTGAACACCAGGATTTTGAAGACCTTCCAGCGTTCGCTCATCATTTCATCAACGACGAAGTTGAACAAGAATGGAGAGAGTAATCATTTTTTCGGACACCACTTTTTGTAGGAAAGCTTTTGGAGGACTCAACACACACTCCCATACGCCCAGAAATATGTGAATATTGGTATCGGATGATATCTGTGGAATTTTGAGGCGTACCATGTTATGTTAAACAAGAATGGAAGGAGTAAATATCCTTGTCCGACACCGCTTTTTGTGGGGAAGCTTTTAGAGAGCTCAACATACACTCCCATACGCCCAGAAATATGTGAATATTGGTATCGGATGATATCTGTGGAATTTTGAGGCGTACCATGTTATGTTAAACAAGAATGGAAGGAGTAAATATCCTTGTCCGACACCGCTTTTTGTGGGGAAGCTTTTAGAGAGCTCAACATACACTCCCATACGCCCAGAAATATGTGAATATTGGTATCGGATGATATCTGTGGAATTTTGAGGCGTACCATGTTATGTTAAACAAGAATGGAAGGAGTAAATATCCTTGTCCGACACCGCTTTTTGTGGGGAAGCTTTTAGAGGACTCAACACACACTCCCATACGCCCAGAAATATGTGAATATTGGTATCGGATGATATCTGTGGAATTTTGAGGCGTACCATGTTATGTTAAACAAGAATGGAAGGAGTAAATATCCTTGTCCGACACCGCTTTTTGTGGGGAAGCTTTTAGAGAGCTCAACATACACTCCCATACGCCCAGAATTATGTGAATATAGGGACCAGATTAGGCTCACGAAAGTCTGGAGCATACCATGTTGGGCAATTGTGGGTAGCAGCACTAAATGGCTGACAGAACTAGACTTACCCTTGATGTTAAGGAACACCAAGACTGTGGGTCGTCTGTACATGTGGCCATGCTTTAACAACTGACGGAGTGTGAAGATGTGGTCGACGCAGCTTCAGTCCGATCGAAATCCCACTTGATGTTTACGGGTCAAGAATCCGCGTGCCACCGCAAGACAACAGAGAATCAGTGATGACAGAAGCCTTATTACAACGACAGTTAAACTAACACCTCTGTGAATACCACATACCCTTTTTGAAAAGGAGCGTCCTCCTTATCTGAAACGGACCCTTTCCCCCAGATAGACCCGAACAGACTAGACAAGCACTGGCTGAGGAATTTGCCGCCATCCTTGAACAGAGCGGACAGAACGTTTTCAGGGCCAAGAGAAGGATGACGCTTGAGTAGAAATATACATTGTGACACTTCTGAGGCTGAATAGTTTCCATATTCTTAACCCACCTCTCTGTTGAAGGCCGGCAGCCCGAATTGCAGGTAGCAGGTGACCAACTGAATTCTTGTTCGAAGTACTGTATCCAGTGGTTCAGGAAACCATTTTGTTCTTTGATAATCTCGCCGACAAAATACTTCCGAGGACCAGTCGAACGAATCAAGTGGAACAGCTTTCGGACGCTTCCAGCATTTGTTGCATCTTCCATTTCTTCGGCCTTTTGGGTCTGCCAAGCTTCGCGGTTTGCACGGACACTCAGTTTCATCTGGCGTCGGATGATGCGTCGGGTGGAGTTGTGGTGTCGGCTACGGGGAATCTGTCACCGAGTCTTCAACAAAGCCACGGTTTTATCAGATATTCAATGTTTGTACGAGGTTGGCTGAGTTGTACCGCGAACAGGAGTTCCGTCCCTGAGTGGCGCTTTGGGCGTTTGAGGGGGCGGTTCTGATATTTTAGTTTGATTTCCGGATCCACGAACTTCTCAGTGGCTAAGCGAGGTGTGCGCTTTTCTGTAGATCTGAAAAGCGCAATGCTTAGCAGCAGGGTACAATGCATGATCGGGGTTTACGCTGATGTTCCAAAAGATGCGGAAGGCGTCGATCGCTCCGCGCCACCAATAACTGAAGGTGATGTGGTCTGTTTGGATTCAGGTCTGGTTCATTGGTGGACACCACGTTGTCAAGAGATTTCCGTTGTTCCGGTAATTCTTATTGCAAAGGAACAGTCTGTGATCGACATATATACAAAAAGAGCGATCCTCGTTGTCCGTGCGTCTCATGTCCAATTCAAGACGACCACTCGACTTGCCCTCAGCAGACCTTAATCTACTTACCTGGGTGTTCATATCATCGGCAACCGCAACAGTGTCTGAGCTTCAAGCCCGTTGTAAAAAAGCACCTAGAGCGTCATAGAAACTGTATTTGGCACATCCAGAGCTACAGTCAGTTGGGGCGTAAGCAGACACAATAAACAGGTTGCGATGGACCTCACTTTCTCTACATCTTCTCACAGAAGTTGCTAAACAAACCGTTCAGAGCGGAATATCAACGAATATCCAATCAAGTGGAGACGCTTCCGTCTGGTCGCTCAATACAATGCCCACCCGAGCACTTCCAGTTGCAGCGACTTCCGCATCACTAGAGGTGCGCAGCCGGAACCTCGAAGAAGCGAGGGAGCAGTCAGCTCAATCACAATACTTGAGTCATGTATCCTGGTTTCTGACAGACAGCATACACCAATACAGAAAGAATCCAGCGTACAACAAGAGCCACCTGCTGTCCTGCTTGCTTGGATTAAGGTTAGCTAAGTTGACTGGTTTCATAGTTGGGTGGGTACCCACCCAACTACGCACTGATGATGTCTCCTCTTATGGTGACAAAACGTTTGCAAGTCGATTGCCAAGCTCGGCGAACAGATCAACAGCCACCTGATCAACAGCCAATAGTGGTATGCTTTCTAACAACTTGTATTCTAGGCGAACTTTTCTGTGACCCCATTGCTGTCCACGAATGCTATCTTAATTTTATTTTAATTTACTCACCTCCAACCTTGAAACACGCCTTTCCACCTGAAATGACGCCTGAAATCTGCCAACTTTGTGGGGATTCGGAGCAATTTGACCTGAGAAAAGCCGCCAATGTTCCCGTGCCATTTACTGCGGTATTTAGACTAGCATACGGTTTTTAAGTACAACATTTTGACCTCCAGTGAATGGGTCACTGATTCTGAATTTCATTCGTCCGTGTTTGGAAACAAATGTGTCCATAAGCCTCTGTCTTATGCACTGAATAAGTAGACCGTGAAACGCTTTCTTTACAGATGAGAAAAAATATTGAAATTGCACATTTCGGTGTAATATTTTCAGACTGCTCACACTAAACTCTGCAGAGTTTTGCGGAACCAAAAAGCACCCTAGGTATGTAAAATTAACCAGGTGGTCATTTTTACTACTTCTGTCTGAAAGATGGTTACCGTGCATTCAGGTAAATGGGAATTCCATTCTCTATCCTGCAAAGCGGTGTTCAGCACGACTTACGTTTAACCAAACGTGCTCACATATTGCCGTACTCTTTGTTCTTTGGGCTCCATTGACTCCGATTTTCGCCTTTTCCATTTGAAGGCTAATAAAAATCACTTTATGCACTCTCAACATCGATGTTACAATGTTGCAGGCAGCACAATCCGAACTTCATCACAAAATTTCAAGGCCAGACGGCTACCACCCGTACTTGAGGTGGCCGGCTCAGGCTCTACTTCCAAAGAAACAACAGCTCGCATATGCATGGGTTGTACGGGTCGTGGTAGTGTGACAGTAAGCATCATGAAATTGTCAGCACTGGTTGCATTCCTAGCCAAATGTAAGTTGGAATCTACATAGACCGAAGCAATCAGAACACAGCTCCACTTTCCTCTGGGTGTAGAATGCAGGTTTCCTCCCATCTTAGACTGTCAGAAGACGTGGATATTACCATACTATTGCCTTGCCAGGAAAATGGAAGAACTGTAGTTTGTATTTACAAATATTAAGGCCGTTCATTTCAATTACTGTGGTGCTGAACTTCAGATCTGTGTACATTTGCTTGAATCGATACAATTCGTCATTCAGCATGGTCTATGTAACCAGTAGAAAATAAGCAGCCAAGCACTAATGTAGGCGGTTTAAATGACCACCTTCGACATTTTCGTTTAGGGCACCGAGTCTATTTTTCCAGCTCGTTAACATAACCAGACATATCCAACCACATCCTTGTCAACGAGTAGATTTTTTTTAATTTTGAGAACTTTATCCGGGCTGCATTTGTTAGTGAGTTGACGTTAATTCTAAATTATGCGATAGTCAAAATAATCCAAATTGTTAAATTTTTGTTTCACAGCAATTCGGTCACCTTTTGAGGACATATTGCTTTTTGGAAAAGTCGGAGAATGTTGAGTTGCATTTTCTCACGTCAGGTTTACACTTTCTGACGTGCATTTGTACGGATTTATAACAACATATGAAATATCACAGGAACTTTTAGAGAAATGACTTTCCACGTGAAACTGACTGCTTTTACTTTGAGTACTACAACTTTTCTAAAAAAGCAGGAAGTCTTTAGTACCGTTGCTGTAACCAGATGTATGTGTGTATAGGAAGTAAATTGGTGGTCTTTGTAAATGCCATTCAGTTGAGTGACTGATTTTCGATGGCCAGCTTAGTCTTCTGTTGCGTTTCAATTTCCTACCCCAAAAATCGACTCACGCCAAGTATCAAACAGCGTTTTACGAGGAAATTGCTGTTGCTTCCTAAACGCTAAAGGCCCCTGGGGATTAGAGTATTCTACCTGTTCACCATGGTACTGGATGCGGAGTGCATGCCATTTTACCAAATTTAATAACTCACTGCTTTTTGTCGCTTTTGGAGCTTCAATACAGTTGGAGGCCTTTCACTCAAGTCAAATTTAACGACGATTCCATCTCTTCTGACTCATAGAGCAATTCGGGGTTTTACTTCTATTTAATTTCTCCATAGAAGGGCTTTGAAGAGCCTCTGCATGTTAAACTCGTCAAATTAAAACCAGAGCCAAAACGGGGCTCTTTGTTCTAGCTTACAGTAATAGAATTGCCGGACTTAAAAGATTAAATATCATATCAACGTTTAAATGTCACTTGGAGATACCTCCTTACGGATTCTTCGTTTGCCCTTTACTTGACACTCTCTCTGATACTGCCATCCTTCTGTCCTAGTAAATGGTCCAAACAGTCACACGTAGCTTGGCAGCTTTTGTTATTTTGTTGACGTAATTCACCAAGTTAAGTAAAATGGTGAAGCAATTATAGATGTCCGCAGTCATATCTTTGACCCCAACCTGGGAGTTTATTCAGTTTCGGTTATCATTATCAAACAACATCTGTCAGGAAACACCGTCATAGAGTTTGAGGGCATACTCAGGTAAAAATTTAAATAAACGAGCAGTAAGTAAGCGTTGCTCATATGATATGCATGAAAGGTTTATGTGCTGGACGGAAACCAACCCAGTGAAAACTTTGAACGATGTCAGTGCAACTAGAGTTTTAAAATGGGGTCTGCATTATGCTCTATGTAAATGGCTAAATGGCTGCGATTTATTGGTGACAATAGACGTCGCCGGCAGTTCCGTTGTGAGTTTCCATTCAGTTTGTCTGAATGAGTGTCTGGAGGTGTGGGCACTTAGGATTTTTTGAGGAAGGCTAGCATCATGTCTTCTGTCTTAATAATTTTCAAAAGTAAATCTTTCAATAGATTATGATTAGAGGGCAGTGGAGCAGCCGTGTTCAAAACGGATGTTTTGTTGTAAATGGTTGTTGTGAGTATTTAAGGATAGCAGACTAGCAGCAGTGAAACAAGTGGTAAAATGATGATCTATTTTGGAGAAGGTCGCGGATAGAGACGGTATGTGGGGTTATTGTATTGGAACACGGAATGATTCAGAAGCGCTCTGGATCGCGTGTTCACCACTTGTTTTTGTACTAAATGTCGTATCTTTTGGAGATAATATTGGTTCCGGTATCTTACAGAGTGGATCAAAACCAACCGTTTTTGCACTTGAATATGGACGCCTTAATACTGCTATTGATAGTACGTTTTACCAACTCTATTTAGCCCACTGACGCAACAATAACTAAAGTCTGTTTTATTTTTACAATTCTTTTTTGTACGATGAAATTCAAACTTTTTATGCTGACTTCGTTAAACATGTAAAAGTTGGTGACTTATCTAGCCTTTTGGACCAGACTCTCAACCCACTCACTAAGATTGGCTTTTAGAGCTACCAAACTAGTAAATTATGGGTTAATGGACGGCAACTGAATAATCACTCTTGCTGTTAACCATCCTCTGCCACTGGTGGTATGAACTAACCGAGGTAGGCATAGATGTGTCATATCCATTTCTGTCGGGCCAAGCTAAGCCAAACCAAGTTTTTTTTAAATACTGTTTATAGTCAGTGGATAAATGGAAAGTAATAGCTTTCTCACGGACCCGGAGCATTTTTAATCATTACTGGCGTTGTGGGTGGTTATCTTTGATGGCAATCTCTCTGCACCAAAGAGGAATCTTACAAAATTTTCTCTGTAAGACTAAAATTGTAGATCCATGCCCGCAAGTAAAGCAACCGCTGTTCTGTTTGCAGCGGAAGAGACTATCAATTTCAAATACTTGGATTTCTAGCAACTCACCTTATCCTTCATGGATATGAATTCTTGCTTCTTTTCTTCCGAAGGGAATTCAGCGACCAGATGACACAAGGCTCGATAACACCAGTCTGACAGGTCTACTGCTGCATCGTTCAGCGTCTCCATAGCATCGGCATGGAAGGTG